>CM049586.1:14513922-15113922 GCA_027123335.1 Amphiprion clarkii
ATAATAATAATAATAATAATAATAATAATAATAATAATAATAATAATAAAAATAAATTCAATTTTATATTTTAATTTAAATTTTTTAATTTATTTAATTAAATTGAAATTGAAATTTTGCCTGTAATGATTTTTAAGATCCAGCAGGTATCAGTATGGAGCGACACAGTACCGGCACAATATCAGTACAGTTCGGGGAATGTGCCACAACACTTCATGAGCTCTCATCTACCCATCAGTAACATTTAGTCATCATAAGTTTATCAAACTGGTTTAAGTTATTAATTCATGGTACGTTTGTCTCTGTTGCTCTACATGCTGCTAAGGTCCTGGCAAAAGGGAGAGGTGGAGTTTAAGGTAGGCACAGGAATTGGAAGGCTCCAACTCCCAGTGCTGTGAAGGTGAGTGCAGAGGCTTCAAGAAAAGCAACATGTGTGCATTTGTTTGAGTTTTGGGGTGGTATTGTTATTTAGTATGTATAGGTATTATTTGTATTATGTCTTTAAGTGGCAGTTGGGTTTATTTTTGGGTTATAATGATGTGAGGAATAGGTCTCTCCCTCTTTTGTGTGTTTGTAGGCTAGCCTATGTGAATATATACTCCTTCTTTTGTGTCATTCAGGAGGTCAGGTTTGTTCAGTTTACACGTATGTTGATATTATTGTTTTGTTGACCTCAGTTTATTTAAAGGGCCCAGAGTTAGTATTTCTGTTGATACTTTTTCTTTGCTGATGTATTTTAATCTTTTGCAATCTTGAGCATTCTATTGACTGTTTCCGTTGGCAAAATAAAGCCTTAAAAGTTTGAACGTTTCCCTTGTGTCCCTGCTTTGCTGCTTGGTCCCTAACACCTTGCATCTAAAGGGCCCAGTCTTCAGTGTGTGAGGAGATGAGATTCTTTTGGTGATGGAAATTATCCCATGCTGACTGATGGGGAGGCATGAATCTAAAAGTATTATGCAACCTGAATTTTTAATTAATTTTTAATTAATTTTCTTCAATGACTTTGCCGTCTTAGAAACACGTGGAGAATGTAAGGCAGAGAGAGATTAGCAGCACAGGGGACAGGGGGGTGGGGGGTGGTTAACTGTGATTAATTTAGAATATACTTGTTCAAAGATGGCCAAGTCTCATTATTACTCAGCTACAGTTTTGCTTCTCTCTTGTAGTGACAGTCATGTTTTAGGTGTAAACAGACAGCTCCTCACTTGCTCCCGGACGATGCAAAGTGTCCATCAAAAAGAGAAATAAAGTTGTCGAAACCATAGTGAAAGGTAGTTCAAACTCACCTCTAATTTTTTGTCACTTAATTTATTTTATCCTGTAAGCTGACAAACTATATCTATCAAATAGTGTTACTATGTGGCCATGCTGAATATTCCAACCTGATAATTATTGACTCTTTATTGGTTTAAATCCTGAATCAAACACTTACTTAACACTTAAAAGATCAAGGACTTTTTACGATAATTTTGGCCACTACAGGTTCTCTACTTAAAAGCTGATTCATGGGGTCCATTAGGTTGGATGCAAACTGGTGTGTGCGCAGTGCAGACAGTCTGTATGGTGACAAATTTTAAGCTGCGCATGGATGTCCAGATGAACGCAAACTTGGGTGGATGACGAGTGAAATTTACATCACACCTACACTTGCAGTCCCTTGTTGCCATGCAATCTTGGGAAGCATGAGTTGACTTTGAGCTCTACTTGGTCCAGTTCTGTTTCAAACATCCATGGACTTCTCGAAGACAAAACATAATTTTTGACCTCAATGATTTTATTGAGATCCTTTCTCTTTTAAACAGCCAACAACACATGGACTATTCATTTTTTATTTATTTTTTTTTTTACAATTATACCCACAAAAGCTCAGACTCCTTTAATAGAGGCTGATGTTACCCAGCCGAAAATTACCGAAAAATTTGTCTATTGTTCCCAACATATCATTCAGCAGTGCAGAAAACTCTGTGTTGTATTTGACAGCATTCTCAGTTTCACTAATCATATCAACTTAGTTGCACAATCTTAATTCTATCAGCTTAGAGGAACCTCAAAGATCCCACCATTGATATGCACCACAAACCATATAACTGTTATTTATACCTTCTTTTCATTACATCATGGCTATTGTGATCCATATAGAAGAGAAAAAAAAGTTACAACATGCAGCTGTCATAGTGAGAAGTGACAAATACAAGAGTATGTCACTGAAGTCTGGAGATGGCTCCCTGGGTTACCTCTTTGGTCTGCCCATGAGTTTTAAGTGTCAGGCTGTGATAAAATGCTGCCAAATGCTACCAAAAGAACAGAAATTATTGGTACTATGTCCTAAGAAAAATTTTGGTCAAATTAGACAACATGCAAAATCTTATTAAATTGAACAATGCATTATATGGCTTATTCTTGCATTTATACATTTTTTTTTTTGTTTAATCTATTCATTAAAGAGTTGTGTAGTCTTACTAAGCTCAAACGTTATTGGTTCTGCTATTTGTACTGGAGAAATTAGGAAAATACATTTCCTGTTTAAAATTGCCATCTAAATGTTATCTTGCACATTTGATCTCACCAACTCTGTTTGCCGCCACGTTTACAGCAGTTTGAGCAAGTCAGTCTTAAATTAGACTTCAACAGAACTACTAATCAGTGGTGCATGTGTTGAGTGAGATTTAGGAGATATGGGACAAAAACACTGTTACAAGATATGGAGTATAAAACAATAATGTGGAATGAAAGTGGAATTACAGAGTTGATTTAAAATGTAAAATGGCTTGACATGATTTCTGCTTTTTGCAAGTTATCTTGACCAGCTCTCGCTGTCATACACTGCTGTGTTTGTAAATTCAGTCTGAAATGGTCAGATTATCATCTAAACTGATGTGTAGAAATTCAGTTTCAGAGTGGCTGTAGACAAACTGCCTTGGTTTATTTTCACTGTTTATCTAATTGAATATTGGCGATGGCAGTGATATGGGGAATGTTTTCCTAAATAATTTAATAATAACTAAAATTTAATAATAAAAATAGTGGCAAGAGGAAAAAAGTAATGCATTTTTTTTTGTTGTGCAAAGTTACAGAAGATTATTATTATTATTATTATTATTTTTTAGAAAAGACAAAATCTTAATTTGTTTAGAACTGATGAGAGAAGTATTTAAGTAGTGAACCCAGTGGTTGGGTATATGAAGAAAACATCCACACAGCAACAGTTGGTATTTAATCATGTTTTCCTTCATTTCATTGCAGTCTAAATGAGAAAATGTATTACTTCTTATACTGGAGTGGGCCGTGGCTCTGTATTGTGTCAGCATTAATCTGCACTATAGAAAGAGGATGAGATTCTCATTTAATCAAAAAAAAAAGATTCTTACAGTTTGACAGCTGAAGGATTGTAGGTAATGATAGTGATTGGTTGATTAAATGAAAGCTCTTCATCGACAGATTCATACGACTACTGGGATAACAAATATTTGATGGCATAAAAATGTACTTTTCTTTCATACTGTTCAGTTTTTGATGTGATGTCATTATAAAATTAGAAGCGATGACTCTTTGGGTTGAAGAGCGTTATGTCAAGACTCATTTGCTAATAAATGGCTTGCTAAAGAAGAGAATGACATTGACGAGGGACATAAAGAGCTTTCTGTCAGCTCTCTTTCTCCTCAGGTAACATTTCCACATCGAAGTGGTCATTCTGAAAGTGTTAAAACTTCAATCTGTTCCTAGCACAGGAGATCACTTCAGGTGACTGCTGACTATTAATTCATTAGAACAAGTTTTTTGTAATCCATTTAAATAACAGTCATGCAAATTGGAGTGTCCATTTGGAAAGGCATTACCTGATGACCATAAAACATCATCTCTCCATCAGCAAATGATAGAGGAGTTTAAAAATATCAACCCTGCCGGCATTATTTATCAGCTTAAAGCCACTAATGGGAATTGTTTCATCTGCACACAAATGGTTCCTGCATTTGACGTGAATATGTTACCACTTATAATTAAAACAATGTGCATTATATTATACACAACTTGTCAGTATTCAAGGCATGTGTTTTTAGCCACTTAAAACAGTAAGAGGTAATAGTTTACTTGGTGTGTAATTTCTCAGCATTTTGATTACACTTTAAGAGGCCCTGGAGATGCAGGATGTTGAATAAATTATCATGCTTTACCATGTTCCATATTAATTTTTTGAAAGCCCTGCCATCATGGGTGAGTCCCACTCAGTATTATAAAAAAAAAAAAAAAAAAAGCAAGTGATGACTATATTAGTGTGAGTGGAACTCATTTTGAGTGCAGGAATCATACAATGTAAAGTGACCCAGATGTGTAGGATGAGGTGTACCGTTGGGTGGCCACACCAATTCACTACTGGCAAGAATTTGAAAATCAACCGCAGAAATGCTCTATGTTAGCTTCACCTTAAAACTAGCAGTGGTACAGATTCGAGATCAGAGACTCAGGTGCAGAGCAACGATAACACAGCAGACAGGTTTGGCATATAGAGCAGGTTTTATTACAATAAAACTAAATTACAATAGGAAGCAGAACTATGCAAACTACAGAACTGAACGGTGCTAAACTCAACAGAGCCCCCTGTGGGGCTCGTGGGAAAATAAATACCAGAGTCTAGTCAAACAGAGACAAAAATAATAAACCAGAAATCAGCAATACCAAGCCAGGAAAGTAACTACGAAATACTTCTGGTGAGATTACCCAACTGCCGACTAAACGGCCAAATGGAAAACCTGAACTAACTCTCAGGACTAAAACTAACAATAGCTAGACAGTAGCTGGGCTCAGAGAGCAATTTGAAAAATAAATGTCAACAAATATAGGCTGAATAAACTTTACATCATGGTCAGACTTTCAACACAGCCCTGTCTCCCAGAAATGACATTCTTTCACAACTAAACTGCATCTTCATTTACACGTTGAAGGAGTCATCTTACATTACATTAGGATACATTTCAAACACCTTGTCTTTGTCATATATTTTGTTACTCAGTTTTAGCCAACCAATCCTATATAAGAAAGGATGGCAACTAGTAACCCAGAAAATGAAGAAAACGTTTCAGACATATTGTGAGAGGGATATACATACACAAAAAAGGTTGCAGACTCTAATACTTTGTTGGACTACCTTTAGCTTTGAGTATGGCACTCATTCACTGTGGCGTCGTTATAAGTTTTTGCAATGTCACAGCGTTTATTTCTGTCCAGAGATGCATTGGTTTTTCACCAAGATTTTATAGTGATGATGGGAGGGTCGGACCGCTACGCAAAGTCTTCTCCAGCACATCCCAAAGATTCTCGGTGGTACTTAGATGTGGACTCTGTAGAGTCCAATCCATGTGTGAAAATGATGTTTCATGCTCCCTGAACCACTCGTTCACAATGTGAGCCCCATGAATCCTGGCATTGTCATCTCAGAATATGCCTGTGCCATCAGGGAAGAAAAGCTCCATTTATCGAAAGACCTGGTCATTCAAGGTCAAGGTCAAAGTCAAGGTTTACTTTATTATCTCCAGTGGGAGAAATTTGTTCTAGACAAAGGTAAAACAGCTGCACAGCAACACATAAAACAGAACACATACTACTATAACACATAAGATACATGACATATAATAAATGAATTAAAATAAGTTAAAATAAGATAAAAAGCCTAGAATATACACACACACCCACACATACATACATACATACATACACACATACATACAACTCTATGTGCCCACCATTTGGCTACCTCCCTTTGGTAGCTGCACCTAACTGCTCATTGATGTGCTTGATTGAGAGGGGGATGAAGGAGTTTTTAAGATGGTTGAGCCTGCACAGCAGGACTCTGTACCTTCTACCAGAATTCAGAAGTTCATACTCTGTGAACAGGACATGTGATGAGTCAGAGAGAATGTTGTTTGCCTGCCTGATTGTGGCCTGTATAAACAGTTCTTATGGCATGAGTGGAGCAGGAGTACCCATGATCTTGCTTGCCAACTTGACCAGGTTATGAATCTGTGTTTCCGATTTAACTGTGAGAGCCTCAAACCAGCAGGCGATCCAGTACCTTAATATGGACTCAATGATTGCACAGTAAAAAATCACCATGATTTCTCTACACCAAAAAGTCGTCTCAGAAAATGGAGGCGCTGATGGATTCTGGCACAAACACTTGCCACCTGCATATGCTAGCTCAGGTCGCTATCAATGTGCACACCTAGGTACTGAAAAGAAGTGACCTGTTTAATGTCGTTATCATGTGTGGACACTGGACTATGGTCACCTACTGATTTGGGGTCGAACAACATCTCAACAGTTTTTTCCGTGTTTATCTGCAGTCTATTGGTGCCACACCAATCAACAAATTTATCCACTGCAGTTTTATGACTGCCTGCATATGGGTCAGCAAACTGAGAAGAGCAGCATCATCAGGGAACTCGATGACAAACTGATTTGACTGAATGCTGACACAGTTGGTGTACAGAGTGAGGATGAAGGGTGAACTTGCACAACCCTGGGGGACCTCAGCTGCTTGCAGCTGTGCTGGAGAGGACAGAGTTGAATTTCACCTGCTGTGAACAGTTTGAAAGGAAGGACTGATACCACCTAATTAGAAATGGGTTGACCTGCAGCTAGACCATTTTTTTTCAAAGAAGAATGTGTGGTTGTACAGAATTAAAAGCAGAACTAAAATCGATAACAAGCAGTCTGGCATATGCTGCAGGGTTTTCTAGGTGCTTTAAAACCAAGCGCATCACAGTAGCCACGGAATCACTAGTGCTGTGTTTCTTTGAATAAGCAAGCTGAAAATGATCCAGCAATGGCTCCATCTCTGTCAGTAAAAGACTTATTACGAGTCTCTCCAGAGATATCATGACAATGGAGGTGAAAGCCACCAGTAGATAATCATTGTCCACCTGGAGACATGCGTTTTTAGGCACTGGAATTATGATAGACTTTTTCCAAAGCTCTGGTATGGAGTGTGTGTCCATGGAGAGCTGAAAAAGTCTGTGCCAAACTGGTGAAAGCTCTTCTGCAAATGTTTTGAGAAGAAAAGCGGATATGTTATGAGGTCCCATTGTTTTTCCCACTTTCATGGTTTTAAAAACTCTGGT
This sequence comes from Amphiprion clarkii, assembly GCA_027123335.1. Classification (NCBI taxonomy): domain Eukaryota; kingdom Metazoa; phylum Chordata; class Actinopteri; family Pomacentridae; genus Amphiprion; species Amphiprion clarkii. Next base: position 14,521,038 of record CM049586.1, read on the forward strand.
GACAAATTGAGGGTCAATAATAATTCTGTCCTCATCCCCACTGCAACATACATTCTCTAAAATTGCATTGCTTTCCCTAGCATTGTCCATTTCAAAATGCGAATCAAAGTTATTTCACTCATTTGCTCTGGCTGTTTCATTATAAGTGAACAAGGCCTTCCTTTTGGTGTCCACGTTGGTCATGCCTCGGATAGAGTGCCACAGTTTCTTTGTATTGGAATTGGACAGCTCCTGTTCTACCCTCTTCTTATGGTGCAGCCGTGGTGTTCTTAGCTGCTGGTTGAGGTCCTTCTGTGCAGCTCTGACTCCTGCCTTGTTTCCTCATTTGAAGGGTAATTTCTTTGTCTTTATACATTCCTTTACTCCCATTGTGATATAGGGTTTATTCAGTATATTCAGGTAGTCAGCTGACCTCATTCTTTGTGAACATAACATTGCTGAACCTGGCCAACCCCAGATCATAACCCCGTTGAAGAAATTTCACTCTTGGTCCTTCAAAGTTTGCTGTAATACGGTGGATTTACCGACATAGAGTATGGGTCTGCAAGGGTAAGTCGACCCAGAGCATTTTCAGGGTACACATTTTATAGGACTGTCAGAGGATGGATCAAAGGGTAGGGAGGCGCTGTATGCAAATACAGAGAGTAAGACGAAAGGAACATCTCAGAGGACGGATCAAAAAGGATGGGAGGGGCTAATTTGCGTATAGTTGCTAATCAGTAACCGAGGGAAAGACAACAGAACAAAAGGGTAATTGAATCAAAGAGTCTGGTAAACACTTGCAAATAGCAAAGGTGTGATAACAAAAGGTAAGACGGTGGTATGACAGACAGTAACAAAGGATGTCAGAATTGTGGATAACCATGGGAAATGGAATGAAGGGGTGACATGTGACAGTAGTAACAATATGTGGGCTATTTCTTCATCAACCCTAATCCCCCACAGGCTTGAAGGCATTAGTAACAATGAGTGTATCACTTCATCTGTCTCTCTTCTAACTGTGATGTGCCCATCACCTTGGAACAGTTTTTCAAATTGTTTCATAACCATAGAGGTTAAGGTCACTGGCTGAAAGTCATTCAAAGTTGAGGGGCAGCTTGTTTTAGCAATGGGCACCACTATGGACTTCTTTCATGAGACTGGCACTCTCTGTTGGACAAGAGACATATTAAAAAGCTCATCTGTGTTAAAATTTGGATTAACAGCAGTTGAAGAAGAGGAGATGAAAAGCTTGGAGAACTTGACAGCAGACGTGTTAGGTCTGCTGCTGCTGGCTCTGGATAGGGCCCCTCCTTCCTCTTGTTCTATTCCTTTTTAGGTATGCTGAGCACTGTGGCAACGGCAGGTGAGGGCAATTCGGGAACAATCAACAGAAGCAGGAGCAGGTGTGCCAGAGCCAATCAGATGACTGCTCCTACACAATATAACCTGATTCCACCCTTTAGTCGACGCCGGATCGTGAATGCCCAACAGTCAGTTTCAGAGCAACTCACTCCAGCCATTGTTCCTGTGAACCTTTTGTAAAACTGTTCCTGCTCTCTCACTGCCAGAGCAGTGGGAGCTGCTTGAAGAATTGAAGCAAGGGCTGGCACCTTTTGAGACTGCTACTGTTTACCTTAGTAGACAGCAGTACACAACCATTTCAGGTCTTCCACAGGTGGTCAAAGGGCTGACATGGGCTGTACACCAAAGCCAATTTGAAACAAGCTCAGGAAAATCATTCATTTCCAATGCAGAAAAAAAGGATAACACAGAGATGGGGGAGTATTTGCACTATCTCAGGAGACAAAGAAAATCCAGTTCTTCTTGCGGCTGCCTTCGACCCGAGATGCAGAAAGCTGAAGTTTTTGACTCCTGACGATGGCATCAGACTGCAGGGGAGTATTGAAGTGCTTGCTGTCAAAGAAGCAAAAACGACTGGGACACAGGATGCAAAACTGCAGAGGGCCAATGGTTCAGGTAGAAAGAGTGCTCTGGAAACCCTTCTTCAGTCTGACACAGACAGTTTGAGTGAAAATGAGGGTGGAGAATCTGAGGAGGACAGAAAGATCCAAGTTGTCATAAATGAAGTTCGGCTGTACTTTGGAGAGGCCTCACTCCCTAAAAAGGAGGATCCACTGAAATGGTGGAGTGAAAATGAGGAGCATTTCCCCACACTGTCAAAGCTAGCTAAATCTTTTCTGTGCATCCCTCCAACCTCCACCCCATCGGAGCGGATTTTCTATGCAACAGGGAACATCTGCTCTAAAAAGAGAGCAAGCCTTTCTCCAAGACATGTAGAAATGCTAACTTTCCTGGCTATGAACAAGAGCCTTGTGCATTTTGGGATTATATAGAGTCAGAGTGTAGTAAAGTTGAATACAGTTGTGAGCACTGAGCACAAAATGCCCTTTTGTTATATTTGAGTCAGTGAGACCAAAACTTTAATAATTCTTAGTTACAGGTGCCGACCTCATTGTTGCTATGATTGATGCCAAAGACAAATTAAGGAAAGAAAAAAACCTAAAAAATAAACCTGAAGTATTTATTTTTGTGTTGTTTAGGCCAGTGCCTTTTCCTTATTTTACTCAGCTGTTTGCACTTTATGCTACACAGTTAAACAATTGTTTGTTGCTACAAGCATATTTCATTAAAGGTTTAATGAACTATCATCTTAATTGTCTTTATTTTTAGTTAGCATATACCTTAAACACTTCAAGCTGAAAACTAATGATGGTCATATAAGAGCAGCTTCATGCTGGTGCGATAAGCTGTATGTTTTACATTCAATTTACATATGATCCGATTAGTCGACTAATCGAAAAAATAATCTGTGATTATTCGACTATCAAAATAATCGTTTGTGGCAGCCCTGATGGAAATAAACAGAAGCGAGACAAGAGGGTGGCCTGCACGCTGGGCTACAAGTAGACCCACACAGACCAGCTTTTCCCATATAAATCCCTGATCTGCAGGATACAACCAACCACCAGAACCGTACAGGTATGGGCTGATGAGGCATCCTCAGTTGATAGCATCTCACAAAGTATACGGAGAGGCATCAGGACCATAACGGACTATAAGCACAGTGATCAGCTGATTAGCCACTATTCCACTCTCCCCGACAAACTGAACGCATTCCCTAGTTTTGCCCCTAGTTATGCTGCTATAGGCCTAGGCTGCTGGGGGACCTCTTTTGATGCACTGAGCCCTTCTCCAACTACCTTTATATTTAATATATATACCGTTATTGCATTACACTCACTCTGTTCCTCCCTGTGTCCTTTCTCCGAGTGTCCCTGGTCCCAGAGCTGGATGCTTCAGATCTGCGGTTATTGTCCCACTAACTGGCCTAGTCTCCATCTGTAGGATGCTGCTGACCCTTCTCCAGCCCACTGCTTCCAGCTGCCCATTTCCACCAGTCGACTCTGCATCACCCTCATTTTACTTGATATGCTTATCTACTTACTGTTTGAATTTTACTACCAGCTATATATGTAGTATATTTAATGCCAGAGTCATACATACATCATAACAGTAAACTATAAATCAAATTCAATGCTAGCTTGTACTTTGTATGTATCATCTAGCTTATCATACTGTATCCAACTGTATGTTATATGTTCCTTGTTTCCCACCACCCTCTTCTCCCATCCCTACCCCTCTACCCCTCTAGCTCTCTACCTCTTCTGTCCCTCTCAACCCGCCCAGCCAGCAGGTAGATGGGTCCCCCCACATAAAGAGCCGGGTTCTGCTCAAGGTTTTTTTCCCTGTTAAAAGGGTGTTTTCCTTGCCACTGTCGCCTTGGGGCTTGCTCTGGGGGTCAGGCATATGGGTTCTGTAAAGCATCTTGAGACAATTTGACTTGTAGTTGGCGCTATACAAATAAAACTGAATTGAAAATTGAATTGAAGTCTATGCTCGCTTTGACACACCTGGCAGCAGAGAGAGTGTTAATCTTCCCCGATTGGAGGAACAGCATCAGTCTCTCATCTTGCAGCTGCACCAAGTTAGCTATAGACAGCACCAACAAAGCTGAAGGACCAGACAGAGTGTCGGGTCGCACTCTCCAACTGGCAGGAGTTTTTCTGGATATTTTCAACCTGTACTGCAGCTTGCTACAGTCCCCGTCAGCCTCAAAACCGCCATCCTTGCGCCTGTGCCTAAAAAAATCAGCAGTGATCTGCCTGAACGGTTACCACCCTGTCGCTCTTACTCCGTTGAATGTGAAGTCCTTCGAGTGGATTATCCTAAAGCACATCAAGAATGTCATCCCTGCTGGTCTGGATCAATATCAGTCCCATCAACAATGTGATATGACAGCTGCACAGCTAACGACAGAACGGACTTAGTCTGGGTGGTGAAAACAGCACAGAAGTGTTCTTCCAGACCTGGTCTCAATTTACGTAGGCTGGGTCCAGAGGAAGGCCCACCTAGGAAAACAACTGTTTTCTCCACTTCCCTCTGGTAAATGGTACAGTAATATAAAACTCAAACTACCAGACTGAAAAACATTTTTTTTCCCCAGAGCTGTCCAATCCATTTCCCCCTGCACACATAAACAGACACGCTATGTGCAATAAAGTACTGAGTCTTGCACTGGACTGCACTTTACCTACTATCTCACTGCTCATTTTGCACTAATTCAGTTTGCATATTTATACCTTTCGAATATTTTATTTTACCTGTATATAGTGTACTTTTTTTATTTTTTATATCTACAACTGGGAGCCACCAATCGAAATTTTGTTATGTGAAATTATAATGACAAGATTCTTGATAAAAGGAAAGAAAAGTGGGAAAGTTTAATATTTGGATGCAATGACAGCCTAAAGTGCACATGCCACTGCAAGAACAAAACTATCTCTTTCTAGTCTCTCGCTCTCTCTTTTTTTTTTTATTAAAAAAAAGGCTTTTCAAAGCACCTGCCTTCAGATTCTTACAGGGCCTCTGTTTTCAGTCTCTCAGCTTATGTCTCCAATAAAAGCTTTTCTAGTCAAAGTGTATCTGTTCACTTCTGAAATCATCTGAGTGCAGCCATCATCTGTTTCATCGTTAATAAAACCAAGCCTGTACCAGAAGCAGCCATGCCAGACAAGTTTGGATTGTGGCCATGTTATGTTTTTATTCACCACTGAGACTTTATATTGCTGTGGGTCATTTTGGTCTCATTTATCCAAAACATTTCCAGCTTGTCTTCCTATGTTTTTTGTCAGATTTCAAACTACACTTTTGACTCTTGTTTCTATTGTTTCTATTGAACATTCAGCTTTTGATTTTAAATGGAAACATTTTAATAGCAGAAACTTTCCAGTTTTATTCAAATGTTGGAAGACCCTGTATCCATTGGTCCTTAAAGCTTTACTTGTCAAATATGATTCTGAAATGCTCATTAAACTTTTCCAGAAAATACAAAATAAAAAACTTTTCCTTCTCCAGAGAGGCAGTGAACTAGGGTTTCATGAAACTTGAGTGTAGCTCAGACTTTTGTATGTTCAATGATCATAAAGAGAGACACTGTTAGAAGATGGCATACCCTGAGGTAAAGCTGTAATGAGACACACATCTGATAAGTTGACAGTGTGAAAATGTCAGGGATGGAGCTCTTCAGTACACTATTACTGACTCCTTTGCATCTTGTTTCTGTTTGTTCTGTATGTAGTATACTGTGAGAATGGCAATGTCAGTGAGTGAACAAGTACTGTATGCACACAATCTCATATACAATATTTCAAGATGATAAATCAGCTTACGTTAGCACTGCAGATCACAGGTTTCTGTGTGGGCAAATGCTCCCTAGCTAAAGACAAATAAGATGACCAAGTTTATAATGAACTGTCTCAATGTGAGATTGAAATTTGAGCTCAGACTGTTTCAAGTTCTCGGTGATATCTCTCACACATTCATGCCCATGATCTCTGATTTCATTACACATCCAACTAAATAAATTGACGACAGCTTAAAGAACATGTTTCAACATTTTAATTGACAACATGTATTCCTAAGCTAATTATTTAACACGCTGCATCCCATTTACACAAGCTGGCACACCACAGTGGGAAACTAGCACCAGCCAGATACTGGTCTAATATGAAGGAGTTGGTAGATTTAAGACACAAAATGATAATTTCACTATTGAATGAACCACATTTGGACATATTTGTCAGTGGCTTAAAAAGTTAATTTCACGTCTTGGCACACACGTATTCACACAAACATGATCACAGCTTGTCACGTCAATTAATTCATTTAACTTACCTTCATTCTTTCAGTGCTCGCAACAGATCTGGGTGCAACAGCTTCAGTCAGGGTGGTCTGTCTGGTCTGTAGTCTGCTCATTTCAGCCATTCTCTTAATATGTTTTGCAGTAGTAAAGTGTTTCTCAATCGATGATTTTCGTTTATATTCCACTACAATATTGCACGGGGTGCAAAACAGTTTACCTCCGCTTTCATGAAGAACATCAGGAAATTGCTTTTCACGGTCTTTGGCAGCAATTTTTGTTGGTAAATGAGACACATTCGAATCGCACATGTCTGCACTATGAAACCATAACCAAGGAAGTGAATTCAGTGATGTACATGCATTACGTTTGTGCTGGAGACTGCTGACTGGTGGAGCTCACGGGAGGCTGGCCAAAATTGCAGAAAAATTGCAGTGATTGGACAAAATTTCAAGGTTGTGCAGAATTTGCGGAGATTGGTTGAATTTGCATGAATTGGTGCCATCACAACATTGCAAATTCCTGGGCGGACTGTTTCTTGAATGAATTATTTCCCTCTCAAACTTAAAAATGAGTGATAAGCAATTTTATTTTCTTTCTTAGCTTCTTATAAAAAACTGAGGGGATTTTATCTTTAATGAGACACCAACATGTGTGGATCAAGTGTTACACAGGCAAAGAATAATCATAATCAGGGCTTAATTTATTAGGCTACTGCAGCTCTGGTGCAGGCACATTCTTAAGTATCATGTAGGATGTAGCTTTCTGGCACAGCGCAGCAAAGTTCACTATATGTTCAAAACTAATTTACAGTTCTGGGGCTCACAGCAATTGTACTTTGTTACTCATGGTTCAACTTAAATCAAAATTTCTGGAACATCTCAGCAAAGTTTATCATCTATTCAAAGCAACAGTCCTGGAAACTCACAGCATCTGTTATAAACAAAGTCACAGCAGTCAGACAACATCTGGATCTGCAACGTGCACACATCTGTCTCTACTGATCATGGCGGATCAGACAACATAAAACTCCAAATAAAAGTAACCTGATTTTCAAATCAACACTGATCTGTGTTGATGATCAATCATTACAATGTGCTCCAATGAGCAGGTACAACACATATAAGCATTAGGTAGGTAATCTAATGACACAGAAGCTATAAGTGAGCACAGCTAGAATGACTAAAGTTTCATAGTAACACTCACACTGGTTCAGCTGATCAGGACATAGACTATGCACGGAGAGTTTTGTCCGAGTCTGTCTTTTAACATGAGAGTTCAGACACATGCAGATAAAGATGAGTAGAAGTGGATCCAGTTCATCCCAATGACCATTTATTGCTTTATTGTTGTTGAATGAATATACAGATAAGTTGAAAATAAAACAACAAAGCTTTAAACTAAAGAGTCTTTTAAGAAGGCCTAATTCCTTCATGCAGTCATATGGTCAAAAAACTTTTTCCTTCCTCAGCCACTCCAGATGCTGTGGCAGCTGGTATTTAAGCCTTCCCCTTGGGCTCCACCTACAGCTTCCTCAAGGGCACACCTGCACACATACTCTCTTCCATTCCTCCCATTCACATAAACATACTAATAAAAAGAAAGAATTTGTGGAAAAAACAGAAATCGCAATTTGGCTCCTACAGTGGTTTAATTTCGCCTTGCACAGGGCACCAATATTGTAACTATGTAATGGAAATAGCTTCATATATAGAAATATATTTAAATGTAGCAAAAATGTTCAGCGCAATGCGTCCGCAACTCATAATTCTAAAAGTACACTTTATGACTAAAATTACCCTCGTTTATGAGGGGCACCACTTAAGTATTTTATCTAGGCCACCTAAGAGACCTGTTGTAAGACTTTACATCAGCATCACTGGGTGATGTTGACATAAACTGGACTATATCATATCATCTCAATACCGTGGTAAAATCTGCACAACAATTCTTTTGCACTGTTGTCTGTGTAGTTTCTCATTCATCCAGGTCATGGTTATCCAAAGTTGTTTAAATCATTCCAACTGGACTTTAAGGAAGTAACTTACAGGGAGGACAGATGGTTTGAGAGAGGTGTGAAAGAAGCCATCCATGTCAAAGTGGAGAAGCCATCTCTGAACAGGGGGGGTGGTCTGCGACATCATCTTTCACCGATTTACAATCAGGTCCTTTCAAAACTCCCCAAAAGAACTACTCAGCAGAATGACTCATGTGAAGTGGCTCATGCTAATGACCACCATTAGCATATGAGGGCTCGATGAAACTCCCAACGACCATCGTTGAGGAGCCAGACGGGCCTTGGCAATGGTCGTCGGAATGTGAATAGCACTGACCACACCTCACAGAGGTTATAAGCTGAGGCAACATCAACCACCACCAGAACTGAAGAAGCCTCTTGGATGAGAAGTGAAACGTCTTCAAGGAACTTTCTTGAAGTCCAGTTGGATTGATTTAAACGACTTTGGATTTTGCACTGTTGGCAGTTACATTTATTACACAAGCCACTTTAAGCTGCTGTCATTTATAGTGTAGTAATACTGCATTTTTTCATTTTTCATTCTTGTACAGTGTATATATTGTTATAATTATTATTACTGTACAAATGTTTAGTGCTGCTTTGAAAGATGTTGCTGGTGTAACAATGGAAATTTCCCCATGGTGTGGGGAATTATAAAGGACTCTCTTATCTTATTAAGAATAGTTCCGGTTCAATTATCATTAATCACTTTTAGTCTCATAATCAAAAGTTGGAAACTCTGATTTCATTGACCTCCAGCTCCCCAAACAAAGAAATACATGGTAGAACCAATGATAATTATACATATTAACTAATACTACCAACAAACAACAACAATGACATAACAACAACAGACAGTAAATAAATGAATAAATGCAGATAAACAAACTGTGACTATCACTGTAAGCAGTTGGTAGGAAGGTGATGAATTTAAAAAATTACTCTGGAATTGGAAAACCAATTGTAATTTGTAAATTCACCCATTTAGCAGAAGGAAAATGATACTTGCATAGCCTTTGTTGGAGGGAGTCGGAGGCCACTGCAGGATGTGTAATTGTAATGATCTGCTGGATGAGTTGGTTCAGGAACACAGAGACAAGGATGAACTTTGGCAGGTTTGCATTGCAAAAGTGTGCTGAAATAAAAACACTAAGAGTCAAAGCTCATAGTTATACAGAAAATATTTGCGCTGTTGCATTACTAAAGTTAACGTAAGAAGTCAAATTTTAAATAAAACATCGGAAAACAAAGTCCTCGTTTAAAGTTAAGCCATACGTTTCTTTAGGTCATCATAAAAGAACCCAGTTTTAAGCCTTTGTTTTAAGTCTTCATGAAAGAACCTTAGCCTATTTCAAAAACCGTTTTTTTTCTCTAGCCCGAGTCCCAGCTGCATTCCAGTGACTTTTCTTTTATACGGAATGTTTTGGAGCCAAATTCAAATCATCTAACCAACGGTGGATGTGTTCCTCCCAAGGGGTGGTGTTGAGCTTCACTGTCCGGGATAGGTCAGAGGCCAACTAACTTTAGAACTTAATGTGAGGTGATTTCTTAGATAGCTCTTCAGGACTGACAACACAGAACCTTGTGTTATTGTTTTAATCACATTTAGGTTTTCTAAACAATACATTAATGTGATTCAGCATCTCCACTGACAGTTGTATTAACTAAATGTACCACACTACAGTAACACAACAAACTTCAGCTATTTTCATGAAACACAACACAAACATCATTAGCTTAATGTTGCTACATTAACTTTAATCAGGCTACAACTGAGCTAGCTCCGTTTGTTGTGGCATTTTAAAATTGAACAAAGGATAAAATTAGACTAATGGGCTGTGTGAATCAAATTTAAGAGCTAACGAAGATAAGATGGGGAGACCTAATGTTTCAACTGAAGTTATGAGTACACTAAATAATCCTGTGGAGAGCAGCAACCCAGTGGAAGCCTATGGATCCCATATAAGACAGGAAGTTCATGCCCTCTCTTCATCTGCGCTCGTGAGTTGAAACCCAGGGCACGCTGAGCCGAGCAGAAATAATGCCAACCCACCAGAAATAGAAAAGAGGAGGGGGTCCAACTTTGGATACAATCACTTCATGGGCATCCTGATTGGGTCTTAGGACGATGGGTTGTGGCTTTCCAGGGTGGAAGAGGTGTGTTTAGAAGAAATTTGCATAGGTATAAAAGACGATGCAATGCTTTGTGTAGGCAATTAAAATCTCGAGATTTTGCTCATGTTTGTTCTTACAACCTCTGTATTGAATAAACATTACTCACATCAGACTCTGAAGATTGCTTAAGGACTCTTTCTTGAAAACTTTTTGAAGACTCCAAGTTTTGATCCAAAATTGATTTTGTCTATATGTTTGACAAAGCTGCCTGATGATCACTGGCCCTTTGCAGAGGGACTGAGTCACCACACGTTAGCATCGCTTATTCACATTAAAGATAATATTTGCTGACTGCTAACTCTCTGTCTGTTCAAAACACAGAAATAAACTCCATCAAAATCTGGAGTGCATTGCACACATTATATCTGACACTAAATTTGCATATGAAATGCATTAAAAGCAGCACCAATAAGAAAATAAACATTTACTTACCAAACTATCAGAGTGCTTTCAGTGTCTGCTTATAGAATCAGCTGAAGGTAGAAAACTGATTACAACAAGCCAACGGGCAGAAAAACTGTCTGTGGAAAATGTTCTGCTGCTCCATCGATAAATAAGCTAACAGTAATTATTTCAGAATTAAACCCAAATGAGGAGAACAGAATTTACACTGAATGAGCATCTAGGCTGCCTGACCTGTCCATCAAGTAGCCACGCCCTGTGATGTCTGAAAACTTTGTCACTTTCTATAAAATTCAATATTGATTAATTTGCAGACCGAACCCCTGATCTTAGGTTTTGACCATGAAAACTAACCAAAAAAAAGTCCTGAGGTGTAGAAATGCAGTCTTTCGTGTTTTACTTTTTGCTGTGCAGAATTGGGATCTATGAAGACAGAGCTTTTTGGAGCCAGCCTCTGCTGAATGGAGTGGTACTGCAAGTTTTTGACACTTCCGGGTAGGCTTCACTTTTGAAGCCAGTTGCTACTTCCATCTTCATTATACAGTCCATGGATTTTCCTCACAGTTTACACTTTATGACCCTTATCAGGTCTGGTGGAGGTAGGTGGCATCCTGTTGTCTCCAAGATAGCTGTGAGTGGTCCTTTAGTAGTAAACGTCCGATCGGCAGATGTTCCATTTGGATGTGAGTTTTGGGTAAGCTGTCTTCTGAAATGGTTCCTTATCAAATTTACAGCTTTGAGAAAGGGTCTCTGAATTCTCTCTGTGTTGCTCTGGAATGTTCTGCACCTCAGTTGGCTACAGAGGATTCCCCAAAAGATCTTGAGACATCCTGGCTACTACCTCTTTCATCACCTCAGTCATCTGGGAAATTGAGTCCTTGGTCCACCAAATTCAGACCCATATAACCTGACCAGGTAACGGCCCTCTAATATATTGATTGTTTCTGATTCTCCCCACTCTCAGGTCTTGCAATGGGCTTACTCTACCTGACTCGCCTGCCACCGTGGAACCTCTCTGACCCTGAATGTTCCACAACAGCACTCCATTCTGATATCCCCAGCAAGAAACTGCAGTCCACTTCTCAAATTTTGACAACTTTTTTTCCTGCCCAAGAGCCACAGTCAATGTAACCTCTGGTTAGCATCCCCATTCCAATGGCCAGACGGAGTAGATGAACCAGGAGATCAAGACCTTCCTTTGCTGTGTCACATCTAAGATGTTTCACCCCGAGGTGCTTTAAGTACCTCGAGGTACACCTCTCTAACACCCACTTGTTTAAATTTAATTCTGGGTCTCTGATTCTGATTCTCCGCTTGGGTCTCTGATTTCCCATAACATCTGGTGAAAATGCAGCAACCTTAAGACTGTGTGGTTTTTAGCACGAGTTCTACCATATATGATGTCACGCATCTGCCCTTTTGGGGAAATTTTAAGGAATGTTCTAGGGGCTATTTTGACTGCTCCTAATTAAAAGGTGAATAAAATATAGCTACTAAATACTTCTGGCTGTGGTTAAACAGTGTGTTTAGATTCTTAAACCCAAATAATGTAAATTTCAGTCCTGTCACTGTTATTCTGGGAACTCAGAAGCAGACACAAATCAGGCAGAATAGCAGATGTAACAGGGTTTATTTAACAATACAGAAATAAGTGAATGCAATAAAGTAAGCTAGACACCGGGTATCTGGAGCACAGAGCAGGACATGAAATACTGAGAGCTGTGCAAGTAAAATCAATCATGGTCTCTTAAGCTATCATTTACTATCTATATGTCCATCTTATGTACATGTGTCCTTGCTGTGGAACTAAATTTGTTAGTAGTGTTCTGGTGCCTAAGGGTCAAAAGGTCTGAGGCCAACAACAGAAGACAGGGACTGACAAAATTGGTACTGGGTAAGATCGTAAATATTAGCTACCAATGCTTCAAAACTGAATTGGGACATTAGCTTAGCTTACATGACATAGGTGATAGGAGCTGTTCACAGTTTACCTAGCTCCAACTACGGAGACTGGGTGGAACAGTCTATCTGGCAGGAGTCAGGAAGCCAGGCAGGAGAATGAGCTGCAGAGAAGGAAAGTGTAGGCTATGGCTGCGTGGTGTGAATGTTGCAGCAGCAAGCAGTAGTAGAAATTCTTCGGAAGATTTACAAATGGGACCAGGTGTAGCTGGTTGAGCTGGAGTGATTCCATTGGTTTGACAGTGAGGCAGAAGGAAGACAAGGTAGGAGACAGGTCACAAAACTGGCTGCAGAACAAACAATAGTTAGAAGCAAGTCCTTTGACTTGCTGGCAAAATGTTTAAAGGAGCCTGAGTTTGCCTGACTGATGGGTATGTCTACTTTTTGAAGGAGAGGGTGGGCTTTGAACAGGTTCTTTTATTATTTAACATTGTTGCTGAGCTCATGTTACTGCTGCTGCTTGTAGCTTTTGTCCAGTCTTCTTGAGTAAACAGGAAAAGACTGGGTTGAATAGCATTTCAACTTGGGCTTGTTCTTTAGAAAGCAGTTAAATTTTTCGGATTCCATTTATATTGGCTGAGATCTGAACACAATGTAAACCCTGTGTGGAGCTGCTTCTTCACCAATAAATGACAACAAAAATACATGGCAAGAATAAATTCGGAGATTAGTCCTATTTAAAGGCTATATTGGTGCACACTACAAGATTAATTGCATGGATTCATAAACTTGCTAGAAAGAGACAGGTATGTAATGTGTTCCTACAGGCTTTAAAGCATTATCTTTTCATTCTTTCAGTTTATTTGCTACACACAACACTGGTACCAGTCTGCTCATTCTGTGAGAAGGTGCATTGCAGTGACAAAGAGTCTTCCTGCTATTAATTCATCAACTGCACTAGATGCTGAAAATCCCATTAGCTTCCCTGATGCAAATGTCAACTTAGTTTCTTAGACCATAAATTGTCATCATAAAAATTCATGTTTTTTTTCTTGTAATTCATAAACACTAACACTTTCAAGGCAAAAACTTGACTGCTGTGTTTTTCTTTTTGAAACGGCATTTGCACATAAAATAAATGTCAGAACATATCGTTTTTCATTTGAATGCATTTAATTAAACTGTTTTCCAAGATATGCATGTTTTTATCTGTCATTTTTCTAGTTGGTTTGAATTTTAATGCAGGCTTCCAGCTTTCCTAGCCGCTCTGAAAAAAAATCAGCTCTCAGCACATTTTGACACACAGGTCAAGAGCGTTTAATTCCAACTTGATGAATAAATAATGAGCAGCACTTCAATATCAGATTTGTTATCTGCCATGGTGGGGCAAACACATTACATAGTGGCCATGAATGATGGCTCACACAAAAGTTTTAACCAAAGGGCAAATATTTTCAGGGGGAAAAGTATGCACAAGAACAGTATATGCTTGTTCTTGTGCTTCATCATACTTTGGAAGAAACAAAATCAAATGTACAGATTTTGGTAGCAATTTTAGAAAAGTGGGACAAAAGAAGTTCATCTGGGCATTTAGGAAATGTGCTATATCATAGGCGACTTTCAGAGCTTTTGTGCTTATTGCCGTATCTCCTGATAACCCATGGCCAATTGGTGCCATTTTAAACACTTTTTTAGATATCAGTTTATTAATGGCGGAGAATGTTCTACAGCTTGATGAAGGAAAAAAAAACCATCCTGTTGCTGTGTTTATCCAAAAGCTAGTATCTACATGCCGATTTGGTAATCATATAATGTCTGGAGACACTGTCATTCCCCCTAGTGTTGCCTCCTTCGTCCAGTATTGATAACTCTCTCCTAGACCCCTTGATCTCATAACCCCTTTGTCATGCACCTATATAACAACAACAATAATAATAATAAACTTTAATTATACAGGGCCTTTCAAAACAAGGGGTACAAGGTTCATCATAAAGCACTGAAATACACAAAACATTAGATAAACCAGTGAAAGAAATAACACATCAGTAAAAACAAGGCCAATAACCAAGCATGAAAATTCATAAAAATGCCTGTCTGTACAATCATGTTTTTAAAAGTTTTTTAAACTTAGGAACTGACTGCTGTTCTGACCGTAAGAAGGACCTTGTTCATAATGTTGGGGTTAAAACAGTGAAAGCACAGTCCCACTTAGTTTTGAGCAGAGGTGGGTAGTAACGAGTTAAATTTACTCCGTTACATTTACTTGAGTAACTTTTTGAAAAAAAAATGTACTTCTGAGAGTAGTTTTACTCTGCCATACTTTCTACTTTTACTTGAGTGGATTTGTGACGAAGAAACGCTACTCTTACTCCGTTACACTGTTCGCTCCGTTTAGTCATTCCACAGGCTTCATTAAAGGCCTGTCCTACCTGACAGCCAAATTAAAGAAGTTAATACTTAAAATCCAGACATCCGATTGTTAAAATTCTACACCTTGTAAAAGCTACATAGTTATAAGAACCAAGAGCTAAAAGTGTAACTGGTTTAAAACTGGTTTCAAACTTTGTGGGCCAGACACACACATGCAAAATTTCTGAATATGCTGAGTATGTTTATATGCAGGGCAAATACTGGTCACTACTGTATTTACATATTGTCTCTCCCCTACTCTATCATCATCTCTAAAAAAATATTGTGCTCTGCAAATGTTCTGGGTCACAGACTCACGTTCGGAGTTGATAAGCCCATTGTATGCCTGAAAACAGCCCATTACAACAAACAAGGAGTATGGGTTTGCACAAAAAATGAAAGTGAAAAGGAGATTAAAGCAGGTTTTACGATACAAAAGCAAAGCAAACATAGTCTGGCATGTGAATAAATTTCTCAGTAGTTAATAATGCTGCAGCCTCACTCTGTACATCACTCAATAGTGTTGCATCTTTGAAAAAGGAAGTTGTATCTCAGAGAGGACCTGCTCCTTGGTATAATTCCCAGCTGCGGACTTTAAAGCAGGCACCTCGAAAGCTGGAAAGGCATTACCATTCCACTAGTTTAGAGGAAGTTTACGTAGCTTGGAGAAATAGACTAATGATTTCTAAAAAATCTCCTCATAATGGCAGGACAGCATATTATTCATCATTGATAGAGAACAAGAACAACCCCAGGTTTCTCTTCAGCACTGTAGCCAGACTGACAAAGAGTCAGAGCTCTATTGAGCCTTGTATTTCTTTAGCTCTGAGCAGTAGTGACTCCATGAGCTTTTTTACAGATAAAATGTTTCCGATCAGAGAAAAAATTAATCTCACCCTTCCTGCAAGTGTCACAGAGGTATTATCGAGTACAGTTCGTTTAGAATTGGCTGTATGACCAGATGCATATTTAAAATTCGTTTCTCCTATACATCTCTATGAACTAATTTCAACAGTTTCTTCATCTAAACCACTAATATGTCTTTTAGACCCTATCCCAACTAGACTGTTCAAAGAGGCTTTACCTTTAATTAATTCTTCAATGTTAGCCTCTTACTAGAGAGAGATTGATCAGATCTATGTACCACAAACTTTTAAGGTTGCTGTGATCAATCCTTTACTGAAAAAGCCAACTCTTGATCCAGATGTTTTAGGTTCCTTTTGACCTATATCCAACCTCCCATTTCTGTCTAATATTTTGGAGGGAATGGTCGCAAATCAGTTATGTGAACATTTACAAAGGAATAGCTTGTTTGAAGAGTTTCGGTCAGGCTTCAGACTGCATCATAGCACAGAAACAGCTCTGGTGAAAGTTACTAATGACCTTCCCATAGCGTCAGATAATGGACTGGTCTCTATATTTGTTTTGTTGGACCTTAGTGCAGAATTTGACACAATCAACCACAAACTTTTATTACAAGGACTAGAACATTCTATTGGCATTAAAGGGACAGCACCGGACTGGTTTAAATCCTACTTATCAGAAAGGTTCCAGTTTGTGCATATCAACAATGACTCCTCTGAGCAAAGTAAGGTTTATTATGTAGTTCCTCAGGGTTCTGTCTTAGGACCGATGCTGTTCACATTATACATGCTTCCTTTAGGCAATATTATCTGGAAGCACTGTATTCATTTCCATTGTTACGTTGACGACACTCAGTTGTATTTATCTATGAAGCCAGATGAAACTAATCAGCTAGCTAGACTGCAAGATTGCCTTGAGGACATAAAAACCTGGATGAGCTGTAATTTCCTACTGATGAATTCAGACAAGACTGAAGCATTGTATTTGGCCCCAAACATCTCAGAAACTCGCTTCCAAAGCATATAGTTACTCTGGATGGCATTACTTTGGCCTCCAGTACTGCTGTGAGGAACCTCGGAGTTATTTTTGACCAGGGCAAATCCTTTAACTCACACATAAAACAAATATGTAGGACTTCCTTTTTTTCACTTGAGAAATATTGTAAAAAATCAGGAACATCCTGTCTCAGAGTGATGCAGAAAAACTAATCCATGCATTTGTTACTTCTAGGTTTGACTACTGCAATTCCTTACTATCAGGATGTCCCAATAGCTCTCTGAAACACCCACAGCTGATCCAAAATGCTGCATCAAGAGTACTGATGGGAGTTAGCAAGAGAGATCATATATCTCCTATAGTGGCTTCTTTTCATTTGTTTCCTGTGAAATCTAAAATAGAATTCAAAATCCTTCTTCTGACATGTAAAGCTCTTAATGACCAATCTCCATCATATCTTAAAGACCTGATGTTACCATAACATCCTAGCAGAACTCTTCACTCTGCAGCTATCAGGCACCTCTCCTATGGAACGAGCTCCCAGTTTGGGTTCGGGAGGCGGACACTCTCTCTATTTTTAAGACCAGGCTTAAAACCTTCCTTTTTGACAAATCCTATAGTTAGGGCTGACTCGGGTGACCCTGAGGGGGTCATTTGGAGTCTGTGTGTACACAACTGACTTTTGACGTCCCTTAGTTCTGCCCCTAATTATGCTGCTATAGGCCTAGGCTGCTGGGGTTCCCCCTGTGTGATGGTGTGTGGTGGTAGTGGAAAATATGTAGTGTGTGTTGTCAGTGTAAAACAAAACCAAAACCCATACAGAACCACATGGCTGGCTGGAGGTATGGAGTGGAGCAGAGAGGAGCTGAGCAGAGGCAGAGCAGATCAGAGCAGAGGCAGAGAGAGCTCTGGCTCAGCAAGCCGGCTTATATAGCCTGGTGCACTTTGTAGGTGTGGCTGGTTAGGTGATTACAGCTCCACCCAGCCAGAGACCTGTAAGAAGAGCAGCAGAAGACAAAGGCTCTGGGGCCGTAACACGCTACTACAGTGGTGGGATCCAGTGACTCTGTTTTGTTGTGGTGGCCACTGTGCTGGCATGGTTTGTTTTCATGGGTCTCCTTTCAGGGGGGAGTCATTGAAAATCAACACAAAACCATTCTGAATGATCATCTTCATCCTGTGATGAAAAATTTCTGTCCTGATGGGAGTGGGTTCTTCCAGGGTCATGATGCCTCAATTCATAGAGCTATAGGGGTCACTGAATGTTTTGATGAACATATGGTGAATCATATGTTATGGACTTCAAAGTAAACAGATCTCAACTCAAGTGAAAATTATAGACCAACATGTTTGACACCACTTTCAACCACCATCATCAAAACACAGAATGACTTAATATCTTTTGGAAGAATGGTGTTCCATCTTTCAGTAGAGACTTGAAAAATCAATGTCAAGGTGCACATGGTGGCCCAACACCTTAATGAGACACTTTATGTTGGTTTTTAAGGTAATGTATTACCTGTCTGTACATAGAAGTGAAGCACGACCCAGCTAGTTTGTGATCCATGTTTTCTCAGGAGCTGATTTTATTAGATAGTGTTTGAGTAAAGGTCACTTTACAGAACACTTGAAAATTGAATAGCCTTCTGAGAATCTTTAAGAAAATACTTAACATTGATGCCAGAATGAAGGAAACAGCTGTTAGTCATCTGCACTACAGTCGAAATAAAATGCTGTCCATCTTGTCTTCTTTCCTTCATGCATGTATATTCTTTCAGCAGCAACAGTGGCACAGTCTTTATCTTTTTGCAGTGTCACAGTGTATATGTATTTGAGTCACATGACTCCGTGCAGTGGTGCTGTAGCAGCTGTGGGATGTGGCACTCTCCATTTCTTTGAGGCTCACTTTGTGGAGATCTGCCAGCCTCTAATGAATGCAAAACTTTTTTCCCCTCTGATTTTAACAAAGCTGCATGTGCAGTTCTTGTGCCTTCATGCAGAACCAATCAGCCAAGTACAGTTTAATCAGTGGGGGGAAAATGAGCTAATGCTACTGAACCTGTAGTGTTCTGCACCAAGTTGCAAGATGGCCCCATCTGATTATAGTATGCCCCAGTAGCTAATTTTGAAAGGTTGGTTGAGACAGGATCAAAACAACCTAGTACAAAGCAGTCACACCTAGGTTGCTGCGATCAAAGGTATCGACGTCTATTGCTACATAAGCTGCTGTAACAATGTGAATTTGCCCTGGCGTGGGGAGAAATAAAGAACTTATCTATCTTATCTTATCAGTCATGTGGCTCAAAAATATCTAACTGAACTATGTTTTCTTCATAAATCATGCAAAAAATTTTTGGTTCTTCCAGTCATCCTACTCTTGTTTGGTGCTACTCCTTTATACCAGCTTTCCACACTCAGCAAAATGCTATCAGGAAAAAGCTTAACGTTAAACATCCTGTCAGGTAGGACAAACAATAATAACACAGCGTAACGCTGAGCGTGTAAGCTGCACCGCAGCAATACACTTCAGCAGTACCCAGGTGTCGGCAGAGGGATGCAGTCATGGTCGGAAGATAGTTTGCTCACCCGCTGTGTAGCTGAACAAGAAGTCGGCAGTCAGCATAGATTGCTACGAGCACTTAAGGTGCACCACAGTAATACACTGGTACTGGGGATCACAGTCATATTTAACACCAGATGCTGACTTGACTTGACTTGAATGGATTTCCTCCAGCTGTTAGCTGATATTAAGTCTGGACTCAATATGGGGCCCCACTGAACGTGTTAGGTACACCACAGCAATACACCAGTATTGGGGATCACAGTCATGATGAAGGCCGGGTTCCGGCTCGACTGGTTTGGAATTGAGTTTCGTCCCGCTGTTAGTCGATGTCAACTCTGCGCTCAGCACAGGTTTCCACTGAGTGGCAAAGCAATACGCTGGTATTTGGGATTACAGCCACAGGAGCCAGAGAGTCAACTGAATAAATCTAACTAAATCTGAACAGAGAAACAGGGAGGCTACTTGCAGACAGACACCCAAAACACAACAGGTAAATGGATATATGCTGTAACCCCCACACACACACACATGTAGAACATTTTAAAAGTGATATGGATTGTTACACTGCACCATGACTGAGTGGAGATCAAACAATCTGTGAATTCACACCAGCACAGGTGCTTTAAAGTTGACCTGTGGAGTGTACCCGTTAAATCTTGCTATTTTAATATATTTGAGCTTAAATGTGCCCTGTGGTGGTTCATATGAACAAATATGTTTATCACCAAAATGTGTTGTATCTATATCACTTTTACTTTTATCAAGCCGTGTTTCCATTCATTTTTTACATCTGTTGATCAGTATATCAGCTTAAAAGTGGTAGAACTATACACTCCCCTCCAAATGTATTGGAACAGTGCGGCCAATTCCTTTATTTTTGCTGTAGACTCAAAACATTTGGGTTTGAAATCAAACACTGAATATGAGACAAGAGATCAACATTTCAACTTTTGTTTCCATTTTCCATTATTCACATCTGGATTTGATACACAACTTAGAAGATAGCATTATTCGTCAATGAAAACCTGATTGCAAATCCTTTGCTTGCAACTGCATCAAGCCTGTGACCCACTGACATTGTCTTTTATTATGCTTTTCCAGGCTTTCACTGCAGTCTCTTTCAGTTGTTTGTTTTGGAAGGTTACTCCTTTCAGTCTCCTCTTTTGCAGGTAAATGCAGCTCTATAGGGTTTAAGTCTGGAGACTGATTTGGCCAGTCTAAAACCTTCCGATGTCTGCTACTTAGTACATCAGTGGTTTCTTTCTTCTTCAGGACATTTCAAATGGTTGTACTAGCTATGAGCAATGTTTGTGCAATGGCTTAGATTCTTTTCTCAGCTTCACAGTTGCTTGTTTTTCACCCATAGACAGCTCCGTGGTTTTCATGTTGGTTGCATCTCTAACTATAGATGCAGTCTGCACAGGCAAAACCCAAATCTGAAACTGAACGTGGAGATTGAGCACTATTTATTTTTTGACTAATCAGTTTAATAGGACACACCAGTCACATCTCAGCCACATTTTCCAATACTTTTGCTCAGATGAGAAATGGGTGGGTTCAAACAAAAGGTGCTAGCTTCTAAGTTGTATATGAGATCAAGATGTAAATACCTGGAAATAAAAGCTGAAATATTGATCTCTTGGCTCAAATTTATCATTTGATGTCAAACCCAAATGTTTTCAGTTTACAGAAAAAATAAAGCTAAGCTCAAGATGCAGCTACAGTACCCCTGTAAACTACAATGTTGACACTTTAACCTAAGATGCCTTCAATTCTTACCGTGTAACCGTGACTTTGTTGCCATGAGTATTGCCTCTCAGTCAACATAGTGTCAGTCTGAGACCTTTAGATTCCTATTACAGCTATCTTTACTCCAGCATTATGGTATGCATTTAATACTACTGTCCTTTTCATAAGCAACACAATAAAGGATTGTGTTCTCTTTAGCAAAGATCTAAGTCTAGCATTGTCTGTTGTAAAGTACTAGGTTTCTGTCAAAGTTTTAATTAAGGTGAGAGTTTAATTAATATTGATGCAAACATAACAAGAGAATGCCAGTTTTTTTCATACCATTGATCCTGTTGATTCCATCTGTTCATGCCAAGTCCCCATTATTTGCAGTTACCTGACTCCATACCTACCTGTGCACTTTCACTGACTTGTCTACAATTCGATAACAATTAAAATGTTCTGTTTTTTTTTTCCAAAGTATAGCTTCTATAACATCTCCTCCCACCCAGTGTTTTTTAAATTATGAAGTGCACGCCCTCTGGCCGTAATCCTACTAATGTCTTCTAGGGACAGTTTCAGTCATTATAATGTATTCTTCTTTTCCAGCAGAACAATGACATAATCAGCCTCCTTGCTGTTAAACATGTTAAATGACCTAAACCTTGTCATGGGGCTCCAAATGGTTTGCTATAAATGCCATGTTAATGTTACAGATTATTAACGGTCCAATAAAAGTCTCAGGAAAAGACTGTGCAGTAAAAATAATTTTATAAATCAGTGCTACATTAGATTAGTTACATCACTGTTGCTGTACTTTTTGCCAGTATTAGAAATATTACATTGCATAACTGAAAAATGACGTGACGACTTAAACAAATTTTGTTTTCATGCAGAAAAAAAAGCTTTACGCCAGCTGTTTCTATTAATGAACAGCACATAAATAGAACACAAACTCATAACTAGCATTAATTTCTTGTTTAATGGGCTTAAAGAAAAAGCACAGTGTCACATTGCTGTCCTCTTCCCTTTAACACCTTCTGCTAGTTGTACTATCTCCCCTATATTATTACTGGCTCAGGAAGCCTGCTGAGAGCTCTTCCACAGACAGTACAATAGGCAGTGGGGAGTACTAGCAGTGGGGTTTGAGTTAGATGATGTGGGAGGACTACATGAAGCAGAAAGTGGACAAAGGAGTGAATAAGAAAGCGAGAGGTAGTTGGATTCCTACCATCTCCCAGCTCTGGTTCCAGAATGTTTTCCTGCAAGTTTCCTCTGATCAAATGAAGATGGGTGACAGGCTCAGTGTAAGGCAGAGCTGTGAGATGAGGAAGCTCAGTACTAAAGCGCACTACTACACAAACAGGTATGGATACATTCTCCTTGAGACTAGTGAACAGATGATGTATTTGGAGGAATGAATGCATTCATGCAGCAGATGAGTTTGCATTTGCTGGGTCACATTACATTTCCATATCAACACAGAATCTTAACTCAGTTGACAAGTCTTTTTGGATATCCCTGAAGGCCCTCTGGACCATTTGGCTTCATACAATTGTGCCTTTGTGAAAAACCTTGGAGTGACATTCAACAGCTCCTTCAAATTTGGCAGACAGTTAAACTCAGTGGTCAAAACAATTTTTTTTCAATGTAGACTTTTAGGGATAACATAATGATCTATTAGTAATGGATCAATAGTGAAGGGATAACATAATGATTAGTAGCAAATCACTAACAGATGATTTCATTCTTGTTAGTAGTCAAAATTCTAAATCCCAACACATGACTCCACTGTGTTCCTTGGCAGAGTAATTACTGGCTGTCCTGTGCAACCATAGGCAACCATATACCTTGAACTGAGACACTCACTTCTGACCCCTCACATGCTGCTTGTGAGCGGTGACTATGACTCCCTTCCTGCAAATGTCATTAGTCCCTGATCAACTTGAACACCTGATTCAAAAATACTATCTTAGTGACGACAGAAGGAAAATTTATGCACTCACACTTGTGTGCATGTCATAAGCATGTCAGGTTAATGTATGAGTGCACAGAGACATTTTGTGATAGTGAGCTCCAAATCTGGGAACAATATCACAATTTCAAGGTACAAAGTTATTTCAATTTCTCGTTCAGCAGTGCAGATTTTTGTAACAAAAGGCTAATTATAGTCCCTGCAATAAAATAACAATGAAAAAAATAATACTAAACTAAACCAACGCATATAGATTTATGGATCTCAATTGTAGCTAATCGGTTTTTACCATAGATTTTGAAAATTTAATTCTGACTTTTCACAATTAAATTATCGATCATTGCTTGGCATTGAAATGAAAGAATGTGATTTTGCAGAACTGCATTTTACATATCTGAAATGCAGTTGAAACTCTTAAAAATATATTTGTATTCCTTTTATAACGAGTCAGAATTGAATTTTAGATTTAAAAATTGGAATTGGATTGGAATTTGTCAAAATGTCATTGTCTATCTTAAAAGAGACATATCTCTGATATCTAAAATATTATATACTAATAAGATCAACTGATTCTAATTTAATATGATAATTATGCTGACATATTTAGTACATGATTTGTTGATATGTTGGTCATAGGCCTATGGGAAATGCAATTGTTGATATCTGAGGGCAAGACAGCCTTTCAACAATGCTCTATTTTCCCCATATACACTCCAAAGCGACATATATCTAAGAGTAGATACAACACAAGCAAGGATCTAGTCAGGAGAAAACAACATGGATAAAAGCCATAAAACAAGTTCAAGTATGTTAATAGGACCATGGTGCCTATAGGCAGTGCAGACATAATAGGATTATTATTTTTTTTGCTTTCTGGCAGAGGAAAACGTGTTCAGTGAAAAGCTGGGTTTTTGGTCTTTTCCTAAAGACTGAGAGGGACTCTGCGGATCTGACAGCAACTGGTAACTCATCCCACCACCAGGGAACCATAGAGGAGAAGAGTCTAGCTATTGACCGACCCTGTTGTGGTGGTTGTATCAGGCACCTTTTGTTGGCCGAGTGTAGTCAGCGGGAGGGAGTGTACACCTGAATGAAAGAGTTTTCATTGTAGTTTTGAATGCAAGTGTTGGGGTTTTGAATTTCATGTGCATAGCAACTGCAAGCCAGTGAAGCAATCTGAACACTGAGGTGATGTGCTGTTTTTTGGCTGGTTGGAAACCAGATGTGCTGCTGCTTTCTGGATCACCTGCAGAGGTTTGACTGTGAATGTGGGGAGGCCCGCCAGTATGGAGCTGCAGTAGTCGATATTACGAGAGCTTGTACCAGCAGTCGCTCTGCATGTTCAGACAATAATGGTCTGATCATCCTGATGTTCAGGGCGAATCGACACGACTGAGCAACAGAAGCCACATGGGCCTTTATTTATTTGGTAGGGACAGTGCACATTAATGAACACCTATTTATACAGCAATGGACTGAACCTTGAAGGTTAGTTGGCCATCAATCATGACAACCAAGCTTCTGACAGATCTTGTGGGTTTGCGTTGGGTTCATTCAAGCTGGATGTTGATTTCTTGTTGTATAGAAGGACTGACTGGGATGACAAGGAGCTCAGTCTTGTTGAGGCTGAGGTGAAGGTGGCATTTTTTATCCATGCCGAGATATCTGCAAGGCATGCACAGAGACAGTGTGGTCATCCGGGGGGAATGACAGGAAGAGCTGAATATCATCAGCTTAGCAATGGTATGAGAAACCACGGGAAGGGGTTATTGCACCAAGTGAGGTTGTGTATATTGAGAAGAGGAGGTGACCGAGCACAGACCCCTGTGTATAGGCTGTGCAGTTCGGACACGTCTCCCCTCCAAGATACTCTGAAGTATCTCCCTGAGAGGTAGGACATGAACCAGTGCAGGGCTGATCCTGAGATACCAAGCTCAGTGAGAGTGGAGAGGAGGATTTGGTGGTTAATCCTGTCAAAAGCAGCTGATAAATCTAACAGCAATAGAGCTGAAGACTTCAGCAGCTCTAGCAGAACGCAGTGATTCTGTTACTGATAGGAGTGCAGTCTCGGTGGAGTTACCCTGTTTAAAACCAGACTGATTCTGGTCATACCGGTTGTTTTTAGAGAGGAAAGCAGTTCGTTCAAGTATTTTTTAGACAGGAAGGACAAGAGCGAAACTGGTTTGTAATTTTCAACCTGGGCTGGGTCGAGTGTAGGTTTTTTGAGTATTGGAGTGACTTGAGCTTGCTTAAATGCAGTGGGGAACAGACCCATAGCAAGTGAGGAGTTGATTATTGTTACGGGGGGAGCTGGAGAACCCAAGTACAGACATAGAAAATGGCAGACAGGTAGTAAATGGAACAAGCTTTTATTTATCAAAACAAGAACTAAGCCAATATGTAGAATGGGGAACTGAACTAAGGGGAGAAAACTAAACCAAACTACTATAAAACAATATGAACCTCAAATAAAACTTTAATTAACAAAACAGCAGGAAAGTAACGAAAGGAAATTTACTCACAAGTGGGAATACTGATGAGGGAAGACACAGAACTGAGGCTAACCGAACTCAATACAACAGGGGTGAAATTACTAAGACTATTACAGACAGGACATGATCTAAAGGGAACCAAACTGAACAAACTAAAGACACACTAAGGAACTGGGAAATACTCACAAAAACGGGGAAACTAACTAATGGGGCAGGCAGGGTCGGGGAATCCAGGAGCAGATGAAAGCTGAAGCGGAGCTGATGGCAGACAAGGCAGATGTGGGAAGTGGCAGGGTGCAGAGCAAGCAGGGAATGGCAGGAATCCAGAGGGCAAGCTGAGTATGTGTGAGGATCTGGCAGGAATATGAGGGATGATCTGGTTCATGTAGCTGTTGCAGTCTGGAGGCAAAGTTGGGACAGGTGGGAAGTTTGGCGGGAGAATGGAGTCCAAAATAGAATCTCCAGTCTGTAAATTTCCCCACTGTGGGATCAATAAAGGTTCTATCTATCTATCTATCTATCTATCTATCTATCTATCTATCTATCTATCTATCTATCTATCTATCTATCTATCTATCTATCTATCTATCTATCTATCTATCTATCTATCTATCTATCTATCTATCTATCTATCTATCTATCCAGTGGGCAAGTAGTGGGACAAGTCCAGCAATAATTTAGACTTCCTTCTCAGTCAGAGGGGATAATGAGGAGAGTCTGGCTCTGTCAACTCTGTTAGCCTGGTGAGTTGGTCAGGCTCAGAGAACTGGTTACTGATTGCAGAGACGTTGTCTATAAAGAATGAGGTGAGCGTGTTTGCAGTGAGGACTGTGGAGGAGGAGGTGGGGAAGGAATGACTTAAAGGCAGAGAATATTTTTCGAGCATCTGATGTGCCACAGATCTTGTTGTGAAAGGCTTGGTCTTAGCAGTTTTTGAACTGGAGGAGAATAATGTTTGTAGATTTTGATAGTCACTGAGGTCAGTTGGGATGGTACCTAAGACATGTTGGTTTTGTCGTATGATGTGAACTAAATTTGTCAGTCTTAACTTGTAACTTGTTGATTTAGACAAGCATTTGTTCATCTAGTCTTGGGAAAAGCCTAGATGAACTTGTGATTTTATGGGCAAGGCTTTATGCAAAATATTGTAGAGAGGATGTGCTACTTTCCTGTATTTACTCATTTTCATTCCCATAGAAAATGTCTAAAAATAAATTGTTAAAACAATTCCAAAAGAAGAAAATGGCAGTGAAGGGAGATGTGACATCAACACATTCTGTAAATAACAAGAAATATGCATTGTAAGAGTCATTTTGTGAAACAATATGTAGTGGTCTAGAAGCATATGATAAAAGTTCATACAACAACACTATGCTGTATAATCATAGGCTCTGATCTTGTTTTCTGTTCTGTATTTTCCTCCTATTCTTGTTTCTCAACGTTCCTTGCCATGGCTTTCTTTAAATTGCACTTTACTCTTACCACACCAAAATCCCCACTCAGCCTCAATAAAAATTGACACTCTCTGGGGCACTACGCTGGGGTCTTGTGATTGTAATGTAATTTCAGCCACAGTGGCCCATTGCTTCAGCTAATCCCAGTATACAGACAGAGCATTAATGTTTGGAACAAAGACAAGAGTAGCAATGCTGAAAGCCAGACCCATAATTGTGAGGAGTAGGGGGAAACAGAGGAGGAATGAGGACAGACTGCTAATGGGGCAGGCTAAAATAGGAGCACTAACTGATGTAACTTATGGAATACACACTTATGGGGTTTAAGATTGTAAGTAACTGGCTAAGGTTGTAGGTATCAGTAGTAGAGTGTCCTCAAGCTCACTCTGCTCTTTAAGGAAACATTTGACAATGGAGGAAACACCATAGCAATTTAAAGAAGTTATTTTAGACTGTGCTAAATCCAGGATCTCGGTTGTAAAGCAACAGGATGTACAGTGATGCCTGTGGATGGGAGGTAATTAGGACCAGTGCTGGTCTGAACCAGTGATTTTGAGTTTTTCCACACTGTTAAATTACAAGCCAGACAAATTTTAATCTGTTTTAAAAGTGTTGTCTGCAAATTTCACCATGTGACCATTGGGCTGGTAGGACCTGTAGTCAACCCGCTGACACTAATGTGTCATCGTCATAGCATCTACATGGGTGGCAGAACCCAAGGTTTCTCAGCAGAACATTGCCCAAAGCATAACACTGCTTCTTCCCATCATGCATCCTGGTGCCATGTGTTGCTCAGGAAAGCGACGGTCCCGGCCATCCACGTTATGCAAAAGAAAACGTGATTCATCAGACCAGACCACCTTCTTCCATTGCCCCGTGGCCCAGTTCTAATGGTCATATGCCCATTGTTGCCACTTTCAGCAGTGCACAGAGGTTAGCATGGGCAACCTGACTGGTCTGCGGCTATGCAGCCCCATACACATCAAACTGCGATGCACTGTTCATTCTGACACCTTTCTATCAGAACCAGCCTTAACTTCTTCAGCAATTGCAGTAACAGTAGCTTGTCTGTTGGATTGGACCAAACGGGCCAGCCTTCGCTCCCGACATGCATCAGTGAGCCTTGGCCACCCATGACCCTATCGCCAGTTCACCACTGTTCCTTCCTTGGATCAGTTTTGATCGATACTGACCACTGCAGACCAGGAACACGCCACAAGAGCAGCAATTTTGTAGATGTTCTGACCCAGTCATCAAGCCTGTCTATTTCAGTCTTTTTTCCTTATTGTTGAATGTACACCGCTCAGGCATGACATCATGACCACTTACAGGTGAAGTGGATAACACTGATTGACTCCTCATCATGGCACCTGTTAGTGGGTTGGATGCATTGCGCAGCTAGTGAACATTTTATCCTCAAAGTTGGTGTGTTAGAAACAGGAAAAATGTGGGGCTCTGTTACGCACCCGTCCAGGGGGAAGGTGTGTAGCATAATGTTTTTTTTTTTGTTTTTTTTTTAAAAAACTGAATATTTTCCCAGTCCCCCAAACAATTAACAAGTTCTAAGAAAATTACAAAAAGTTTATTTACAATATGTTAAAATGAAACAGGTCACTTCATGGGCTATTCAAACAACAACTGAACTGGATACAAACTAAAGAGGCATTTAAGCACTCAAACAAAAATACCTATCCAACTACTACAAAAAGAAAGCCTAAGTCCAACAAACAAACAAAGAAAACAACAACACTAGCTTATCCTAACAAAGAAAACACAGGTATCAAGCAAATTGGTTTGAGTCTGGGAAAAACGCGAAAAACGGTGCTGCTGTCAGAGAGGCTCCACTCTACTGCCAGCCGCCGAGATTTTAAAAGGGCAACAGCCAACCAGCATCGTCCGCCTTGCCGCCAATTACGCCTCCTGCACACAAAGATCTACACACAGACACAGAACACCCACTACAACCTAACAAGACGAACAGACGACTCACAGAAAACAAGGACGAGGCAAAGATCCACACAGAGACAGAACACCCACTCCCAGACAACAAAACAGATCCAAACTGCAAACACAATATTATAAAAATACGGCCACAGCCATAACAGCCTCAATCTGTCACTTTAATGCTTCCCGTTCATTGTCTGTGAAGTGCCCTGCATTGCATTCTGGTAGTGCTGCATTGTGTTTTGAACAGCAAGGCCCACATTGTCCTCTTGCTGCCTGCTCTTCATTTGCATAAAATTGAGGACTCTGCTATTTTATGCAAATGAGGAGCATCGAGCACAAAGCCCACACCTCATGAAACTTTTGCAATTCTTATGAAAATAGTTGAGTACACTTACATGGTATGTAATTTTTAAACAAAATTAGGTAAGTTAGATTTCCACTACATGTCTGTCAACAACTAAATCAATTAGCAGGTCATTACAGGCCATTTAATGCTAGCACTGTTGCCATGACACCATGTGATATCTGTAGGACATTAAAGGTCAGATGGTAAGATTGTATTTAAAATTTTAATCTGAAATTCGGAGGTAGAACATACTAAACTGATGTGTTTTATTCTTCCTATTTTCTCATTGGAGAACATCTGCCACACAAGATGGAAGAGTTTGACAGACCTATTCAAAAAAGAAAAGAACTTGGAGAAAGACCAGCACAGGAATGGAGCTGGGGCCTCATGACCATGGGGCTTCATAGCACTCCTGTGCCACCTCCATTCCATTCATTGAAAACAGATAGATTTCCTCCAATATACAGAGGCAACCCTCAACCACTCCTGGTGAACCAGAAGCATCAGTCCCCTCCCCACTCCCTACAGCAGTGCCACTTTATACTAGCCAGCCCCCCATCCCTCCAAGCAGTCGGTCCTCCACCTTTGAAGCTACAAAGGATAAAGGACGAACGTGACGCATGGAAATGAGGTGCGCAGAATCAGCACAAGACAATGTGTGTGGCTTTTGCACTCCGTGTGGCATCTGCTCCCAAACTACAGGGGGCAGTGTATCGGAAACACACATCTACCACAGTACTAAACTAGAGTAAAAGAAGCTTGCCATTGTTTACACCACTTACAACATAGCGACAGGGGCTGCACAGTGGCGTAGTGGTTAGCACTTTCGCCTTGCAGCGAGAAGGTCCCTGGTTCGCGTCCCGGCTTTCCCGGGATCTTTCTGCATGGAGTTTGCATGTTCTCCCTGTGCATGCGTGGGTTTTCTCCGGGTACTCCGGCTTCCTCCCACAGTCCAAAAACATGCTGAGGTTAATTGATTACTCTAAATTGCCCGTAGGTGTGAATGCGAGAGTGATTGTTTGTCTTTGTGTGTAGCCCTGCGACAGACTGGCGACCTGTCTAGGGTGTCCCCTGCCTTCGCCCGAGTCAGCTGGGATAGGCTCCAGCCCCTCCCACGACCCTAATGAGGATTAAGCGGTGTATAGATAATGGATGGATGGACAACATAGCGACAAGTGCTCATCTTCTTGAAGAAGAGGAACTTTATTGCCTTTTGTTGCTGGTGAGATAGAAAAAGAAGAGGTGATCTCTATGTGATGAATTGCGTAAATATCTGTATTTCTGAATTTCTGTTGCTAGGACCTCCCGGTCTTATGCCATGTTTTCCTAAAATTTTCCGCTTGATAAGGGCAATGTGAGGGGGCGTGGCTGCTACAATGATGTATGTTTTATGCGTCAAGCATAAAACAAGCTATAGGCTGCCTGAACAGCAAAAACATTGCTAACTAAACCCGGTGCTGAAATTTAGGAAATCTATCTGGCAGAACGGGGTGGAATCGAAGTAGGTGGGTGAATCTGGTGGTTTGGGCTGAATGTCCAGAGATCTTGATGGAGCAGAAGAGCGCACTGTGGTGGAATCTGATCTGATTCTCTAGGGATTCAAACAAGGAACTATGGCAGATAAAACAGAAGTCCTGATTCATTAGAATTTTAGACACATTGGATCTTAAATTACAGTATCAGATCGTGTATACAACACTGAAATAATATTGAGTAGTTAAAATGGCACTCAAAGCTTGAATTTGAGGTGTCTTTTGTACTTGAAAAATGAAAAATTAATACAGTATGTTGGCAAAAGGAAGTGCTCTATTGTACTGACTGTTACAAAGACTTTTTTTTATTATTATTTTGAGGCTAATAGAAATAGTAATTTGATTATATTGATGTGGTTCCTGTGCTTGTGCAGACTGCAGATGTGCTTTAGCAGACAGTGCAGGTGTGCAGAGAAAACACGGCTCTTTAAGAATTATATGAGCTGCTACTAAAAGAGCCTCTTGGCTGTGTAGCGTTCCACATATTTAGTTGCCATGGAACATCACTCTCTTGGCAGAAGTAGCACTTGAAGGTCTCTCTCATGCTCATGGTTCACTTGTGGCATTGGTTGAGCCCATCCTGCCAACATCCTGGAGGAAAGAAGCAGCAGTGTGCTCTGGCCCAGGGTGATGTAGTCCTGCTTTGCTGTGGTCTGTAACCTTAGGAAGTTGGGAAGGACACAGGTGGCTTGACTCACAAGTCTGCAGTTACACATGTACCACCGGGAAGAGAGACTGTCAAAAGCATTCACTACTACTAACCTGGCATGGTTCAGGCAGTAATTGAATACTCTCTGATCCCTGGTTATGTTGGGTCCTGGGAATGGCTGCATCAGGTTCCTGCGTAAGGGGAAAGGCTTCATCTCCCACAACGACATATGGCAGTGGGCTTCTATGTTCAGCTCCAGGAACTGAACAGAATGTGGTAGGTGGTCATGGGTGCCATCCCTGCAGCCTTCAGCAAAAGCAGAGTTGTGTAAAGAGCTGCTGTCGATGGTTTTCTCATAACCGTCCATTTCTCCAGGGCTGGAGTAAACATCAAATTTACTCAGCATTGTTTTCCAGATACAGGTTGCTACCAGAAAGGTGAATAGGAAGACATGAGCCTTGTTTTCATGACAGCATGTATCTGTGTAGCACACACAGCTACATAATGGAGTGAGTGGTATGAAGCGAGAAATGGAGACTTTTTTTTTCCTAGATACTGTTGAGTTGAAATTGAAATTGTGCCAGATCTTGTTCTCAAGTTACCTGCAGGCCACTTAACAAGCCAAACCAAGATTTTCCAAACAACTTAAGCAGCATAGCAGTTAGTTTAATCGTACACAAAATACATTATCTTATTACAGCACTTTTCTTTTAACTCTATACATGCTGATAATGTAAATTCACTGCTTAAGTTTTATTACAGGACAGCAAAAACAACAACAGGTAAATTATAGGTCTAGCTGGAGCTTGATATTTCAATTTTGCACACAGACATTACCACAGTAGGGTTGACCAGCCTTCTGCCATCATGTTATTTTGACAACAGTGCAATTCACCATGAAAGTTGAATGACTGCTGAATGATTTTATAAGACAACAACTGATAAAGTTTAACATAGGCAAATAATAAGGCACTCAGCTGAACTAATAACCTCTCAGTAGGCGGCGGTGTCCATCCTCAAGATTCGGTTTCCAATTTTCCTGAGCAAATCGTCAAACTAGCCTCAGATATAAGTACTGCTGAAACAAGGACCCATCGAGGCGAAACTCCCGCACTAACCAGTGGAACTGCCTGTATTATACCCAGAACCTTCCACGAAGATGTTCACAGTTCCACTGGTACCGCAAATACAGCAGAGCAATGCCAAAAATTCTCTTTTATGGAGACCACAGTGTATTGCAAGCTGCAATCAACAATCGTGTGCACAACTGGTTTCCAGAGAAGGAAAGCATCTTCTGTTATCTATCTAGGCACCGTCTAGTGGCATGCTAGTGACATCCCTATCAGTTGCGCACTGTTGGGAAGTGGTACAATGCCTCACATGTAAAAACAAGCCTTTGGACACGTACCATAATGAACAGTCCATTGATTCTCTGCAGTTGCAGACAAATATTGAGGAGAAGTAAAGCACACGGGATGTACCTGGCCACAGAGTGCCAAAGCAAAGGGTCATAAGACTCTTGTAAACTGGAAAATTTGGAAAAAGGTCATTTTATCATTTACAAATTCCCTTGAAACAAAGTGGGTACAACAAGTTAAGGGGACGAAACAGACTACTTACTTAAATTACTATGTCCTTTTGTTAAATGACAAACACAGAGAATATTAGATTTCATACAAACTGTATCTGCCACTGCAAGTTTGTTGTACAAGAATGAAATAGACAATTGGTATTTTGGACCATTAGACTAAAATTCATCACTTAATAATCGGAACTGCTTTTAAATTCGAACAGTCCTGAATTGTTCAAAATTAGATGTTAAGTTATAAAGCCACATATTTGAGACTGTGGCCAGCAAAATCTGAAGTTGTTATACACAACATGTGGGTGCATTCTGTCATTAAAATATTTTAGGTCTCAGCTATCAGATTGAAATATTGTTTCCTACACTGTTGTGCAATTATAATGATTTCCCAAGGTGCAGAAAGAAAATGCATATACTTTATGCTGACATATGCAATAAATGAAACTGTCACAGTCAGACAGGTGCTCAGAGTATCTACTAATGAACATTTAAACAGTGACTTTAACAAGGTACCTTTGTCCTCAATGAAGTCATCTTAAATGGGGTGAATCAGTTGCCTTGCAGGCAAATGGCCGGCTCATACAGTTAGCCATTAATGCAATATTGTTAAGCTCTGATAGAGAAAGAATGGCCACATTACACCTTGGAGCATGATTACCTAATTTAAGACCAGACAACTTAAAAATTTTAAACATGGAAGTCAAGGTTCTACCTTTCACACCATGACACAAAACACAGTGTACATGTAAAGCCTCTGCTTGCCATGTGTATGCATCAATGAGAGTCCAAGGACGCTCTGGAGATTAATTACAGGTGACTCAGGACGAAGGCAGGATCGACCCTGGACAGGTTGCTAGTCTATCGCAGGGCCACATAGAGAGACAGACAACCAAGCACTCTCACATTCACACCTAAGGGCAATTTAGAATTATTAATCTCAGTGTGTTTTTGGACTGTGGGAGGAAGCCAGAGAACCCAGTGAGACCTACACAGCACATGGAGAACATGCAAACTCCACACAGAAAACCCCCAGGCCCATGCCAGTATTACCCCTTTTCAATCAAAAAGAACCAGGTGCTAGTTTGGTGCTAGTTCAGTGCTGGTGCTTAGTTGGTTCAAATCTCATGCCTCCTAAGAACCGGTTTGCTTTTCCATTGACAAGGAGCTAAGTTAGAGCCACGTCATTGCGTCACCATGAAACTTCAGTACGTCACTGCGTATGTAGCCATTCAACAGCATTCGCACACCGTAACCATGCAAGTGCTGTTCCTGACTTTACAAGCCTATATTGCAATCCAGAAACAAGTACTTAAACTGTTAGTAGTTACCTGTCTTCATTGTAGTCACAGGCAACGGCAACTACGTTTGAGAAGACAGGTAATTGTCAAAGATGTTTTGATTGTTAACAGTGGTGTGTTACTTAACTTTGACTACATTACAACAAATGCAATAAGTTGATGATAGTATCTATGTTTATCTTTATAGATGGTCTTAAGGCTAATTGTCAGGCAGAGGTCAGCTGTTGCCTGGGCACATCCACGATCACGCTACTGATGGGACACAATTGTACCGGATATCAGCTGAAGGCATGCTGTTCTATCCAAATTGTCATGAGACACTGACATTTTTATTGTGATATACCCACCACTGTTGTTAGCTTTTGTTTCAATAAATTGTTTGAGACAAGGAAATCACTACTGCATGCTTCTACTTAAATGCCCTACTTATATGATATATATCACTACAGCATTAACTTTTTACATTTTCCATAAATTTCACCTTGAAGTTGAATAACTTTTTGTGAGTAGTGTATGTACACATGTCATGTAAGCACACTTCTGTAATATATCTGCTGCAGTAGTGCTAGCTGGGTGTGACAGTAAAAAAAACAACAACAACAACAAAACAACATATGCTGCTGATATGTTTAAGATTAAGAATCTGGTTGAAAAGCACAACTGATTATCTGCCAAAATAATAGTACAGACACTGAATAAAGTCTCTGTAGATCATAGACAAAACATGCATCGCTCATCACAAATTTCTTTTTATTCACTCAAAGTGCAGGAGTGAAAATACAAAACAGGTGAACTGAAATAATTATTCTAGAATAATTTCTAGAAAAGGGCAAAAGTAGTGGACAATGCAGTTTATTTCTGGGATAGTAGCTCCAGCACCAACACCATGCATCCCATCATTTTCTAGTATTTGTATTCTGAGTTATCTTCATCTAAATCCAAATGAATGAAACCCAAAATCTCAAATAAAATATATTGATGAGAAAATGTAATATATGATTCATTTTATGACATCATTCTATGGAAGGAAAACCAATACCTTGACATCACTGATACTGTTCATCTATTCTGTGCTCCAGTCCACTGCTGTTCTTCGAACACCTGGATGTGTGGAGCAGCATGATAGAATTTAAATCTGGATTTGCAGAACCAAAATTAAATTTGAAAAACCATACGTGAATTGTGAAAGCCAAATGTCGAGAATGCAATTTTCAGTGAGGATTAAAACCAATTTCAGAGGAACATAATTCAATTTAAAACTTTTGTATTTGGTTTCAAGTTTATTGAAATACCATTTCAACTTAATTAATACAAATTGAAATTACATGATTAAAAAAACAGTTAATAAAGTTAAGCATTACAAATTCAAATATAAATCATGCAAATTCAGTTTCTGGAGGAACACATTTCTTCACATATTTAATGATAATCTTTGTCTTGCAATTTTAATGTTTATGTCATTCTGACATTTTGAGACTTTACTTGTTGCTATGTTTGAATGCAGTTACCATGGTTACAGATGTTCTTGTATACTGCAAGGACAGTGGAGAAGGTTCTGTTTATTTGTTCTCACACACACTGTTCCAGTCTCTCTCATGTGCAATGCAACACACTGACTCTCCCTAGCAAATCCAATTACAATTTCCACATTGTAGTTAAACAGAACCATACATCTATATGCATAGACACCTCATCGGTCCCTGATTAAACATCTTGTGGAACATCAATGGCAATGACTTTTTGTCATAAGTCTGTTATTTGCTCTCTCTTTCAAAGCTCACCTGAAGAGCCTAAGGAGATGTATTGTTTTTCAAACCTTCCCCAAGTGTCTCTAAGCTATAAAGCTCAGGGTTGTTCATTCTGGCCTTCCAGTGGAGTTCATACTGACTAATTTTGTGGATATAAGATATACACTACCAGTCAAACGTTTAGACACACCTTCTCATTTAATGGTTTCTCATTATTTTCATGACTATTTACGTTGTAGATTATCATTGCAGACATCAAAATTATGAATGAATGCATATAGTAATCAAAAAAGTGTGAAATAAGTCAAAACATATTTCATATTTCAACTTCTTGCCTTCTTTATGGTGTTGGGACCATCAGTAGCGTTGTGCAGAAGTCAGTTGGTTCATAGTTGACAGCCTTATTTGACAACTGTTGGAATCCATATTATGGTGATAACCAATTAGCTAAATAAAGAGAAATGACAGTCCATCATTATTTTCAGAACTGCAGGTCAGTCCATCCGGAAAATTGCAAAAACTTTGAATGTATCCCCAAGTGCATTTGCAAAAACCATCAAGCGCTACGATGAAACTGGCTCCCATGAAGACCGTCCCAGGAAAGGAAGACCAATAGTCACTTCTGCTGATGAGGATAAGTTCATCGGAGTCACCAGCCTCAGAAATGGCAAGTTAACAGCACCTCAGATTAGAGCCCAGAAAAATGCTAGTAGAAGACACATCTCTACGTCAGCTGTTCACAGGAGACTGTGCGAATTCAATTCAATTTTATTTGTATAGCGCCAATTACAGTCAAATTGTCTCAAGACGCTTTACAGAACCCATATGCCTGACTGCGAATCAGGCCTTTATGGTCAATTAGCCGCTAAGAAACCACTACCAAGGAAAAGCAACAAGCAGAAGAGATTTGTTTGGGCGAAGAAACACAAGGAATGGACGGTAGACCAGTGGAAATCTGTGCGTTGGTCTGATGAGTCCAAATTTGAGAGTCTGTGGTTCCACCAGCTGTGTCTTTGTGTGACACAGAAAAGGTGAACGGATGATTCCTACATGCATGGTTTCCACCGTGAAACATGAAGGAGGAGATGTGATGGTGTGGGGGTGCTTTTCTCATGACACTGTTGGGGATTTATTCAAAATTGAATGCACACTGAACCACCATGGCTTTCACAGCATCCTGCAGCAACATGCCATCCCATCCGGTTCAAGCCTTGTAAATCAAGGAGTATTTCGATATACAGAGGGAAAGTAAGTGATAAGAAGTTTTCTATAGATGGTGAGAAATTGGCTACCATTAGGGAGAAGTCAGTGAAGAGCTTTGGAAGGTATTATAATGTGGACCTGAATGACAATGAACAAGTTGTGCAATTTAAAAAAGATGTTGCAGAAGGACTGGATAGCATAGATAAATCAGGGCTCCCATGAAAGCTGAGGTTGTGGTGCTTGCAGTTTGGCTTATATCCTAGATTAATGTGGCCAATGTCCATTTATGAAGTCCCATTATCCATTGCAGAGAGAATGGAAAGGCTAATTAGTTCTTATATTAGGGAATGGTTGGGTGTTCCTAGGTGCTTAAGCAGTGTAGCTTTGTATGGGGAAAGGATACTTCAACTGCCAGTATCTAGCCTAACAGAGGAGTTTAACTGCACAAAGGTTAGGACAGAGTGGGGTGGTGGTTCTTCATCACACGTTTGATTCTTCATCGCATTGTTTCTGGTATTTAACAGAAACAATGCGATTCTTCATTGATCTTTGCCAATTCAAATAGTGGACCTTAAATCACACATTTCAATTTGGTCACTGTCTTAGCAGTGCTAAACATTGTGCTATGGAGATTGTTGGTTTTCCCTCTGACTGCTTAATGGAGGTGTCACAGACAAGGTTAATTAAATTTTGGTAATTTCCATGGGCAGTTTCTTACCCATTGATTTGGATTACCACATTAAGTGCAGTTATCAAAGACTTTGTTTAAGAAGGGTGAAATGTAGCTTTGTCTGTGGTGTGAGATCTCAGCTATGGCCTCACCTTTTCCTCTGAATGGTCCTCTGCCACTTTGTCCTCAGTTTTGCCTCACCTGTAAAGTGAGATACTCGGAACTCCTCAGGAAGTCGAAGGCAGCGAAGGTGGAACTCTACTGGAAGTCTGGAAGAAGGCCTCTGAGAAATGTGGTGGAACCCCTCAGGAGGCTGGCAGCAAAAGAGTTGGAACCCTTTGGGAGGGCAGCGATGGAGTATGAACAGGATCAGGTGAGGCAGCGTCAACCCCCTATGGAACTGGAATGAGACGGTGTCAACTCGGGAACAGGTGAGGCATTGTCCACCCCCTTGGGGTCCCTTGGGGAGCAGTGAGAGCTGGACACTGGGAAGCAGGTCTAGGTGCATTTAGATCCTGCAGTTCTTGCTTACTAAGGAAAGGATATTTTTTACCTCCACTTCAATGGACCAAAGAAGTTCATCCAGCAGACAACAAGAACGATCTTATTTTTACACTTTCTTGGTTCAAAGTCGGTTCTCATTTAAGGTCTGTGTGTTAAATCTCTATGTAGATACTGTTTGAAAACAGTCCTCCTTGTGCCTTTGTGTGTTCCTTAGTCATGAGAAGTTCATTTCATGCACTGAGAAAATTTATTTCTTGTATGACATCACTACATCTGCCTTCTCTCAAGATAAGCATAAGCAATCTATTGGCCTTAGGCTTTCAAGTCTGATTCATACTATTGTAACGGTGCTCCAATCTTCATTGCCAGCACTCGTGTGCTTTCTTTTCCCTCTCTTCCATGATTCGGTGCCTGGAATGGTTAACCAATGCAAGCGGAGATGAGCCTCTGTTTGACATAGACTCTGAGAAGGTCCCGTCCAGGCGTTGGTTTGCTGCCTCCACATCACAGGCCACTGTCGTGGACTCTCCCCTAAGCTACACATCCTATTCCTTCCGTTCATCCTTTGCATCGTATAAACATTTCCTCTCCCTGAATGCCATCGGTATTGCTCAAAGGCCATGAAAAGTTCAAATGATACATAATCTGATGACGATTATATATAATTTGGCCACTGTTGTGTGTTAGTTCATGAAGGCTACATGCTTGCACAGATTCAAAGGATATGCATCGCGCTTGATGCTACTCATAGTCTCACATCTCACATAAAATGTTTCCTTTCTATCAAGTCACTATAATCGTGCCTTGCCAGATGTTTGTGTGTGTTCAGTATGACACAGACCCCCTGCATCCAGACGTGACGGCCATGCATGCTTGCACAAATTCAAAGGAAATGTGTCATTCTTGGAAGTGGACAAGGAGCCAGCTGAGAGCAGTGCACATCTTTTCTTGTCATCCCAACAAGCTGCAAACCTGAACTGCTCATTCAGAGACACATTTTCTAATCCGTAAAGGAAGAAAGAATTAAAGGAATGGATGTTTCTTAAAATTTGTGCAATTAGAACACAGATTGTTCTGAATTGTACATTAAAATTATTTAAATTGGATTTTGTATAATAATGACCATGTAAGTTGGTCTCTTTGTTTCTGTGTTCACACTGATCTCGATCTCAAGGTCAGTCTGTGTCATGCTTTCTCAGATTGTTCCAGAGCATCCCTTGATCAGAGTCACTGCCAAACACAAATGCATGTCATTCCAAAATAAAGGGTTAACTCTGAAATATAACTCAGGGGGAAATAGAAACACAAGCAGGATAGCTGCGATTGAGAATAGAGGGAGAAATACACACACACGCACACACACACGCACACACAGGGGTATTGCATGGTGAACTCTCCTGGGATGGGAGGCATTTCCACCTCAGGGATCTGTGAAGGCCAACACTCGGCAGAGTTGACTTGAGCAGCAGAGACTGGGTGCATACAGATGACTGGGTACAGCTATAGGTGTGGGGTGGAGAGAGTGTGAGAGAAGGCTGTTCTGTATAGTATGCATGTTGGGGTTGGAGTAAAGGACAGAACATGAAGGGTGTCAGGAACAGATGGCATTTGCAGCTGAGAATGTGACTATAAGCAAGAGACAGGGAAAGGCTGCAAAGAGGGATGGGGGGAGGGGGGGAACAAAAAAACAACAAGGACGCTGACGAGCCACGTTCACATTTGGAATGTACAGATTATGGTTTTGACACATGTAGTGGAGCCACTGATGTGCAGTAGCAGGACTCACTGAGATTTTACCTTTTGCTGCGATGCAGCTACACCTTATTTGGTCAGTCCATGGCATTTCTAATGACAATCTCAGATTTTGGTCAGAACTTATTTATTTTTTTAAATGGCACCCAAAACTAAAACATGTAAAATATTTTGGCTGAGAGGCTGAGAATGTAATGTTTTTTTTCAAAACTTGCAACTTGCAATTGTATTTATGTCCTTTTGCAATCAAGAGCAAATAATTAAAAAATTGGTCGTTGTTGGAGTCATTTCATCATTTGAATCTGCTGGGAAAAAAAGTCTGTGTCCACACCCTATTTGTTGGAAATACATTTCTGGATATATTGAAACTTTAAAGTGGCTTACTAGGCAAGGTGTTTTTGTAAGGGTAAACATACAAAAAAAAAAAAATCCCAGGTGCGAAAGCATATGAAATTCTCAAAATTCAGCCCAAATATGTTGGAAAACTGAAAGACTGAACCAAATTAAAGTAAATTAAATTTTATACCGTGCCAATTCACATCGTACACCGATCAGGTATATAATTATGACTGACAGGTGAAGTGAATAACACTGATTATCTCTTCATCATGGCACCTGTTAGTGGGTTGGATATATTAGGAAGAAAGTGAATGTTTTGTTCTCAAAGCTAATGTGTTAGAAGCAGGAAAAATGGGCAAGGATTTGAACTAGTTTGACCAGGGCCGAATTATGATGGCTCGATGCCTGGGTCATAGCATCTCCAAAACTGCAGCACTTGTGGAGTGTTCCTGGTCTGCAGTGGTCAGTATCTATCAAAACTGGTCCAAGGAAGGAACAGTGGTGAACCGGCGACAGGGTCATCGATGGCTAAGGCTCATTGATGCACGTGGGGAGCGAAGCTACTGTTGCTGAAAATGCTGAAGAAGTTAATGCTGGTTCTGATAGAAAGGTGTCACAATACACAGTGTTTCATAGTTTGTTGCATATGGGGCTGCAGACCAGTCGGGGTTCCCATGCTGAACCTGTGCCCCGCCAAAAGCGACAACAATGGGCACGTGAGCTTCAGAACTGGACTACAGAGCAATGGAAGAAGGTGGCCTGGTCTGATGAATCACTGTCTGAAGCTGTAGGACTATCACCTATTGGTGACTATCACCACTGCTGTTTCTGCACTATGATGCATTCTAAATCCTGACAAAAACTCTTCAAACAAATCATTTTTTACGCACTTGGTCACATATTTGGTTTGCAACATTTTTTTTCAAGAATTTTAGAAATAAAACAGGCTGAATTTGGGGATTACAGTTGGCTGAAACACCTGAACCCAGAGTCAGATTTTTGAGAAATGGCTTTATTATAGCAACTTTAAAAGACTGTGGTATATAACCTGTTAGTAATGAGAAGCTGGTGATGTTTAAATACTGTAGTGTTAATTAAAGGAAATATGTCCTTGAACAGTCTTGTGGGGATAGAGTCTAACAGACAAAGATGTGAGCTCTGAGAGATTTAGAGCAGAGAAGCAGTCCAAGTATAAATCTGGTCCTATGGAAATCTCCAGAGCCACTGCTGCTACAGACATGCTTGGGATTTTTTGTCTAATATTCAAAACTGTATTTGTGAAGGAGGTCATGAAATCATCACTACTGAGAGCTAAAGGAACAGAAGGCTCCACAGAGCTGTGACTCTTGTCAGCCTGGCTACAGTGGTCAAAAGAAACCTGGGATTGTCCTTGATATCCTCTATTAACCATGAATAGTAGGCAGTTCTTGTCCTACAAATCACTTTTTTTTATACGTGATAAATCTATCATTCCAGGCTATGGAACGATAGATGGAATAATTTCCTTAAATGCAATTACTGCATTATCAGATAAACCTCTACTGTAATGGAGCATCCTGGTGAATGCTCTGTAGTCCATTACTGAAAATACAAATTTTATTAAAAAATTATCGGACAAAAGAAGATTTTGTTGAATAACAGTTAGATGTTCAATTTCTATGCCATATGTCAAAACAAGATCAAAGGTGTGGTTAAAACTGTAAGTTGGTTTATTTGCATTTTGAGAAAAATTAACTGAGTCTAGCAATGAGCTAAATGCAAACATGAGGCTGTCATTCTCATCATCTACATGGATATGAAAGTCACCCAAAATAATGACTTTATCTGTACTGAGCACCAAGAATTCTGAGAATTCAGATAAAAACTCAGTAAGGGGCGGGTGGTCAATACACAACAAAAAATAGAACTGTGCAGCAACAGTTTATTTAGTTCTGCCTGAACTGACAAGGACTAACAATACATTTTCTGCATCTTTCAGGGCACCTGTGGGTGCTGGCTACATTGCTGGTTATGAACCTTGGTTATAAGTTGCTATTATGACCACTGACAATTGTGGATTTTGATTTGTTTGGAAGACACCGTTGCTGTAATCAAACCTTTACCTAAAAAGCCTACTCTTGATCCAGATGTTTTAGCCAACTATAGACCGATATCCAACCTCCCATTTGTCTCTAAAATTCTGAAGAGAACTGTTGCAAATCAATTATGTGAACATTTACAAAGGAATAGCTTGTTTGAAGAGTTTCAGTCAGGCTTCAGACTGCATCATAGCACAGAAACAGCTCTGGTGAAAGTTACTAATGACCTTCTCATAACGTCAGATAATCGACTGGTCTCTATACTTGTTTTGTTGGACCTTAGTGCGGTATTTGACACCATCGACCACAAACTTTTATTACCATAACTAGAACATTCTACAGGCATTAAAGGGACAGCACTGAACTGGTTTAAATCCTACTTATCAGACAGGTTCCAGGTTTGTGCATGCCAACAATGATTCTTCTGAGCATACTAAGTTTAATCATGGAGTTCCTCAGGGTTCTGTC
This sequence comes from Amphiprion clarkii, assembly GCA_027123335.1. Lineage (NCBI taxonomy): Eukaryota > Metazoa > Chordata > Actinopteri > Pomacentridae > Amphiprion > Amphiprion clarkii. The sequence continues at coordinate 14,564,333 of CM049586.1, forward strand.
TTAGGACTGATACTGTTCACATTATACATGCTTCCTTTAGGCAATATTATCTGGAAGCACTGTATCAATTTCCATTGTTATGCTGACGACACTCAATTGTATTTATCTATGAAGCCAGATGAAACTAATGTTATGATCCTGCTCCAGCCTCTGCTCTTCTTCCTCCTTTTCTCTTTTTCCTTCTTTCTCCCATTGTTCCTCATCTGTTTGTTTGGACCTGTCTCTCTTTGGCTCCCTCTGTCTGTCATCTCTTTCCCTCTTGTCTCTCTCGTCCCTGTCTCTTGCTTTCCCTTCTCACCTGTCTACACTCACCTGATTACTACACCTGACTGACATTGCAGTAATCAGCTCACCTGCCCACAATTTCACCTGTTCACTATTTAAACCCTGCTCATTCATTCACTCCCTGCCGGATCATCGACCCACATACCCTCAAGGATTCACATCCTTGCTTCGATTCTGTTCCCCTCCTTAATACTGTTCCCCACCAAGCCTGCAATTTCCGGACTCCCTCAACCCCATGGACTCTGCTGCTTTCCCCCCTCTTGGACTCTGTTGTGTTCCTGTTGTCTGTTCATGGATTTTCCCCAGCCTGTTTTCCCCTCGGTTGCCATTTTCCCCATATTGTGAGTATCCCTCTCCAGCTTAGTTCTGTAATTCAGTTCAGTCTTGTAAAACTTCTGTTTTTGTATCCATAGAGTTTGCTTATAGAGTTAGTAGTTTTGGTTTGGTTCTTTCCCCCCAGTTCAGTTCTGTATTTATGTATTGGTTAGTTATTTGGGTAAATAAATCTCTTTCAGTTATTCATTCGTCTGGCAGTTTCTGTGAAGTCTGCGCTTGGGTTCTCCGGCTTTCCCCCGTAACAACTAATCAGCTAGCCAGACTGCAAAATTGTCTTAAGGACATAGAGACCTGGATGACCTGTAATTTCCTACTACTAAATTCAGACAAGACTGAAATCATTGTATTTGGCCCCAAACATCTTAGAAACTTGCTTTCAAAGGATTACTCTGGATGGCATTACATTATTACATTATGGTTTATGAGTTGAGGAATTGAACTGCCTTGGGTACAAAGGTAGCCCTTCTCCTCTGTGTCCTGCATGCAGGGCAGCAAAGCCGTGCACCCCTTAGAAACCTTCAGTCTAGCTATGAGAAACCTGAGGAAGACACTTTGTTCAGAATAACAATTTGGCTTCTGACACTTTCATTTGATACAATGTCATCTTTCCCACTGTCACACGGACACTTGGTGAGAAATTTTCTGCTGGAACTTGAGGTGTAGTCACGTTTCGAACAGGTGAACAATAGCTGCAGGTTGATTTAGTTGAACAAGCCTCTGATGAGTCAAACGCCACCTGAATATCAACTGAATGTTGCTTCGATGAAAGAATGCACCTGAAGGAAGCCTAACCTTTGTACAGAGAAACTACATTACATACAATCTTTTTCCACTGTGAACCTACCTTAAGGCTGCAAAGCAGTCTGAAAGCAGGACCCGCAAACATTTGGCAAGCTCAGAAATAAAGTTTCCCTTGCAGGATGAGCAGTAGATTTGAAAGAGTAATTTGTTAATTGCTGTTGAGTTTGAAGGAGCTAAATTATCCGCAGGGTGAATTTAATTAGTGCTAGGCCTGAGGACAAGAAAGGAGAGGGGGCATACATATAATCCTTTGAAAGTGTATTTCAGTGCTTTGGCATCATTATGTCTTCTATGACACGGCAGTTCTCGGTTTAGGTAGCATTCTGCAGTCAAATTTGTCAACCCGTGAAGTATTAGGATCAGGAAGATTCTTTTTTCTTCATACATTAAACATCATGAAAGCAAAACAAAAAATCTGACATAAAACAAAAATGAGTAGAAAGTCATAAACTACACATTGTAAGTTTGGAAAAACAGAGGGGTGTCCTGCTCGGCAAATGTCAGCCTTTGCCTGTGTTCTCTACTATGACATTCAAAAATCTGGCCATTGTGCTGGGAAGTGTTCATAGTTATGAATATTAACTTATACTAACACAAATAGTATTATCATAATTGCACGATGTAAGATATTTAGGATGTAAACTGGGAAATTGCAAAGTCACAGATGTCATAGATGTTTTTCACTGGCATTTTTTTGTTTGTTTCTTTGTTTCTTTTTTAATGGTAACAGTCATGTGGAACTGTTAAATATGACACCAACATGCAGAATCCTTCAAAACTCAAGCAAGAAATCATCCAAACATGTTTTGGAAGTTCATAGACTACATAATGCATAAAACAATTACTTCAAAGAATGAAACACTGAGACAAAGACAATACAGAGTTTTCAGGAGAATAGCAGCAGATCTGTCTGCTCTGGACAGATTAAATAGTTATCAGGCTACCATGGCACAATATTACTAAAAGTATGTTCCCAGAGATCCATGCATCAAATCAGACCCCACTCTCAAACCTCAGAATGTGTACTATGGCTTTAAAAAGCATTTCACTGTTCGTGTATTTGTAAGCTGTGGCATCTACCTTATCAGAGGTTAAGTATCCAGACACACCCTGCTCTCCACTCCCTATCCACTGCACAGCAGGACCACAAAATACACAATATACGGACTGCACTGCAATAACAGCCACGTGCTGAGGGATGAATGTGTGTGCACATGTGTGGGTCTCTATGACTGTAGAGCATGTCAATGGATCTCTAGAGATAGATGGAGGTATAATAAGTGACTGTGTGAGTTATTTTTTTAAGATTGGTGTTTTGCTAACTCCCGAAGCCCTGAATACATTAAGCATCCTGCTCTGCCCTACATTCTCTGAAGCTCACATTCAATAAAGAGTTGGCTCCTGCCATTGCATGAGTTCTTATTGATCCTGGGACAAACATAGGCAGATAAACATATTGATTGTTGCTATGGTCTGTGCATAAGTTGCATTTGTGCTTAGCTTGTAATGTCTTTGACCTGAACATACAGCGTCATTATTTACTCATACAGATGAAGTTAGAGAAAATGATGAAATTGTATGCACCAAGGTCTGAAACAAAACATGCTTCACTGTGAATTAACAATAAACAATGAATGGGAATTCTGGTTTATAACAACTTGGATTACTGAGTAGAAAAATGTGTTCACTATTCATGGGCCCCAGTCCTCAGGAACGTAGGAAAGTCATAAGTGGACAATTTAATCCCTGTTATTGGAAAACCAGTGGGAATAATTGAGGCATACACTCGTTTATTAATCCTTTTCTTTCATTATTGTCATATTTTTGTTCCAGTTGTAAACTGTCAAAATTCGTACTATAGCTAATCATTATGACCTAGGCCCAAAGAAGTAGCAAAAAAGATAAAAAATAAATACATTTTAAAAACAAATAATGTTGCACAGAGGAGTCACATATCACTTCCATGTAAATTTCATGTAAATGGGATGATGTCTGTCACACAAGGGTGAATTTCTGTAGCCAGTTGATGGTGATATGACTATGACTTAATATTGACATGTGGATTGAGTTTATGCTTGGACTTTGATTGAACATGAGGATTTTGGGGGATATTTGAATTACAACAATATTCTGTTTAAAATCACAATTTTGATAATGTTACATTTTTGCACATCTGGTTTCAATAATTAATCCAAGTACATACTGGCACAACTGCAGCTATTTTAGGATTTTCAGACAGCTGCAACTGGTAAACCCACAATAGGACTACCAATGGCGGTGATCATTCTAATAATATTTAATATCTAAAAACACTCACAAGTCATTTTTTCCTCTTTTCACACATTGTCAACAATTTCAGAGAAGTCCATGCAAAGCTGAAATGGAAAATCTCACTCTTCTTGAAGCTCCAGGCTTAGCCATTCGCAGTCAGCACCATCATCAGGTAATAACGTGTCACCAGAACAGTGTTGCACTGTGATAGAAAAAACTATTAGAATGAATTATTTGATAGCAACTTATACATATAGAGGCCTTTATATGATTGGTGCCATTTACATGATGCTGTTTATCTGCGTGAACTTTGCCTAATGAAGGACTAGAACCAAAATGCCATGGTATATGACTCTTGGTTGACTTGTGTACAACTGGTTGATTTGCTTGACTGTATATTTGTTTCGACAATTAGGTCGATGTGTTCCCAAGTCTCAGCAATTACTTGAGATTACTGACTACAATATTTTTATAATCTTGAAGAATACTGCAGACAACTTAAAAAACTGTAATAAACTGGAATTGAGGACAATGATAAGGTGTAGTGCTGCCTGTCATGAATTAGATGTAGCTGGTTTCATCCCTCCTCTTTCTGGCTCGGATGCTTATGAATGGAATGAAAATGTGAAACAACAGTTTTTGACAGTATGTGAAACATGACATCTGCTCCTGTCAGGTTGACATACTATCTCCTGTGACCCATGGTGATCTGCAGCAGCAGCTTGCCACAAATTTGATATGCTCTTTTATCCCAGATTATACCTTTAGTGCAGGGAGATTATAAACAGGTAATCTGCTTGCACTCTTTCATCAGATGAAATGTGAGGTGTTAGGGTGGGTGTGGCAGTTTTACAACTTACCTCTATGGTCTCCAGTGTCACCTTTTATTATGAATTGAAAGTGAAAACTCTTGGTCAGTTCGTCACACTGATATGAACAACTGACAGTGAAATTGTTGCCAGAAGTTATCTCTGCACGAAAAATCTTCAAAACAAGAATGCATTTTTAAAGTTTGTCTGAATGTTACATTCCACACCTTGCAATATCTTCACAGCATTAAAAGCATTTCAGAAATAAACCTGTGGATGATCATTTCGTCACCAAATGATGAGTGGGTGTGATGAGTTTTCAAATATGTGTTCACAGAAACCCACCTCTCCTACAGAGCTGCCCACAAGGAAAATTGTTTATGGAGCACAATCTTTCTCTTGTCTTTCCAACATGCATTTCTTGCCATGAGGCAGTGAGGTGGATATACAATTGTCCCTCTCCTCTAGCAAAGTTAATGCCGGAAAGAAATGGGTGACCTCAGAGCAAACAGATGGAACTGTCTTTAGATGTAGCACCACAAGACTGTATCACTGAATACTTCATTACACCATTACACTTCTTAATGGTGCCTGTGATTATTAATTGTAATTAGAAAGAGTACAAACATGGGATCAAACTGGAACAGCTACACCCCTATTACTAACATCTGGTGTACTGTTAAGAAAATTATATTATCACAGAAAGCATATTGCCTAAAGAAATGTTGAGGTGAAATGCAAATGTTTACAGGAAAACATGGAGGTTTGGCTAACCAGTATTCCCCTTGTGACTCGGTTAATGGTAACCCAGTCCTTTTGATGGATGGGTACGGCAGGTGGAGGTAAAGTGGTCCAGCTTCGCGTCGTAGAGGCGGGCATTTGTACCTCTGAAGTTTCTTTCTCTGTGACGTTCTCAGAGGCGGATATTCAGTCTTATGGTCAGGGAGATCAGGTGTTCCAGACTAGTGGCATCATCTCTGGCTGCTAATACATCAGTGATGGAGTCATTTAAAACTTTGCAGAAAACCCCTTTTATATTTTGTTCACATTTTCATCATGACATGTATGATGACAATAAAGCCATTCTAATTCTAATTCCTTTGAGGCTGGGGTGGGGTGGGGGGGTTGAAGATGCATGAGAAGAACTTTGTCCATCTGAGGCCTGCAAAACTGCCAGCTTAGCAGTGGAGGCAGCAAGCTCGGTTTCCAGTTCCAGCTGTTCCTTTCTCTTTATTTGTTGCTCCTGTTCTTCCACCGCATGTCTCTCCTTTAAAGCTGCCACACGAGCAACAAGTGCAGCTCTCTCTGCTGCAGCTTTAACTCCTGCAGAGGAAGTGGTACTTGGATTCTAGCTGGCTTCACTCTTGTTTAAGATTTCACTCACATTTGAAACACTGTCATTGGGATTGACATCATCTGGCTTAGAAATTCCACAATCATTATTGATAGCATCGCTTTCAGACACACCATTGCTCAACAAGCAGCCCTTTGTGTTGACAATAAATTCATCATTGAACATCATCTTTGCCTTAAATCACTTTTCATGTCTGTCTTGTTCAGCTTGTGGCAATCAACCCAAAACAAAACCATGAATGGACCTTATTTCATCACATAGCTTTTCTGTCATATTGCAACCTCTCTAACTTTTGCCCATGGCCATTTAGATCTATGGTAGCGCTACCCATACCTTATCCAGAAGAAGGCTGCTCCATACGAACGAAATCCCTCGGCGTCCTCCATGCTGCCCACACAACTAAATGAAACACCCACGCGAATGGCTCTTCACCCGGCTCCGCTGGCTCTTTCCTCTCCGGCGTCCTCTCTGGCAGGTGAGCAAACAAGGTGCCGCTGTGGTGGCATCCCCCTCTCTGGTGTCCTCTTCGGCAGGTGAGCAGACAGTTGTAGCTAACCAGGCTGCTTAAGCTCACAGCCTGCTCCACATATGGCTCTAATATTTCCTTTCGCTTGTCAAACAAGAGCGCACTTTCTCTCAAAAGTCCAGCGTTTCACGAAACAGTTTTGACTTGAATGTAGAGGCTAAGCCAATGCTTGAAGCCCCTGAGGTGCTTCACCAGGATTTAAAGAGTTGACGCGCTAACAAACTTTACCGCATCTGATGAAGAGAGCAGAGAACAATGCTTGCGGTTCCAATAATCTGTGTTTTATTACTCCAAAAATTGTAGTCCAACAGTTTTTTTCTGAAACAAACAATTCATTATTACTGGCTTTTTCGGCGGCTTCTTCGGTGGTCAAAATTTTTTCCTTCCAGGCGGAACACCTGCCCGCACAAAGATTGGTTCCTATTTATAATATAATGAGCTCATTGGCTCCTGCAGTGTTGAATCATTGTTGATCGTATTTGCACTTTAGAGTTTATCGAGGTCATGCTACCAAATCTGAACATTTATTTAAATAAAATGTTATATCATTTAGGAACTATGTGTAATGCAGTTCAATTCAGTTTTATTTAAATCGCACAAATTCACATGTCATCTCACAGCGTTTCACATATTTTAAACAAAGAGCAGACAACCTAACAATCCAAAGTTGCCTTTGGATTCCTTATGAGCACACAGTCCGCAATGTTGTTGAGGAAATAAAAATAACTTTAATGAGGAGGGGAAAAAAACACACAGAACCAGGCTCAGTGAAGGTGGCCATTTGCCTCCACTGGCTGGGGTGAGAGTGAGGATGAGGGGGTGGGGGATAGCAGGAAGGGTTGGGGTGAGGATAGCAGGATAGCAGATGGAGAACAGACAAACAAAGCAAATAGAACAATGAACATCTTGGAAGTGTGCTCCAAAATGTGTGCTTAAGTGGATTAATGGAAGTTCATGCAGAAAAGTTACACTATGTAGCTTTGCATTTGTTCAATAAAAGGATCAAGAAAGATTGTGGAATTTGGAATTTGGGAAATTCACTTGGTAACAAAAGAGAATTTAGGGAGTTGCACCAAGTTCTCAGTGACTGAATGTTACTTCAACACACATTGCAATAATGCAGCAGTGGCCCTGATGATTGATGGATCTATTGATGGATGGTTAATGAAGGTCTGAACAGGGGTGGACACTGGAGAGCCTTCTCTCTTTTTTCCCAGTCAGATAAACTTTAAAAAAAGAGAGCTTGAGATAGTACTCAAGAGGAACTTCAACAGCACTCAATAAGAGGCCAAGAATGATTTCAGAAGGATTCTAAAAGCGCTCAAGGAGGACAAACTGACTTTCAAAAGTAAGAAGTCTAGAACACAATGTGAAGTAGCACTCAGAAATGCCTCTCATGGATGTCACCATATTGACCGGAGAATTTAATGGACATGTTGGAATGGATCACAAAAGTATATTTGAAAGTAAAATTGATGCCTTTGATATTGGACAGAGAAACCAAGAAAGGAAAGCTGTAATTGATGTCTGCATTAATAATGTGTTGGCTGTCATGAATACATTCTTTTGCCATCAAGAAAACCATCAGTGGACATGGTACAGATGGAACCGTGTTCTACAGAGATATGACACGAAATGATAGCTCTTCCTTCTGACAAGAGTCTTTAATGATGTGAAAGCAGTACCCTCAGTATCAGGTGATTGTGACCATAGACTAGTGGTTGGATCTCTAAAATTTGAGACTCCACCACTTGCCAAAGTCAACAAAAAAAGAGAATTATTGTGGAAAACCTAAAAGAAATGGAGACCAGCAAAAATGTCCCATTCAAGATACAAAATATTATGCAAATCAATAAAGGTAATGGAAAACTATAGAAGAATTTCTTTCAAAAGTTCTGAATACAGCCGAAACGACTTTAGGATGCAAATTTGTTGGAAACTGAAAGCCAAAAAATACACTGGGGCAGAGTGAAGAAGTTAGAGCGGCAGTGCTAGAAAAAAACAAAACGTACAGGAGATGTATACAATACAGAACTGAACAAAGAATAAAAGATTATGTTGCAAATGAAGTTGATGAAATGGAAGGGTGAACGATGAACCTAGAAGAAATACATATGACTGTCAAGAAAGGGAGGGGAGGCAAAGCCAAACCAAATGAGATCCCTATAGAGCTGCTAAAGATGGAGGTACAGCAGTACTTACTTGGATGCATAAGATACTATGAAGAAGGGTGTAGGAAAGCAATAATTTGTCCTGTATAAAGGAAGGCGATAGGTTGGATTGTCAACAGTATTGGGGAAATTCTTTACCCTGCCATGTCATGAAGGTGCATGAGAGAATTTTGATATTCAGACTCTGGAGCAGTGTTTATGGAAAACTCTTGGCCAACCAATATGAATTCCATTCTGGCAGGAGTACTGTTGATTTGACATTTGCTTTAAGGCAATATGTTTCAAAATCCTGGGAGTACAGCAAACCACTGTACCTGCTGTCTTTATACCAGGATAAAGGGTTTGATCGAATGTGTGGAAAATGCTTGCAGATCCATTTTATGGAATTCCAAATAAACAACAATGAGACATTCGTTCAATGTACAAAGTGTGTCAGAGTACTGAACTATGACAAATAAGGAACTGTGGTTTAGTGTCTCATCTGGTGTCAGGGAGGGCAAGGTCCTCTCCCCTTTGCTGTTCACAATATATATGAACAACATTTGGAGAAGACTGTAGACTCAACAGTGATGTATGCCAATGATGCTGCAGCAGTTGCAGAAATCTACAGAGATATTCCAGACTCCGGCGGACAGTTGAAATACAGAATAGGCAAGAGTGAAAATGAAAGTCAGCACTGATGCGTGTGAATTATTTGAAGTCTTGAGGCCACAATTGCAAATTAAAGATAATATAACTCTGAATGCAACAGAATCAAGAGAGTTAAAGAATTAACATACTTAAGAGTGCAGATAAAAGCCGATGATTGAATTGATCACGAGCTGAATGCAAGATTACAGAAGTTTGCGAACAATGTTGAATATTTCTGCCCCCTCGTGAAAAAATGAGAACATCGGAAAAGAAGTGAAAGTACTATTGCACACAACAGTTTTAAGACCAATTCTTCTCTATGGTACTGAGGTGCGGTCGCTGACAAAGAAAACTGAATCCAAGATCAGAGCTGCTAACATCAGAGTATTGAGATTAATTTATAGAGTCTCCCTACAAGATAGAGTAAGAAATGTGAAAATCATGGAAAATCTGAATGTTGAACAGATTCTTTTTTGTACTATTGATAGGAGAAGACTTCAGTGGTTTGGTTACATCAAGCAAATAGAGGAACATAGAATCCCGAGAAAAGCCCTGGACTGGAAGACCCAGACAGAGATGACTGGATAACATCAAGCAGTCTTTTGCGTTAAGAGAATCCTCTTTGAGAGAAATTGAAAATCAAGAACTGTACAATGATTGCAAGACATGGAAGGCCTTTGTACCAGACAGACCATCCTTGGCCCAGCCAAGAGCTGGTGAGAAAATGAGAAAATGAGAAGTGCAAAACCATAAAAACCAAGAAAAAACTCTAAATTAACAATAAAGCTGACACTAATAGAAAAGTAACATGAATAAACAAAGCGAGACTGACAAAACGGTGATACTCACTGAATGGGGAAACTAAAGGGAACCGGCAGGATCAAGGGGGTCAGAGTCTGGCAAGATGAACAGGCAAAAGGTTGGAGGAAAGCTGGAGCAGGGCTGGCAGTAGGCATAGGCAGGATCAGGTCAGCGAGTGTGTCGCCAATGCATGACGGGCAGATGAGAGCAGCTCGGGGAATGCCAACAGGAGAGACAGGTCGGGGACAGAAACACGGGGTATGCATGTCTATGGTCTGACAGGGCGTGGTGGAGTGAGCTGAGCTTTTTTGGAGCGAGGTGATGGCGAGCCGATCCCCGCAGCTGTCTCTAATACATGTAACCACAAACACCGCATGCAGGGCTGGGAAGACAGAGAGGGAGAGAGAGGATGAGCAAGGCTGAGCGAGAGGAGGAGAAAGAGGAAGAAAGAGAACGAGGGAGCCGGACAGGAGCAGTTTTTTTACGATTGCTTAAACACAATTTTGAAAACAGGGCTCGGAATTTCAAATCACTACACACAATTAGCACAACCACACACACAATATGCAGAACACTTCAGATCCTGTGCAAAATGAAGCACTGTTGTAAAAATTATATACACATTTATAAAAAAAAATATTACGTTACCATGTGAAACACACACACATTTCATCAGGCTTAATTCTGTTTCAGCCAGTTACACACTGCTGTGTTTAACTAAAAAAACACTTTCAGCAATTCTACCTCTCAGTGATTAGATTTCTGTAAGTGAAGTACACAGAGAGTGGAAATATAAACATTTGGTTAATTACTGTGACGAGGTTGTGCAATCGGTCCAAAAATGTGAGAATATGATCTGTCTTGTAAGGGTCCATACTGGCAGTGGTTTTATAGTACTAAAACCTGACTGGTGTGTCTACAATAAAGCAATCATGTGTTTGCACACCTGATGTGTGTGTTTAACCAACTGGCTCATGGGTGTAGTGATTTGTCAGTCAGTGCTTTGGAACTGCAAGGAAGTGACATCATGATATACTTCTGTCTATTGTACACAAGTCTGTGTAGTGTTTCGCCAATCACTGTGTGTATTGTTCTGCAAAAAGTGTGAGGCTGACTTTGTGTTCATAGTGGTGAAAATGTGGTCCAATGTTTTGCTCCTTGAGTGTAAGGTGTTGATAGTTATGTAATTATTTTGCTTTTAGAGTTTATGCAATCATTAAAAACTGTAAAAAAGGGATCTTCAGCTTTATATAGTTTCAAAACAGTACCATATTGTAAAGCATCATTTACAAGCATGTACTCCTGGTAGACAAATGATCAAAATAAGACTAAGTACATTATATAAACATTACATCTCTGATTGGCAGGTAAGCTACCATATAAACTGCTTTAGAAAGACAGTGCTGTGTAACTGATCATAAGGAAGTTATTGACATCCATGTTTAATAGTTCCTTTAAATAAGTGCACGGAGAATGGTTGATTCAAAGCAAGTTGAATAACTTCTATGTCTTGATGTGACTTAGGTGTGACTTGTAGCATTGTCAGAGAGAGTGGAATTCTTTTGAAGTCTTTATCAAGATTTTGACCACCAATTCCTACAGAGTCCAGAGCTGGTCAGGATGTTTCTGATGGCCATTTGGCAGTTGTCATAGTCACTGGGGATGTCGGCCAGCTACTTATCCAAAATGTGGTTCATACAAACATTTTAGTTGCCTCATCTGGAAGTGTGTGCTGCAGAATCCTCTTCATCCTCCCTGTGGCCTCCTTCTTGGAACACAAACTTCACATTATACTGACAGACCTGGAAAATGCTTTGCTTTAAGGTTCCACATCTGATGCCTATTGGTGTCACTCTGTCACATTGGGCCCTGTTGCCAGCCTGAGGACTGTAAATAGATGAAAATCTGCTCTTTCTTTATTGTAAAGTTGGCTCGCCTGGTTGATTCTACATATTCATAAAACAACAAACTAAAAAACCCAAATTGTAATACCTAATATTAATAATGGAATATCTTCAATAAGCTGAAAAAGACATGAGAATGAGAGAGCTTCCAAAACCATAGTAAGATATAATATAACTGCTGCATTTGTTGTACAGGCTCACTCTTCTAGCAAAGCTCAGCTCTCATTTTGGAGTAAATTTGTAACATTTAGTTGGGAAGAATTGACCCCCCACTTCAAACTGATGAAAACTGATGGGCTGGTCCCTGCTCCTTTGAGCACAGACATTTGTCACATGTGATCTTGTTCATATTTTCAATGCATACCATAATGTCCTAGAATATAGAGTACTTCTGTAATTATTTTGTGCCATGCGTGGGCGAGAAGCATGGGCAAATATACTGAATTTACTCATGCTTCGCACCTAAGCCTTGATTTAGGTGTGTGTGCGTGCATGCGTGTGTGTGTGTTTGCGCCTGTGAGGTGTGCAGGTGTACTGTCAGACAAATCCATCTGAATTATTGAGCCTAAAACAGCGAGCTGTGTGCCTGTCTGTTGAGCTGCCTGGCAGGCCTGGCTCTATAAATGGTGACCTCTCGATCAGACACTGACACAGAGTGGCCTTGCTACCTGCAGACCTGCAGAGACGAATCACTGACTGTTATGATAAAAGAAGGCTGCCAAGGTCCTGCGGCTGTCAAACAGAGAAATGCATTTTTCAGGAGGTTTAACTCTGTGAGCTGTTACACCTCATTAGAAATTCAAAGTTTTCTTGCCTCCTGTCCAACCTTGCAGAAAAAGTATTTAATAGATGATAGGAGATCATGTTTTCTCCAAAACAACATGGTCTCTTTGTCTCTTTGCACCTGAATTGTTCTTTGTTAGTCCAGATTAATTATGTGTATTCAAATGAGACACCGCAAGGTCAGAACAGAGCACAGAGTGTGTGAATTTAATTAGTTTTGTTAAGGGATAGTTCTGTATTGGCTGATTTCAGGATTTCAACGCTACAGGACTCAACTTGAAACTCATAATTGGCAGTATTGCAAGAAAAAAAAGAAAAGAAAAAGAATTCTTCCACTCTATGGTTTAATAGACAGCAGTGTTAGGCACGTTACTTTTAAAAAGTAATTAGTTAGAGTTACTAGTTACTTCTCCCAAAAAATAACTGAGTTAGTAACTGAATTACTCCACTATAAAAGTATTGCATTACTCTTTTTTTATTTATTTATTTTTTTTAGTTTAAATATATCTAAGAATTTGGATTTTTTTTTTTAAGCAGGTTTCACAAGCCAGTTGCGGTTACATATTCTAATCCTTCAAATCACCTGTTGAACTCAGCATTCATTTTAGGTACTCGGCATCTATGCATTTAGACAATGTCTTTCTGCATGGCAGACCGGCACCTTCATTAGATTAGAGTTGCTGACAAAAGATGTGGACAAACACTTCGCTCGGGGACATAATGTACACTTCACATGTACATCCTTGCCTTTTACCTCAAGGAGAATAAAGTAGTGTCTGTACTTCCATTTTGAAAATGCCAACTTTCCTTCCAGACTCGCCATTGCTGCAGCGTATCTGTGCTAGTTTGGGTGTCTGGGGCTGCTGTGTGCGTGTGGTTTGTGTGTAAATTGAAAGTTTACTCTATCTTAGCCAATCATCATCACTTATGCAGTTGTCTTGCCCCTCCTTCATCCCTCACCAAAAAAAACCCCTAAAAAACGTGCCCCATTTAATTATCTGTAACGGTGTTGCAACAATGGAAATAGTAATTAGTTCAACAACCCGTTACTGAAAAAAACAACGCTATTAATAATGGCATTTCTTTTAATGCTGTTATTCCTGTCACCTATAGACAATGATGTGGTTTGTGGTGATCATTAATGTTTAAGACTTTTCCTGTTTGTAACCTGTGGGTGAGTTGTTGAGTCCATATACCACTGTGTGCTTATATTTTTTAGACCGTGTGATTAGAGAGACATACAGTCAGATCCACAGGTATTTAGACAGTGACAAAATGTTCATAATTTTGTCTTGGTACACCAGCACAATGGATTTGAAATGATGCTATCAAACTGTGACTTGTGTGATTAAACTTCAGCTTTAATTCAACAGCTTGAGGAAAAATATTGCATTTAGGAATTATACTCAGTTTTTACATCATCCAGTTATTTTCCAATGCACTAAAGTAATAGGACGGTTAATTAGAAAGCCATTTCATGACTAGCTTCATGACAAAGAAATTGAAAGGTCTACAGTCAATTCTGAGTGTTGAATTTACATTTGGTAGCTGTACACTCACAATATATAGTCCAAAGTGAAGAAGAGGTGCCGATGCAAGTGAAGAAAGATAAAAAATACAAAAACCTAAACAGCGAGAGAGCAGAAACTTTCAGAGCAGCCAAATCAATATTTGATACATTCTTTAAAAGAAGGAATGCACCGGTGAACTGAGCAACGGCAAAATATGGGAGACCATGAAACTCACTTAAAGTGGATGATGGCTGAATTATTTCCTTGTTAAATTACAAAATACATAACATCAAAAGTCAAAAACATCTTTGAGGAGGCTGGTGTATCACTGTCAAAGTCCAGAATCAAGACACGGCTTCATGATTATTCAGAGTTTTTACCTTAAGATGCAAACTACTGGCAAGTCTAAAGAGCAAAAAGACCATATTAGACTATGCCAGAAATCAAGCATGTGTGGTTGCCAGTGGAACTGGGTCACCGTTTTTTTTTATTTTTTTTTATTAATGATGCATCTGGTATATAAAGTATCCAGATGAATTCTAAAGTGTAGAGAGCCATAGTTTGTGCTCAGATTCAGTCAAATGCTGCAGAATAGTACAGATGCTGATGATGTCACCAGCGCAAGATTATAGCACTTGTTTAGGTGATAATTTGGATTCCCTTTTGTTGTGGGATAAAGTGGTATGCTGAATACTGCAATACCTAACACTGAAACATATATTACTCAAACAGGAAAGTAAATAACAAGATAATTGCTTCATGACTGCTTATTGCTTCTGTGTGTAATGGACTGCTGATTGGCATGCATAGTGTCTTTGAAATCTTTGATCAGTCGCTTGCTCATTACGTTGGGTTTCAAATGACCAAATGTTAGACTCGAGACTGCAAAACAGCAGTCCACAAACCAACGGGTGATGTCACAGTCACTATGTTGAACCATCTGATTTAGATGTTGTCAGCAAATGAAATGGAGCAATGACTCGTTTTGCTTTGTGTTTCCATTTCAGTGTGTGGCTGAAGGCGTGGCTAGACTCACTGCAGCTGATTTATTGACAGACCATCATCTCACCTCATCAAGACTTCCATAAAACCCAGGCTTCTCCTGCTCTCCGGTTCCAGATCGTTCTGCCAATATGGTACAGCGGCAGCAACTCTCCGGCCACCTCCAGTGCAACAAACTGAGTATTTGTCTCTAGTGCCTCTCAACTCCACTGATCTCTTGTGATCTCGTCCGTAGATCATTCTGTGTGCTTCACCACCAGCTACACCCACATGTGCACCAGACTTTTTTGTGTTTAGCCAACTCACTATCTTCCGTTGCACCACTTCACCTTCAGCTCCCCTTTCAAGAGTGTTGATTTAATAAATCCACCTTTTCTACCACAACTCTGTGTGCTACATCTTTGTCCAAAACATAAACCAAAACCTAACAAATGGCCCGTTATCAGCACAGCTAATTACTATACATATGGGACAGTGGGGACCTCCTTCACTTTTTGTGTACTCAGTAGGCGGGTTACCATCCATTCTGATAATTGACAAATAAAAACTAACCTGGATAAACTGGTTAACCTCTTGCAGTCATGTGAATAGGGGGAATTAAATTTTCATATGGTAAATATAGTGACAGAGTGTATTTTATCCAAAACCATCACCCTTAACCCAAAACAAATTAAAAACAGTGAGCAAAAGCCACGGTGAAAACAAAACAAAAAATAAACATTAAAAGTCTTTCTATACAGACATTACCGAGACATTGCTTGAACTGAAGTCTGTGGGGTAAGAGTTTGCTCCTCCACATTCTTCAGTCCCCAAATGTGGACTTTTGTTCTTCTTTGCTTGTGCAGTGATAGCATAGCACCCTGAGGTGATAACGTCATTCTGAACCTCTTCAAAGTTACTTCACTTAGAACTGTCTATAACCTAACATAAGCACATTAATGAACTGTATTTCTGAACTCCAATACAAAAGTTTTATTCCATTGTCATTGACACTGATGTGATATACGATAGGTATTTCACCCGCCCAACATGCATGAACTAAGTGCCCTTGATTCGATGTCTGTCTCCGTGCCTCACTAAACCTTTTGCAACTACTGTTCAAGATGAGAAAAATCAAATAATATCATCATACAAATGACCACACTTTAACAATTTTGATTTTAGAGAATTTATTCAAATGTATCAGAAAATGTTAAATACACACATAACAAAGGTCCGTTAGACAGATGAATATGCAACTTCTTTTGGTCTCTTCCTCTTTCACTGCTTGTTGCTGCAGTCTTTTAACAAACCAGACAACCTTGTAAGATCTGAATATGCACATATCTCTTTCCAGCCAATGACACGGCAAAAACTGATTACATATGTGTTAAAAGGCTCTGCGTTGAATGCAACTTCTCTGGATAAACACACTGCAGGTAATTTCCCATGGCGTCTCATGAAAATCCTTTAAGGTGGAGATTTTGGTTAAAACTGGGAATGGACTGGCATCACACTGAGATGATTGCTGGTGCCACCCAGGTGCTGAAGAAAACCTAAGCAGATTAAAAGGTGATTAAGCTCCTCTTAATCTCATTAAACGGTAAAGAAGAAGCTAAATGAGATCACTGCTGTGGAAGCTAATTCATGGAAACTCCCACGTTATCTCAAGCAGCCTCTGGTGCCCTGTCTGTGTGGGAAGTACTTTGGCAAGCTGAAACACTGCAACAACAATCAGATTCGAAAGCTGCACATTGCAACTTTACACACAGCTGATTTCGAACGGCCATCAGAACTAAACATTTAGTGTCTTTAGTTTAAGGAGTTTGTTCTGTGATGCTCTCTGCCAAAAGAATGAAAGGCAAAAGATAATGTTAGTAAGTCTCCCTTTCCAAGGTTGATTTTTCAAATGGGAGCCCAGGGGATCAGATCATCAGGGGCCCCAAATGGCCACCGTTAACTGTGGTAATGAGTCTATGGTAATTTGATTAATTGCACATTTAGTTGGAAATATGCTCACTTAAACACAAGAGGCCCATGTGGTCAGATCAATCAACAAAATCTATCAATCTATATTACACAAATTCCATGTTTCCTCTAATACAACTTAATTGCATCATTTTACTACACATTGTCTACCTGGTCAAGGTGTATGTCTTTCAAACCACATGACCATAGTTTGAGGACTGTAGTTCTTTTTGCTTAAACAATTGAATCTCGAGAGATGATGCACACTTTACATTTCCTGTTCATTTTAAAGCGTCATCTCAGGCCGAGTACAAGTACAGCTGCTTGGCCTGGCTGTGATGGGTGAAGCTGTGGATGGATTTGAATACTGCTCGGACTGCAGTTGCTACCGTGGATATGGTACTGTGTACTACAACTTTCTTGTAAATGTTGGACCAAAACTGGCAGAGGAAATCCCTGATCCAATGTCATCTGAGGATTGGAGTGATTATATAAATAGGAATCCCAGCTCAATGTTCCTTACAGCAGTGGAGGAAAAACAAATAGTAGACATTGTAAATAAATTTAAATACAAAACACCTATCGATTGTAATGAAATAGACATGACAATTGTTAAAACGGTCATTGAGGGGATTTCAGAGCCACTAACTTACATCTGTAATTTACCATTCCAACTTGGATTCCCATAAACACACTCCTACACCTTGTGGACAGCCTTGAGGCTGTTATAGCTGCAAAGGGTGGACTGACGTCATATTGAACCCTATAGATTAGGAATGGGATGTCACTTACGTTCATACGCGAGTCAAGGCACGTGAGCGAATACTTTTATATAGTATATATATATGTGTCTATATATATATATATATATACATATATATACACAACATTCCACAGTGCAGGTGTGTCTACAGAGAAAGAGGTTAGCTAAGAAGAAGCGGGACACTGAGAGGACAGAAGAGAGTTGACAGGAGTACAAGGAGATACGGTGTAAGGTGAACATATGTTGTATGTTGTACGGGGGTACAATGACTTGTATACTAGCGTGGACAGTAAGCAGGGAGAGACTGATTTTTGGAGAAAGAGATGAGAAGGACGTGCAATACTTTAGGGTGATTCAGGATAGAGACGGAAATGTATTGACAGGTGCCAGAAGTGTGATGGAAAGAGTACCAGAAAGAGATGGAAAGAGGCCAGATTGAGATGGTGTGGACATGTACATAGAGAGAGAGAGAGAGATAGTGAATATATTGATTGAAGGATGTTGACTTTTGAACTGCCAGGCAGGAGACCTAGAGGAAGCCCAAAGAGGAGGTTTGTGGATGTAGTGAAAGAGGACATGAAGTTAGTTGGTGTAAGAGAAGAGGATGCAGAGAATAGGGCTAGATATAAGCAGATGATTTGCCAGCACACATAATTTGTATACATTTGGGTCAATAGGGACCTCCTCCATTTTCTAATAGACTCAGTAGGGTGTTATCATCCATTTCAGCAGCTGATAAACAGAAGACAACACCAACAACATTGCCAACTTCTTGAGGTTGTGTGAACAAATGCATGTAAATCTCTTGTGAAGTCATCACTATGGACATGAAAAAAATGGAGCTTTGTGACGTGGTAAACATAGTGACAGTGTGAATTTTAATCCAAATAATTTTCTGTTTTCAAGTCAACCAAGTCATTTTGAGTCTTGCACTTAAACACAGACTGGTAAGGCAAGTCAGCAAGTGAAAACTGAAGTCAAATTGAGACTTAGGTTAAAAAAAAAAAAATCATTTTTGACAGGACTTAATCTCACCTCACCTGGGTGAAAGTCCACTGACTACTACACCTTCACCAACCCACCATGCCTAGACACCGGGCTCTGCAACAATGGAATGGCAGCTTCACATTCATTAAATGAAATCATAGTGACTTATTGAGCCTGCTAGGAGGTTGGAAGGTCTCTACCAACCCCTATGAAAGATGAGCAATGATAACGGCCATTTAAAGAGTTGATAAGATCAGTAACAAATAGGTGATTATATCTGCTCAAAGTTCATTGTAATGCATCCAATATTTAAGAAGGACAAAATGTTACCATTTATGGCACTTGAATACAGATCAGAGCATCACTAATATCAGTGGCCTCTCAACATTTCCTGTCCTCTGATTATTGTAGCAATTGTTTCAGTAGTTTCCAAAGTGGCGGCGTCCCTAGAGCAACACTGCTAGTCTTGCTAAAAGTTCCTCTTTTTTTTTATCAGAATGTCTTATAGCCTACTGAGTGTGTTTTGTCAATTTTATGTGAAAGGTGTACTGTGTCTGGTAATATATTTTTAGTTATCTGGGCATTGAAATTCAACACACACTCACATCACTGAAGCTAAAACTTGTGCCTCTTTGCTGCTGAAACAGTTTACTGCAGTTCTGTGGTGTTCCACTGCTGCTTTGAGAAGCTAATTGGCCTTAAAAGGAAACTAAATAGTTTTCTATCAAAGATCAGCTTGGAGATGCTTCCAATTAACTGACAGCTGAGTGCTGATTGGACCACTTAGTGCTAATTCGGAGAAGGTTGGGTGTGAGTAAAGGTCATCTGCTGTGGAGAAGAGTTGATAATGTTTTTGTTGTGTTGGTCCTGGTATGCAGGAGAAATCAGGGCAACATATACTTGACAGAAATTAAATGAACTTGATAAACTGTATGTGCAACATTTGACATGACTATTTGAGAGTAAAACGTCATTAATAAACATGAGTGGCAGTTGAAATGTCACACAAGCACTGCATTAAAATCTACAGCCGACTTTGCATCGCGCTACTTTCCATGGCAAAATCTGGCCAGTGAGTAATGCACATAAATCAAATCCATTCAGAAAGTCTTCTCCTGCACTTAATTTTAGGGTCTGCGAAGCTTATTAACCCGTTTAATCTCAATGGCAACAATTGTTGCCGCTCATTTTTCTTTGAATTTTTATTCTCTAAAAGTGTTGTTTTGGCTTTGGACAGCTCATGCAAGTTTTAAAATCCAAGAATAGGTTGTCTCCTCTAAATTGCATCAACGTCATGTAACTAGTGTGAATGGTCACATGATTAGGCCTCTTTCATCCTGCCTGCACTGATGGAAGGAGATGTCTGCCTCAAACTTGTACAAGAAGAATTTATTTAAATACCTTAATTAACAGATGACACAGATATTTTATACATACATTTTTAAAAGGGTCTTCTACTGATATATGAGAATTTTATGCCTGCATGCATCTTTTGATCATAAGAAGAGTAAATGTAAGCATGGCAACATTTGTTGCCATTAGCATAATACATAATCCAATACATACATACATAGTCAATACATAGTCCATCCAATAAACCAGATTTTGTGACCTATGGAGGAACTGACTGCATGAAACAAACTAAAGCAGACCCTGTTGATTTGTTCCTGCTGATGTATCCTCTAACTCTAAGGGTTCTCACAAGATGATTCCATACACAAAACAGCTGTCAATTGCATGAAAGCTTTATGTACATTCATTGCCTGGCCATGATGTTAGTGGTCAGTAAATAGTCAAGCTAAACTACTGCCACAATGTGAATTTATTTTATTTTTGTAAACTATGGTCAGTTCCTATTTTGTAAGCATCAAACACTCTTAGCTCTACGGTTATTTCACTGTTTTATGAGACTGTGAAATGCAGTAATTGCAATGTTGTCAATTTGAGTTCTCTTCAGTATGCATTGCCATGGTATCTTTATGTATCTTATAAAGTTGTGAACACATTTATAACCATG
The DNA here is from genome assembly GCA_027123335.1 of Amphiprion clarkii. Taxonomy (NCBI): domain Eukaryota; kingdom Metazoa; phylum Chordata; class Actinopteri; family Pomacentridae; genus Amphiprion; species Amphiprion clarkii. The sequence continues at coordinate 14,585,231 of CM049586.1, forward strand.
CCCAGTTATGATATATTACACTTATTAGTGTTATTCTTACTTTAAAAAAATGTGTAAATAGGTCAAACTGAAGAATTTTTGTAACTTTAGACTATGTGGTTTCCCACTGGCAACAATTGTTGCTGAGTACAAAACCTACATTTTCACAAACAAAACCAACATGAAAAGAAAAAAATATACATTTTATGTGTTAGGAAGGTCTAAGGAGTAAAATACATGCACTTATTTTGCAGGGAAAAATTTGGGATTAAACGGGTTAAGAGTAGCAACTCTCATTATGCAAACTTTGCCCTGAAAGGTGTCCAGATTTTTCCGTGGTGCTCTGCTATGATTAATAAAAATGGCACTGCATGTCTTTCTGCAGATCCCGATGGGAGGAGAATATGAAAAGCTGGACAAAGCTGGTTATAAGTACAGTAGCAATGTCAAATCAAGAGTTTAGCTGTGAAGAAACACATGGATTAACTCTTGTATGATGTTCGGCTCTATGGGACCCGTTTTCATTTTTGTATCAAAGAAAAGTAATACGATAATTTTTTTTTTTTTTCAAACTCACATTCATTGGCCTTGGCTCATTTCCTGTGAAGAACATATATCACAACACATTTTCAGTGACTGCACACCGTACACCCCCCGGACACATTTATGTAACATACAGGATGTTCGGGTGTACTGGACAATAAATATAGCTTTGCCAGTGTGGTTCTTATTACAACTGATCAAGATGGCCAAAAGATTTTCTGCTCAGAGGGTCTTGCCACTGATTTTGGAAGAGGGGGAAGTATTTGACAATGATGTAGAGGAAGAGATTTCAGAATCTGAGGATCACATTTCTGAAAAATCTGGGTCGGACAGTGACTTTGAAGAAGAGAATGCGATTGAGCATCAGCTAGCTCCAAAACAATGATGAGCCACAGGACCTCAGCAGCCAGTCCCAGGACCAGAAAAAGCCCATCAGCAGCTTGCAAGTGAAGAAATATGGATATCAGTAAATGATAAAATTGAATGGTCTTCTTGCTCAAGAAACGAGCCACCCCATAGGGCTGCCAAGGTGACAAGGATGCAAACAAAAAATGAGTAGCAGTTTAATTCATAAATGTGATCTAATAAGTAAAGAGCAAATATTTACCATGCATGTTGTTTATATTGCTTGTAACTGGAATAAGGAAAACATCTGTTAAGTATTTTAACATAAAATTGATTGTGTTGAATTGAAAATGCAACGGGTCCACCAGACTGAGAACCATCCCCCCCACACCACCTTGTTCCAGGACACAGACTGGCTTGCTAAACTGTGTTATCTGGCAAATATTTTCTGCAAACTCAATGAACTGAATATGTCCCTACAGGGCAAGGACACCAACATTTTAAACCTTTATGACAAGGTGAGTGGTTTTCAGAAGAAAGCTGATCTGTGGAAAATGGCGTGCACAGGAAAATTTCACCTGCTTTCCTCAAGTGGACGATTTTCTCTCAAGTCAGGATGTGGACAGATCTCCAGTCAAGTCAGTCATTGTGGGATATTTGAAAAACTTATTTCAAGATCTTCATTCCTACTTTCCTGACCTGGAGGAGAAATCTGCACAGCTGGATTGGGTGAGAAATCAATTTCTGTTGTCTGAAGCAAACACAAGCACGCTACCTGTCATTTATCAGGAAAAACTCCCAGAAGCGTCATCCTGCCGTGGCTTCCAGATGAAGTTTTCCACCTCCACACTCACACAGTTCTGGGTGTTTGTGAAGCCGGAGCACCCTGACCTGGGGCAGAAAGCTTTGGAGCAGCTGTTGCCTTTTGCCTCCACATATTCATGTGAGACCTCCTTCCCTGCAATAACTGTGATCAAATCAAAGCAAAGAAACAGACTGTGCCTGGAGAAGAGCTTGATCACAGCAGTTGCCTCCCTGCCACCAAGTCTGACAAAGATCCTCAGTGAAGCACAAGCTCAGGTTTCTCACTAAAATGTCCATAAAAAGAACTCACTTAAATGCAACTATGCAATTATCAGTGTTGACAGTTAGATTTTTTGTGAAGATTTACCATAAACATTGATGTTAAAGATTTTTTTTGTGTGAGAAAATGTTTATAGTTCATGAATCCAGATGGAGAGCAGATCTCTATTATAATTCCATAAGAGGACACTTTACATTGATGATTATTTCTATGTAGAAATATTTATTTACAGTTGAATCAATTATTTATTTTTCAAAAAGTTTTTTGTTATTTTTTTTCAATTAATTGAAGAAAGACCACTACAAATGAGCAATTTTTTTGCACTGTTATAAAATTAAATTTATCAGAAACTGATGACATAGTGCTATATTTTATGTCTTTGTCTCTTCATTCAGCCAAAAATGCTTTGCCTTGGTTGGGAGGTACTTGCATGAAAAATTAGTTCACAGGGGGTAAGTCAATGAAAAATGTTGAGAACCTAATGCTTCCAAATGGCACAAACATTCCCTTGGTGTATTTTGAACAGAACAGAAATATAACTCACCAAAATCGCCTCCCTTAGTCTTTTCATTGCTCCAATAATCACCAACTGTGGTTTCACCAAAATAAATCTGTAATTCACTGAGCTGGGTTCGACGTTACCCTCTGGCAAGACTGGCCATAACACTGTCCCACCTGCCGGGCCCAGTGCAATCAACCAGTGAGGCGAAGTAGAGATACAACTTACTTGCTCAAATGTAGCATCTAATCTTGTATAGCTGTGTAGACAGTTTTTATGTTACAGTCCAGAAAAAAACACAGGCTCCCTTCAAAATATGTTCGAACTTTCACAGCTGCGTTAAATTAGAAGTTACAATCAAATTTACTCACCTTACAAAAGAGCTTGAGGTAATGGCGATGTCCACAGCAGGTGGTTTCTGAAGAAAAGAGTGTGAAGTCGCCCACCAGTTTCCCATAATGCACTCGGACAATGACCGCAAATACATGATGGCACAGGCTTTTTATTCTATGCACCCGCCTGACTGCATCGAAAGTCAAGTTGACATAGATAACTAATTTAGGTGGACTTGAATTGTCAATTTTACATTTTTTTTTGTAGTAATGTAGTTAAGACATTGTCAACTTGTAAATTTGTGTTATCGTGGCAAATTTGGTAATGTTTTGTCATACTGACATAGAATAACATGCTAAGATAACAAACAGGCAAAATTACATTTTACAGTAAATGTTAGTTTAGTAAATCTTGTTAGTTTAATAAATGTATACAAACATAAGTTCAGTGCCTCCACTGCTTTGTTGTTCACATTTTGGTCCATAACTTGTAGAGAATCCAACTTACTTAGCTTTTATAAATAGCTTTGAACTTAAATAATTTCCCCAATCATTTCTGAGCTCTTCTTGTGGTGCTTCATAAGCTGCGTTGTTACAGTAGTCTGATCTAAATATTTTGCTGGTCAAATATCAGGGAGATTGTGTTATAATTCTGCATAAGCATTCAAAACCTATTTGAGCAAACACCTTCCCGATAAACGACAGTAACAGGATTAATAACAAATAAGTAAAATAAATACATATGGAAATAAAGGGTAAAACAGAATAAAATCAACAATTAAATAAATAAAGCTTAAAAAAATGATGATTAAAAATGGACAATATAAACATAATAATAATAATACAAAAATAAAATTAGAAATAGAAATAGATATAAACAACATCACATAAAACAAATCATATAATAATGGATTTCAAGAAATTATTTTAAAGAAAATACTAAGCAGGCCTTATTTCCTTAGCTAGGGCTTTCCAAACCCGAGGAGCTCTGATCACAAACGTTCAGAACCCTTAGAATTCTGCCTCAACTTTGAAATAGCAAGAAAGGCCCCACCTGAGGATCTAAGGCTGTGAACAGGTTCATCTGGGATTAGCTTTCCTGATAAATAGCTTGGGGCCAGACCTTGATGAGCTTTAAAAGTGATCAGTAAAATCTTAATATCGATTCTAAAATGAACAGGGAGCCAGTGGAGAGAGGCCAGTATCAGGGTGATGTGATGTCACCTGCTAAAACCAGTAAGAAGCTGAGCTACTGAGCTGCAGCATTCTGGACCAGTTGAAGATTAGACAGTTACTTGTGGTGGAATAAATGTATATTTCAAATGAATGCTGAAGAATGTGTCATGCCATCGACCTCCAGCTTTGCTTAGTAGCAGCCTGTTCCCTTCCCCTTTCCTCCCTCCCTCCTTCCCTTCCACTCATGTGGGCGTGTGGGAGGTGTGTTAGTGTGGAATGTGCACAGACGCTGGGTATTGGATAATTTCCTGAGTGAGAACACCTGCGGCGGGACTGGTCTACCTGCAAGCTCATCTCGCTCTCCAAAAAAGTCATGTTCGGACGACTACACGATATCGGACCGTTAAACGTCCCAGTTAGTCAACTCAAAGCCAAGTTTTGCATTTTTTGGTTTCTGTATGCTCTGTGTTAACTTGTATTTATTCTCTGCTTCAGTTCCACAACCATCCCTGTCTGCTCCACCTGCCTCCTGCCATGAGTCTCCACTGCTTCCTTCCCGGTTCTGACCCGGTCAGCTCCAATCTAATCCCCCGACCTCCCACCTGGATATTCCATCTGATCAATGTGTGCATTCCTGCCACACCACACATCTCCTCCATCTGCATTCCCTCACCATCTCTCCCAGTCAGATTGCCAGCTAAGTTCCCCTACTCTCTCATAGGCTTGTAGTGTATAATCTGCTTGTCGTAGTCTTGTAGTAGATTACGCTCTGCTCTGTTCTGTACATCATGTTGGCATAGTAGTGTTTGTGTATGTGCTGTGTGCTCTTTCCCTGTTCTGTCCAGCCCATAACTTTCCTCGCTTGGTGGTGCAAAGTGCTGGTTGGTCACCCAGTTAAAATACCTTTGCCTCGCGTAAGATTAAGTCTGTCTGTTGTTTGATAGTTTGCTCTCTAGTGTTTTGTCCAGTCTAGGCTTCCATAGCTATTTCCGTGTGTGTATGAATTTTCCCCTTTTGAAGGTCCCAGTTGTAGTCCATCAGTCGTCTTTCCAGGACCCGTCCCCACCATCAGTGTGTTTGGGATTTTGTGTACATATTATTTATTGTAAATATATATATATATATATATATATATATATATATATATATATATATATATATATATATATATATATATATATATATATATATATATATACAAATGTATGTATAAATGTATTAAAGCACACATACACACACATACACACAAATATAATAATATATATGTAGTTACTTAGGCTGCCAGTTAAAGAGGATTTGTCAGATCATTTTTTTTTTTTGGATATTTATATTTTATTAGTATTTTCTTTTAAATTGTTATACAAAATATAATCACCATCAGTGACACCCCTGCCTCCTCCCATCCTCCCCCCACTCACCCATCCACCCTCCGGCCATCCCACTATTGTCTGCAAACAAGTCCCTGTCTAGTGGCAATATTCATTAGTCCAAGGCATGTGTCCAGGCCTGAAAAAAGTCCAATGACTCCAAAAGAGGTTTGTCACATCATTAAGGAAATTAGCAGGTGCCAGATTAACACCAATAACATGGACTTCCACATTACACGGAACGCACACATGCACAGGCTCATTTAATGAGCATATGTATAGAAACTTGACTTCACCATTCAAAAGGCGTCTCCGCCGGTGAATGGCTGTTGTTGAAAATAATTTCAGACATCAATACTTTCAAAGCTTGTCAATGATTATATTGTAATATGCACAAAGCATGTATGCATGTTATTGTGTCCACTCTTCACACTGTGTGCATGCTCAGGAGGGCTCAAAATACATTTGCAGTGCTGCACATCACTATTATGTATTGGCACTGCTTTATTTAGATGCATAAAATGAATTGCAAATGGTGTGAAAAGTTAATTTGTTGCTGTAAGAATGTTTTGACATATGATTATGTGGCTTATGTTACTGGAAACACATTTGCTGAGGTCCCTTCAACTGCAGTTTTCCCACAATAAGTGCATAGCCACTGATAACCTGTTATGTGCCGTCATATCCAGATGAGCCTCATCAGTGTCCTGCTCAGTATTCTCTGCTGCTATGACTCTTCCCCATTACACCACCTAACGAAGCTTAACAGAGCCGAGCAAGTGCGTTCATTTCTTTCCCTGCTCAGATCGATATGGCAATAATATGAGCTCCCCTGATCGTAGCTGGTCAAATTAGCGTATGTCTGGCAGATGCAGCAGCTGCATTTGTCAGCCCTCTCAGATTGTGAAAGCACTGGGGCTGTTTAACAATTCATGGCCCCCAATCACAACATGAAACTGTTCACTGCTCTGGACTCTGTCTGCTGGTGTTAATTGGATGAAACTGGAGTCCAGTCTGCCACGGTACCAGCAGGGATTGGGATGGATCTAGTAGCGTATTTGTGTTATGTTACATATCTTTCACACATTTGAATATACCGAGATGCTACATGTTCAGATGAATACTTTAAAAGTCAGTGGCTGGCAGAGTGGATATTTGTTATGAATTCATGAAGCAGTGTTGAGAACTGTACTGTATGTACCAGCAGCATTGGAGAACAGATTGGAATTGGAGAGGGGGAAGGGGAGATCAAGCCCTTTGCCTTAAACACTGAGATCAGAGAGAAAAAATAGAAAGCCTCAAAAGAGAAGTAATTTAGGAAAATAACAAATGTCATGCAATGGCACAGGGAACAACACTTACAGTAGTAGGGATATTTTTAGTTTTAGAACACCCCGATTTTTCCAGTCTTTTATTGGAAATTGTGCACGTTAATGTCTCATTGTACTTTGAAATGAAAGCATAGAACAAATAAACAAATGAAGTTTTAAAAAAACAATTTCAAAACCATTATGTATTCTAAATTTGTGACTCATCAAAGCAGCCACCTTTGGCAGATATAAAAGTTGATCACACTTTTGGCCTTCTTTCTACAATGGAAATCAGATATTTTTCAGAAAGTTCTTCCCAGTTTTTTTTTTGCAGAAGTTCTCATAAATGTGTGGCATTTGTAGGTTGCTTTGCTTTTACTCTTCTGTCCAGTTCATCCTAAATCAGCTCCATGGGGTTTAAATCTGGAGACTGTGCTGCCACTCCAAGTTTTCAAGCTTATCATCTTGTTCTTTTTCCTAAGGTCGTTCTGGCATAGCTTGGACTTATGTTTTGGGTCATTATCTTGTTGTAAGATGAACCCCTGACCAACTAGGTGCAGACTAGAGAGTACTGCATGGCACTGCAGAATGCTTTGGTAACCATTTGTTTCAGGGTATTTCTCTCACTCTGTACAAGTCACTGACCCTGGATCCAGCAAAACAGCCCCAGACCATCACACTTCCTCCTCCATGTTTGGTGCAATTAAATACGTGAATTTATTTAACACATTATTTCCCCATGTAATTAATTAATCGAAGTCCCGGCCCTAATATATATATATATATATATATATATATATATATATATATATATGTGTGTGTGTGTGTGTGTGTGTGTGTGTGTGTGTGTGTGTGTGTGTGTGTGTGTGTGTGTGTATGCATATTGGCGCTCAATTTAAACTATCTTGCTACTCTGTGGTTATTTATTTTTACTTAGAGTAAGGTTGAAATTATACACTTACACCAACACTTACAGGTGACTGAAGAGCTTATATTCCAAAAGCTTTTAAGTCTTGTATAACAGCTATTTTCATACAGATATCAGTTTGAAGGTTGAGGCAGACAAGATTTAGTGCCTGTCACAGCAGTGTGCCTTGTTTTTTTACAAAAAAAAATAAAATCCCACGGAATCAAACATCCAAAAGTATCTGAATGACAAACCCAGCTCATTGTTCCCTTGGCCACCTTCTGAAGACAGTCTTTTCACATGGATCCTTTTTGCACACCCACCTGATATCTGCACCGTTTCAGCAACCTATCTTTTTTAATTGCTTTTTTCTCCCCTTGCCTTTTCAAAACAATTCCTCATCCATTTGCCCTTGGAAGGAATTAACAAAGAGACAACTCATTTATAACCATGGGCAGTAATTATTTGCTGGGAGCAGTTTTCGGAACTGAACATATTTCTTACTCTACATTGTTATTATTTTCTCCCTAATTGTTTCCCACAATTGGCATAATAAGTTAATTACAGTCTTCCAGCAGTCAGATTGCCAGCGATGTCCGATTTCCTGTTGTGGATATTATATTCGTCTGACTTGCTGCAGTATAAAAATACGCTTTTGCTGATCTTTTGTGACAAACTTCTGTTTTAATACTATTCAGTGCATGAACTGATAATGTCCTCATGTTTATTTCATTAAACATAAAATAATATGGCATAATTGTATTAGGCGATGCTATAATTATGTAGTGGCTGAATGCACAATACAATGAAACGTGTGAATGACAAGTACAACATCACCAGGCCAAGCCAAGCCAAATTTCAAAGCGTATTTGCTCATTATCATGCATGATAACACAAACTGTATACGTGCCTCTGCTTGAGAGGAGGATTCAGATGTATTTTGTAACAGCAACAACCATCACCCCTGGGAGCTGCAAACTAAAATAAGGTTGTTAAGGTGGTGCGAGTTACTTTTTCTTTTTTGCATTTACATTGCAGAACAATGAATGGAGTTCTTTAAACCAAATGAATGTCTCACTTCACACGTAATTGCATTTTTTCAGACAGAACACATACAACCCTTAAGTGTAAGCATACACCCCAGTCAGTAAACTTACTTTTCAGAGAGAACAGAGCTTTTTTTCACACTTCTGTATTAGGATTGGTCTAGATTGAAACTTAAGATGTCAAGAGCTTCAGAGTATTTATCATGGGCTGTCTATCCATCAGCTAGACCTACTTCTTCTTGTGCAGAATCGGAGGACGCCCAGGAGCCAGCTGACTGTGGGGCGTGGTACACCCTCAATAGGTTGTTAGTTCATCACAGGGCTAACACACGCTTAAAGCCAAGGCACAGGGAAAACATGCCACATAGAAAGGCATCAGTCAACCAGCAACTGTATTGCAGGCTGTTATTTGACATACAGTTTGTCATGTTGATGCACCCTGACATATAATTAAGGATGTTTCCTGCATGTGTTTCAAGTCATTTAACATCATACATTGTCACCCAGATGACCCAGCTGGGGATGATCATGCCCTGGCTTGTGTCTAGGCTGACTATGTGACTGACAAGTAGCCATCTCATAATATATTGAAATATCTGTCAAAATACAGCTATTAATGTGACTCAGGCTTATCTGAAACATATTTACACTAATGTCTGAATCTTACAGTCATTTTATTCAGGTGTCACTGAATGTGAATCTCAAATTATACTACACCTGCTGATGCCCTGTTTGCTGCCTACAGCTGTCTGTCAGCTTCTCGGCAGAAGCAATAAGTGCTTTTTTAAATGGACATTTGTGCTCGTGGCACAGCAGCAATCATTTCCCGAACACAGGACCTGGCAGTAAACAGTGTTCTTTGATTTTGTACACACCTAACAGGTCAGATGTTCTAAACAGACTCCAGGTTTTTGTGGTAGAATTATTTGCATTAAAGCTTCTATAGAGGAATCCTGAGCTCCATCAGAGCTGTCAGGACATGCTTTTTAAATTAAACCTGTCAATACCAGTGATTTAATTCCGGAGTGTGTTAAATGTGACAACATCAAGATGATATTTACAAGAACAAATGGTGTGCATTGGATGGGGTCATGTTGCACATATGCCAGATCAGCGTCTGATCGAAAAGTTTAGATTTACTATATTAGGTTGACATAATGAACTGTCCTTTGCACTGTCTGAGTTGCCACAGACAGTTCAGAATTCCAATAATAACCCCTGTGCCACTTCCTTTGACATTTCTTTACCATGAGGAGACAAGATGAAGATAAACACAGCACATAAGTCCAAAGTGGGAAAGTTCTGGTGTTCACAGTTGTACAGACACAGCTTGGCTCTCTTTGGGAAGCCAAGGGAGAGGTCAAGCCAGGTTACAAACGCTTCACTTAAATTCTGGACCTTGAGCCACAATAAAACTGAAACCCAGAAGAGTAAAATCCACCCATTCTCTTTACGCGACAAGAAGAATTATAGCAGGAGACTGTAATCAGCATCACTATTTGCAATTCCCTTGCAGTACGGACATGAGTCTCATTCCTCATTTGGAGTGATGAGACAACATAGGGGATGCTAACACTTTGGAAATAGCAACTTCAAAGGTATGGCAACTCCCATCCAATTGTGAATTGCCTTTCCTTCCTATGGACACCATTCACTCCTTTTACAAACACACACATAAGTCACTCACACTCTCTCTCCTCCAACTCTGACCCTGGCCAGCAGGGCAGCTGATACGTTAAACTACCATAAAACTGTTGCTAACTACCAATAGGGATCTGAAGCAAAGCTTTCAGTCTTGTGAAATTTTTACATATATGGACTAAATAACTGTTCTACAATTCTCTGTTTTGTGTGTTTGTAGACATATCAGACTTGGAGCCAACACTTATTCAGTTATTCCTTATTAACCCCAAGGGGCCATGCAAAACATGTACTGAACACTGACTACCTATGGACAGAACCACCACCTGTGTGAAAATGTTGGAAGTCTGCTGGCAGACCTCTGACACTGTGCTGCTGAGAGCTCCATGGCAGAACTCATTGCCAGGCAACCACATGACGCTTCAGGAGGAGACAACCTGAGTCCATTGTGAAGAAGTTTCCGGCCCAACCACAGCTGTTCCAGCTTCAGAAGTCTCCCACCCAGCCAACAATGCATGAAGTAGGCAGAGCCCATATCTTCTATCTGCTCCAGAGCGGGTTGATGTTGTAATTGCATAATAATAGACATAAAAGTTTTTTTTTTACTCGTAGCCTATCGATCATAATCTTAAACCCTAGATCCATAACTTTAGATTGTTTGCTAAATATCCACCTTTCACCATAATCCTTTTCATTTAATTTGGTGATCTAACATCACGCATCCACCACACATTACACTGTGATTGCACTGTTTATAGCTCAAGTTTGTAATTTTAGGAGCGTAATTATTAAATATTTTCATTTTGACGAACTCGTGGTTTTATATTATGCTTTGTGTAGGAATTGAGGTCAGTTTAATTAGAATTGATCAGATAACAGACTGATCATCCATCCATCCATCCATTATTTATACACTGCTTGATCCTCATTAGGGTCGTGGGGGGGCTGGAGCCTATCCTAGCTGACTCAGGGCGAAGGCAGGGGACACCTGGACAGGTCGCCAGTCTGTTGCAGGGCTACATATACAGACAAACAATCACACTTACATTCACACCTACGGGCAATTTAGAATAATCAATTAACCTCAGCATATTATTGGACTGTGGGAGGAAGCCGGAGTACCCAGAGAAAACCCACGCATGCAAAGGGAGAACATGCAAACTCCATGCAGAAAGATCCCAGGAGGAGGGGACGCGAACCAGGGATCTTCTTGCTGCAAGATGAAAGTGCTAACCACTAAGCCACTGTGCATCCCACAGACTGATCAGTTTCCTTCAATGAAGGTCTCTCTGTGACCGAACCTAAAATGATAATTTCACAGTAATCTGACGTGATGCCCCTAAATTTACGACAGCAATTAAACTGTAAAGTGTGGCTACGCTACACATATTATCATGTTCATGCAGTTAGGCTGATTGGAAATCACAGGTGTGCATTTTGTTTGTGATCACAGGCTTTCTAACTTACAAGTCAGTGGTTACAGGTATGTTCACCTGAATGTTCTATGTAGTCTTGATGAGCTTGATGACCCAAAGCAGACAATCAATCAACAAAGAGTTGTTCAAACACATGATCAGACGAAAAAGTTTGTCAAAAGAGGCAAGGCAGGCAGATCAAATTTACAGGCAAGAAACGGGTTAGATTTAGGCAGCATGGTCAAGGAGATGAACAACACTGATGGTCTGGACAGGTTAAAGAGAGCTGGTATTTATGAATGCCCGGGACAATAGGGTAGTGGGAACAGGTGTACCAGTGCAAACTAAAGGGTAACTGTTTAAAGGAGCAAAGTGAATGGGAACCCTGGTTAATAGTTACAGAATGGCACAGCGGAAGACTTCACACAGATACCCCAGGAGAGACTAAAGCTTTTGCCAAAGGTTTTTTGACATGCAGTATTACTTGTCAAATCAGTGAAATTCCTCATTAGGCACCAGTTGTTTAGTTTCTAAATGCCATTTTGGCTGTTGTTCCAGATGGTAAGAACTGATTCAATGAGTCAGAAATGTAATGAAGTTTGCTGAACATAGGCTGAATGTAGCCACTTTACCTTTCCAGTCATTATGGCTGCAAAGAGCACATATAAGCTTTTACTGGCATAGAGGGCAATAAAATAATAATGTGAATGGATTTAAAGCGCTAGGATAATGCACTGATGCAGAGGATGATGCTCGATAGTTTCTCTGGCTATGGCACTGTTTGCACAGCTGTGGTCTAACCTGCACTCTAACTGGCTCTATTACACATGAAGCCATTTAGGACTTGTGGTGAGTCATTAGTTCCTGCTCCCAGCTCTGTTTTTGCTATCAGCTCCATTCCATTTGTATCATGTCTATTACAGTAAATTTAATGCCCCTGTGCAGACAGGGATAGTAACAAAACACCAAAACCATCAGCATCAACTGAAAGCATGACTGTTATGCCAACTAATGTCAGGGTCCCTATCTGGTCCCCCTGTCTGTCCTTCTCTCTTGTTCCCTCTGTCTGTGTCTCTGTCTGTCTCTCCCTCATTCTCTCTCTTTCATCCTCTCTCCCTCTCTCGTCCGATCCATCCCTTGTTCTTGCTCTCCCTCTCTCTTGGTGTTTCTCTGTGTCTTGCTCCCTCTCCCTTTTGCTGTTCCTCTCTCACACTCTCCCTTGTTCTTGATCTCCCTCTCTGTCTCCCTCGCTCCTTCGGTTCCTCCCTGTCGATCTGTTTCTCCATTTCTGTCTCTCTCTCTTTTCTCTCTTTCGGTTCCTCCCTCTCTTCACTGTGCCCCTGGCTGCGCATGTCACAGCATATCGGAAGCAGCTGTGGGAATGCCTCACCTGTTCCTCATCTCCTCTTCCCATAAAGCTCGACTCATCCATCCACTCACAGCCAGATCGTAGTCTCAACTATCTCAGTTAGTTGATCAGGGCATTATTGTTCTTGATACCCACTGTGATACCCATACTAACACTGTTCTGCTCTGCCGTAGTTCTCTGTCGGTCCATCCTGCCTTCTGCCTGCCAGCCCCGACAAGCCACTGTCACCAGCTTCTTCCTCGGAACTCTACAAGCACTCGTGTACTTCGTCTCGGTGCCCACGGCAGCCTGCTTCTGTGACCTGCCTCTGCCTGCACCAACGCATCTCTCCAGTCGTCGGTGTTCCTTGAACCTGATCAGGTTGTGTTCAGTTTCAGATTTAAATCGGAAACTAAGGTGCATTGCGTTTCTGAAAAGCCAGTAACAAACAGGCAATCATAATGAGGTTTTGTAACAGAAAACGCAAAACGCACAGCTGAAACAGGGAAGTAAATTAAATGGAACAAACGAGCATCTAACCAAGAACAATGCTGACATAGCCAAAAGCATGCTACGATGCAGAATGGAATAAAATTTAATATCCGAGGTAGGTAAGTGCTGGTGGTCAGAAGCATCACTGATTTGACTTGGCCACAAATTTAAGTGATTTCCTGCATTATGGGACAGTGTCAGACCTAAATGCACTTCAGTACGATATCATGTTTAAATATATAAAGTTTAATAGTATAATTGAGCAGCTGTTAGAAATAATCAGCAATCACCATTGATCACTAAAATAAATACATTACGCACATTTTCTATCAGCATTCCTGTCTTGCATCATTTCCAGTAGCAGGTTTATACCATCATAATTTTTTCTATTCCTCATTGTTTTCCATTGAAACAACCTGTTGACTGAAGCAGCTGAATACCATCAGTTCATTTTGGGCAGAAAACGAGTCAAATGCTGCATGAAACTAACCTTTTTGTGTGGATGAGTTTGAAACAAAGTCTGAGTTCACAGAAAAAGTTGATAAACAACACTCTGTTATCTCTGACTGAGCTTTTAGTTTTTGTCGAGCCAACTTACACATTCACATGTGTTGGCTGGTATTATTGTATCATTAGTATCACTTGACAGGTTGAATGATCTGAAGAAGAATGAAGTGAAGAACTGTTTTAATACTGCTGCAAGGAATTGGTGATTTGATCAGGAACAGGGGTGCAAACAGACTGACATTGAGGAATCAGCAAAGAGTCATGACCACATATGGAGAGCGAGAGAGAGAATGACAAACAGAGAATCCACAAGAAGCACAAGGAAGGAAAGAACACAAGATTGGTTCAACATCAGCAGCAATGTGGGTGTTACATTGGATCGTTATCGTGAATTAAGAGCTAAATAAAAATCTTATTTCAAGCTAACTTGATCATAACCATACCCTAACAATAACTAAGCCATTAGGTGATGACGATGCCTTGTTGTGCCACAGCAACTAATGCTAGTACAGTAGTGACGCTACTGAGCCCCACTAGCTCCAGTGGAGATGCTACGGGAAGTAGCTGAACTAAAAATCCAGATAACAAACCTAAATAATTTTAGACATAAGTCTATACAATTGGTTATTGGCTATGTCGCAGTTGTTGGCATCGATTTAAGCACTTCAGTAACATTATGTTCCAATGTGAAAATCATACACGTCAGTCAAGCAGCAGTCTCTGTTTCCTTGTCAGCTGATGGAAACCAGACATCCAAGTCCAAACCCTGTACCATTACCAACAAAAGGAGAATGACACAGGAAAAACAGCAGAATGTCACAGGGCTGTTGGCAAGTTCATCCTGAAAGACTTTGAGCCCTTTACTACAGTGCAGTCAAAATGGTTAAGGTATGTTAGATAAATGGAAAACGGTATGCTGAATAAACAGCTAACATTAATGTGTAATGTTTTGTATAGTCGTTAATAGCTTTAAGGAAGATGATTATATTAGCGTCCATTTAATATTTGTTAAAACATTTCTATCTGGGCCAAACTAGTGGATTGACTAATAGACTGACTTTGCCATCTGTAGAGCCGTGCTGCTAAAAATTGTACCCTCAACAGTATGAGTTAAACCACGCTGCCTGGCAGCTTTTCAGCTGACATTTAATTTATCAGTCTAACCATTTCATCCAGTTTTTCATATACTGTAGTCATTTGTTATTCATATATACATGCTAATGGCAAGAGATAGTTTTGACATATGCATTTCAATTAGAAATTAAATTCAAACAGTCTATCTATAATTCCAATTGTTACATTTAGACTGCATTAAAAAATATCAAAGTATACTAAATCATCTTAATGAAAATGAGGATGTCCAGTTTAAGTTAAGTGTTGCTGCAGTGCTCTTTACAGCTTCGTGATTATTTTATTGTTATTACCATATAAATATTAAACAGCTGAATGTGCAAACCTGTTTCCTCATGCCTTCCAGTACTCTCTAGACCAAATTACCGACTGACATATGAAGATTAATGGTAGCAGTGCCAACAGACCACATTCTTCCTCCATTAAATGCCTACAGTTATGCTCCGTCAAGCAAACATGAGGGTTTTTTTTGTCATGTCTTATGTTTACAAAGTGCTCCCTGACAGAATCAAATCTGCCCTTGAGGACTTCAGCCTCTGATAAGCCCTCTGAGACACGTATGTTCCATGTGGTGCCAAATATTTAATTACATTTTTAAAGGGTGGAGTAAGAACGAGAAAGAGAGGGGGAAAAAAAAGCAGACAAACAAATCAATATTCAATTAGAGTCAGAATTTGTGGATTCCACAGAGGAGTGAAAGGAGTTTGCAACAGAGACAGATGATGATCAGATTTCCATTGCCGGAACATTAAATATATAGACTTCAGGCAGGAAGAAAAACACCATATTCTATTAACAAATCAATGTTGGGTCACTTCAGCACTGCAATTTAATGCCATGTTATATAATCACTGCAGCT
Source organism: Amphiprion clarkii (assembly GCA_027123335.1). NCBI lineage: Eukaryota > Metazoa > Chordata > Actinopteri > Pomacentridae > Amphiprion > Amphiprion clarkii. The sequence continues at coordinate 14,601,212 of CM049586.1, forward strand.
TCCCTTAATTATAAAGGCAAGTGTGCAATACCTAGGTTTAAAATATAGCACGCTGTAGTGGCACTTACATTGCTTAGTTTGCTTGCCTCCAGTGATAATTAGAACCAGACAACTCTTAATGGCTAATTAAAGCACTAATTGAAATCAGCCTGCTAATTGTCTTATCATTACTTCTACTTTTTAGTGGCAGGTACAAGACAAGGATACGCTTGAGTGTACAGCCAGATTGAAAAACTATTTTATTCAGTTGATGTGGAGAGTAATTCTATAACTGGAGTTTGCAGTGGCCCTATTAAAGTCATCATTCTACATTTGGTTGACTGATGCTCATTTGACCTTTAGCTAAACTATTCTACAAAGATTATTAGAGTCTTCACAGAATTATTGCATCTCTCAAAAGGAATTAGTCTTCATCTGTATCCAGTTCAGGAAAAGAAAAGTGTAAATGAAGTAATCTGTGATGTTTCACGTATCCTGAAGCAGCTACAGTGAGTTGTGACTTGATGGAAGACGCTACTAGCTGGTATTTGTTGGTGTCACAATGGGTAAGCAAATCTACGAGCCACCCCAAAACATAAAAAGCCTTCAAAAGATGGGGGACTTACATTATTTAACAGACACATGCACAGTCCTGTGCAATATAATTTAAATGTGAAATGACATCCCATCTCTTCTCAATAATTGCATTATTTATAAGTTGACACATAGGGTGTTTTCTTATATGCATCATCAAAAACAAATATTTCAGAAAGACTCTTGAAAATACAACCCCCTGAAGTAGAAAGTAAACAGAAAAAAGTTAATACAACTGTTATCATTTGCACAAGCTAGCTTTGAAAGCTTGACGAGCAAGTGCTTAAGACTTGGGTATCAGTTAAAATCAGAGATTGTGTTCAGCTCAGGCAGTCAGAAGGACAGTGCATGATGTCAACCTTTCAGAAAAAAAAAGAAACGCTTGTGGTTCGGAAAAAAAACTGCAAGATGAAACTTTGATAAAGAACATGAAAAGAAGCTTGATGAATATAGGTAGCACATTCTTTGGTCAGGTGACACGAAGATAAATTTGTTTGGCTCAGATGGGGTCCAGCATGTTTAATGTGAACCTGGTCAGTGAATACTTAGTCCAAACACTGAAGCAAAAGGTGGAAGTGTGATGATATGGAGCTAAAGTGAGGCTTGTTTTTTTTAATATAGTAAATTTAAATGTTTTTTTTTCATTTACTTCAGAGCAGATATGTTTACTGTAGAAGTGATTGAATTATTGTAAGGTGATACAGTTTTGAATGAAAGTTAACTAAGTTACCAATTTCTTACTCTGATAGTTCCAACTTAGCACTAAAATAGGGAAGTGTGGCCCAAATCATGCAAACATGGATGTGCCATAGTCAAGTCCAGTGACAAGGGAAATAAGTTGATACTTGTAGTTTTGAGGGTCATACAGATGCTATTGATTTATTCATTTGGTGCAAGAGGTTTAAGTGCAGCCTGCATTTAATAGCTGTAGATGATAGGTTGTAGCAGAGTGCCTCCATCCTGTTGAATGGGTTTTAGAACTGCTTGCCAGCCTGCCTGCTGCCACTGGTCCTCAGTCGCCTGGCCACACTCGCGGTTTCTGCCTGCATGCCTGCCTGTCTTTCGTGCTGCTGCTGGCACCCTGGACATCTTTTCACAAGGCGGGCTCTGCCTCGCCGCCCACAACGGAGGCTACCAATTGCCTGCACCGGTGTGTCTCCCCGGATGCCGGTCCTCTGAACCTGCTTGTCTGCCTATCCTCATTCAGTATGAATCGAGTCAGCTGTTCATTCATTGATCCAGTTTGGGCTTGGTAATGGCACAGCTGAGCTTCCCTCCTGCCATTTGCACACTCTCTGTTGCCTGATGTATTAAGGTTCTGTATTTTGCTGGTGAGCTCTTTGCTCAGAGATTGCTTGATAGAGGCACTGACAATCCTGGAGACGTTCAGGCGCTTTTGGAATTTAAAGCCTTGAGTCCTCCTTGGCGGTTCAATTTTGATGTTAGGTTTGGACACAAGAAGTTTGTGATCCATTAAGTACTCTGCACTATACACAGCCTTGGTGACCTTGACCTCTTGCCTGTCTCTTTGCCTGACAACGACATAGTCAAGCAGATGTCAGTGTTTAGACTAGGGGTGTATCCATTAGGTCCTGTTGCACTTGGAAAGGCAGAAGACTGAGTTGGTGATTAATAGTTCATGGGCTGCTCAGGTCTCCAGCAGAAGGGTGCCATTGCTGTTGCACCTGCCTATACTATTTTTTTTCCAAGAACTCCTTCCTTTGACTCATAGTCTGTGCCGACCCTGGTACTGAAGTCATCAAAAATGACGAGTTTGTCTGTCTTTGGTACTGTCATGATGTTTCTCCTTCATGCCATATGGATTAGCGAAGTGTTTGCCTGGGAGAGGAAGACGCAGAGTGATCACATTCCAACATAGTGGCAGTGATGATATTTGAGCAAGACCTCTCTAAATCCGGTGTGGGGATGTAGGTTGCAGGTTTTTACCCAAGCCCTATACCTCAGTAAACTTGCTGAAGTTAATTTTAAATATTTAGTACACTTGTTCTGAGAAAAAAAACAAATTTCTTCATAAGCAATGCCCAACACCATAGTCCTTGAAAAGTAACCCCATAGGAATAATTTGGAGCTGGTTGTTACTAGCGCTGGTCATGATTGCTAATTCAGTCTTTGCTATGACCCGTGTTTAGAAGGAATTTTATGTTAATTTCACCAACCACACTTAAGCTTGATTTTTAAATAAGCCATTTTTAACGATGTGGATTAATGTGAATACCCAGGTCATTGCTGCTGTTGCCTAGCACCATGTGTTGTTGGGAAATATTATAATAATCTTCCATGTCTTGCTAATTCTTAATTTCAACAACTATGGATAATCACAGAAAAAAGGCAATTTCATTAACACTGACATAAGAAAATTAATAGACTTATAGAGCCACCACACACGCACCCTGACTGCAAAGCAGTTGAACTTGGTATCAAACAAGAAAAAGCAGTAATTGATTGTTTTGACTCGGGCAGCCGCCATTCAACAAAGAATGTAAGAAATAATGGAAAGACCACCTGAGCATCACAAAGAAATACGTTGTCTTGAAAAAAATACATCAAATGAGCAGGGTCTCCCCTGAAACATAAGAATACAGTGACATGATTGTTGATGCTTCTATAGAGGATTCACTTGCTTTCACTGATTTGATCAGTAAAGTGAAGGAAAAAAAGTATGTTTATTAAAATAGAATAGAATAGAATAGAATAGAATAGAATAGAATAGAATAGAATAGAATAGAATAGAATAGAATAGAATAGAATAGAATAGAATAGAATAGAATAGAATAGAATAGAATAGGTCTTTATTTTCATTGTTAAACAAAAAATTAAAGGCAGTTTAGCGGTTCTTTGAGTTACCAGCATACAGCAAAAAGACAAAAGAACACAAAGTTGTTACAAAATTATCAGATTTTGTTGTGTTCAAGTCCAGGTTGTTATAGGAGCACCATTCTGTTAGATCCCATGCTTCCTCCCAGAAGACAGTCTTGTTATTGTCCATTATTATTCATACTGTGTGGTATCATCGTCAAATTTAAAGGTAGTGCTTGTGGAGCGAAAGGGGAAACGATCATGTGTGAAGAGGAAGTAAACCATAAGGTTGTAGATTATTGTAAATACCTTTGGTAATTGGTGTGTTGATCCAATCTGATGTTGTTGGAGCTCCATAGAGTAGTCCTTCCTTGGTAGTGAGGGGCAGATGTTGGCCTCTTTGTTCATTTGGTCAAAATAAACTAAAGAAATATCTGAGAGTATCCAAGAGAATGCTGTCTATGGGGTTTGTTGCTGTGTAACTGTTCTTGTAGCCAGTGAGAGTTTTTATCCCCTGTTGCATACACGCCTGGAGTTGTTGTTACTATAGTGCTCCTCTATGCACCATTTTTTCCTGCACTTGACCTCTCTGATGTCCTTCTTTACTCTACCCCTTGACTTTCAGCAGGGTTTGCACCTTACTGTTGAGCCACAGTCTCTGCTTAGGAAACACTTGAACAGTTTTTCTTAGGTGCAGTATTTTTGTCACACTGTCAACACCAAAATTTATACAGGACAGAACAACTGATGTATGTCCCTCCAGGTTTGTCCCCTCAGCAAATAACCTCCAGTCTGTGACATCAAAGCAGTCTTGCAGGGCACAGGTGGTTTCCTCAGTCTACACCTGAACTGTTTTTGTGGATCATCTCCAGATCAGTGGTTTATATGCTGGGGTTAGGAACAGAGATAGATGGTCTCAGAGTCCCAGATGTGGCAGAAGGGTGGCTTTATGGGCATCTGGAATGTTGGTATATATGTGATCTAGAGCAGTGGTTCTCAACCTTCTTTCAGTGACGTACCCCTTGTGAATTGTTTTTTCATTCAAGTACCCCCCATCCAAGGCAAAGCATTTTTGGCTGAAAAAAGAGACAAAGACATAAAATACAGCACTATGTCATCAATTTCTGAAAAATTAAATTTTATAACAGTGCAAAACAAATTTCTCATTTTTAGTGGTCTTTCTTCAACTGTTTGGAAAAAAAATAACTAAAAACTTGTTGAAAAATAATTGATTCAATTGTAAATAAAGATTTCTACACAGAAATAATCATCAACGTAAAGTGTCCTCTTATGGGATTATCCAATCCAATCCAATCCAATCCAACTTTATTTATAAAGCACTTTAAAAAACAACACTGTTGACCAAAGTGCTGTACACAGTGAAAAAATACAAATAGCGCGAGTATAAAAATAAGACACAGGTTATACAGTAAAAGTCACCTCTAAACTGAGCCATACGCCAAGTTGAAAAAATATGATTTTAGAAGAGATTTGAAAGTAGGGAGTTAATCAGCCAGTCTGATATTTAGTGGGCGCTCGTTCCAAAGCTTAGGAGCACGACAGAAAAAGCACGATCACCTCTCAGTTTTTTCTTGGTCTTAGGCACCACCAGCAGAGCTTGATCTGCCGACCTCAGTGAGCAAGACGGGTTGTAGGAAACAAGCAGATCACACAGGTACAGGGGGGCCAAACCATGAAGGCATTTAAAAACAAGTAAAAGAAGTTTAAAATCAATACGGAGGTGCACGGGGAGCCAGTTGAGGGATTGGAGGATGGGAGTTATGTGATCAAATTTTCGCGATCCAGTTAAAAGGCAAGCAGCAGCGTTCTGAACCAGCTGTAGTCTCGATTATAATAGAGATCTGCTCTCCACCTGGATTCATGAACTATAAACATTTCCTCACAAAAAAAAAATCTTTAACATCAATGTTTATGGTAAATCTTCACAAAAAAGTCGAACTGTCAACACTGAATATTGCATTGTTGCATTTAAGTGAGTTCTTTTTATGGACATTTTAGTGAGAAACCTGAGCTTGTGCTTCACCGAGGATCTTTGTCAGACTTGGTGGCAGGGAGGCAACTGCTGTGATCAAGCTCTTCTCCGGGCACAGTCTGTTTCTTTGCTTTGATTTGATCACAGTCATTGCAGAGAAGGAGGTCTACATAAATATGTGGAGGCAAAAGGCAAGGTTTAGTAAATGGCTTTTTGGCTTTAGCAACGAGCAGAGACACTGTATAAGAAGCCTCCAGGGCTTGGAGACCTTCCGTATCGCGTCTTGAGATGGCCTGAATTCATGTAGTTCCCTCTTAAAAAAAACTCAGGTGGCTTATCGGCATGACAAGCATGTTTTGTCCGGAGATGCCGCTGAAGATGTGTGGGTTTCATGCCACTGTTGGCTAACTTTTCCCCACAGAAAAAACGCAGTGCCTTGAGGGCGTTACAGCTTGTGGCCGAAAATCCCATTTACACATATTCTTCGGAATACTGTCTGAATTTTGCCGACTCTGGTTTGGCCTTCTTTGGTACCTGTTCCTCCATGTTTTCAGCTGCATTTCTGCTATGCTTTAACCAAGACTCCATTGTTTTCTATGTTGACAATTGATTGACAGTTGATGCCGTGTGGCACGTGTCCGGTAGGGTCAAACCATCATGGTATGGGGGAAACACTGGGTTTATGGTAATAAAATAGAATGGCCTACTTTATATGAAATTCATTTTATGAACTTTCTTTCATATTTTGTTGAAGTATTATTGAATAAATATATTTTATAAAGGATTTTTGAATTGTTGCTAGTTTTTCAAAAAAAAAATTTTTAATCTCACGTACCCCTGGCATACCTTCAAGTACCCCCAGAGGTACGCATACCCCCATTTGAGAACCGCTGATCCAGAGTATTTTTCTCTCTTGTCTGCAAGTTTACACTGTCACATTACTATATACAAACATGTCCTTTTATATACTGTTTGTCTTCTATATTTGGCGTACGACAAGCGTTTGGCAGGGAATTATTCTGGATTTGAGCAATATATTTTAAAAAAGATAGGGTGGATTGAGATATTCTGGAGCTAAACTTTGAAGTCATAGCTAGTCAAAAACTGACTTCCTCATCTAATGTAGCAACCACATGGTGTACATCTGCCTCCTGTATTGGTGTATATTAGGCCCATTTAGTCTACTTTTTAAATTTTTTTTGACTCTTTCATATTTAGAATCTTCATGAAGCAATGGTACAAGAGGTGAAAAAAGTGAATGGATAAATATTTGAAAATACATGTACATCTTATTCAGCTCTGCTTTATGTGATCATCTATCAGTGCCAGTCCACGTAGCATTTGTCTCCCTCTCTCAGCTTTGCCAGGAAGACTATCCTTACTGACTACAGCACAGATGACTTTAATTTATTAACTTTTTGTTCATTCATAACCTAATTTTCACTCGATTAAATGACCTTTATGTTTTAAGCTTTATTTAGCTTTTTCCTGCATTTTCCAAGTTCAGCTAAATGGTAACACATATCTTTGTAATACTCAGTATGAATCTGCAAACAATTTTAGGCATGAAATAAGAAATTTAAGATAAAGACTAATAAAGATGGTTACTGACATTTAAGAGAGAAAAACATCCATTTTTTCATCCAGCCTCCAAGTTCTGCTATTACAACCTCTCATCATGGATAGTTCCAGGCCAGCAAATAAAAGATGGTGTAATTGCATTCACACACAATCTGAACATTGACTGGAAGGTCCTTGTGATTGTGACTGGGCCTTGATTTAGACATTGAGTTGATGACTAAAACTTAAAGGGTGTCAAAGTAACTACTATAAAGCTTCCTCTGTGGAAAGCAGACAAACACAGAAAGTATTCAAAAATGTTTCTGTATTCATCAAAGCATTCGCAAAATGCTTAGGAGAGCTTGTGGGGATTTTCGATTAGATATTGTTCCAAAAGCAGTGTTTACTACTGTTACTCCCCACTGACCTTATCCTATCCTATTTGGAAATCAATCCAGCGCCCCACATTCAGTGCTGTGTTTGTGCACTTGGGTGATTGCCTTTAGCAGTTTTTTTTTTTTTATTAATTTATTTTTTAATTTGAATAATTTATTATTATTTTTTTAATAAATCCATCCTTTATCCCCGGGTGGTTGCACCCTAACTTTCCCGTTCCGTACCCTCTACTTGTGTCAACTTAGCAGTGGTACTCTGGTGGGCGAGACGTTATGAAGTTAGGTAAAAATCATAAACATGATCATGTCAGTTTCCCTCTGGTGCAATAATGACTAATCTGAGTGCACACGCCTAACACTGAGATGCAAAGAGAAGAGCAGAGATGGGAGGAATAAGAAAGAATGTGCAGAGGGAAAATATATATACAGCGATCAGCAGCGATCACCAAAACATTATCACCTGCATAATATTGTGTTGGTCACAGGACCTCTGCGGATGTCCTGGGGCACCAGGATGATGGCAGAAAATTCAGTGGTTCCTGTGGTTGGCAGGGTGGGACCTACCTAGATCAGGCTTATCCTGGCACATCCCACAGATGCTCCATAAGATTTGGATCTGGGGAGTGTGGAACCCAGGTGAACACCTTAGCTCTGTCATGTTCCCCAGTCCACTCCTGAGCACTTTCTCTTGTGTCTTGGGGTGCATTGCCCTGCTGAGGGCAGTAATTGGCATCAAGGACTGCTGTTGCAATGGGGAGTAGGGGGTTGGGGGGTTTTTGACCTGCAATGTTTAGTTGGGTGGTACAAGCCAAACATCCACATGAATGTCAGGACTCAAATTTCCCAGCAGAACATTGCATTATGGCAAGATGATCAATGTTATTCACTTCACCTGTCAGTGGTCACAATGTTTGTGATTATGCCCACAATCTCTGGCTCAAGGTAGTGGCAGCATCTCCCTTCCCCCTCCTTTCCCTGTCCTCCTTAGGTGGGCATGTGGGTGTGGCTTGGGAGGCGGCAGGTGCAGACGATCTAATCAGTGGGAGCTGTGCGCGAGCAGGTGGGAGTGATCAAGCCAACTACCTCTTCACTCATAAAAGCAGATGCCATTCACCACTCGATGCTGGAAAGTTGAATAACCCATAGTTAGTTCTGAGTCTTTGTTCAGTCTAGCTCCCCTTGTTTTGATTATTACTAAATCCTGTTAGTTTTCCCTCCCAGTCTGGACTCCTGCCTGCTCGTGCCTTCACCTGGATTCACCTGCTCCAAGCTTGTGCCATCCGTTGCCATGTCTGTGTTCTAGAACCACTGTCAGTTCCCCATAACCACCGTATCTCCTCCTGGCCAACCTGGAGGCACCACCACCTCCGCTAGCCACCACCTCAACACTGCCTACCCCTCCTTCTGCCACGGCCTTCTGTACGCCCCTCTCCTCATGCAACCCAGCTAAGTTCCCATTAGCTTCTGAGCCAGACTGCTAGTTGCTTTAGCATTCAGTATTTAGTATTGTTTTCTTTTCCTGCAGTTATCATCTGCTTTAGTCTTTGTTTGCTTCCCTGCCTAGGTGTTACCTATTGTGGGTTAGTCGTTCCTGTGTATATTCAGTTAAACTCTAGTGTTAATATTCTGTCAGCCCTCCAGAGGGCTGTCATTCCTCTATCTGACTTTGGTGGCTCCTAGCTCTGACATCATGTCACTTCCGTTTGTGGTCATTAATTGATTGTTGTAGTTTTGTTGTGTATGTGTGTGTATGTGTGTGTGTGTGTGTGTATATATAAAACAAAACATGAAAAATAATTTGAAGTGAATAAATGGCAAACAAAATAAGTGAGTCACATGAAAGATTTTTTGTTGACAATGGCACCTTCATTATAACTTCAAACTAACCTTAGGCAGTTAATGGAGTTCCAAAGAGTCCATAAGTCCTACACATTGTTTTTTATTCGCTGGTCAAAAATTATCATTGCCTCATGTTGCTACTAAAGTAATGACATCTCAACTTTAATAGATGAAATGAATAAAGGGTTAAAGCACCAAAAAAAGAAAGAAAGAAAGTAAAGTCTGGCATGGATGGTTAAGCAATACTTTGCATAAAGATCAATGCTCTTACCTAACCCTCACCTCTAATATTAGCCTGACACGTTAACAATTAAACATTGATATACTGATTTTTAGCCACAGCAACTGTATAAAATGATAGCGTTGTCACAGTATCAAAATTAGGATATCAGGATATGGTCCATGCCTAAATATGTCAATAGGAATGCTGATGTGGTACCACAGCAAAAACCTAAAACATCAGAAATGTTATGATTTTTTTTATTCAAAAAATGTCAATGCAAGGCAATGCAAGATGTGAAAAAAGGCATAAAAATAGGGGTGAATTACACTATGTTGTTTATTTGTGTTTATTGTTTTATAGTGTGTTCGTACATTTTTCTATCCAACCAGAACTGGTAGCTCTTTACACTTTCATGCCCTCCACCATCACACGTCACACTGCAGCTATACAAAAAGCTAATTCTTTGGAAATATAAGTGCAGCAGCACTTTAGGACACATTCAGTCACAGTCTTTCATGCCTTCTACGGGGATTCAGCTGATGACTAGCAGTTCTGTTGATCTTCAAGCTGTGAATGTTTGACTTTTAGCAGCTTAACATGAGGTAACATTACCTGGGTGAAGGCTGTATTTCTAGAGGTTTGTCATCTTGGCTGTTAGCTAAAAAAAATAAAACCAAAAAAAAAAAATGTTATTCATTATTGCTTTGTCAAACCTAGATGGTGAAAAAGCTTCACTTGCCACACTTGTGTGTTGTGTGTGTGTGCGTGTGTGTGTGTGCGTGCTGATACAGGTTCGGCTGACTGGCAGGTATCTGTGGTGGTTGGCTCTGTGGAGGAGGCGACCATCCCCACGTATCCTGGTGAGATGTGGATAGTGCACTGACAGCTACTGATGAGAAAATTGCTATCTCGAGTGCCTTAGCACTGGCTGACCTTTCCAACAGTAAAACGGAATGATATGACATAAAGTCTCATGTTGGGATCTCATTCGGCTTTCAAGTACGAGGCTGCTAAAAAAGTAAAATAACCCTGCACAGATTTCAGTTTTTGCCTCAAATGTGCAGGTTTGATCTTGATTGTCTGGGTGCAGTCGCTCACGCACACGTGATGTGAAATAGCTGTTTTTCTGTGCCTTTCTGAAATCAACATAATGTGGTCTAAGTGTCGCAGTGCTTCACGTGAGATACAGTTTGTCCAGATGATGTGTAGCTCTGTAGAAAGGGTTACTATGGAAACTAAAAACATGATTAAAACTCCATCCTGCTGAGAAGCTCATCACAACATCACAGGGTGTTAGATGTGGGGGTGGGTGGCTGTGAAACAACACTGAGCACCAAGGGAAGGACTGCAAAAACAGCCCTTAGTTCTAAGATAACAATGAATCCTTAATTTTAGGTGGGGGAAATCAATTAACAATACAATATGCAACATAGCATTATAGGATATTTTGTGAGCTCTAAAAGAAAAGTAGACAAGATAAGAAGAGAGGGGCTCTGTCTGTGGTGGTGCACATAATGGTTCAGTGTTCTCCTTTTTGCTGATTTGTTTGGATGTTTGTGTATGTGTTGTCACTCATTCTGGCAACATTCTGCTGGGCGAATAATATCTACAGCCAGTACAATCTAGCAAGTGGACTATGACAGCTTTGTTTCTCCATTCCCACAACATCTTAGTGGACATAGCCTGAACCCCAGGCTCTCCATGGATTACTATCCTTGTGGGAAGGAGATGGAGGTGCTGTAGGGACCAGAGGCAACAGTGAGGCACCAGGGCTGATGACCACAAAAGCCACAGGTTTTGAGTATTTTTCTCACCAGTGTAAGATCCCTTGCAAAAAAGATGGACGATTGGAGATCACAGGATGCAGCAAATTCCATCAGTACATAAAGTGTGTTACCAGGAGTGCAAATACATTGGACAAGGTCTACTCTAATGTCAAACAGGGTCTCAGTGCTAAACCATGGCACACGAGTCAGTCTGACCATTCGTCCACACTCTTAATTCTGGCATACACCCCCCTCAGAAAAAGTTATCTTACCACATGAAAGACTGTTAAAATGTGGCCTGAAGGTGGCCCCTATCAGCTAACAGGACTGCTTTGAGAGAATAAATTGGGATATTTTTAACACCAGGACCTGTAGGAGTACCTGGGTTTACCCCAACCAGAAGCCGTAGATGATAAAAGATGTCCAGCACTTGCTGAGGATCAGCAACACCACTTTCAGGTCTGATGATGGCACAAAATATAGTGCTACCAGAGCCAACCTGAAAATAGGCATCAGAGAGGACAATGCTGTTTACCGGAGGAATATTGTGGACATTCTTCCACAGCAACAGCACAAGGCAGATGTGGCAGGGGATTCAGCACATCACCAACTACAAATTCAGCCACCGGAGGCAGTCACATCACATCCACCTGTCCACAGCAGCCACATCTTCATAATGGAGGAGCATGAGTTGAGGTGTGCACTGAGGATGGTGAGCCCGAGGAAAGTTGCGGGATCTGATGGCATTTGTGGATGGGTGCTGACAGACTGCGCCAGCTGGCTGGGGTCTTCACCAAGATCTTCAATCAGTCCCGATCAAAGTCCACCAGCCCTCTCTGCCTGATGTCCCCAACCGTATTTCCACTGCCAAAAAAGACCATCATCAAGATCCTGAATGAGTACCGTCAGATGGCACTTTATCCTGTTATCATGAAGTGCTTGGAGAAACTGTTCTGGACTCACATCATCTAAAGCTTCCCACCCATGTTTGACACACAACAGTTTGCCTACATAGCTTAAAGGTCCACAGAAGATGCCATAGCCACAACTCTCCACACTAACCTGACCCACCTAGAGTGGCAGGAGAATTAAGGCTGCTCTTTGTGGACTTTCACTCTGCGTTTAACAACACCAGCCCTCACAGACCAAGCTCAAAGAACTGGGACTACCCTTCTCCTTCTGCCCTAGATTAAGGACTTCCTGAAAGATGCACATCTCACATCCCATATCTCCTCAGTCCTCAGCCTCAGTACTGGCTCCCCACAGGGCTGTGTACTGAGCCCCCTGCTCTACACCCTTTACACACATGACTGCACCCAGATCTGCTTGTTGGGAAGGTGGAGCGGCTGTCTATGTAGTAAACGGACAACGACCGGGTCGTCAACACAACCAAAACCAAGGAGCTAATTGTCAGATGAATAAAATAGACATTTACCCCCTTTACATCAGCTGAGGATGACTTATCCTGGATCACTAACAGAACAGCACTGTTGAGGAAGGCACAGTACAGACTTTACTTCCTGAGGACTGTCAGGAAGAACCACCTCACACAAAAACTGGTGTCCTTCTACCACTGTTCGATAGAGAACATACTGACATACGGCACTATGTGTGTGTATTTTGGCAGCTGCATAGCAGCAGAGAGGAAAGTACTCCAGAAGGTCTTCACCACCAACCAGAAAATTATCGGCTGGCCTCTCCCCTCCCTCCCTGGAAGAACAGTACAGTTCCACTCCCTCAATAAGACACAAAGTATTTTAAAAGACCTATCTATCCCTGGACACACTGCTGCCTTCAGGCAGACATTTCAGGACAAGGACGAATCTGACTAATTGATTGAAAAACTGTTTTTACCCAAAACCCATAACTGCATTTAACACTGCTACAGCCTGAAATGTGCAACATCCACCTTGTATGTGTGGTATATTGTATTTTTCTTTTTCTTTTTAAAATATCTCCTCCTCTTTTTAAAAAATGCTTTTAGATTAGAAACCTTTTTCTTTTTCTTATTGATATACCTCTGACTGATGCACTTTATTGTATGCACTTGAATCGGTTTACGTACAATTTTGCTGTCCATGTACATACAACGATATAAAGATATTCTATTCTGTTCCATTCTATTTGCATCAGAGTTGTATATGTGGAAGTGTTTACATATAACAAAATAATCCCTCTCCCCCCGATGTAAAATCTATTTCTGCAGAATAGGGAGGAATAGTGATGCAGAAATTCCCACTCTGCAAGCTAAAAGGTTACTTGTTTTTTTTGTTGTTGTTGTTTTTTTTATAGATTTTAAGTGGAAATACTCAGCCATGGCACTCACGGCTTATTCTGGCTGTGATGTATCTTACAGCATATGCAAAACACCATATTGACGCGCTATCAATTTTAAAAGCCGAACATTCAGAAACACATTTAATAAAGCTGATTGCAGGATTGTGTCTACCATAGAAAGTCCTATGTAGAGTGCAATAAATCAAGTAAACAAAAACAAAAGCCAAAAAAACCCGGACTCCCCCGTGTATGGTTTCAGCCTCAAGCCTGTCCAGAGGAGAGATATTGGGATCCAGTTCGAAGGATCAATAATGTCAGGAAAATGCAGTCCTGACTTCTCCAAATAAGTGTACATAATTTACATTTTGTAATGCTTCTGTACTGCATGTACAAAAAATAAGGAAATAAAATTGCTGGTCCTAATAGGTTGGATTTGACATCACAACATTCTAAAGTGCCCATAGATGTTTTGTCCTGGTCTATGGATAATATCTTAACTTCAACAGAAAAACTAAAAAATATATTTAATTTATATTTGTCAAATGTTATCACATAGGGCTGTGCAATTAATCAAAATTCAATTACAATTATTACATTAATTGGTACAAAATTAACATAATCCAGAAAAAATGATTACTAACACTAAGTTTCCAATGTCTTTACTGTGCGCCCACTCACGCTCTGGCCCTCTCAAAGCGCGCACTATAATTTAATTATAGTAAATATAATATATTTATAATATATATATATAATTTGCACTGTTTTAATTATCCTAGGATATAGTTTGCTTTGTTTTGTAAAGACTTAAGTTGACAAATATTGGTTTGAATAATTGTGATTTCAGTTATGACTAAAATAATCATGATTAATAGTTTTCCTGTAGTCGAGCAGCCCTATTATCACAATCCACTTAATTTCTCATGACAAATTTCATATGGCTTTTAACTGTCGTATTGTTTTTTGAGCTGGTTTATGGTTAATATCTGTAATTTCAGGGCATATTCATATGGGGGAAAAAGCTAATGTGTTCTGTCTGAAGAACAATTGAACTAAGAATTAACTATTTAGTTTTATTATTTAATTATACAAATCTCATTTGTCAGTTGAAATGACTCAAAGCCACATATGGCAGGTTTGTTGAGCTAGGTTCTAACAAAAAAAAAAAAAAATGGATTCGACATTGCCCATATTGTATTTGGAGATTTTTTCAGAAATGGTTAATCACTCATAGAACAATGTAGTTTATGGATTAATCAAAAGCTAGAATTACATACATTACATGCGGTTAACAGTCCTAGTTTGAAGTCACTTGAAACCCATGGATTGTAAGCTACGGTATGAGCTCTTTAGAATGCTGTCATGTGACCCCAGCCCGGTATATGACAATGACAAGCTTGGTAAGCTGGTTGTTGCCATTTTTTAAAAAATCTACACGTTTGTCTTATTTCAGATAAACGCAGAGTTCAAGAGATTGATGACACTCCCGCTCCAGTCCTGTTTCTTCTCTCAGCTGGACATTTTGTCTGACAAACTCCTAACCCTGTATCAGAAGAGGGAAGGACAAATTGGAAAGAAGCTGAAGCATCGGATGGAATGCATGACAGATGTAAGAGGAGAGAAAAGTGATTTTAACTCATAAGAACCCAAACAATTTTTCTGGCTTTTAAAAAAATGATGGTCGAAATAACAGATTAAAGAAAACCAAATGAACATATTTCTGCAGTCCATGTAGAATCCCAGTGTCAGATCTGTAATGTTGCTTTTGGTGTTAAAGGAGATGTTATGTAACATCAACTTTTTTCAGTTTTTAACAATGTTATAACTTTGTTCCCTAATCAAAACATATTTGGAGTGCTGTTTCACTTCATTCGCTCTGTTTTGAGTAATCCTGTTTCTTCTTCTACTGTTCTACTGCTGAAGTGCTCCAATCTGTGTGTGTGTGTCTATCAGTATTATATTGTCATAGATGAAACACAAAACTGTCCTCCAAAGTTTTTAAGCCCATAATCCATCCATCCAGTCCAACCTTTTCTGAACAGTTCTGCACTCAAAAATGTTCAGCACAGCGTGATGGAGTTGCTCATATGTGGTTTGCTGAAACTGAAGGATTGTTTTCACTGTGTCATTCTCACTGTTGCCTGCAGGGTATAGTTGATGACTTAAAGATGTAACTGAAACTAGAGCTAGTTAATCTACTGTGGTTGGTTGAATCCAACTGTCACTTTCTCAGAGGATGACAGAGGATTACCAGTAGGAAAAGATGGATAAAAGTACACGGCATGTGTTTTTGTGCATTGAACTGTATGATTTGGGAATGGTACTGAGATCTGTCCTGCATCCAGGGACCAAGGATGAAGATGTCAGTGCTGGGAGGGAGTGCATTTTGAAGGCATTATGCGTCTACTTGAACGAAGACCCTGGCAACTTGATTAAAGAGCATGTGGTGAGTATATTAATGGTTGCACATAATGGAAACGTGTTTCAGGTATTAAAGGTAGTGTATGTAGCAGCATGTGCTCTTAATGATTAAAAAAGGCAGTATGATCACAGCTCAGCCTGGGTTACCTAAAGTTGCATATTGAGGATTCTTACCTACTTTCAGTGAGACACTGCAGGTGAAGATCAATTTGCAACTTTCACTGTAATTTGCTGACACATAGAAATGGAAATGCCTGATGGAGATTTTGGATATTATTATTTAGTCTTTGAATAAACTAGTTATTGCAGACAAATCTAATTTCACCTCATTTTCGGGGGGTAAAAGTGCAATAAATCAGGTTTTAGAATTAGAAGTAATTATTTATTTTTTTTTAAAAAACTTAAAAATATTAAAGTACAAGACTGGAAAATTTGGTGTCTGTATGTTTCTACTTTAAACACTAAAGAAACCTTTTTGCTAAAACTATGCATATGACATTTTATTAGTACTGTCTACTGTTCTCCGTCCATTTTTTGCCATCTTACTGTATATTTTTGTTATTAGCAGCTTTGTGGTTTAAAACAGTGTGTGTGCTGCTGCTCATGGTTAAACATGAACTGCAATTTGGATTGTTTTGAGTGGGTATGAAGAGCCCATATTCCACGGATGTGGATGGAGTTTTCATGTTTTGTTCCACTTAGTAGACAGTAGACATTGTGCCTCATGTGTAAGAAAATGCCTTTTGAAAAAACAGCCTTTGAATTTACTTCATGTAAAATATTTTTGTGATTGTGAATTCAGCAACGTTTCAATTTTTAATAGTAAAATCAATATTTAATTTGAACTCAGCCTCTGTCAAGATGAAAAAAAAGTTAAATTTGATATATAGGCGTCAGGCAGGAATCCTGTGATCAGCTATTGACTACACATCCTGGACAGAAAGCCCCGCCCAAAGCCATTCGATTGACAGCTCAGTCCATCAAGTAAAAGCAAAGGCAAAACAGAAAAGGCAATGACAAAAGGAAAAAGCAAAGACAAAAGGAAAAGGCAATGACAAAATGGAAAAATAAAAGGGAAAAAGGGGAAAAGTAAAGATAAAATTTACCGTTTTATTTATATATTTATTTATTCTTTTATTTATTTCTCTTTATATTTACACATTTATTTCCTTATTTTTTAACAGATTTATATTTTATTGTGGCACTCCTGTTACTCCATATTTGACAAGCACAACAGTCCAAATATATGCAAATAATGTGCCAGGAGAAGTTACGACTAATGTAGGAACATCTCATATAGTTACTAGAGCTGCCTCACCTGTGCTACTATAAACATAAAAGTTGATTTCCAGGACAAATTTCAAGTTTGGAGAGCCTAAAGATCCCACAAATGTGCACTCTCCTGCAGGATGTTGGCCTTCTGCTGCTATACCATGACGTTCAACATCCATTGGAGGCTCTAAAAATCAGAAATGTTTCAGCTGAAAAACACTACAGACATATTTGATCATTAAGCAGTGGAGTGGTGGTGCTGTGCACAATAACTAATTGACACTATATAAACTTGAAATGCAATCAGAAAGCGCAGTACTCCGCCAAGGCTGTTCATTCCACCGTATGGCATTGTCAGAAATACAGCATTTTTTGTAGAAATGCAGCCTGTGTTTATTAGTTACTGATGATCAGAAATCACGGCAACATAGAATGTGGCCATTCGATATAGATATACCTACAAACAAAATGACCTTGTGCTGAGCACAGGCATGTGTAATGCATGTTTATGCTATATATGGATACCAAATTGTGTGATCTAAATATGCAGTAGACGGCGGGAAGTACTGGGACCCAGAAACACCCCCACAATTTAATTTTTATTTATTTAACCTTCATTTTACCAGGTAAGTTTGTTGAGAACTAGTTCTCATGTTCGATAACAACCTGGTCAAGAGGCAGCATTGCAACAAGATGACAAAACAAAAGCAGGTTACATATACAGCAAATCAGACAGTATTACAAAAACAAAATACACAGACTTTTAAAAATAGAAAGGCTAAAAAAAGGCTAAAAAAGCCTTCGCCCCTGGACTGCTCCGGTCGGTTATGGAGGGCTTTGTGGGTCAGCAGGAGGACTTTGAACTGGATGCGTTGTGAGATAGAGACCCAGTGGAGGTTTTGGAGGACAGGGCAACTATACAGAAATTTTAACAAATCTGTGAATCCAGACTATAATCATCACTGCCAAAATCTTACCACTTGGTCTTTGTGTCATTTCCGACTTTTTCTTTGATGCTGTCAAAGGAGAGAGAGAGGAGTGTGAGAGGGACAAACTGCAGGAGGAGGATTGAATGTAAGTTTGTTCTGTTGTTTTCAGATTTCTGTCGAGGGAAGCTTTAATGGAAACAGAGTTGTTATTATTTGACACTAAGCCGTGTAAATTGTGTTCTGTATTGAGGACGAACAAAACTCTTAGTAGTTTTTAAATGCCACGCATGTACTTCTATTTAACGAAGAAAACACCAAATCTCTGTTGCAATGTGTCTTCCTATCTCCTCTGTCCTTCGTACTGTTATAGAGTAAGCTTAATAAAGCCAAGACGACAATAAAATAGTCATGGAGTAGGGGCACAATATGGATGACTGTCAATAACACAATCATCCACTTCAGAACAGGGAAATCCTGCTGCTTACTGACTACAATTCCATCGGGAGCAGTGCTGTTATGCCTTTATGATTGCCTTACAAAATGCATTCATGCATAATAGTCTCCTTTGCATGGCTGTTCACTGCGCCATCCCCAAAATGCAACATTATTGAAATGCATTGAGATGTATTGTACCGGACTCGGGACATGTGCAATAAATTCTTCATTTTTCTCACCCCAGAGTCTAGTGATAGGAACAATTTCTACCATCTGGTGACAACAAATGTAAAGTCAGTAAGTACACAGTGGTGTGTGTGTGTAAAGGTGATTACATGTGTTAAAAGAAACACAGCAAGGGAGACCAGGAGGGAGGCGATTGGTTTTGTTAATGGCTGGCTATTAAGCCCAATGAAAGCTGGTGTGAATTTGATGAGTTTGCTTTGTGGCTGCTTTGCATATGGAAAGGAAATTTATTAGAGTCAGAGTTCTCACTGCATCCTGCAAGGCTCTTAATTACAGGAAAGGAAACTTTTCAGACCAGATCTATTTATGTCACTTTTAATCACATGAGATGAGAGCTGATTTGCCTCACAGAGGGCAGCCAGACACCAATCAGACACCAAAACAGATAAATGCAAAGAGAGTGAAGTCAAGAGTCGCAGATACTAACCAGTGCCATCTGCTGCTGTCGCTTCAACACACTGATGCCAGTAACAGACAAAAGCGATCCTCATATTATACCAAGACACAGAATAATACGTCTGTATGTGCTTACAGTATAGTGTCCTGTTGCACAGCTCATTAAGGTGTTGGCTAAATAAAAGAGACTTGTAAGCTTCCTCTAGAGGCTTTTATTTTAATTGCACATAAGTTATGAACAAGACCAAACACACAAAGGGAAGAAAAGATTGAAATTTTCAGATTCTGGTGTTTCCTGCTCTAATGGATCAGCAACACTGTGTTTTAACGAAGCCAAATCTATTCTACAGCTCTCCTCATTCACATTTTTGTTTGTTTCTATTGTTAGGCTTTGGGGCTATTTTGAAATATGATCACGGCTGATAAAATTGCTACTATGACAACCAGCAGTCATCACTAACCTGATGTGCTCTGACGGCTGACAAAATGAACAAAATCCACAACAGTATGGGTCACTGACAACACTGTGAGATCAGCCATACTGACATTTAACCTGAGAGCCCAGTGGGCAGACTTTGTATCCAAATTCACATTTGCCTTTTCTCTTCATTAAATTGCTATAGAAATATTTATTCCAGTGAGGTATGGCGCATATTGAATGAAACCACACAACTTGACCTTTCCAACAATACCAGTTGCTCTCAGTGTTGGCAAGAAAAAATATTTTAAATTCACATCAAATTTGTCATCGTATCATTGCAACAGTCTGCATACATTGCTGTGGTTAGAATTACTCAGTTTGACTAACTATGCAGTCATCAGTGCATATTAGGGGCTAATGCCTGAATATATTGATATAAGATAATAACACATTTATGCAATGACATAAGTTAGCTAATTTTGTTTCTAAAGCTTAAAATAGAATGTGAGGAAGTTTTTTGTTTTTGTTTAGCATTTGTAGGGCCTTAAAGGCATTCTTGTCATGCCCTCCACATCCAGCGCTCCTTATTGACAGCCTTCCCTCTTCCCCTCCTCCTCCCTCCTTTCACTTTTCCCTCATGTGGGTGTGAGTGAGGTGTGTGTCTGGAATGAATAACTGTAACCCTAACGCTGGAATGTGCAAAGGTGCAGCGGATTGGATAGTTCCTGTAATGTATGTTGGTATATTAAATAACCTGACAGGAGGACCAAGTGTACGAACAGCAGCCAGTCAGTCATTTATTATCGTCCATCACCGTCAACCTTGCACTATCAGAAGTCATATTCCCTTCCACATCCTGTTACCTTTCACAATAAAACAACAGCAACAGTATAGCAATACACTACAGTTACCTGATTGAGCACACCTGTGGCGGGGAGTGGTCTACCTGCAACTCATCGACCTTCGCCATAAAAACAAGGCTCAGACCACTAGGTGACGCCGGACTGTTGGACAACTGCAGTAAGTCAACCTAGGCCCCTATTCTGCTCTAGTTTGCTTTCTGCTCTGTTGTTAACTGTTTTTTCCACTGCCTCGTTTCCGT
The DNA here is from genome assembly GCA_027123335.1 of Amphiprion clarkii. Taxonomy (NCBI): domain Eukaryota; kingdom Metazoa; phylum Chordata; class Actinopteri; family Pomacentridae; genus Amphiprion; species Amphiprion clarkii. The sequence goes on from CM049586.1 coordinate 14,621,874, forward strand.
GGCCCTCCCCATCTAGTTCACCTGCCTCCTGCTGAAGCCTCAGCTCTGTAGCTTTCCGATTCCAACCCAGTTCAACTTTGATTCAAATGAATCAAGGGCCTCTGTACCCCTATGCAGATATTCCATTAAAAAATCAGTTGTTTCCAGCTAGAATAGTAATTTACCACATTAACAATATCCAGACTGTATTTTTGATTAATTTAATAAGGACATTTCTAAGTGACCCCAAACTTTTTTACTATAGTGTGTGTGTATCTCAAACATCCAGTCTGACAGATGCACAAACATCACGACACTTTCATGTGAGTACCAGTACTTCACCTGTATACACTGAACATCATTACTGATTAATGATAGAATATTTCAAGTCGACTGCTTTACTCAGAACCTAAACACAGTTGAGCTCTTCCTCTGCCTGTCAGGTAATAAAACAGAAGCCTTTCCAAACATAAGCAGTGTCTGATCAAACAGGTCAGATGTTAGAGAGATGTTGTTTTATTCTGGCTTCAAAAACATTCATTTTTTTGAATACAATTGAAATAATTAATTGCAAAATGCTTAAATACATTTAAGCATTTCATAGCCTTCAGTTTCCATGAACAGCATCATGCTGCAGAAGATGGAGCTGCTGATGTTCTGTCTGTGGAGTCTCCCAGCAGTCAGTGTCTGGGTTTCTTCATCTGTCCCTTGAATAAAATATAGCTGAAATGTTAATTTTAAAACACAGTAACAGTCATAAAAATAGAACAAAGTTGTACTACAGGTAATGAAGACATAACAATAATTACGGAATACACAGTGAGTGATCAAGTACAACATTAAATAAAAATATAGTTATGAACGTTAACTTTAACTTCTTCCAAATCAATTTTCCTGTGAACAGTAAAAAAATAAATACACAGTGAGGCCAAAATGTGACCGTAAGATAAACATAAAACTACTTATATCTCTGTGTATCTGCTATAGAACCGTTTTTGTTGATAAATTGGCTGCAGATTTGATGTACAACTACTTTCTAGTCTAAAATAATCTTAAAACTACATTTTGTGTCACAAAAACATTAGTATTTACAAAAAACGTGTGTTAGCTCCAAAAGTTTTCTCCTCTGCCTTTGCCACTGGTCAGTGTTGAACGCATTATGGGTTATTTGGCCGCCCAAGTCCACACAAGTCTGGTCTGATGCCTTCTCGATAATGTGGGCGGAGCAAGAACAGATCCCGGTATTTCATCCTAACTTGGCCAGATGCGCACTTTGAATTGCAGCAGTGCTTGGTCCCCTACTGATGACATTTCATGAGTCCGCGAGAATACAAGTACAGACAAGTATGCATATTAAGAAAATTTCCCCTTTTAGCTCAGACCTTATAAATAAATGTCTGTTTTTCTTAGATTAATTCTGTCTTGTTGCTTGGTAGTTCGTATTCCTTGTATTTTGTCCCACCTCGGCTACTGTTCAGTGTACTTCCCCCTCTGATCTCTCAAAGATTTCCTTGGGAGAAGCCATTCCAGAGTGAACCCCAGTGATGTCAGTTCCTCTGCACCTGCACTCCTCTGTGTGAGCCTGTGTGTCATATTAGTACTGTAAATAAATGTATTATTGTTTGAATTATTCATCCTCTCTGTGACAAAGCTGGATAATACATGGACACTGCAGGGTTCCTATCAGAGAGCACATAGCCATGACACACATTTGAATTTCTCTTCCCAAAGAGATGACTTTTATGTGATTCCAGATATTTGCTGTACAGATATAGTTGTAACAGAAACTATACCCAAACATGAATTAACCCCGCACATTACAACAATGACAGCTTTAGTTTGAATGACTCCGTAACATGCGCTAAAGATAAGCATAAGATTATCATTAAATTTATCTACATACGAACTGTAAACAACAATCAGTATTTCAGTAAAGCAGTTTGGCTACTCCACCAGAATCACCACATAACCCAATGTGATTGCTGGGGACTTGCTACTCTTTGCATTACACTGTAATGTGTATTCTGCTTGTACAATTATGTGTATTTGATTTCAGTAATATTCATGGATTCTAATTTAATCATAGCTGTGGTGGAGACATCATATTATTTATCTGCAGAGAGTACGTCCTCTTTGCTTAAAGTGCATGAAATTAGGTCATGACATGAAAGAACAGTAGTTTTGGAGTGGCATTGATTGCCCTTATGGCGTGTTTGCTGTGCTCTGAAGAGACTAGAGGAGGAGACATGTGACAGAGAGCACTCATTGATGGCTGCTGGAAAGTTTATGATAACAGTGAAAAGGAATATCAGATGAGAAATGCAATAAATAAATAAATAAAATAACAGAGAATTCACCACAACACAAAATTTAAAGTGTAGCAATTGGATATTTCTTGTCAGAATGTACCGTGAAAGCCATAACTTTCTTTTATCCCTAAAATCGTATCCACACAAGCTTCTATCTTTGACTTTTCATCATATAATCAGACAAAATGGTCTGTCAAAATGATGCCAATTCAACTGGGAGAGTTTGTAAGCCAATTAAAGCCAAAGAAATGTTCAAACTATCAGCTACATACATCGCTTAGAGAGAAAAAAAAATTGAAGCTAGAGGAGCTCCTCACACTTTGTAACTCTTAATGATGACCATTCGAAAAAAGATAGTCCTAGCAGCAGTTATGCTAAATGTCTCATCACGCAGCTCAAATTAGGACAGCTGCCCACACTTCAGAATTTAAATAACTTTCTTAATCAGCTGCTAACATTTTAGCATCATGAACCAGACAAGTGACTCATCACACAGCATCTTGACTTCAACAGCCAGGAAAAGCTTTCATTTTCGCTCTATCATCAGGAAGCTAGCATAATTTAACTAGTCATTGCCACTGAACACTTAAAGGTATGTAGGATTGATTTTCTATTACCCACACTCAGATGGCCTCAGATAACAGGACTACATGCCATTCATGACTACTTGGACACCCACAAATGTGTGAAGAATCTGAGTGAGGATTGTGACCAAGTGTGTAAAGGGCATTCTGTTATTTGTCCAAGTGCCTGGCACTGAGTAGAATGGATTTAAAGTGGGAAAAACATTACAGTAGTTGCATTTAAGGTGAGTGAAAATGAACACAATGCCACACTACAGCACTGGTGACAGAAAAATAGGATTCTGGTTTCAAGACCTCAATATGTCAAAATTGTCTTTCTTCTCATCTTATCAAACAGTGCATAAACCCATCTACTCTTTAAGTATCTCCATTAAGAAAGTCTCTCTGTGAATTACTACACGGGACTAATAACTAAAGATTGGAATTCAACAGTTGTAGTGCCACTTTTCAAAATTTCCTGTTTTTATCTGGTAGCCATTGTGTCCACCAGTTATTTATTGTGAAAAGCCATTTGGACATGTCAAGTTTGTATCCAATATCCTATATCCAAGATCCCTATTATTTCTTGAAAACAAAATTCTTGAAAAGCTGTTGCAAGACAATTATGTGATCATTTGCACACAAATTATTTGTTTGAGGAGTCATAGTGCAGAAACAGCACTGGTGAAAGTCACCAATGATCTTCTTGTAGCCTCAGACAGTGGATTACAATTCTACACTTTCATTTAGCAGACACTTTTAACCAAACTGACGTACTCTGAGAGTAGATGCAACACAAGCAAGGATTTAGTCATGAGAAAACAACCTGGATAAGAGCCATAAAACAAGTTCAAGTGTGTTCTTACCTTGGTGACTACAGGCAGTGTGGGAGGTAATAGGTAGGATTGTTTTCATTTTTTGAAAATTTTTGCGGTCTGTCGAGTGCAAAGTTGTCTGGTGAAGAGCTGGGTGTTTAGTCTTTTTTTTTTTTAAAGCTGAACAAGACGCTGCAGATTATACAGCTTTGATCACTCATTCTACCACCAGGGAACCACAGAGGATAAGAGTTTAACTTTCAGCCTGCTCTGTTGTGGTGGTTGTATCAGATGCCTTTTGTTGGCTGAGAGTAGTAAGTGGAAGTGAGTGTAGACCTAAATGAGAGAGTTCAGTTAGGAAGGAGGTGTTTTCATGTATTTTTGTATGCAAGTGTCAGAGTTTTTTATTTTATGGGGCCAGCAACTGGAAGCCAGCGAAGTGTTTTTAACAGTGGGATGACGTGTGCTGTTTTTGGCAGGTTAAAAAACAGACGTGCTGCTGCATTCTGGATAATTTGCAGAGGTTTGACCGTACATCAGGGGAGGCTTGCCAGTAAGGAGTTGCAGTAATCAGTGTGTGATGTTGCGAGAGCCTGTACCAGGAGTTGTGCTGCATGTTCAGACAGGAAGGGTCTGGTCTTCCTGCTAGCACAGGATGAATCGACATGACTGAGCAACAGAGGACACATGAGCCTTCAAGTTAGTTGGTTATCGATCATGACACCCAAGTTTCTGGCAGATTTTGTGGGTTTCAGCTGGGTTGACTCAAGGTGGACATTGATTTCTTATTGTATAGAGAGAATGACTGAGATGACAAGGAGTTCAGTCTTGGGAAGGTTGAGGTGAAGATGACATTTTTTATCCACGCTGAGATATCTGCAAGGCATGATGAGATCCGGACAGAGACAGTATGGTCGTGGGGGAACTACAGGAAAAGCTGGGTATCATCAGCATAGCAATGATATGAGGAACCATAGGAGTGGATTATTGCACCAGTTGAGGTTGTATATATTGAGAAAAGGAGGGGAACAACCACTGACCATCGAGGAAATGCTGTGCAGTTTGGACACCTCTCCTCTCCAAGATACTCTGAAGTATCTCCCTGACAGATAAAACATGAACCAGCAGAAGGCAGATCCTGAGATACCAAGCTTAGTGAGTATGGAGAGGAGGACTAGTTCCTATACTGGTCCAACTAGATCTCTGTGCTGCATTTGACACAGTTGATCACAACATTTTATTACAGAAACTGGAACATGTCATTGGGATTTACAGGAACCACTCTAAACTGGTTTATATGGTCATATTCACAAGACAGGTTCTACTTTGTTCATGTTAATGATAATTCTTTTTTGTCTTTTGTCATTGGCTTTTTATTTGGAAACAGTGACATGCAGTGATACTATACATGTGTTGAGCTCTACATTCCCATTTTTATATACACAAATGAAACAGTCAATCAACACAACCCTCCCCTCTTCCCCAGACATAGGGTACACTCCCTAGAAGGCACAATACAAGCAGAATTACATTCATGGATGAACTTATTGGCACCACTGGAATTTTTCCAGAAAACACACCATTTCTCCCAGAAATTGTTGCAGTTACAAATGTTTTTGGTATATACGTACTTATTTCCTTGATGTGCATTGGAAAAATACAAAAAAGCAGAAGAAAATGCCAAAATTGACAGAGCTGGATCTAAGGGGAACCAGGAAGCTTTGAGTTTGTAGGCTATTTCTGTAAGAGGATAAGAGAACATCCAGATCGAAGTAGCGAAATTCTTGAAGCAGTGCAGTCACTTGGCTGTGCCTAACTGGTTTGTTAGGCATAAATGGTGGGGGCTGGGGCAGGCGGGATTGGGGCTTGGGTGGCGGGTGGGTCCTCATGCCCCAGGCCTGGGTCGGTCTTGGTGCGCTGGGGGTGTCGGTAGCTGCTCCCTCTTGTTCTCCGGGTCCACGTGGTTCACGGTGGCTCTCTGGGGGCGCCGCCCTGTGGCTCCTGCGGCCCGAGGGGGTGGGCCCTGTTGGCTTGGCCCTGCCTTGCCGTGATAGCTGTTCTGGGGTTCGGGGTCCTTCACACTTTCATGTTTGATCAGGTCTCACCAGCTCCTGTCGAGTCCCATTGTTGACAAATGATGGGACCCACCAGAACGTGCTGAGACTCTGTCCAGAGTCTCTACACTAAACTCATTCTCTCTTTCACTAGTATCCTCTCCTGACCTATTCTATTCAATTCTGTCAAGACATCAAGAATTATGGTGTTCAATACCGTTTGTTTATTTATTTATTGAATCTTTTTTTGTTTTTGTTTTGTTTTGTTTTATTCATAGGCAATTAGTAGTCGGGAATAACACAGCACCTGACATTTTTCAATTGTAATAGCACTGCCTGTTAGTTCCTATCCCTGTTCGTCCTGTTTCATCCCGTCCAGTCAATGAGAATAAGTGCAGACAAATTAGAAAGAAAAAAAAGTAGTTTTTAGTCTGGTAAATCTTTAGAGTGTTCTCCAGTTTTCTGGCGGCTCAACTCTCAGTCCACAGTTTCTGTATTCAGCATATTTTGTAAAAAAAAAATCCTTGTTTTTAAATCCTTGTTTGCCGTGTCTTTGTTACCTGCACATGAGTCTCAGTATTGGAACTGTAACACCGTGTATTCGAGTTTTACTGCTGATCCAAACTGCAATCTTCACAGATAGGGCATGATGAAGAAAATAGCTCATCTTAGCAAAAGATGAGTTATTTTCTTCCTTAGTAAATTTCTTCAACAGGCACAACACGCAAAACAGTACTAATTGACTGTGAGCTTTCAACGCTTGCTGTCGACATTGTTGCACTTCAGGAAACCAGGCTAGCTGATCAGTGAACAAAAATACACCCTTTTCTGGATGGGAAAGTATGAAGAGAAACACTGCATGCCTACTGGACTAGATACCGCATTGCTGTACAGTATCAAACAAGCTGGTGCAAGAATTCAACACTCCTGTTACCATATCAGGATTTTTTTCAACTTTATTTATTTTGCACCAATTACAGGTCAAATTGTCTCAAGATGCTTTACAGTACCCATATTCCTGAAGCCCCAGAGCAAGCCCTAAGGCAACAGTGGCAAGAAAAAAAATCCCTTTTAACGGGAAGAAACCTTGACCCCGGCTCTTATGTGGGAGAACCCATCTGCCTGCTGGCCAGCGGGTTGAGAGGGACAGAAGAGGTAGAAATGAAGGGGATGGGAGAAGAGCATGGTGGGGAACAAGGAACATAAAACACACAGTTGAATGCATGCATGATAAGCTAGATGATACATACAAAGTACAAGCTAACATTGAAATTGATTCGTAAGCTCACTGTTATGATGTAAGGCTCTGGCATTAAATATACTACATATATAGCTGGTAGCAAAATTCAAACACTATGTAGATGAGCATATCAAGTATAGTAAGGGCGATGCAGAGTGCACTGGTAAACATGGGCCTGGTCAGAAAAATAGAGAAGGTGTCCACCTCCCGAACCGAAAGTGAGAGCTGGTTCCACAGGAGAGGCTGATAACTAAAGGCTCTGCCTCCCACTCTACGTTTACAAATTCTAGGAACAACAAGTAAGCCTGCAGTCTGAGAGCAAAGAGTTCTGCTAGGATAATATGGTACTATCAGGTCTTTAAGATATGATGGAGACTGGTCGTGAAGAGCTTTATACACTATATTGCCAAATGTATTCGCTCACCCATCCAAATAATCAGAATCACTTCCATGGCCACAGGTGTATAAAATCAAGCACCTAGGCATGCAGACTGCTTTTACAAACATTTGTGAAAGAATGGGTCGCTCTCAGGAGCTCAGTGAATTCCAGCGTGGAACTGTGATAGGATGCCACCTGTGCAACAAATCCAGTCGTGACATTTCCTCGCTCCTAAATATTCCACAGTCAACTGTCAGCTGTATTATAAGAAAGTGGAAGTGTGTGGGAACAACAGCAACTCAGCCACGAAGTGGTAGGCCACGTAAACTGAGGGAGCGGGGTCAGCGGATGCTGAGGCACATAATGCAAAGAGGTGGCCAGCTTTCTGTCGAGTCAATCACTACAGACCTTCAAACTTCATGTGGCCTTCAGACTAGCTCAAGAACAGTGCTTCAGCAGAGAGCTTCATGGAATGGGTTTCCATGGCCGAGCAGCTGCATCCAAGCCATACATCACCAAGTGCAATGCAAAGTGTCGGATGCAGTGGTGTAAAGCACGCCGCCACTGGACTCTAGAGCAGTGGAGACGCCTCCTCTGGAGTGACGAATCGCGCTTCTCAATCTGGCAATCTGATGGACGAGTCTGGGTTTGGCGGTTGCCAGGAGAACGATACTTGTTGGACTGCATTGTGCCAAGTGTAAAATTTGGTGGAGGAGGATTATGGTGTGGGGTTGTTTTTCAGGAGCTAGCCCCTTAGTTCCAGTGAAAGGAACTCTGAATGCTTCAGCATACCAAGACATTTTGGACAATTCCATGCTCCCAACTTTGTGGGAACAGTTTGGAGCTGGCCCCTTCCTCTTCCAACATGACTGTGCACCGGTGTACAAAGCAAGGTCCATAAAGACATGGATGACAGAGTCTGGTGTGGATGAACTTGACTGGCCTGCACAGAGTCCTGACCTCAACCCAATAGAACACCTTTGGGATGAATTAGAGTGGAGACTGAGAGCCAGGCCTTCTCGTCCAACATCAGCATGTGACCTCACAAATGCGCTTCTGGAAGAATGGTCAAAAATTTCCATAAACACACTCCTAAACCTTGTGGACAGCCTTCCCAGAAGAGTTGAAGCTGTTATCGCTGCAAAGGGTGGACCGACATCATATTGAACCCTATGGATTAGGAATGGGATGTCACTTACGTTCATATGCGAGTCAAGGCAGGTGAGTGAATACTTTTGGCAATATAATGTATGTCACAAGAAGGATTTTGGGTTCTATTCAAGATTTCACAGGGAGCCAGTGAAGCGAAGCCAGTATAGGAGAAATATTTTCTCTCTTGCTAACTGCAGTCAGTACTCTCGCTGCAGCATTTTGGATCAGCTGTAGGTGTTTCAGAGAACTATTGGGACATCCTGATAGTAAGGAACTGCAATAGTCAAGCCTGATAATCACCATAACAGTCAGACAATCAGCTAACCCACTACATCTGATCTGTGCCCATGCTCCCATGTTATCAAGTAACGCTGCTGTCCAGGACCAGTTCCACAACAGTCTTGTTAGCATGCTGGACAAGATTCCTCCTCAATGCAAAGCCTGCAAGCAGCACTAAAAATTGTGCAAAGTTAACTCCAGAAGACAGCATGATCTTGCGCTAACTGGTGTCGGAACATACTTCGTGACAACATTCAACAGGCTTCAGACACTGGGAAGCTGTGAGAGCTGTACAGGGGCCTAAACAAGACAATTGGTCTAAGTGCAAAAAGTGTGTATACTGAAATCTGCAGACTGAACACTAATCACTGACACAGTGCTGGGTGGAGCATTACTCACAGCTCTATGGCCAACCAAAAGGGAACAACGCTGTGGCTCTGACCTCAACTCCAGCTTTTACACCATAACTGAACTGCACAAGGGACCGATCATGAAAGGATTGAAAACTGCACAAAAGCACACTTCCAGAAGCAAAGCTCTAAGAATGGATGGTATTCCAGATGATCTTCTGAATGTGACAGCTGCTTGCTGCTACACATGTATCACCTACTTTGTCAATGCTGGCAAGTGGGCACATTTTAATCAGACATTAGGAATGCCAAGCTTATCACACTAGATAAGCAAAAAGGTGACAAGGCTGACTACAATAACTACCATGGAATCCCACTGCTGAGCATGACTGGTAAGGTGTTTGCCAGAGTGTTGCTGGACCAGCAAAAAAGCTTGCAGTCCATGTGTATCGAGTGTCAGTGTGAGTTTAGAAATGGCAACAACAGACATGATCTTTTGAGTGCGACAAGTTTAAGAAATGTACAGAGAGCAAAACAAGCCACAGCACATCGTGGATCTCACAAAGGCTTTCAACCTAGTAAACTGGGAAAGACTTCAGCAGAAGCTGTGCTGCCCACCAAAACTGCTTGGGTTAATCAAGTCACTTCATTAGGAAATGTCAGCAAAGTTTTTCTTTGAAGAATCAATCTCAGACAGCTTTGCAGTTCGCAGTAGAGTCAAGCACTATTTGGCATCTTCTTCTCTGTTTTGCTTCAGCATGCATTCAACAATCACAAAGAAGAAGACAGCATTTTCCTGTGCTAGGTCAGGTGGAAAATTGTGCAATTTAGCTGGACTGGATGCATAGACCAGAGTACAGCAGGTTGTGGTTCATGACCTCTTGTTTGCAAATGACACAGCTCTGGTTTCTCACAGCGCTAACGGTCTGTAATGTCTAACAGACAGATTGAGTCCCGCATGTTCAGAATTTGCACTGGAAATCAGTACCAAGAACTGTCATTTGTCAAGTCAGAAGCATTGCAATGCCAGTAACAGTGAGTGGACAAGAGCTGGATATACAATGTAGAAAAGTTTACTTATCTTGGCAGCAGTGACCTGACAGTGGACAAGGAGATACAAATATGTATTGGTGAGGCTGCAACGACTTTCAGAAGATTGTGCACCAGAGCTTGGCAAAACACTGCTAAGCTCACTGAATGCATGAACGCATGCATCTACGAGTGTTTTTTGGTAAATGTCCTGCTGTATGGATCTGAAATCTGGACAACATATATGCAAAATGAGAAAAAGCTGAATGCATTTCCTATGTGCTGCATATGAAAAATTCTTGGCATAAAGTGGCATGAAAAGGATACAAATGAGGAAGGTCAGGAAGTTGCACTGTTTCAGGCATGTGCAGAGAATGCCAGATGGTCAACTGCCAAAAGACATCTTGTATGGCAAACTCAGTAATGGTGAAAGGGAGAGGGGACATCCACTGCTGCGGTTCAAATATGTGGTGAAATGTAACATGATGACTGTGGACATTGCTACGCATGACTGTTAGAAGCTGGTTGAGGACAGGGCAAAGAGGCTTCAGTCCCTGCTTGTTCCACCTTTGGTCTATCTCTCTCTTTCTTCCTCCCTCTCTCTCCCTTGCTTATCCTCTCCCTCTCCTGTCTTTCCTTTTGTTTTGGTAAGAGGTTTGGTTCAATTTCCCCACAAGCTTAGTTTGACTTTCTGTATTGATTTGTATTAACTTTTTGTTTGAATTAACATTTAACTAGTCACTCATCGATTCTGCCTGTGCTCTTGTGTCCACACCTGGGTTCCCAAACCAGGCATGACAGAGACGGAAACAGCTGCATGAAGGTGGCACAAGTCTGGACGAGACATGGCTGCATAAATCTGTTCAAAAACGTGGGAGAATTTTATCTATCTAACCGTGCTTTTTGTAGCAGTTATTTTAGTGTTCAAAGTTAAGAGCATTTTTGTGCTACATCAGGGACACTTTTATTCAAACAGTATCAAGTGTTCAGCCAGCAGATCCTTGCTTTAGAACTTGGGAAACAGTGCAGGTTTCTGAAAAAAAAACCTCAACCATAGAGTGTATTGAACTGCCAAACAGACTGCTTTAAGAAAAGAAATCGTCATTGAGAGTTTGTGCATTCAAATCCAAACTGGCTCCCATGTTCATTGTATTACAAAAGTGACATAGAACACCAGTGATAGCACCATCCTGATATGTGAGCCAGCATTCATCCCAGAGAAGCAGGCCTGTCATTCCAGAGTTAAGCAGCCTTCAATCCCACTTACCTCCTCATTTTTCCCTGAGGACACCCATTAACCAATGGTGACAGAACTATGACAGAGGTAAATTGATCACTTAATCAGTCTTAATTTACAAATTGATGAGTCCTGATTAAAAAGCATCACACCTGCGGGTATTCTTGACAGATCACTTGACACCACAACATGTAGGAGAAAGACCATTAGCCTGTTCATTCAACTGTGTTCCCCTAAGGCTTTGGCTTAACCATTTTCTTGTTTGTTGTTTTTTGTTAACAGCCTCCACAATAATAAAAAAACACAATCAGTTTTAAACCGTCTTTCATGTATATCTGACAGAACAGATATACTTTTATTTAATCAATCCAGTTGTCTGCACAAATAACATAACAGCTCCCATATTACTTGCATTCACACCCAGGAATGTGACCAATGACTAATGCTTCAGCTTTGCCATCTAAGCATGTACACTATTCAATTCAATTTTATTTATTTAGCCCAATTCACAACATATGTTATCTCATAGCACTTGATTTTAAACAAAGAACAGAGAACTCCCAAAATCCAAAATTTGTTTGTGTGCATGGGTGGCTCACATCTGTTGAAGCTCTGCTAACATGTTGCTCAAGTTATGAGTCTTGGTTAGACACAATATAAGAAGCTTGGTATGCATCAAACTAAATCAGTTTTATATCTAGTTGTCTGACCCCAAAAAGTGTTCATAGCTGTTTGAAACAAGTACAAACACAAAAGAGGACGCTGTATTTGCCCTGCATCCCATTGCTTCCCTGTTCATCTTGTACCGGGTATTTATTTCTTTTGGTTGTACTCCTAGAGAAAAATTGTGAAAACAGAGTGCACAATTACATACATTTGCACAGATTTAAAGGCATTTATATTTTAACTTTAAACAATGACCTATTTACATTTTTGGTTTCAAACGTCATCAAAAAGACTTTCGTCATTACTTATTAATAGATCCAGTTCCAATCCAGCCCTTACACCCTCCCACTCTCTCACAAGTATAACTCTGTATGGGGTCACAGTCATGGCTGTGAAGGGTCTCTTAATTAAGGTGGAAGATTTCAGCAGACCAGCAAGCTTTGGGAAGTCCCAAAGGTCTATTTCGATTTAAGTTGCATGCAGGTGTTTAGAGAATAAATAACATCAAGAATAAATCATTTTCCATAATGTTCCCACTTGTCTTCATTCTTGTCCCCATTCCTGTTCCTCAATATTGAAGGCTCTCTGTGCAACATTCAGAACCACTGGATGTCTCTAGAGCACCACTATTTCAGAACAAAACAAAACAGACATGTGAACCATACCTGTCCCTCCCTTCACTTCTATTTACAACAACATTACATTTTCTATCTGCGCATTTGTTATTTTACTGTAACATGTCTGATTGTGTGAATGCACTGACAGGAATGCTGCTTGTACACAGTGCAATGACAAATAAGGAGTTCTATGCTCTCTCTCACCATTAGCCCACACCAACATAGGATCAGCGGGAAAGAGGTGGAGAGAGTGGAGAGCTTCAAGTACCTGGGTGTTGGCATCACACAGGACCTGATGTAGTTCTGTCACATCAGCACCCTGGTGAATAAAGCTCAGCAGCATTTCTACCACCTCAGATGCCTGAGGGACTTTAAGCTCCCTCTCAAGGTGCTCAGTAACTTCTACACCTGCACCATTGAGAGTGTTTTGGCTGGGAGTACCACCACATGGATGGGCAGTAGCACCCAGCAGGACTTATGGACCCTGAGAAGGGTGATTTGCCATCAGAACCACCCTCCCCAACCTGTAGGACATTTACAACAAAGGATGCAGGTTAAAGGCCAGGAAGTATTACAATGCCAAATCAGGGACTCAAGTGCAGAACAACAGAGACAGCAGACAGGTGTTGGAGTAAAAAATAGAACTTTTATTTACAATATCAAACTACAGCAGGTAGTACCATGTGATATCTGCAGAACTGAAAGTAGCTTCTGCAATGTAATGACTAACAGAAAGCCCTGTGGGACTGGCGGGGAAAACTGAACACCAGAGTCTAATCAGAAATATAAACTCAAGGTGAGGGTTTATGAGCAGGCAAGGAGTCCAAAACTGGAACACAAGAAAAAATCATAAGTATAAGCTGTAGCAAAGGAGCTAGATGGAACAGGAATCAGTACTAACTGAGGTTATTCAACAGTCTGGCATTGAGTAGTAGTCTGCATCTGGCTTTTATGGAGGAGGAAGGTAGTTGCCGAGATCACTCCCACCCGCTCATACGCCTCCTCAGATGATTGCAGATTGGAAGCAACTGCCCGCAACCCACACACCACACTCACGCCCACCTGGAGGGAAAAAGAATGGAGGGGGAAGGGAGGAAAAAAACCTGTCATTACCTGGTGTTGGACGTGGAGGGTGTGACAGGAAGATTGCAAGTGAGCCCACCCACCCCAGCCACAGACCGTTCTCTCTGCAGTCTTTGGGGGACCGTTACAGTCGCCTGAAGACAAACTGTGAGAGGATGAGGAGCAGCTTCCTCCCACAGGCTGTCGGCCTTGTGAACCTGGAACAATAGACTTAATGGACACTCAAACTTGCAAATTCTGTTCATAATCATGTTTACTTTTTGTCTTGACCACTACCGATCAAAAGTGTTAGAACACCCCAATTTTCGAGTTTTTGTTTTGGAAATTATGCATGTTAATGTCTCATTGTTCATTGTTTGAATGAAGTTTAAAAAACATCCATTTAGAAACCACAATGTATTCTAAACTTTTGACTCATCAAAGTAGCCAACTTTGGCAGATATAACAGCTGAATACACTCATGACATTCTTTCCACAATGGAAATCAAATATTCTTCAGAAAGTTCTTCTCAATTCTGTTGCAGAAGTTCCCATAAATGTGTGGCACTTGTAGGTTGCTTTGCTTTCACTCTTCTGTCCATTTCATCCCAAAGCAGCTCCATGGGGTTTAAATCTGGAGACTGTGTTGGCCACTCCATGTTTTCAATTCAATTCAATTCAATTCAATTCAATTCAATTCAATTCAATTCAATTCAATTCAATTCAATTCAATTCAATTCAATTCAATTCAATTCAATTCAATTCAATTCAATTCAATTCAATTCAATTTTATTTATATAGCGCCAATTACAGTCAAATTGTCTCTAGACGCTTTACATAACCCAAGTTTACCATCTTGTTCTTTTTCAGGTATAGTTTGGACTTATGCTTTGAGTCATTATCTTGCTGTCGGATGAACCCCTGACCAACTAGGAACATACCAAAGGATACTGCATGGCATTGCAGAATGCTGTGCTAGCTGTTTTGGTTCAGGGTACTTCTCACTCTGTACAAGTCACCGACCCTGGATCCAGCAAAACAGCCCCAGACCATCATGCTTCCTCCTCCATGTTTGACAGTTGATATTACACACTGAGGAACCATCCTTTCGCTGACTGTACGGCATACAAAAATGCAATGGGGTGGACCTCTGCTGCCCGCACCAAATTTGCATGAAGTGGAAGTCAAATCTACTTCATGCAAATGAGCTATGGGGAGACGCACTGGAACACAGTTCGGCATGTGAGAAACTGACGGACACATTAACACATTAACTACGACAGTCTGAGTACCGGCAAACATATTAGCCAGCCCACGATAGATCTGTTTTCAAGACTTTGAAAGTCCTTGAATTTACAAAAAGTCTTAAAATGTTGAATATAATTGCTATACTTGTACTTTGAGTTTGCAGTAATCTGTAAATCTAGTAGACAAATGAAAATTGCACAGATAAATATGAATGAAGCAGAGATTTTTGTTGTTTAAGTTCTTGTATATGTCTATTTATCAATTCAGTCATCAACCAAAATTTCTTTGAATTGCTTATTGTGTCAAATATTGCGATTTTGCAAAAATGCCATGAATCACGATTAATTAATTACAAATAGACACACTATCGTTGAAAAGTCTGGGGCAACTTAGAAATGTCCTTATTTTTGCAAATTTCTTAATGTAGATACCATTAAATTAATCAAAAATACAGTCTAGACATTGTTAATGTGGTAAATGACTATTCTAGCTGGAAATGGCTGATTTTTAATGGAATATCTACATAGAGGTACAGAGGCCCATTTCAATTCAATTCAATTTTACAGGTCAAATTGTTTCAAGACGCTTTACAGAACCCATATGCCTGAACCCTTAGAGCAAGCACTCAGGCGACAGTGGCAAGAAAAACTCCCTTTTAATGTGAAGAAACCTTGAGCAGAGCCTTTTCATGTGGGGCGACCCATCTGCCTGCTGGCCGGCAGGTTGAGAGGGACAGAAGAGGTAGAGAGGGAGAGGGGCAGAGGGATGGGGAGATGGAGAGGGAGCGGGAGGGATGGGAGAAGAGGAGGGTGGGGAACAAGGAACATAAAACACACAGTTGGATACATGCAGGATAAGCTAGATGATACATACAAAGTACAAGCTAACTTTGAAATTGATTCATAAGTTCACTGTTATGATATACGGCTCTGGCATTAAATATACTACATATATAGTTGGTAGTAAAATTCAAACAGTGTGTAGATGAGCATATCAAGTATAGGTAAGGGCAATGCAGAGTAGATTGGTGGAAATGGCCAGCTGGAAGCAGTGGGCTGGAGGAAGGTCAGCAGCAGCATTCCATGGTGGAGACTAAGCCATTTGGTGGGAGAACAACCACAGATCTGAAGCATCCAGCTCTGGGACCAGGGACACTCGGAGAAAGGACACAGGGAGAAACAGAGTGAATGCAATGCAATAATGGTATATGTAGTAAATACATAGGTAGTTAGAGAAGGTGTCAGTGCATCATGAGGGGTCCCCTAGCAGCCTAGGCCTATAGCAGCATAACTAGGGGCAGAACTAAGGGACATCAAAAGTCAGTTGTGCAAATGAAGACTCCAGCTCACCATTATTATTTAATGGCACAAATCTGATGAATTAAGGCTTACATTTTTTTTAGTTCAAGTAAACACCCCACTATTTGATAGATTGTGGTGTTGGAAACTTTTGCACACTTGTTCATCATTTATGACAGGCACTTCATTGTGAAGAATGACAATGGAGAAAAGTTCAAGTCTTGCCAACTGTGATTCTTTGCCATACCTGCTCAGACACTATGTAAACTGACGGATTTGCTGTGACAGAATTGTGAGATGCATTTCTACCCAAATTTCTCACCATTTGGCCAGCATTTAACCCAGAAATTAACATGTTACGTTTCTCTCAGACCAACTTTCTTAAGAGGACTTAGGATCAATAAAATTCCCAAAAATCAGAATGCAAGGGAAGCCTGACGCATGTGTTGCAGGCATGGGGTGAACACAAAACAACAGTGTGAATTTCATGTTGTTGTTGTTGTGATATCCACTTGCTGATTTAGTAGCAACAAGATAAAAATGTCTATCCATGCACCTGCAAATGCTCCCAGAGACTCTGTACTTCCACCGATGCCCCTGTAGGCTCAGCCACCCAACTCTCAGGTGCACAGCAGCTTGTAAGTTGTTATTGACTTTGACCCTTGCTACCCTTTTCATTGAGTCAGGGGCAACAAATTCAGTGTTTTACAGTTCAGAGAGATTGCACTTTAGATAAACACTCTCAGCCACTATGTGGTGAGGCCCCTCACTGATTAAAAAAAAAAAAAAAAAAAAAAAAAAAAAGGCAGGGTGTAAGTAAATGCCCGGAGACATTGGCGATTGCTATCTTCACATGAATTACAGTGGAAACTGTTTTTAATTCTGACAATAGCCTTTCCTTTCCACTCTTCATTCCTTTGGCCTGGGGGTTAGAAAAAGAAGAGCTTCTTCACATCATGCATGACTTTCATGCAGTAATGGAGAAAAGGTAACACAAACAGAGAGCAAAGGGACACTTAATAAAGCTGTAATTCCTTTGATGAATGGAGATTTTTCACTGGCATCCATATATTTGTATCTTATGTATGTGCTACATAGTTAAAAGATTGAAAACATAAAGTCTGCTATCATGTGGAATCTGTCAAGAAATGAGATTAGCCTTAAACTAGTAGTTTTTGCTCATTTTTGTGCACAGTGCTGATTGTAGATACAGTCACCTCCCCAACAGATCTGAAATGAAGCAGTAAAGATGTGACCGAAGTATGGACTTGGAGCTATATTCAGAAGGTTCAAGTCAATGAATTACTGAAGTCTGCAACTCATGGAATGTTGAGTTGCCTCCTTTGAGAAGCTTTGCCAGGCTTTTTTCTGCAGTTGCCTTCAGTTGCAGGTTATTGGTGAGGTTAGGTTTTGTTTTCAGTAAGTGTGAAGCCGTCAGTTGTTTAAGTTCAGGAGAGTATCATTTCCTTCCCCACATTCTTTTGTTCCCCTTATTTTGTTGAAAGTCCATCTTGGATTCATCTGTCCAAAGAATATTGCTTCAGAGAGAATTTTGATATGTTTTGGAAAAAAAATAAAATATAAAATTGTTATTTTGTTCTTGAGTGTGACCAAGGGTAACCTCTGAATTTATATTTGTCTTTGTCACAGTCACAGCCAGAGGCTGTGATTAGGTGGCAGTGCTCTCTCTTCCTCTGGCCTGTTTTCTCTCTCTAGGTGTGTGGCAGTGGTGGGCAGCAGGTGTGGCTGATTACCAATCAGCTGATCGGGTGCAGGTGGGAGTTGCTCATCAGTCTAGCTGGGCTCACTATAAAGAGTGACTCGTCTTGTCAGTTGGTGCTGGACCGTCTCCTAACTCACAGTTGGTGTTGCTATTAGATCTGTCTGAGCCACTGCGTTTCCCAGCTCTGCATCTGACCCTGTTCTCTCTGTGCAGTATTGACTGCTGCCTGCTTCCGTTATCGTCTCTTCTGGTTGGAAAGCCACCTGGCTGAGGCTTCAAGGCTCTACGAGGACTGGGGTTTTCTCCAAGGAGTCTTGAAAAGCTAAGGAGGATTCTGGCTGCTGCCACACCACTTCAGGAATGCCATTCCACTGGGAGTTGGAACCCCCATCGCAGTCAACTTACCTACATGCCTAGGATATCAACTGCTGGCTGCCAAAAACCTAGGACAAGAATCCTTGGTTCCAACCCCATACCAGAGAGAGACTGTTCAGTTAAGTTCTCGTTCCAGCAGCATCAGAAAATAGAGCATTGTCGTTTTGTTTAATTGTTGTTCTTGCTAGTTTAGTGGGATTCAGGGATTAGAGTTTGGGTCCTTTGTGTGGACAAAGTTTAGTAGTTTATGTTTTGTAGTTTTCCTGCTTGGAGATATTTAACGTGGGTTAACTGTTCTGTATATAGTGTTTACGCCTTCCCTCTAAGAAGCATTGTTTTGTTACGCCGACTGTGTATTCTAAGCAACTTCTGTTTCTGGTATAGAGTTTCTGTTTTGTAGTTTTTGGTTTAACCGTTGTGCAAATAAATCTTGTTTAAATTGAGTCACTTGTCTGCTGTCTCATTTCCCTGCTCTTGAGCCTCTGCACCTGCCGTAACAGTCTTTGGCAATGATATGCCTACATCCTTAAGACTGTTCTTGATTTGGCTTTGTATTGTTATTGTGAAGGTGTTTTTCTTCACCAAGAAAAGAACTTTACAATCATCCATTTAAGTTGTTTTGTCAGAGTCCCTGTATCTGCCCTGATTTGCTGGCAGTCTCTCCTCCTTCCTCCTCTCTCCCTCTGTATGTGTGACTATGCTGCAACCTAATCAGCAGCAAGTATGACACCTGCTCAGGGCTAGCTAACCCACCTCTAATCAAAGACTTCACTCCATAAAACCCATGCTCAGACAATCATTCAGCACCAGACCATCAGTCTTGACTTCATACCTTGACTGCTTCCCCTTCATTATCCCTCATAGAAAACAGCTCAGACTTCTTTCTTTTGGATCATTCCACCAAAAGACCTCTTTCCTTGGATCTTCAACCTGCCTTTGACCCTCAAGCCTCCCCTTGGATCATACTTTCACACTCCATCAGTTACCATGGTGATCTAGCGCATTAAAGGAGAACCACTTTCATGATAAAGAAAACTCTGACGTTAGGCTCAACATACCTCACTAACCCATTAATTGTGCTTCATAGTACAGCCCTCAGATCTTGTACACTACATATCTTGTGAAAATGGAAGGGTTAAGTAAAAAATAGGTGTAATTGTTTACCCATTGTTGCTATATATTTCATAAACTCATTGAAATAAAGCTGAAGCTATACATGAAATCATTTATCAATGTAATTTGGCATTTTTGACAGGAATTTTCAAAAATAAACCTTTTTAATATCAAAGTGAAAACAGATTTTTTTTTTTGTTTGTTTTTTACAAAATCATGTCAAACAATTCCAAACATGTAAGGAAAAGAAAATGTTTGCATAAATACCCACCCCCTTCAGGTCAGTATTTAGTAGATGCACACAGAAAAATCGCCAGTGTACATATAACACTAAAAGAGTTAATTTCAACACTAAGTCAGTGAACATATGGTCCCAACCCACAAAGTGTTAAAATTACACTCAAGATAGTGTTGAATTTTCAGTTAATTTAACTCTGATAACAGTTAATGTTGTATTTAGTGTAAAACTTTATTTACACTACACTGAGTAGTGTAAATCAAGTTTTACACTATGACAGAAATAACACTCTTAGTGTTTTTTACGCTTAACACTAAGGGTTTTCCATTGTTATTTAGAATTAACTCCTCAAAGAGTGATGAACCTGCTTAACACTGAGTGTTGATTATGAAATTACTCCAAATACAGTGTTGATTTTAATTTGACTCCTGTCAGTGGTAAGAATAATTTACTCCATAGGGTTACTCAAAGTGTTATTCTTACCCAACACCCAGTTGACTTATTAATAAAATGTACTCTTCAATGGAGTTACACATGAAATTGCATTTTAAATACTTTACTTACTTCTATAAAAACAAGTATAACATTGGAAGAAAAAAAAAAAAAACATTAAATCAATGTCTGGGATCATGTTTATTAAAAGAAACAACAAAAAAACATCCACCCTCAGGGTTACTTCAAATATATTCATTTTCTTAAGGTTTTGCATTTCAAATTCAACAGCTTCCTTGACATTTCCAGCAAAGTAAACTGAACTGTCAGTATAAAAAAAACATTGCTGAAAGAGATGGTACATAGAGTCAATATGGCAGATGTATGCAACAACTACTGTAGCAGCCTAGCCCTGATCTCAGCAACACGTGGGCTCCCCTGGACTTTACTGATATCTATGTTGTAGACAGTAGTTTGTATGAAGGTGTACAAGTTGTGAAGGATCTTATTGTAAATTGTACCAAATATAAAGTGTGCTTTGAAGAGTTCATCGAAAGCTCCAAGAGAACTATTGACTTGCATGGTACGACCTGCTTGTCCAGAACAATGAAAAACTCCTGGATGGTGCTCCTCTTCATATAGAGTGTGACTAATGGCTTACCAGATTTCAAGAATTCATCCAGGCTTGGCTCGCTGATCTTGACATATTTTTGTTCATTGTCAATTTTTGTTTTGATCAACATGATGGTACCTGTAAGAACAGCAAAACTGTATCAGCATTATAACCTACAACACAGGGGTACACAAACAACAAACCAGTGGCTCCATGATATGTTAGAAAAGGAACATTTTAGTGTACTATTTGTGCTTTGAAACTGAAAACACAAATCGACTAATAAAATTTAAATTTACCTTCAAGTTAAATTCCAAATTTGAAACCAAAGAAATGAGTGGTGTCTCTGAAGTGTGAAAGCACAAACCTAAAGACTAATGTTAATATAACTTAATGTTACTCACCATCACAGTACCATTGAGCTCAACAGACAAATCTGAAAAATAAAAGTATGCAAAATATTTAATAATTTAAGTCATTAATAAATTACTTCCATGACAGTCTAAAGGAATATAGATAAATGGTTGGCTAGCTTTTGAACCTATGAACAAATTTTCAAAGTTTAGACTTATTAGACTTAATAGTTATGAGAGTAAATGTGATGGAATGACTATAAGTCGTCATTAATAAATAACTGTATTAACATGACTTTATCTGAAACTTGTGAAAACACTGATAATCGCTCATACAAACTAACAAACATTTGACAGGGCTGCTAAAGCAATTAACCTCGACCTAACGTTAGTCTGGAAGTCCCCCATTTAGGTTAGCCGACAATAAACCAATAATACAGCATAACCAAATCACACCAGACCACCGTGATGACGTTACTCTCACATCTTCTGGTATTCACGTAATAAGTGCAGGACTTTGCGGCAGCATACCGAAGGTTAGCCACATGTAGCAAGGTGCTCCCTGCTAATGTACTCCTGCCATTTCACCTGCATCTCTGGACGTTAGAAAACATATAACAGAGTAACCCCGTCACATTAACACCTTAACCGTCTCCTCTCGTTGACACTGTCTGGTTTTAACTGAGCTACAGAGCCTTAATTAGCTTCATGGCCAAATCGTTCAACTCAGTATTTAAAGAAATAAAACCAGCTGAAATGCACGGCGAACACCATATAAAACTATTTTAAGATGGTATTTCTGCAAGAATGGCAAAAAATGTGCAATATGAGATGAGAAGAAACTTACCGTTGCTTTTGGAGGAGAAGTCGAGGCTACAGAGAGAGTTCAAGTCCGTTGGAGAAAGAAGTGGGCAGAGCTCATTTTAAAATGTTATTCTCACTGTTGTTGTGGTAACTCTGACAGAGTCCATCTACCTTGACACTGCATATTTTACTCCAGGTCTTTCTACTCTCAGTATTTACACCAACACTGGGTGTCATCTCACGCAGTTGTACTCAGACTGGCGTTGTAATAACTCTGGTAGAGTTAATATACTCTGACACTGCATATTTTACTCTTGAGAATTTACTGTGTCGAGAAGGCCTTTGATAGGGTCAATTGTTTGAGGTTTTGCAAAGGTTTAGCTTCACAGAGAGCTTTAGAAAGTGGGTGATTTATAAAATGCCAACAGCAGAAATCTTGACTAATACAAACATTCCACAACCTTGGGTTGTCCATTGACTCTGCTGCTGTTCATGTTAGCAATAGAACCTTTTGTAATTGCTGTACTGTCACACCCACAAATTCATGGAATAACAGTCAGACAGATTGAACATAAGCCATCGCTCTATGCTGATGACATAATTTTGTTTATCATAAAACTTAGAGATTTAATACCAGCTCTACTATAGTTAAGAATATTTGGTGACATTTCAGGCTATGCAGTAAACAAAATTAAATTAGCAATGCCACTCCTTAATGAAAAGGAAAGAAAAAGCACAGCACCTGAGGTTCTTCAATTTAATGTGGTAGAGAAATTCACATACTTGGGGATACGGATTGCACCAAAGACAGAAGATTCTGTTAATGCTAATTATGAACCAATAATAGAAGAAATTACAGATTCAGTTGATAGATGGATATGTCTACCTGTTTCATTAGCAGGTAGAATTAATATTTTTAAAATGAATGCTTTACCAAAGCTGCTTTATCTTTTTCAGAACATTCCCCTGCTAACACTACCACATTTATTTTGGAAAATTAAAAAAAAAAATTGTTGATTCATTTGGAAAAATAGAAAAGCAAGGCCAAGTTTGTTTCTGTCATATTTGATCATGGAGGGTTAAAATGTCCAAATTTATTATTGTACTACTGGACTGCTTAGGTCCATTGTGTTTCACTTCTCAAAGGGTACTCCTCAGTGGACAGAAATGGAAACTCACAATCTAAGACTACCTCTTCCCATGTATCTGTACTCTGATAGTGAAAAATCTATAACGACAGATCCGCAACCCACTAGATAGACATATGAATGAAATTTGAGACGATGTAAGAAAATATCTAAAAGAACCTGATTCCTTGTCATAATACAGCCCACTATGGGGTAAGTAGGGCCCTATGATTTCCGCGATCATGGAATCGTGGACGGAATCGCGGAATTTGCCGTTAAAAACTGAATCTATGTTTAAACGCGGAATATCGCGAAATTCGACCGCAATGCTGTTTTCATGTGGAAGAGGAATGTATGTCTGGGGAAAACTGCATGGAGGGAAGCAAATCTGGGTGACACAGCAAGCCCCTTCCAAAGACTGAGCCCCTCCCCCTTCAACACATTGTAAGCATGGCGAAGCGGCCCCCTGTGGCTCTGTCTTCGTCTGCGAAAAAACTGCGAAACGGAAAAAAAGAAAAACGACGAAGAACGATGTGCTGGACAATCTCCATGATGCCTTTCATTTGGCTTTCACAAAGTTCTCGAAGCACTGGGACACACATCCAGCCAGAGATGTGTACAGGCTGACCAGAGTCTTTAATCCCAGACAGGCTCCAGTAATGGAAAAGCAGATCGAAGCCTACTCAACATTGAAGCCCATGGCTAACCCATCAGCAGAGCTCAGTGAGCAGTGGATGGCCTTTCAGCAATGTGTTTCCAGGGACCCCCTGCCAACTGATATGGAGCTTTCAAACTACTGGAGAGGCCTGAGTGCAAGATTCCCAAGAGTTGCAGAGATGGCTGTGCCCTTCATCTACTTCCCAGTCAGCTCAGTTGATTGTGAGCGGAGCTTCAGCAAATACAAAACTCTTCTCACAGACAAGAGAGAGAGACATTCACTGAACTCAACACAAAGAGGCTGGCAATCATGTATTTAAATGGTGATGTCTCTGATAGGTGGGGAATTTGAAGAGAGTAGCTCACAAGGACTAACTAGTCCTACAGCTTAAATAGTTTGTTACTTTAAAAGAAATTTCAGATGTTTGGTTGTTGTTTTATAAGAAGTCAACGTATGTTTTTTTACTTGCTGCTTGTTTTTGATGCACTTTAATTTTGCCATATTGAGGAAATGTATTGTCTGTCACGTCAATAAATGTAAGTTAATTTCTATTTAATTTGTGTACATTTTAGTCATTTACATTAAAAACACACTGTTTTTGGTCGTAAAATAAGAGTAAAACAGAATTACCAAAAATTTAAACGGAAAAAACTGAATTTGGGAAAAAATAAAATGGAATTTGGGAAAAAATAAAACGGATTTTATAGGGCCCTAGGTAACCAGCTTTTTACACCAGGAAAATCATATGCTGCATTTAAAATTTGGGCCTTTAAAGGACTCCAAAGATCCAAGCTCTGTATCCATCAAATTCTAATATCATGATGTCATTTGAACTGAAGCATGGGTTTAATCTGAACAGAAAACTATTTTTTAAAATTCCTAGAACTTAGAAGCTTTGTAAAAGCAAATCAAAACAATATTATTACAGGAAGTCAGGGACCCAGATGCAGACAAAGAAGACACTAAAGAACAGTATATTCAAAATTAAAAGATTTATTTACACATTAAATGTAAATGCACATAGGCACAAAGGGTGAAGGGAATGAGAAAAGCAAAGGGACATAGATAGGGGAACACTGAACTACTCATGAGGGAGGAGGGAGACAACTAGAAAGAAGGTTGAGGAAATACATATGGCAAAATCAAGCTATAACAGCCGATACAGGACAAAAGACTAAGTTTGCGGAATTCCAAAAAACAGTACAGACTTAATTTCACAAGAGTTATAATAATCAGACGTGGAGAATTAACCAGAACCAGTAACACCAGTCTAGGAGCGTTTAAGACAAGAACCGATATGGAAATCAAATATTGCACATATATCACAACAAACTAGACTTGGCAGCTGAATGTGCATAACATGTTACAGAAAAACGCAAACACAGCATAACTTAGAAGCAGTAACTTCAGGGGAATCACAGACTAGCGAGCAAAATAGGCAGAATTTTCAAAACTTCCAGAGGGGCAACATCACCATCCTCTCAAGTGGGAAGCTTTCAGTTTGATGAAAATACTTCAACAGTGAAGAAGTATTTGTCCTGTGCTAAGTGGCAAGCATTAGCACTACCCTTGCTAGTATAAAGCAAGCATTAGCACTAGCCTTGCTATTACAAAAACGTTTCTCCTCGAGTCTCACTCAATACAACTGCAAAGTTGTATCATTTATGTAATGATCATGAATTGCCATCTACTAGTAGAAAAGAGCAGTTCATTGCTCATTGCTATGGTCTACCTATTTTTATAATTATGTTTTTGTATGCACATGTTCATTGAAAAGAAAAATGATATTGTTGGTAAATTTAAAAAACAAACAAACAAACAAACAGCAATACAGGTCTCTGTTACACCTTACGGAGTGGAGACCACCCAATCTCAGCATACAGATCACAGAGATATGTATTGTAAGGGCTTATGAGTCACAGCTGTGAATAGTTTGTTGCATCTTATTAGTGGACTGTGAAATAAATGTGACCCATATTTTTGACTTAAGTGTATATTTAAACATAAAATATGAGAAAACTTGTGACACAAAATATATTGCCTTAATGTAAGTACTCAAATGGAGAGGTTTCATGGCAATATGCACTGATTAAAAATTTCACCCTGGAGTGTCTCCCCTTAAGTGCAGCTTTTTGAGAGGATTTTAACAATTAATGAAATTCAATGCAAGAATGGAAGAGAGTTGAAATTGTTTCACAGTGCTCCTGGTCAAGCTTTGGTCTGCCTCATTTTTAACTTCAACCACATCACTAATGAATTTACTCTCTATGTCCACATCCACACATCTCAATCATGTGCATTTCTAATTAGTGACAAGTGAGCCAGAATCACTTCACATCTACTGCAAACTGTGCTGCAGGTTTATACATTTTCTTTCGATTTCTTTCATGTTTTTCTATATGAGATGAGCACAGACCTGGCTTTCACTCTAGTGTAGCGTTCAGTATGATAAAAGGACTGAAGAGGGTCCTCTTGAAAAAAGCAGCAGATAGAAAGCTGGAAACAAGCTAAATATTTTCCAGAGCAGAGTTTCATTGTTCCCATTTTGCACTTTAATGAATTCCTAGACATGTGAATGAGATCGTTTCTCTTGCACTGAATGTGCTGCATATTAGTTTTTCACACTGCAGTCTACAGAAAAATCTAGATCTACTTGTTCTGTAACTTTCATTCTTTGAAAGACATATATATGCTGATATGGCATATCAAAACATCTATTTTGTACACAATATTGGACAAAGGTTTGGATACTACTCATTTCAATATTTATTTTTAACAGCATAGAACAAAACTGAAGACATCAAAATATTGAAATACCACAGGGAATTATGTAGTAATCAAAAAATAAACTGTAAACAAAGATCAGTTCAGAGTTTTTATTCTTTAAGTATCTTCATTTTGATTGAATAACAGCTTTGCACACTCTTTGTTCTCTCAACGAGATTCATGAAGTTGCCACCTGGAGTTTTTAGAGAAGTTTCGCCATGCAGTGCCACACTGGCAGACCAGGTATTGTCTATCGTGGTGGATACGAAGATTTGACATGCGCTGGCCCGCTCACATCTTTAAACCGCTCCCCCTTTGGGATTAATGTGTTAATTCAATAACATATCTGCAAGAAAGAAATTGCAGGTCAAGGAAAGACAGACCACTTAGGCATATGCTACCAAATCTGTGTTTGCTGCAAGATTTCCTTCAACACCTAATGGGTGTGTGAGATCAGTTATGTTTGGGCAGAACTTCAGGGTTGATTTTTTTTCCCCACTGTAGCCCTGTCCACATTCTGTATGCTGAGCACTTGTTGGCTGTTTTTCCGTCACTCTGCACTCATCCCAAACCATCTTAGTTGGGTTTAGGTCAATGATAGTGGAAGCCAGATCACCTAATGCAACACTCCCTCAGTGTGCTTCTTGGTCAAACAGTCCTTTTACTGGACAGAGCACATAGGGCTGTTATACCAACACTACCTCAGCGAAACACAACTGATAGTCTTAGAAGCTATTAAAAGATGAGAAATTCCACCGTTACTCTTTTGATTGACACAGTAAGCTAATGGTGCAAAAAACACAAAAATATCTCATGCACAAAGACTCCTAAATCAGCAGAATCCACATTCAAAATTGGAAACTAGACACCCAAAAAACACAAAAGTAAGTTAGTGTTATGACTCCCACCGCTGAATCTCTGATTAACCCCTGAGAGAGATACAAAGTGATAGACATTAACCTGTGTAAGTAGATATATCATTGGTCTCTGACAAACTGTACTTAGCTCACATTTTAGCACTGGCAAAATAGATTTTATTTTGCCAAAGTATTTCATACCAATAAACCCCTACTGAAGTGAGCATCAGCTACTGACTGAGTTGTCTCGCTTTTTTTTTCAGTTCTTTTTCAAGCCCTTGACAAAATTCCTCCACCTCATTGAAATAGTGGACAGACACCATTATCACTGCAGGGTTGACAGAAATATTTGTAACACTTTAAAAGGGTGCATCTATTATCACTGGTACTTCTTAATTAAGGTAATAATGAGTATTATCAATAAATAGTTCAAAAAGATTTTAGGGGATTGTGTAAATACAAAAAATCCATCTCCTACCCTTACCTTTGAGGAGAAACCAGACCACAGACGTAGACCTGCTCAGCCTCCTGTAAGAACACTCGTCAAATTGAAAAGATGATTTCAGATGATTTTGCAAACATAAATACACATAAATTAGGCCGAATTCTATTACTGGACCAGGGGCATTTGGAATTTTCTTTCCTGGGTTTAATCTAAGTAATGATATAACTTTATATAAGCTGTACAGTAGACAGAACAGAAGGTAAAGGAGTGCAGAATAATCCTACATCAAAACAGTGAAAAAAAATACTAAACTATCTCAACATTGCAAAACAATGTCATAATGAAAAGGCTATGAAAATGGTAGGTAGTACTGTTGAACAGACCTTTTCACAGCAGACATTTTGACTTGTCACATGGGCAGTCACAGGTGGAATAACTGAGGTCCATAAAGCATCTTAGTGAGCTATAACAGAGAACCACTTTGCACTACAGCAGGGGTCTATTAAGAGAAATGGAGCCAACATGAACACACCACTGATTTCTCTAAGTGATAATTGTAATGGTAACTATAAAACAATGAGTAATAAACAAGCATTCACACTGAAGGCGCTGCTTAATGTAGTTGACAGACAATGATAATTTCAACATGCTTTCATCATCTGATGAAGTATTAATTAATATGCTGACTATAGTTTATTACCACCGTCTTGGAGCTGGGCTGCCAAAATCTCACTGAGACTCAATTAAACAAATAAGCAAACGAGCAAAGAGTTCAATTGCTAAAACGTGACCGTTTGCAGTGTTTAATGATGAATTAAAACATTGTTTGTTGCTACCAGTTTGGCAAGTTAACAGTAGCTTTGCAGTGCAAATGAAAACATCCGGTTCTGACAAGTAACAATCATAAATGTAAACCAAATAGTCAACATTGAATGGTTAAATATGGTAATACAAATGCATAAAACTTTCAAAAGGTGAAGCACATTTCCAAAAAACATACTCATCTCCAAAAACTTGAAGAGCCCATATGTACATGACCCTACAGGGATACATTTAAAGGAAATATGAAAAATCGCTTTGATGATATAATCCTCCATCAAGAATACAAGAAGGCCTCATGAATTTTCAGTTTGCTGATATTATATACTTATAATAAAATAATATTAAGATCTCTACCCTGATTCAGTCATCGTATATCAAAATAGATGCCTGTTAATTTTTGAATTTATTAATCAATACATTTTTGCAGCAGGAAATCAAAGGTCACATAAAGCGGTAATTGGTGTTGTTTGCTGAAAATCTGTGTGCAGAGCAAGTAATCAGTTTTAAATGCAGAAGGATGCATCAAAAAGGGACAGCATAATGGGGTTAGAAGAGAAGCTGCAGGTGATAAGATCTGACTGTGGTTTGTGTGACCAAACACGCCTGCAACATGTTAGCAAGATAAACATTGCCTGTTACCTGGCTGTCCTGTTAGATGGACAGTCACTCATGCTGTGCTGTTCGCACATCACAAAATCTGACTGTGGGTGTTCATGACACGATAGGTCACGGCTGTCCCAAACCTAATATTGACTGACAGCTCCTTTTTTTCCATGTGTCTGTGTTTAACATTTTTTGAGGGTTTGTTTTTATTCTAGACTCATTCTCTGTGTCCCCTTAAAGAAAACAAACATAAAAATATAAATTTTTTTGTTAAATGTACGGCAATAGTAACAGCTGTCCAAATGTTAAACTTTTAATCAGATCCTGACACCGAAGAATATCTTTCTTTTTAGATGCTAAATTATATTCATCATTTAGTCACCGATGGCTTTATGGCCAAAAACATAGAAGTGAGTAAAGCAATGAAGCACTAAGGTAGTAGGCTAAAATGCTCTACAGATCCAAGAGGAGGGCCAGAATTAACTGATAAATGTATGGGAATGTCTTTTAGTGGAGAACTTACTCATTTGATGCTGTACTGTACAAATGTAAAACCTGCTGTTTTTTTTTCTCGTTTTTTAAAATTTTATCTTATCTTTTTTCAAAAAACATAACAAAGTACCAGCTATTGCATGTCATTTTTTGGATTAGTACATCTAATGACAGCCTCTCATACTCTCCCCCTTTATGGTGGTCTATCAGAACAGCTCTGCTGATGTTACAAGCTTTTTATGCTATCTGCCGTAATAACAGGCTGCTGGTGTCACAATCAGCTGATTGCTTACACTGGTGTTGTAAGTCTTGGAACACTCAAAACTTGAAATTTGGAAGGTCTTAGACTTAGGAATGTGTTACTTCAGGGTTGAAATGAACACAAGTACAGATTTATTATTTTTTTTTAATTTAAAGAACTTACCACTGTGTTCTGCCAATGAAACAGAGTTACCGTAATTTCCAGACTATAAGCCGCTACTTTTTTCACACGCTTTGAACCCTGTGGCATATACAATGATGTGGCTGATGCATAGATTTTTACGGGCGAGCTTCATGCCACCAATAGGTTAAGCCTCGTCACGTCAGACCAATGAAATTACTGAACAGGGTGTGTGCATGAAGTGCAAAATGACTGATCTGAAGAATTTAGTGTGAGTGCGTTTGATTTAATTCATGCCTCATCATAGAAAGCACACGAAAAAATGCATATGATGCAGCTTTTAAGTTAAAGGCAATCGATCTGCCTGTCGAAGAAGGAAATTGAGCTGTTGCACATAAGCTTGGCATCAATGAATCGATTGTGAGATGCTGGAGTCGGCAGCATGAACTGACTCAATGCCTTTTACTGCCGTGTTACAGGAAAAAAGCATTTATTTCATTAAAAGTTAAAAAATCTTTCACTGTAAATATCTCATGTTACAACGTGGACACCTGTGGCTTATAGACAAGTCCAGCCTATATGTGTACAATTTTTTAATTTTTTTTTTTATTGATTTAGTGGGTGCGGCTTATATTCAGGTGCTCTCAATAGTCCGAAAATTACAGTAGGCTTAATAGGCCCCCATGTGGATTCCTATAACTACATCACCTGACTTATGCCTTAGCTCTCCTCATAACTCAGTTGACCTCACCATGATTTTGATGTCTACTTTTTTGTCAAAAATGAACTTCTCGGGTTCATGAACAACAAGAGGCTAACAATCGGATTACTCAGTTAATATCAAGCTGTGTAATCTCATATGGTGATTGGAGAAACCACTACGGATGACTGAGCAGGAACACCAGTGATAAAATCAAAACATGGATGGCAACCTGTTGGAGTCAGCAGGAGGGGAAGTGCCAGAACAATCAAATGTGCAGCATCAACAATGCCCTCAGTGGAGCTCTTGACTGCTGATAAATGCTTCCTCCCCTCGCTCCATATTGATTGGCTGTTAGAGGTTGCTGGCTTGTCATGAAGCTTCCCATCTGTGCTCCTAGTACTCTAATGAAAAACGTGAGAAGAAGCAGTCTGGATCAAGGCTGTGTTTTTGATTTGAATAAGTCATTAATGTTCTTCACAGAGGATGTGCCTGTGATGATATCCTTCTTCCATTTTTCTCCCAATAAGATAAGAGAACCAACAATGAAACTGTTACTTTTTTCCCCCAAGTTATTCCGCTTTATAATTGTGTAAACTGCATAATGGACTAAGTAGCTGTTGTTTGTAAATTTGTAGATGAACATTAAACGAGCCTTCTGGAGTCAAACTCTACACCTCTATTATTATGCATACACAGCATGCTTCTTGAAGTAGAAGGGAACTAAAAACATTTTAAATATAGGATTTTTACCAGTTTTATTGTATGGAATTATTGCAGTAGTTTTACTTATAGGTAAAGAAGGGCATAATTTTAACTACAGCAAACAATGGCAAGCTGTTTTAACATTTAACAGCTGAGCTTGACTAACCAGAATTAAAGAGATTAAACAACATCTTTGACTGGTTCAAGCTTAATTCAAGCATTGAATGAGAAAGTGTGTCCAAACTTTTGACTGGCAGTGTATATGTAATGACAACAATGTCCAACCATTCTCTACACACTGCTTAATCCTCACTGGGGTTGCAGGGGCCTGGATTCTATCCCAGCTGACTGAGGGCGCAGGCAGGGGACGCTCTGGACAGGTCACCAATCTATCACAGGGCTACGCATAGAGACAAACAAGCACACTCACATTCACACCTATGGACAATTTAGAATTATCAGTTGACCTCATTGTGTCTTTTGGACTGTGGAAGGAAGCCGGAAAACCTACACATGATCCCAGGACCAGGCCGGGACATGAACTGGGGATCTTCTAGCTGCAAGGCGACAGTGCTAACCACTGAGTCACTGTGCTGCCCGACAACAATGTCATACATCCAATATAGATTAAAAAGATATATGAAATGATGTTGTGGATGGCTTTTTCTAAAAGGAAGAACTGATCTGCAAAACATATCTATCCATAATTACATGTTGAAACAGCTTGCCATAGTAAACCTGCCCCTGTGTAGGAGTGGCCAGTCCCACTTCGGATACAGCTTCAGATACAACTGTCATACATTGTGACTTTGGTGTGTCATCCTTGCCAAATAGATGAAGCAAAGACTAATACACAACCACAGTTGTATACACATGTAGCTGGAATTCAACTTTTTAACTCAACCTAAATTAATACATGCATTTGGTTCTAGGGGTAAATGTCCCATTGATTTTTCATCACTGCAAGCCAATCACAGGTTGGAATAAACTCCCCTGATTAATTCATCAATCCAGATGATTATAACTAACTATTCTAGTAAAGTATTTGAACTTGAAGCGTTCAGTCATTGAACTAAATATTCTCTCACATGAACTAGTAATTACAGGTAGGAACGAAAAATTACTGTGTTAAACATTATCTGCAGCTAAAATTATTTACCAATACATTCTAGGTCCCTTCAACCTTCAGCATGCACTGGAGTGGTTTGCAGATGAGTGTGTAGTTGATGGGATGTGAGTCAGCACCTCCAAGTCTGAGGCCATGGTTCTCTGCAGGAAACTGGTGGACTGCTCATTCCAGGTTCAGGCGCAGTTGCTTCTCCTAGTTAAGGAGTTATATATCTCGGGATTTGTTCATGAGTGATGGCGAAATGAATACCCCAGGAAGAAATGGAATGCGTTGCTGGGAGGAGGGATGTCTGGGATGACCTGTTTCGTCTGCTGCCTCCCAGACCTGACCCTGGATAAGCCAAAGAAAATGGATGGCTAGATGGATGGATGAATGCTCACGGCAAAATTCGTTCAATGCAAGTGAACAATGGCAGCAACCCAACAACAACGTGAGCATTTTTACAGATTTCCGTCTCCATGGATGCCGACCGAGGAGGATTCCACTTCTCCAAGAGAGATTCATAAAAAAGAGAAGATTGTCCTTGATCAGCATTCAACCTACCTAAGACTACTTACCTAAGACTGTGATCTGAAACATACAGCCAAAGTAGTCAAGAAACGGTTAACAGATCAATATCAGCATGTGGAGAGTCCAGACATGAAACTAAAAATGTATTATCTGTGGGGGGAACTGAAGATTACAGTGAAGACAAGGAAGCCTCCAATCTACTCAAAGACCTGGAGATCATCATAAAGTGGAGTGAAACAAAGTTTCAGCTGAAACGTGCAGAAAATTTGTTAGTAATTATAAGAACTGTGTAATGATTATTTGCTCTTGTGGCAAATAAAGGCTTTACCACTGATTACTGAGACTTTTGCTGCATTTCTAAATAAATTGGCAATGATGTCAAGGGATATAAATAATTTTGGATATGGACATTTATGGTAAAAACAAAAAACAACAAGAAAAAATAGAAGTGCATATCATGTATCATTAATATTGTCACATAATAATATCACATTATTTCTGTCTGTTACTGTCTTATTATATTGTGAATCTAAATTTTGGTATGACTGATTTAGGGTTGAGCAGTAAATGATACTGTACAGATACCAAAAAATACTGTATGCCTCATTTAACTTTACTTCCATCCTGTATGAACCAGCATATACCATTTTCCCAAAGACTTAGCCATGGCAGTGGCAGGTCAAGTCAAAAATGATTATATCTCCAAGTGAAATAATGTCTTCTGTTTAAATGGATTTTATAAGGCAATGAATGTGGTATATTTTACTGTTTAATGTTAAGGGCTTATTGAATTTGCACTAAGGAGGGGAGATGTTTAATCACAAATCACAGCAGTACATCAAGTAGCTGGACACACCAGCTCAGAAAGCAGAAGACAATTGTTCTAATGATGATGGAGGGAAAACAAAAACAGCATTCCCTGCAGGAGTTGAAGAGGTGTTGGACATGAAGAAACTCGGGGATCAGGCTAATAAGATCCCTGAGCAGTAAGAGATAAGAGGATCAATAGGTGTTATTCAGGAAAGATGGAGAGGGATATGTCACAGAGGTACTGCATGTCTCTAATCTTTGATTCTATATAATGAATAGCTCACAGAGATAGACCAGCAGGTAGGATTAAACCTCCTTAAGTTTATGATTTACGGAACCAGATGCATCCCTGCTTGAATTTAAGAACATCATCCTGGAGAAAGAAGGAAATAATCTCATTAAAATACTGTCCCTGACACACACGCTCTCTCTCTCTCTCTCTCTCTCTCTCTCTCTCTCTTTCTCTCTCTCTCTCTCTCCAGTAGCAGATGCAAACCCTGGTTGAACAGGATTAGTATTACATGGTGGAAACGTGCTGTAGTTTATCAGCTCCTGAAGGCCTTCTCCTCCTGACTGGATCTGTCACCACACGTCTGTAAATTTTAAGTAAATATCCTCTCATACATCAAATAGAATTTGGATTCTACAAATTCAGAGGTCATTTTATTTTGAAATGCTTTTCAGTTGACATGTGGTGAGCATTAGACAAGCAGTAGCAATGGAAATTCATTATGTTGAATTGTCCAAGCAACTGACAGGTCAATTGAGCATTTTTACTTGTGGCAGTTACTTGCTGTTACGCCTCATCTAGGGGTGGCAGGGGAACACCATGAAAGTGACACATCTTTCCCTGCAGGTTCAAAACAGCCACAGAAGCAGATTGTTTAGATTTGATGAAAGGTGCATTTATGTACACAATATTTACAGAGAGGTGTACCAAAAATCAAGATGAGGTATTATAGGTTACTGAGAAATATTAAGCCTAAAGCCAAAGTTTTCATTGTCATTAAGGAGGCTCTCTTTTAAGCTGACTATATTATCATGATAACAGATACTAGATAGATAGATCCTTTAATAATCCTTTACGGGAAATTACATTGTATTTTCAGAACAGACATAACACCACGCATTTCCTCAAATAGCTCCCATACTTAATAAGTTTAAAATAAAAAGAATAATGAATAAATACAAAAAAAAATGCGAAGTTGTTTTTGTGCATTGTAAAAATTTATAGCAGCTGGTATAAAGACTCCCTGTACCTCTCAGATTTGCCCATTGGTGTAATCAGTCTCTTACTGAAGGTGCCGCTATTGATCCCCTTCAGGGCGTGGAGTAGGTATGTAGTTTTGGTAACCATTAAACCCAGTTTGTTCAGAGTTCTGGCCTCTACCACCAGCTGGACTGTTTGTTGTTCAGCCCTGACCACTAAGTCGGCCTTTCAGCTTGTCCAGTCTGTGTTTATCTGCTGAGTAAGCGCCTTTCCCCAACAGGCCACAGCAAAAAACAGAGCACTGGTCACCACTGAATGGTAGACACTGCACAGCAGGGGTTGGCAGATGTTAAATGACTTTAGCCTCCTTAAAGAATAGAGTTGGCTTTGTCCCTTCCTGTACACCACCTCCATATGACTCTTCCAGTCCAGTTCACGTCAAGCTGCACACCAAGGTACCGGTGGTTGGCGACCACCTCCACCTCAGTGCCCCTGATGGTGATTGGTGTTGGTTGGGTCCTCCTCCTGCCTCTCTATCTCCTTTGTTTTTGTGATGTTGAGACGGAAGGGATTGTGTGCAATTCATTCCACAAAATTGTTTAATGTGTCCCTATACTCCTCCTCATCGCCCCCTTTGATGAGGCCAACAACAGTGGTGTCATCTGAAAATTTCTGCAGAAAGCAGCTG
This sequence comes from Amphiprion clarkii, assembly GCA_027123335.1. Taxonomy (NCBI): domain Eukaryota; kingdom Metazoa; phylum Chordata; class Actinopteri; family Pomacentridae; genus Amphiprion; species Amphiprion clarkii. The sequence continues at coordinate 14,657,706 of CM049586.1, forward strand.
TTGGTGTTGTATTGGAAATCGGCTGTGTAGATGGTAAACAGGAATGGAACCAGCACAATTCTTTGTGAACCCACTGTGCACAGCTTATTTCTCGCCTCAGATGCTTTCAGAAATACTTTTCGCTGAAGTGTTTTTGAAATAGAAGACAAAGTTGGCGGCCAAGCGGCTGTGTTTATCCGACGCATCTGCCAGACTGTCAAGCTGAAAGCGATGTCATGTGACCATGTTGTGACCCCCTAGTGACCGCCCACCATTCCTGCGATTTTTAGATGCAGGAAAAATGCGTCTAGTGGACACGTGGCTTCATTATTGGGTTTTTTTTACTGTTTCTATGTAGTATTTGTTAATAAATGCTTGTGTATAACTGTCATTGGTTCTACCGTGTATTTTTTTTGTTTGGGAACTGGAGGTCAATGAAATCAGAGTTTATGACTTTTGATGATGAGACTGATCAATACAAGTAGATTTGATTAATTAATGATTACTGAACCTGAAATATTCTTGATAAAGGTCTCTGAGGTGGCCTAGATAAAATATCTAAGTGGTGTCCCTGATAAACGAGTGCAATTTTTTCATAAAATGTAGTTTCTACAACTATGTGGTGTGACCGCATTAGGGTACAAATAGTTGCTACATGTAATTATATTTCTACGCATGAGGCTATTTCCACTACGAACTAATATTACTACAAAATACTAATACACAATCATGAAGAGTATTCTCTACTATTTTGGTCCTAGCCTAGCCTTCGCCGGCCAATTATGGACTGTTTTACTCAAAACAGTTATTTACTAAAAGCAACTTTAGATTTTTCAATCTAAGCCAATCAGAATCTACAAAAGTTTTTGAAACAGCTCAGCTTTAAGTTTTTGGAAGTTTTTGTGGTGTCTGGTCAACATCAAACACTGCTGAATAGACAGTGAGAGTCAAATAATTGGTATTAAAACTATGTTATTCAGCTTCAGCCCCAAGGAACCGTGAACTAATCACCTACCTGCCTACTGATTAGACAACCACCTGTGTGCCATGTGAGGAAGTCTGCTGGCAAATCTCCAACACTGCACAGCAGAGAGGCCCACGGTGGAACTTGCTGCCTGGCAACTATACAACGCTTCAGGAGGAGACAGCCTGAATTTGCTGCAAAGAAGTTTCATTCAGCCAATGGGGTCTCCAATCCAGCCAACGCTGCAAGAAGTAGGCGAAGTAAATCCATTTTCTCTGCTTCAGATCGATTGATGTCATATAACAAAATAATAAGTGTTAATTTTACTTTCTCACAACGCATCCATCGCAAACCTAATCAACTGATTAGTGAATTTATATCAGCCGCTTAACATCCTTTCTTCAGCATCATCCACTTCATTTATTTTAGTAATTTAACATCAACCATTCACCCTGCATATGCTCTTCTTTTAGTGTCATTTATTTAAGTTTGATATATTTAGTAAATATGGTGTAATAATTATCATAATTTGGACCGCATCATTGTTTTTGTGCAATTCTTTGTGTGGGAACTGAGGTAAATTACATCAGAACTTACAACTTTAAGATATCAGACTGACCAATACATAATTCTGGTAAAATACTCTTTAATATTTGCCCTGAACGATTACATTTCTCAGTAATCTGAGACGGTTCTCCTGATTTAACAAATGCAATTTAACTTTAAAGTGTGGTTATGCTACACAATCTACAGTAATTCATTTTAGCATCGGAACATACTAAAACAAGCACAGTGCAGTCATACAGACTATAAATGACGGTACCATGCCATTGTTTTTACACCCTAGTTCAAGTAATGGACTGGTCTAATTAGCAGGCTCATCACACTCTATTGATCCATGGATTGATCTCTGATGAGCAATGAGAGGCAACAGTGATGCAAAGGCAGGCAACATGAATGTAGATCTATTCCATAATATAAGTTCTCATCATCGCCTGCAGGCTGCACATTCCATAATAAACAAGGCTTTAAAAGGTAGCCACTCACTATAAATGCAAGTGTATTAAGTAGATTTTTTTTTTTTTACTTTCTATACTCCTCTCTAAACAAATTGTTTTGTAGATCACTTTGGGTTGCATATAATCCTCCATTTAAAAGTACTGATACATGGGGCAGGGATGAAGTTCGATTTGTCCTTGGTCAAGGTGTATGGATCTTAACAAATATCCCACTGCCAGGTCAGCAGACAAGGAGACTGTTTTTTGCATAATAATCTCCTAACTGAGATGCATTGGTGGACCACCAGAGAGGTGAAAGGCAAGCCTGAAGGAGCAGACTGCATGGCAGTGTATGTCAGCTGCAGTGAGAGTTTAGAAATGAGTGATAGTTCATAGTCTACCAATCAGTGTGTGCTGCATCAGGCTGAGGTTTTAATCAGTGAGCAAGGCAGAACATTATAGCTACACTACAGGCAAATGTGGGAGCCCATTTTTGACAGTAATTAACAAGCTGTTGTTGTTTTTATTTTATTTACTGAGACAAAATAATCAATTAAAAAGTAAATGTTTGGAAATATTAGAATTTGAACATTTTCTCAGAATCTTCTCATAGTTCTAACTTAATACATCAAAAGTTGAACTTTTACTCAGAATTTTGACTTTAGCTCTATTCACACAACCCTAGTACAGATTTAGTAAATCAAAATGCTCATGTCATAATCTCAGATATTGACTTTCTCCGAATATATATTTCATATTTTTTCTTTCGCTTCTTACAGGTTGAAAAAACGCTGCCACAAACAAGTATATGATTAGTGTGATGAAATGAGTATTGCTTGTCACTAATTATGTGCAGTTTCAGAAAAAAGCTTACTATTACCAGACATGATTAACATGATTGTAGAAAAACAGTAGGAAGGAAATAGATCTGGCATACATTAATACATGTACACTGGGCTATATTGTGCTGTGGGCGCCGCACTGGGACCTCTTAGAGTAATTAATGATCTCTGCTATTTCAGACACAAACAACAATTAACATTCCCTGTCTGCTTCAGGGAGTCTGTCCTAAAACAGTATTTCAAAGCTACACAAGTGATATCAAGTCTTTTCTTAATAGAAAAAAATGCCTAAATTCCCATTTTCATGTTTAATTGCTTAACATATTTTTAAAAAACTAATATACTGTATGAACACAGAAATTAGCTGAGTTGATTAGTTGCTTTTAATTTGTACGTTTGCACATGAGACCGAAGTCACATTGCTGTATTTGAGCTGTTGAGCAAACAATGATCTGCTGGACTGGTTTGGCAGGACCTCCACGGTGCTCGATGGCAGGACCTCCACAGTGCACAGTGGCAGGACCTCCATGGCACTGGGGAGTGGTGAGGTCCGGCAACGTTGGGAGCCACGTTTTCTTCTAGATAGGCTTTCAGGAGGTGCCTCCTCTGACTCTCTAAGAGCGGGTTCAGGCGGGAAACTGGTGATGTTACTATGGAGATCGTCTGGTCCAAGGGCTCTATCCAACTGAAAAGATGACAGAGCACAGGAAGATATGCAGACGGGGGGTGACTGGGAACCTCCCCTACGTCGAGAACCTTGTTGTCCACTGAAGGTTGATTTAATGGCTTGGCGGGTCCCCCGGAAAGGAGACTGCCAGGAATCATCAGAGATCAGTCTTTGGCCCCTTTCCACAATCTGTACAAATGACTGAGTGAATAAAAGTACTTGTTTTATCATCCTGAAACAGGTCTACAGAGGAATCAACATGATCTGGGTCAGGTGGCCCTGGGGGATAAACCGAAAACTTGGATGAACTGTGGTCTTGAATTGGGGAAAGCTGAATTAGCTGTGCATACAAGAAGGCTACCTGACAGTTGCGTAAAGTTGCCTGATTTAGCAAGGTGTGGTTATTATTTGACAGATTTGCCAGACAGAAGAGTCTGATCATGGTGGCTGAGTCGCATTTTCTGGCTGGCTGCAGCGTGATGGACTCGCAGGGGGGCCAGTACCGAATAAGAACTGGGCTCTGTCTCTGCTCAGTTTTTTTCAGGCCAGACCATACTGTCAAGGCAGGTCTGGGAACCCAGGTGCAGACCCAGTTGAGATAGAGAAGGTGAGGGCTTACAAAGATTATTATTTATTTTATTTTTTTTTAAATAAAGGAATGAAGCTGAAACCAATACAGAATGTGAAACTGAGATGAGGGAAAAAGTAGAGAAGCAAACCAAATCTAATTCAAAAAAGAGGCAAAACTACAAAAACCTAAAAAAAAAAACTCAAACAGAGGACGAATGTCAGGAGAACTAATATGAATAACTAAAGCTAGACGAACAGCACAGGAATACTCACGGGACAAAGGACTAAGCTGATGGTGCAGGCAGGCTCGGGGAATCCGAGGTCAGGCAAGATGAGTCAGAACTGGCATGGGCTGGAGTGGGGCCGGTAGTAGGCACAGGCAGGATCAGGGTAACGAGTGTGTTGCGGTGCAGGGTGGTCAGGGAGCAGCGGCTTAGGGAGGGAGGCAGGGTATAGTTCAGGACTCAGCAACGAAGTGGGTTTTGAATGTCTACACGATGTCCCAAAAGTTCGTTCTCCCCACTGGACAACATGTTTGATTGTCTGTCACCAAAATGGGTTACACCTGGTCAATCAGGTACTGTTTGGTTGTTTGTCTGATCAACCTGTAAGGTCCCAGTGTATAAATTTCTTGCTTGATCAAACATTACACTCACAACCAAATTCTTGAAGCATTGTTACCATGGCCAAGAGTAAGGGTGGAAAAGCTAGTCTTTCAGAGTCTGAGATTCCTGCACAGGCCATTGCTCTTTGAAATGCAGAAAAACTCTTCAACATGGAGCTCAGGACCTTGGCAGAAGTATCTGCTGGGTGCAGAAGTGGTGGAAAAGGTACAACAAAGGAGGATCCTTCACAGACTTGCTTCGCTCAGGACGTCCATCTGGCCTAACTGCAAGAGCCAAGGATATGATGCAAAATGCCAAGGGTAAAAGACACCAGTCATGCCGGTGACTCAGTCAGAGGCTGAAAAATCTTAAAGAAGATGTTTCTAAAAGCACTGCGCATCGCTATATAACAGAAACATTGGGGCTGAAAGCTATAAGAGGCCTACTCGCCAAACTGCAAAAGGAGAAGAGACTGGCTTTCGCAAAGAAATACATAACTCTGACTCCAAAAGACTGGGAGAACTGGATTTTCTCTGATGAATGCCCTCTCTACTTTTTTTCTGACACTCGACAGCCAAAACAACCGTATCTATACAGATGATTGTGAAAAAACACCATCTTCTGAGCAAGTGAAATTCAGTGCCCATTGTATGGTTTGGGGGGCTATGTCTGCTTCAGGTCTCTCAGAGGGGCACATTGTGCCTCAAGGTACCACTGTTAATGCACAATATTATACTAACAACATTGTAGAAAAGGTACTACTTCCAGATAGATGGAAGAAGACAGAAGGTAGAACCATCCACACTCAAGAACCTCGTACATTCCATGCCTGAAAGACTGAAAGGCATGATCAAAGTGAAGGGGGTGGATACTAGTTATTGAATACATTGATTATTTTGCATATTCAGTCTTTGAACTTGTTTTTCTGAGGAGAATGAACTTTTAGGATGCAGAGAGTGGATGAATGAACCGGGCTTTTATGGGAACTGGTGATTGACACTCACACTCACACACACACACTCACACACTCACTCTCACACACACACACAAACACAAAGCATAGGTCTTCTCAACCCAATTTCCCCAAGAGAGCATTCCATATGACAAACAACAAGAAGACCATAATAGTTCCCATCTCTGCCATCCCAAAGTTCATCCTGTGCTGAAATGAGGCCAGCTCTACTTTTAATAACAATGTCTGTGTCCTCTCTTATTCTTCCTCTCCCAGTGGACAAAATGGAAAATTGGATTTCACTCTTGTTTTTAAGAGGCTGATATCTCTTTTTCGGTGGAAATTGTGTTTTAATAATTAAAACAATTTCCAGAAAATGATCATTATGCTTCTTTTCATCTGTAAATGAATGCCTTTCCCTGGCTCTCTGCGCCATTGTAGAGTCTGTGGCTACCTCACTTAAGGAGGTTTTCATCGCTCCCTCCTTTCTCTTGTCTCACTGTCCAGTCACTCTTTGTTAAGCTGCTGAAATTATGAAGCTGTCCATTGTTGGAAAGATGGAAATTCATGGTTCATGTAGATAAAGAAAAATAGGGCAGAGGTTACTCTGTTCAGTGACTTGACAAATGATCTGTCACTTCTCATGTTTTTTTTTTTTTCGGCCCAGAACTAATACATATCAGGGTTTATTCCAAAGGAAATCTAACTGAGTGTGCACTGACTGCACATTTGTGACTCATATTTTCTTGGACAATCTGCTTTGTGTATGACGCCAGATTTAGTTATTTTCATGACACGACATCATGGCAACAATCTAAAATCTTGTGTGTTTTTCAGACACAATTATATATTAATGTAGTGGGTTTTCAGTGGTGCTTAGAGTATATCATGCAGAGTAACCCAAATCCTAAGCTCTTTTTATCTTTTATAGAATATATTATTAACTTTAACACAGTCTAATTTTAACCCCCTGAACCCCAAAACACACCAATGGATTTGAAAAGCATTTGTCTTTTAAATAATTGCAAAAATGTTACAATTTATCAAAGCCAGAAACTGTAATAACAGAAAGAATAGGCAGATTTTCAATTTTTCAACGCTCCTCAAATGCATCACGCGACATACGGTTTCATCTGTAAAAACAGCAAAACAGCCAAACCTAAGTTTAAAATTGTGATATTTCATCAAAAGCAGTTCTTGAACTGCAGGATGTGTTCCTACCAAGAGACTGAAGGGAAAAGACAGCATTGTGGACCAAAAATGGAATACCGAAGAGCAAGTTGTCAGGGAGATGTTTTAAGATACATTCCGAATGATGAAACATGTTATTAAAATTGAAGCGCAGGGTAGGGTGAAAAATACTATATTGAAGCTGTAAAAATGTAAATCTGGTGAGCCCATTATTGATAACATCTGTGGACACCTGGAAAAATGTTGTACATAGTAAATTTTTTTTGTTTTTTTTTTTCATTTTTCAAAGAGATTGTTTTTTCTTTTTTATGATTTATGGAATCCCAATTGTCATACTATGCAGGCAGTTCTCGCAAATCCTTGCCATGGTTGTGTGTTTCTGTGGAGGTGCAGGGCTTTATATTGCAGTGGAAAATGAACCCACAGTAAATAAAAGTGTGACAAGGGCAAAAAATTATGTAGCTGTTGTGCTAGCCTAGCCAGCAGTCCCGCTCTGCATCCCCACATCTGCTTCCGATTCCTCCGTCAGGGAGAGCCCGGCGTTCTGACGATGTCCTCTGGGATGTTGTGAGACCGCTGAAACTCGGTCATAACATCCATGCAACACGTCATTCCTACAGTGCGTAGTTGAGCTTGAGTGTAGGAAAGTCTGTTTCCATTCCTACGTACACATTCACACAGTGACAACCATAACAAAAAGCACCGACACAAGGAGCCAAGAGCCGCTGCATCCGTGCGTGCTGCCATCTTGTCTATAAATCAATAAATAAATGTAGTCCACAGCAGAGGTGGCAAAAGAGTCTATGTCTGTGTAAGAATCCACAGTGGCTTAAGTGGCAAATGTACTTGAGTCAATATGTTGAAACCATTGCTGCAGTGTCGGCTTCCTCTGGCCACGCTAACTGTTCACACTACTGGTCTCACACGTTTGATGAGTACCTGGAGAGTAGGAACAATTACCCCTTTTCCACCAAGCTGATTCCAGTGCTAGTTAATGAGACATGGTCCAACTGTCCCAGGTGCGGGAGGGGGATGGATGGCTCTGTATACTTCTGGTACATTTGTGTAAACATGGTCCAGGGTCTTGTCTTCTCTTGTGGGGCAGTGGATGGAATTTTGGGAGCATAGTCTCCAGGCTGAAATGACTGAGGTCACTAGCAAAAATAAACACTGCCGCCAGGTGTTTAGTTTGAAGTTTGCATCCAGTTCATTCATTGTAAGCTGAGCATTAGCATCGAGGGGGACAAATACTCTAGTTGCAACAATAGCAGTAAACTCTCTGGGCAGATAGAAAGCTCTAAGTTGACTGTTCTTGGCCTTTTAAGAAGACCTTTTTTTAGGGTTATAAATAGCAATGCATTTTTTTGTTAGTTTCTGTCCTCAATCTAACCATGTTCCTATGTTTACAATATCAAAACCTTCCTCTACTGCTGGTGTTTTCATAGTCCTATATCTGCAGTTCTCTGCTTTGGACATGATGAAGCACCAGATCTTTCTCTCTGCCCTTTAAAGACAAGTGTCATTCAGGCATTTCAAATGAATGCATTCAAAAGCTGGGGAGTGTGCTGTCTGAGCGAGGCTCAAATTATGTGTTTTCTGTATAATTTCGACAGGTGAGAGCTAATCTTGGCCTTCTTGATTCAAATGGAAACAGACACACAGGTTTGTTTACTTTATTGCTTTATTGACATTATTGCTATGTACCCAGCTTTCTATAATACGTCTCTTTGTAGTTACAGGGACACACAAAAAAGAAAATAAAGCATAACTATAAAAATTAGGGACACCACTTAGATCTTTTTTTTTTTTTTTTTTTAATTAGGCCTTCTACGAGACCTTTATCAGAAATATTTCAGATTGAATATAGGTCCATCCATGATCTATACACCACTTAATCCTTGTTAGGGTTGCGGAGGGGCTGGAGCCTATCGCACCTGACTTAGGGTGAAGGCAGGGGACACCCTGGACAGGGTTAGAGGACAGGTTGGACAGATCACCAGTCTATTACAGGACTACACACTGAGACAAACAAGCACACTCACATTCACACCTACAGAGAATGCAGAAACGGCAATTAACTCGAGCATGTTTTAGGACTGTGGGAGGAAGCTGGAAAACCCGGTGAAAACCCACACTGCACAGGGAGAACGCAGCAAGAACTCAGACCCAGGCTGGGACGCGAACTGGGGATCTTCTAGCTCTCAGGTGACAGTGCTAACCATTGATCCGCTGTGCAGTCTGATTGCACGTTCATAAATTTATCAAATCTATTAGTATTGATCAGTCTTACAATCAGAAGTCATGAACTCTGATTTCATTGACCTCCAGTTCCCAAACAAAGAAAAACATGGTAGAATCAAAGATCATTAGATGTAAAACATTTATTAATTGCTGCTACAAACAATAAAGCAACAATGATGCAACAAACAACAGACAGTGAATGAAAGAATACAATAAACACTCTAATTAAGCCTTTGAAGCACAACATGGATACAAAAGTGACCCAAATCCAATGGAAATCTCCTGACCCATACTGTGCATCAAAGGATTAATTCATGACTGTAAGCAATTGGTAGCGTGGTGAGCAATTTAGAATCACTTTGGAATTAAAATCAGTTGAATGTCTAGATTCACAATTTAGCAGAGAGAAAGAAATATTTCCAAACTGGTCTCATTAGGAGACAGCATACATCCTACTTTGGACAGTGCTGCTTTCTTATCTAGGAACATGGACAAATTTATTAGAAAACTGTCACGGCACAGTTGGGAACCCAAAGGGAGTAAGTGCACAGCAAGACAGAGACCGGTGCGAGGCTCACAGGATTTATTACAAAACAATAACGGAGAACAATTCGGGGAAATGAGAACTAACTCGAACTAAGGGGATGGCGACTCACTGGGAGAACCTAAAGAGGGAGAAACTGAACTGACCCACTATGGGCCTGGAACGAGGGTGGGGAGGGGGCTGGCTCTTGGGATTCAGCGGTCCAGAGGCGCAGCTGCTGGATGGAGGGAGTTGGCGGCAGGCAGTGGCGGCTCGGGGCTCAACTGGGAGGGAACCGGTCCACTGTAGGCGGGGGAAAACAGGACGAACTGGGTGGCAGGACAGAGCAGGATCCTCCAGAGGTTCAGGCATGACCCGGTGTGCAGGACGGCAGAATTTCTCCAGTGACTCTGACTGGGCCGTTTTCCGAAGGATAAACAGGTGTTTTCTTCAGAGGTTTGGGAAGACAGGACCGCAGGGCACACAGGCAGCTTGACCTGGAGACTGCAGGAAAGAGACTCGTTAAAGGCAGGAATAGGCAACAGTAATATTGTGCAGGAGCCGATACTGACTGTATTACAGACGCTACAATCTGGCAGGGAGTGGAGAGTGAAGCTGGGCTTTATTGTGGAGGTGATGATCATGAGGATCACAGCTGTCTGGAGTTACTGTTGATGAGATGATTAGTTGCAGCCACCGCAGGGGGTGGCACAGGAGAGAGTGAGACAGGAATGAGATGAGGCTGAGAGAGAGAATGAAGAGATGGGATGGGAGAGACAGAAAAAGGAGGGACAAGGAAAAGAGGGAGGTCTGGTGGGGGCTGATGCCGGGGTCGGGGAGGGAGCCCTGACAAAAACCAAACCCCAACAGTCCAGAAGTGAGACCAGAAAGTAGAGTTGCAGTTCTACACACTTCTCTGCTGCTTCCCTATGGCTGCCTATCTCAATTAAATGCAGATTATTAAATATTTGTCATGCCCTCCTCCTTCAACTCGAGTTTGTTGGCAGCTTTCCCTGCCCCCTTCCTTTCTCTTTTCCTCCTGTGTAGTGTGTGTGCTTATTGTGAACTGCTACAAGTCATTGGCTAATTGTCTGAGTGTGCACACCTGTGGTGGGGAGTGGTCTACCTGTCAGCTCATCACCCTTGCTCCATAAAAGCCTGGTTCAGACCACGACACAATGCCAGACTGTTGAGTAACTCTCAATTAGTCAAATCCAGCTGCTCTTTGAATTTTTGATTTTGCTTTGTTCTTGCCACAAACTGTGATTCTCTCTGTCCAGTCCATGACCACCCCTGCCTGCTCTGCTGCCAGATCTGCCTGTCTGCCCCACCTGTAAAGGTTTGTAAGGTGATCCAGTCACCTGGATCATCTTACAAATGTCATCCACCTTTGCTCAGCTGGACCTCCATGCTAAACCCACACTTTGCCTGCACTGGCTGATAATGTTATTCCAGATATGATGTCTGCCACTCCACAAGCCACGCTTCATCCGCATTCCCTTGGCCTCTCTCCCTACCTGGTTGCCAGATAAGTAGCTCCCCCTCTCGTAGTTGTTCCTCACTTTTGTGATTGTGTCTGCCTAGAGCTCAGGATATTCTCTATAATTATTCCGCCATTGCTGTAGTATAGTTCATGTCCGTGCCCTGTGTGTGTTTTGTTCAGTCTGCTCTGCTTTCCTAGCTTGGTGGTACCAAGACCTGGTCAGTTGTTATTCACAATTTATCTTGCTTTAAGATTTAGTCTCATTATGTATAGAACTGTCTTGATTTTTGTATGATCCTAGTTATCATGCGCTCTTGTAATTCAGCCTCCAATCAGTTGTCACCCTCGAGTATTGTCTGTCTAGTTGTCTCTCTTCAGTGATCGCCATTTCCCGTCGACCTTAAATCAGTTCCTTGTATACTGGTGTAAACATATTGTGAATAAATTATTGTCTTTAAGCATTGATTCACTGTGTTTTCTCATCCTGCTTTTGAGCCTCTGATCCGCTCCGCAACTGTACAGTCTGGCTTATGTGAGCTCAAACAGCCAAGCTGGCATGGACCTAGCTTCCCCTGTTGTCCCCATTCAACATGCAACTGCTAATCAGAACAGGATATATACTTTAGTGATCCTTAAAAGAAATTAATTTGTAACAGTAAAAAAGGCAAAAACTAAGTAAATTAGGAACTAGAAAACAAAAATCTGGTAAACTAAGAACAAAGGATGCAAAACTAGAACTAAGCAACAACTAAGAAAAGCAGAAGTGAGTGAAATGTAAACATGACCATGAGATAAAGTAGCCTGGCAGATATAGTGCAAAATATTCAAAACGGTGCAAATGAGTAACAGAAGTCCAAGTTGTAGCAAATGTGCACTGTTGTCTTCCGGTTCGCCCATGGCAACTAGAATGAAAGTGTAATGTGTATGCACAAAGCGGAGCTTGACGTTCGTGTTCTCACTGAAAACTCCAGCTTTTGAGAAAAATTTCACTATGGATGCCATATTGAAAAGTTTTCATTTTAGGTCGTCTAAAACGCTTTTTTCGTGTAAACGGGAGGCTGCAAAACAAAACCTTTGCATTTCATCCTAAAACCACTGTGTAAAATAGCCCTCAGAATTAAGTCCTGTTGTCTCCAAGACAGCTTTAAATGGTCATTCTGTATTGAATTTGATAAGCAGATTTTACATATGTGTGAAGGTTTTGGGTTAGCTGCCCTCTTAAATGGCCTCCTACCAAATTTACGGATGTAAGAAAGAGTCTCTGGATTCTCTGTGTGTAGCTTTACATTTGTAGAATACAGTGCTCCAGATATACCAGAAAATGACTGTCCATTTGCAACAGAACATGGTCAAATTCTTGGCATATGTGAAATCCTCCCAGATGACAAAACTTACTTGAAGTATCTATCAAGGTACCTCCTTAAATCCAAACCTGGAAAAGACTGAACAAGTGTTCCCTCAAGGGAAGGGATGCAGACACTGCATTCTCTTCATACCTGATGTTATACAGTATTGAGAGTGAGGAATGTGAAGTGATCCAGAATGCTTTCTCCATTAATGCCATCTTCCATCTTCCCCTTGTCAAAACCTTGCTCTGTCAATAAAAAAAAAAATTAAAAAAAAGTAGTCTGGAATGCTGTTAAGTAGTAATGTAAGTAATGGTTTCTGCGGATGCAGACAAAGGAGCTCACATGACATAAATGTTGCCATCCACCCTTGTCCGTGAGGATCTCTGAGGACTGTCTGTACAAGTGTTCTGACTGTGCATGTCAGAGCATTACCTGCTCACCTTCTTCCACAAGCTGAAAAGCCACTTCTTTAGAGACTTTGGCAACCAGCGCTAGCACTAACTAATGTCATTCATCAAAAAGTAATTCTTATACAGCACTCGGCATGCTTTTAGTCTATTAAGTTGGAAAGCATAGTTTTTAAATTCACCTATGTACTGTTCCTTTGGAGGCTGAATGTACTTACTGTAAACTGTTGACTGTGAATTACAGATGTGCTGGAACTGCTGTATGTTCTAAGAAATTATAATTATGTATGGTGTGTTCGGTGGTGGATTGTATCCAATAATTACAGTTTATGTACCCACTTCGGAGAATTCTATGCTCTATAAGGGCTTCAGGATTACTGACCTCTTTTTCTCTCTCATGTCCACATTCTATCAGTACTAGACTGTTAACCTGTTTCTTAGAGAAAGACCTAAACAAAACACACAATGAGGTTATTTACTTCTCCAACTACTTACCTCTGACAGCTATTTTAAGTCTTGGTACCACTGCTTCAACTTTTTACGATGCCTGCAATGCCTGTGTTGAAACACTCACAGAAACTATGCCAGGAAATGATGGGGAGTAGTCTGTACCTCTGGAATGGTCTCTACCTCGTATCACTTTTGCAATTAAAGTCAAAGTCAGATGCATTACTTATACCACATATACACTTTGGCTTTGTATCCCTGCCTGGCTCCCTTTGTGCAATATCCCTGCCTATTGTAGTAGGTGGTATACATTCAGTACATTAGAACCTGGAGTGAAATGCTGTCAAAACTAACAAATGATTTACAATAGAATGAGTTTTTCTAAGTTATATGCGTTTTATATGTGGATTCTGATGTTTTGATAAAGTAAAGAAAAGCCTTTTTTTTCATATCTTCTTCGTTGCTGTATTCCACTCTCTGTCCATAAATGGTATCTGTGGCAGACCTCAGCACAGGAATTGATGCTAAATGCTTTAGAACATTCTGTACTCAAAGGCATTCTCGGGTTTGTCTGCTTTATACATAAAGCACATATGTGCAGAATAAGACAGAAGTGGTTGAGAAAGAAGTTCAAATCCCATCTACTGTTTCACCCTCTCACTGTGTAAACTGGAGCTGTGAAAGTAGCCAAAAGGTGATACCAAATCCAAGTTTTAAAAAGGTGTAGAGAAAGGAATTCAGCCATTGTTGGGTGATCTGATAATCACATTGTTGGATGCTGAGTCTGTAATCACCTCAAAGCTCTGCCTCAATTGCCAGTGGTGCACTCATAGTTTCTCTACCAACCTTCAGTTTTTAAACCGAGGTGAGACTAGTCCAGCAACGGATACATTCATAGAGCTGTAACAGAGACTATAACAGTCTTTAACAGCCTACAAAAAAAATAAATAAATAAAAAGGAAAATGTAGATTTTAACCCTTTGATGAACAACATAGGTCAAAAGTGACCCAAATCCAATGGAAAATGGGTAGCTCCTGACCCACACTGCGCATCAAAGGATTAAAGTAGTTTTGCTGTTTTGTACAGTGCACAAGCATTTTATGTAAATGTAGTACAACAGAGTACAGTACTGGCAGCTGTGGTTGCTGGTATTTTACTGAATTGTACAATCACTACATATACACAACCATTCAAAAGTTTAGGGTCAACCAGACAATTCCATGTTTTCCATGAAAACTCACACTTTTAGACATGTGCTAGCATAATTGCACGAGGACCACTAAGTCGTCTGTCATGACACTGCTCAGTCGTAAACCCATCAAACGTCTATTGCTGGACCTTGACCATTGACCACTCACATCTAAAACAGAAATGGACATGAACCATGGTTACACTGTCGTTACAGTAACTGAAACCTGTACACCTTTGTTTCAGTAAATGAACTCGACTCTTCAGATCAGGAGTGGCCACTGAGATTTCAGGGGTGGACATGCTGCGCTGTTGTGTTGAGCTGACAGTATGAGGATGTATGAGCGGCCCACCCTGTGGACAATGACTGCATCTGACATCACCACCCTGTGTGGAAGTGGAAATGCCTCCACCTCCTATGCTGACCTCTAGCCAATACTCTTTTTCCCAGCTCCTCATAACAATCCACAGTCAATAACTGACAAAATGTCAAACACATTTGTATCCATATTCCTCCCTCGGCAGGAACTCTATCTGTCGGTTGGACTGGTGTCAAGGCTGCCAGAGCTATCATCTGTTACACCATGCTCCTGATAGAAAAATTGCTGGCAGATTTATGTTTGGGCTCAGAGAAAATCGATCAGTCCTTCTCAAAAGCTATCTTTAAAGCAATCTTTTTTTCATCTAATTTATCTCACTTTGATTGCCCAGTGCAAATGATGCAGGCAACAGAGCCTGCAATATTAATATCTTCATCAATAAACAAGGCAAAACAGAGACCAAGTGAACTATCAAACCACTAATTAAAAAGAACTGATCTTCAAATAATATTCATTTAAAGCTATTTGACTCAAGCATCTCACATCAGAGAGTAGAGAAGAATAAAAGAAATAATTTCCTTTTTAAAGACTTAAAGACTGCAGCATTGTCATTTAGGTACGGAACTGATGTAAATGAGAGGCTTTGCACATGAATGCTAAAATGAAAAATAAATGTCTGATGTTGCAGGTCTCGGAGCTGAGCTACGTGCATGCAGAACATCATCAGAGCACCGACTACCAGGCTGAGGAACAGCTTCTTCCCCAGAGCTGTTGCTTCCATTACACCACTACATCTCCTCACTCCACCCCCTCTTCGATAGGGCTGGCTTCAGTTCGAAGTCGGAGCCAGTGCCTGACTTGGCACCGTTTTTTTTGTGTTTCCATCAGCTGAGCTCCGGCTCCAGGCCCCCAAAACCCTAACCCTTCAAAAGCAATGTCTGATTTTCACGGGTTAATTTTCATAAAATTTTTATTTATTGTTACTTTTGTTAGATTCGAATTATTTCTGTGACCATTGTGGGTTTTTCTTTCATTAACGGAGGGGTACCAACAATTTTGTCGACGTGTGCATATATATTTAATACTTGTTTTATACAGCTGTATGTTGTTTGTCATACTGTGTTGTTTTTGGTTTTTTTGGAAGTGCCAACAAATTTTGTTGCAGAAATGCAATGACAATAAATATCCTTGAATCCTTGCAGGAAGTGTTGTTTTTTTTTTATTATCAGCTTAGAAAATATGCATTAAATGGAACAAAGATTTATTTTCACAAACTTCACATTGATCAGCATTGTTATTGTTCAAGCAAATTGGTGGAATGAAAATCTGAAATTACTGAGGTGACTACAGTTAGTCAGGTAGTGCAGCAAAGAAAAGGCACAGCGTACAGCTGGATGAACAGGATAAATAGAAAAAATGGAAATTATGGTAATGTCAAGTTCACACGTTTCAGGAGGATGAGTAAAACTTTTTTAAATTGAGTGTGCAGACAACACAGTCATGTCCTTAGTATTTTAAGGAGGTAACATTTTTTCAAGTGGCTGCTATAACTCCTCTGAGACATGCCCTGCATTTTGTGAGATAGTGTGTAATGTCTGAACATTGCACCCATGTCAGTTGTCCATAAAATGATAATTGTATTATTGCAGACCTCCTAAAACTAACCCTATGAAACCATTCATGTGAATGGCATCAGATTAAGCGCAATCTTAAATGCACAAAGAGAGACTAAACTGCATTTGTTTCATGTGGCCAACAGCACTATGGTTAAAAAAATTTTTTTAAAAAAAGTGGTGGAAAAAAGTTTTCGGACACCCTTAAATTTTTACACAATCTAAAATATGTATATCATGAAATATTTACGGAAAAATCTTTTTGTTTCAAAAGGTGTGGCTGCATTAGACAGACACAAACAAATATAAATGATATTTTTTGTTTATTGTTTACAAGCAAAACTAAGAAAACTAAATTCTTGACAGTTTCAATACGTCAATTCTCAACATTGTATCAAAGTCAACCAATAACAGAGAATGTGTTCAAAACTGAATGAAAAATAAATAAACCATCACATCATGAAATTAATATTTAATCGTCCTGCCATTAGCATGTAGTCGAGCTTTAATCCTGGCTGGCATGTTCCCCACGAGCCTTTCACACTGTTGAGGGGTAATCTTGTCCCATTCTTCTTGAATTACTGCTTTTAATTCTTCAAAATTCTTGGGTTTTTGCTTTGAAACAGATCTTTTGATAATCCTTTGATAATGGCTCAGAAATACTTGGAAACTGTGCTCCTGCAGCCAAGTTCTACTGGCCTTGGATGTGTGGCAAGGTGCATTATCTTGTTGGAACATTCAGTTTTGACGTTGACGGAACAGTGTACGTGCAGAAGGGAGCATGTGGGTTTCTTGAATAGCGCTATACTTGGCAGAGTTCAATGTGCCTTCACAGACAGTGAGATGACCAACACCAGCAGCACTCATGCATCCCCAAACAATGATTCTGCCTCCATCATGCTTGACAGTAGGCTGGAGATAATGCTTCACCTGGCCTTCTGCGTACAATCACATTATCAGGAGGAAGATAAGGTTGGAGACTGGAGTCATCTTACCACAGAATCGTCTTCCAATTCCTGGTGTTGTGACTCAGTCTGCCTGCTCAGGGCCAGTGATGATCAGGCAACTTTGTCAAACATATAGTCAAAAATCAATTTTGGATCAAAAGTTTGAGTCTTAAAAAAATTCTAAAGAAAGCAGCTGGGACATGGGTAGGTCTGTCAGGTGGCTGCAGAAGTTGCAGCAGTGTTGTCCTACTCACTTCACACCTGGTGGTGGGAACTGGGTAGGACAACACTGCTAGAACTTTTGGATCCACCGGACAGACCTGCTCATGTCCCATCCGCTTTCCCAACTAGGTTACTGTAGCCTTACCAAACTCACACTTAACGAGGTCGAGTGTTAGCAACGTGTTAGCAAGCCGCTGAAACACCATCTTCGGACTGGAGGCCTGGCTGTACCATTCACTGGAGCACACCACCATGTCACCCTCTAGCACAATCTGCATTAACCGCTGGAAAGTGGCAGGTGCATTCTTCATACTGAATGCCATCACCAAGTATTGCATGAAGTGATCAAGTGTAACAAATGCCGATATATCAGAAGCTCTGGGTATTAGTGGAACCTGCCTGCAGCCTTTCAGTAGATCTAATTTTGTGATTAATGTAGCCAGACCAATGCTGCCAATGCAATCCTCCATGCAAGGCAACGGGAATAAATCAGGCACAGTAACTTGGTTAACTTTCCTGAAATCAAAGGATAAACGAGGGGTGCCATCAGACTTAGGAGCTAACCAGACATGGAGAGCTCCAGTGGCTACAAGTGGGCCGGGTTAAGCCATTTTCAACCAAGTACTCAACCTCTTTTTTCATCTTTTCACGTTTTCCTATAGGACAATGGTATTCATATTGTTTAATGGGAGTAGCACTACCAACATCAATATCATGGTCAACCACATGAGTGCGGGAAGGCACATCACCAAACAAAGTGGGATGGGAGTAAATCAGACCAACAATGTCATCACACTAATCAGCAGGGAGGTGTGGCAGATGGGTATCAGTGATGGACAGAATCTCAGAGTTTGACAACCTAGCACACTTCTGACCCACAGAGAGCTCTACTAAACAATCAGACATTGCATTTACCCTGACCTGACCTATGTGTCTGCAGACCCAGAGGCTGCACTCACAGGGCTGCACTGAGAGGGCTGCACACTTTTGCTACAACCGCACATTTAGAGCATTTTTTAAGCTACCACTATAGATGATCACTGAAGTGCACAATTTACAATTTAAATGCATAACTTATGATTTTAAAGGATGATTTCCCTGAAAGTATTCTTAGAATTTAAAAGGTTTATTCAAGAATAATTCCACTTTCATTTTGGCCCCAGTAAGTTTGAGGCTGCACTTTCAGGACCACACAAGTATTCGGCACTAGTCAGCATACATGGAGTGCTACTTCATATCCTATCTAAGATTTTAAAGGTTTAATTCACCCAAATAGTACTTATTACAATATCATAACTTGGTTGTTAAGATTTGCATTTGGACAAATTGTGTAATTATCAGGTAAAATAATAACGGAATCATATGTGATGGCCTTTGTGGTGTCTAGATCTCAACAGCACAGTCTGGAAGGTTGGAAAGAGGCGAAGCACAAGGACAACTCTGGAGGCAGATATATGTTTATTTTATACAATAATATTAAATAAAAATAAAAGCCAAACACACGAAGGTGAATTAGCTCTATGACTCTCGCAGCGAAATCTCTGATCTCATTACCTCTTGAGAGAGACACACGAGACAGACATTAACATGCATAAGCAGATATAGCACGGATATACCCAATAAACTGTATATATTTCACTTTTTTACCGTGGTAGAATCTAAACTCTAAGAGGAATCCAGCAATAACACACCTTTGGTTTGAAATGGGACCGGTTGCCTGATTACATACCAGATATCTGCAACTTTATTAACATCACTGAACCTGTAAAACTATTAGTATTAAACATTCACACTGAAGGTTTTTGAATTGACAGAGATCGTTGCATGCTTCTATCATCTGATGGAGGATTAATTAATACGCTGGCTGTAGTTAATTATTATCATCTGGAGCTGGACTGACAAAATCTGGCTTTGACTCAATAAAACAAATCGTTAAACAAGCTTAGTTGGTCTTACAGCAGCTGTCACAATATAAAAGTGGTCGTTTTCACTGCTTAATGACGAGTTCAAACATAGTTTGTTTCTCAGTTTAGAAGGTTATCAACAGCTTTGCTGTGCAAATGAAAGCAGCAGAAATGTTTATAATGTTAAACAAACCTTTTTATAACGTTACTAATATAACTAATAAAACAAGTATTCATGTTCTAGCTGTCTTCCATCATGATGATAAATGCTGCTACTTCAGTTGGCATTAACTCAGCAGAAAACGCAAACACCGGAGTCCTAGAAGAAACAGAAGAAACAGGCAGCCCTCTCACTGCAGCCCTCTCACTGCAGCCTCCGGGTCTGCAGACACACCCTTCTCGACACAGCGGTTGCAGGTGTCTCCAACTGGCACTCCAGCCGCTTATTTTACACTCATTTATTTCACACTCATGATGTGTCTTGTAGCATATAAAATGTTGAGGGTGTTTCATATGGACATCAATAAAATTTTGATTTTTACCTGAGGGTCTTTAACACTCACCAGCCATGTTTCGCTTGTTTCAGATGACAATCTCTGCCCCTTGGCTCTGCTTGTGCTTGAACGCCCACTACCTTTTATGTATTTTTTTTTGTTTTTTATGTTTTGCAGTAAATTGCTGTTTTATGTAGGTGCTGCCTGCCTGGGTTAAACGTCACTTGAGTCTTCCTCCCTGCTTTCTTGTCACAAACTGTGACACACAAGCTTCTTTAGTGTGAAAAAAAATCCATATTTCATTAAAAAACTTACGAAATAGTGTATCAGTTACTTTATTATGAATTTTACTTTAAGGGTCTTGGTTCTTTGCTCCACACACACGTTAGAAAGGTCTTTATTAATTCAATGAAATCTTACAAACGTGTTTAGTATTATGCAAACCAACCCAGATAAACTAAATCCATCCATCTCCAAAGTTGCACATAGAACTCACAACCTCAGCATGGGTAAACTCTTGGTACATGCTCTGTCAATGTGCAACTAAATAATTGTACTTATCCTTTTCAATCTAATACCAACAGCCCATCTTTTTTTTTTTTTTTCATTTTTACCGGATGCTATCTCCTTTTCCGGTTTCAGTGCCTTCCTTTCATCTCAGATGCCTCGTACATCGCTCCATCAAACAAGAGGCACAAAATCAATTGCTTTCTTTGTGTGCAACAGAAACACCCTTGTTTGGATCAATACACTCAAGCTGGATGATAAAGGTAACAGGTCTGTGTGTGCACGTGTGTGTTTTCAGACTGTTATGCACTGGAGACAGCTTTGTTTTCATAAAAGAAAAAAAGCAGCCCTCTGCGTGTGTGTGTGGGTGTGTGTGTGTGTGTGTGTGTGTGTTAAGTTGAGAGGTGCCTGGGCTTGTTAGGCATCTTCTGGATATCTCTCAAAAACCCTAATGATAAATGTAGTCATAAGCAGTTACTGACTAAATAAAATAATATTAATTGTAAAAAAAAAAAAGTACATAATACAGTTATTCCTCAATAACATGTAACCTTGAATGGGCTGCACAGTGGATTAGTGGTTAGCGCTGTCGCCTCACAGCTAGAAGATTGCGTCTGAGCCTAGGATCTTTTTGTGTGGAGTTTGCATGTTCTCGTTGTGCCAGTGGATAATCACTGGGTTCTCCAGCGTCCTCTCGCACTCTAAAAATATACTGAGGTTAATTGGTAACTAAATTGTCCATAGGTGTAAATGTGAGTATGATGCTTTGTCTCTATATGTAGCCCTGTGATGGACTGGTGACCTGTCCATGGTGTCCCCTGCCTTAGTTAGCTGGGATAGACTCCAGCCACCCCGCAAGCCTAATGAGGATTATGTGGTGTATGGATGATGGATAATGAATGTAACCTTGACATAGAAGATCAACATGCTCATTGTAATGGTCCTCCAGTACATAAGTATTTCTGTGCAATATCACCTGAATTGCATGACCTCTAAGCTGAACACTTGGGTATTTCCTTTTATGTAAAATTAAAAACTAATAGTTTAGATGTACTCACACATTTTTTCAGTGTTGTCATGGCTGTAATGTTCTGGTAAAGCCTGGCTTTGGATCCAAATCAACCTTATTTTTAAATGGTTGGGTGGATAAACTATGAACTAATCTATGGTATAATTCTAATGCAGTGGAAAATGTATACTGCAGGTACCCAATATTTACAAAAGTACTTCCTTTCACTCTATACTTTTGTTTTCTTCCACTGTATCACCATTTAAGCACCAGTAGGAGAAAATAACTACGTTATTGGTTGCACATTCATTAAATTATAGTGCAAATTGTGGCCTGCATTACAAGAGTGCTATGTAAATGTTTCATAAATTCTCTTGTTTTTCTAGTGACAAAATGAAATTGACCATTATCTATCTACAGAAGAATCGTTAAAACATGTTTTAGTATCACATAAACATGTACCACCCTTTTTACTTTTTTTTTTCTTTGAAGTCGTCTTTGGATGGGATATGTGTGGAAACAAACAAAAAAAAGAATACAAAATGTGAGTGCTTTCTTGTTAAACATGACCATTCCATGACAAAAATGGTATTATAATCGTTAAAAAAAAAAAAGAGTTAAAAAACAAGAAAAACCGGAGTGACCTAATTTGTCATAATAAATGGAATGCGATGATTATTGAAAAGTTTTGTTCTTCTTCTTATTTGTTATGTGAGAAATTTACCTTGTGGTATGCAAATGAGTGAATTTTGTACTGTGTGAAATACAGGCAGGGTTATGTGGAAACATTTAACCTTTGTGGGATTTGTCAAGGAAAATAGAATTTATTTTGGTTGAACCGCTACAACACCTCTGTAAATTTTGCATGACTGTGCATGCAAAATTTACAGAGATGGCACAGCTGGCTCAACATGAAAAAGGCAAGAAATGACTCTCAGCTAAAGTACAAAATATCAACTGTTGGTCGAAAAAAAAGTTGAGAGCTTATTATAAGAACTATACTCTAATTCTCATTTCTGGCCGTACAGTGAATTGTATGCTTATCTCTTTTGTATTTGGTTTCCTGTCCATCTGGTTAAAGTGTACAAAATGTCATACAGATGTGTTTGCATGAACTGATATACTGGTATGTACACAGTGATCCTGAGTTTTCTGGGCTAGGGTAGAATGAGTGAGTGAATGAATGATGTATGAGGGTTTTTTTTGTTTGGTTTTTGTTTTCTTTTGTTTGTTTTGTTGTTTTCTTTTCCCCTTCCTTGTGTATGTGTGTCTTTTGTTGTTTGAACAATTTTGTGCATTTAATATGCTAACTGGGAGTAGGGTGGGGGGAAGGGAGTTAATGGGGTGAAAACAAAGACAACAAAGGCAGTAATCTATTATGTTAACCCCATCGATGGGTTTTTTTTCCTTTTCCTTTCTCATCTGTCTTAACTGCTGTCTGTTAAAAATCAATGAACATTTCATCACAAAAAAAGGCAAGAAATGACAAAAACTAAAGTTTTTAATACTACAGGTCAAGATGAACAACGTTAGGGCAAATTCCGAAAATCTAGAGTCTTCCACAACATTGGACACTACTGAAAGATGGATGAAAAACCAGAAAAGTATGACAGGGAATGAACCCAACCAGAGAAGCATGTTTAAGCTAAAGGACTGAACTTCGCCATATCTCCACAGCAGGTACAAGTGGTAGATCTTATCGCAGCCATGCAAACAGCCACCAGAAACAACAACCTCGCAGAAACAGAAGCAGATCAGCTCAAGTAAAAATATCAGCAGCGCTCTCTGATACTAAAGTCCCACTTTCCAACCTCACATTTCAAGAAAAGAGGGCAGTAGCACCTCTCAACAAGGACGAGACTATCACAATTTTGCTGGCCAACAAAGGTAGATGCACTGTGGTACTCAACACCGCTATCACTGGAAAATAACAACTTCACTCAGCGACAGTATTACCTATGAGGCCCTGAGAGGAGATCCCATAAACAACTACTAAAAGAAGGTCATAGACTGCCTACAACAGCTGGAAAAATAAAAAGCCATAGAATGACCATACTACTACAGACTCTACCCTGGACAGGACATTCTATGCATGTATGTCCTTCCGAAAGTACAGAAGGAGGGAGCACCACTCAGGTTCATCAGCAGCATCAACTCGGTCACATACAATATTGCAAAATGCCGATCATCAATTTGAAGCACTGTTGGTAGGCAAAACCACACACTACATACAGAATTGCATTGATTTTGCAACCAAAGCCCAGAGTGAAACTGGTGCACGCCCAAACCATGGTTTCATTTGATGTCACATCACTCTTCACATGCATTCCCACATCAGAAGCAGTGGAGACTGTCAGAAAATACCTCCTGCAAGACAGCTCCCTTAGGCTATATTGCACCCTACTGGATCTCTGCCTGACCACCACCTATTTCAAATATGAAGGTTTCTACAGGCAGAAGCTTGGCTTCGCTACTCCTTGAACAGACCACCATAAGCTGTGTCCTAATTCAGAAGCTGCATCTTTCGAAGGCTACTTTTGAGAACATACTTGAGAACCCACAGACAATATAATCGGGTTTCTTACACAATGCTTAATTGACTAAATATCTGAAATCCTTGTTAAAGATATGTTTTTTTTTTATTTGTGATAAATGTCATAGGATAATTTCAACTTAAACTACATAAGATACAGTCATGAGAAGAGCTCTAGAGAAATGGTTCTCTTTCTGCCAGAACAATAGTAGATATTCAATATACAGTTCTAGGATTGCAGCCCTCTAACTGGCTTCAGTATTGGTTGTGTGGAGTGACCAGACTTAAGTCTGTGGTATCTATGGCTACCCTTGGCTCTGAGCCTGTCCATAATCATGGACACAAACCCAGTTAAAACTAGAAAAAGCTCCCAGTCACAAACCAATGAAGCCAGCTCAGAAAATATTGGTTGTGCAAAGCTGTTACCAAAACTTTTATTTGCTTCTGTAATTCACTGACAGAACTATCAGTCAACGTTTTACTGTTACAGCTACAGTATTTCAATTTTAGTTCCAGACACAAAAGTCATGACTGACTTGCTTCTGTGAGCATTTGAAAAAAAAGCACAATTGCTGTTTTTTTTATCGCAAGACAATATCAAAGTGATTAAAAAAAAGAGTGTCTATACTTTAACTAATTTGCATTCAGTCCACCACTGTCATTGAACTTGTTCCAAAACATTCATACATCTCACCCTCGCAGGAATGAGGTCCTCATTCAATCCCAAATTCTGTCAGAGCCATTTTTTTTTATAGAGCCATTTGAGTTGCCAGAATAGCAGCCAATGTGTTGACATGCTCCTTTCCAGCTTGACAAATTGACAAAGATTTGTAAACACAGGCATCATATCTCACTATGAATGTGACTCTGGTTTGAATAAAACATCGGACCACACACAAATTCCCAAACCTCTCCTACCCCCTTTTTTGTACATTTCACTAAACCCAAAGCAATTTTTTTCAGTTCATAGTCCAATTTTGTAGTCAGTGGAGTGTGGCAGAAGCATGGAGTAGCATCAGCATAAGACTGTGGAATGCATAACAGACTTTGTTACAGTTCAGAGTTGTTTGTGCCAATCTGTATCTTGTAGGAAATGGAGAGGAAGAACCTTGAGGCTACCGAGGGATAGATGTTAGGAAATGGAGCGTGATGTTTTCTGGTTTGTTTAACCTTTTTTCACCCACCCAACAAATAAATGACACATTTTTATTCATCACAAGGACCTCATTAATAATATTAGCTGATTAGAATGGCTAAGTAAAATTCCATAGCAGACTGTGCTTCAAAGTCAATCACAAGCAGTCTGTAGGTATAAGGGATAAATGGTTCTTTTCTTTAATCCTGTTTGTCTTGTTTTAGCTCCCTCTTTGCATTGACATGATTTGCATGTCATGCAGATATCACGTTGCTTAGAAAACTCATTCCATTTGAGGTCAGAGTTTTTCTGTTACTGTTTTGTCTTGTCTTTGTTGGTAATTAAAGATGTGTCATGGATTGATTTCTGTCACTCATCCATTCTGCCTGGTTGTTTCCTGTATCAATTTTCCACCCACCAGACATCATCACGGTCTTTCTGCCTGCATTTCAAATCATATACTTTCCCTTTTGCCTTTCAGTAGGTACTGCAGCTGCATGAAGTACAGTGCATACACGCAATTAGGACATACTGTTCTGTCGTAATAATGTGTCTTTGATCTTCTTTGATAGTTCATATAATCATCCCAATCTGCAGTGTAAAATGACCTGACTGGCCATAAATATTCAAAATAGATATCAATAAATGGGGCAGTGGAGCGGTGGCCAGCAGAGGACCTGCGTCTACTCATGAGGAACCTGTATGTTCTCCCCTTGCCCACTAGGGCCCTTAGTGTTTTATGTTGGTTTTCCTCCGTGCAAACTGCTCATCAGCCTTATTTCCAGCAGATGCAGAGTCGTAAAGTGTTAATGAGGATTGTATTTTGGATCAAAACTACAAGTTGTCATGATACCAGTCCCAGCTCCCATTCTCCTCACTCATTCTCCCTCTTTTTTCCCCTTTCTCCCTCGTTCTCCCTCTGGCTCCAGTTCCTGTCTTTCTCCCTCCTTGTCTCTCCTTCTCCCTCTACATCTGTCTGTGTCTGTCTTGACCTATCTATCCCTGTGTCTCCCTCTTTCTGCATCTGTCTGTCTCTGTGTCTGTCTGCCTCTCTCTCTCTCTCTCTTGCTTTCCTTGTCAGTCCTGCGTTGCCTGCACTGCTGATTGCTGTGATGAAACTCAGCTGTGACGAACATCTCACTCAGTTCACCTGTCAGTAATCAACTCCTACATAAGCCCAGTTCAGCCGAACTGCAACAGCCCCACATGGACCCAGCTCTCCCCCCGTATTCCCACTGGTTCCTGTTTTGACTCCAGACTGCCATAAAATGGATTTATTCTAATCCCTGTAATCCAGATCAGATCCTTGCTCTGTTTCCAGCCTTCTGTTTCCCAAGTCATTGTTTCTTGCCTGCCTTGACTGCTGCCAGCTCAGTTCCGATTTCACTCACTCGGACCCTGGAGTTCCCGAGCCCGCCATTCCCCCTTTGTTTTCAGTTCCTTATTGTTGTAAGTTCTCCGTTTGTTATTTTAGTTTATGCTGCTTTAGTTTTTGTAGGTTTCCACTTTTTGTTGGTTGTGAATTTTATTTTTGTAGAGTTTGGTTTAGTTCCCCCCTCAATCCGGTTTCTCTTTTTCTGTATTGTCGTAGCTTTTTTGTTGAATCAACTCTTTTTTTCATACCTTGCAGAACATGGCGTGTCGTTCACCAGGTTTTAGCCACTCGTTAATCTGTACTGAAGATAAAAATGCTTTGTCAAAACTCTCCGTGTCAAATCAGCATACTGGTTCCATAAATACACACAGCATAGCACCAGCATTTAAGAAAAGTATTTCTGAAAGGTTAAAAAAAAAATGTGTTTTCATTGAACATTAACAAAGCCACTAGACAGAGCATGGACACAATTCTTAATGTGCTTGTTCATTTTTTTTTTAATGATGATACGGCCAGAGGAACTCAACATCTGGCAAACAGGAAAGTGAACATTGCCTCAACACTTACGGAAGAAGTAAAAGATGTCAGAAAGAAAGAAGCAATAGATAGCTTGCCAGTTCTTGTAGCACAGTAAAAAAAATTTTTAATTGAACTGTAGTTGTCTGTAGTAAACTGTATTTGTTTAGTTTCTATTTTCTTATTTATGTCTGATTATTTAAGTTACCAGTTCTTACAGCACTTTAATGTTTTTTGTTATTATTTGAACTGAAATATAGTTTGCTGTTATAAACTATTTTGGACCATGTTGCAGTCAGATGGCGTACCTACCACCACCTACTGACCTTTTTAGTATTACTATAATCTGCATTCTGAGCTTCTGAAAACAGATATCTTCATTTCTTGTTAGTTAGCTAGATTGTACCCCGACCCCCACACAAAAGCAAAATAGTTCCGATTTTGGATTATTTTTCACTTTAAGCCCTGCAAGTGTGGCTGCAGTAACAAGTTTGCTGTGCCTGACTAACAATATGTCTGTGGTCTGGAATTAATTCCAAGTCCACATATATCGGTATCAGTATCGGTTGATATCGGAATCAAAAATTGAGAGTTGGAAAATATCAGCATATCAGTTTTCGGTAAAAAAGCCAAAATCGGACATCCTTAATTTTGATAAATAATGGAGATTTGGCCAATGGATTTGAAAGCCTCAACAGTGATTAGATACATTTCTAAAGGTGGTGAATATTACCTGATCGGTGATTTTGTTCCAGTCTGGAGCATATTTAAGTATAAATATTTTTTTTACCACCTCATCACTTAATTATATTAGACATTTTATACTGTTGAGCAAACCTGCTTCTCCTCCTACAATTTATAGAATTTAAGGATCTCTGTGCACACATTTTATCAGTTCAGTGTAAAATTCATGGAAGTGTGAAAATTGAGGAATTTGGGAATGTTTTGCCAATCTGATGGAGAGACATTAACAATGTAGGACAAGCAGAGAAAAATTAAAGCTGTTAAGAGACCTATACCACTTAAGACAATCATGCAAAAATGGCAGCAGGTCGCAAATATGCTATAGTAGAGTATACAGTGCAGGAACATCTGCTGTGCAAAGAGTTAAAATCCTCTACGGAATGATGTACACAAAGAGCATTTTATTCCCCCTCCTCCTCCCCTCCTGTTGGTTGTCCACTGATTGGTTGGCGGTTCAATCCCTGACCCTTCTGCATGCCCAACTGTCCTTGGGCAAAACATTGAACCCCAAGTTGCTCCTAATGGCAGGCAGGCACCTTGCATGGCAGCTGTGTCACTATTGGCTTGTGAATGTCTGTGTGAATGGGTGAATGAGAAACATTGTAAAGTGCTTTGAGTACCACTAAGGTAGAAAGGCGCTATCTAAGTGCCGACCATTTACCATTCCTCCAAGATATCACTCTTGCCAGGTTAAAAAGCTTTGACATAACATAGTTGCAAAATTTCAAGAAGTCAAAATACAAAAGATCAGTCATCCTGAAGGTCTGACAAGTAAACTTGTTCATCCTCCGAACCACTGAAGTCAAAATTCAGTATATGTAACTGCATTGCTTAGAGGCTGTTTGTGTGCTTTCACAACTACTTTCATGCATTCATAATCTGACACCTGCATTACATAGCTTATATGGCCCCTCTTGCCATATAGCCTTCTGCTGACTTGGCAAAGTCTGAGGTGCTCAGTGATATGACCGATTTGCAAAATCAGTAGACCGAGGAATTATTTTGGCCTTGATCTTTCCTAAGGCTGTGCTGAGCTCGTGTAAGAAGAAGAGATGAAAATAAAAAACAGTATAATAATAAAAGTGGACTGTGAGAGAAAGAGCAGGGTGTTTGACAGGGAGGTAATTAAATGTCGTGCAAATGACGCCTGTAATCAGCTTGTTAATGCAGAGGGATTTAAAATGGTTCACATTTGAGTTTGGTAACAACCCTCTGACATTTTAAAACCATGATTTGTGAGTGTGACTGAAAAGGAGGTGTCAGCAGTTCTGCTGTCCCCCTACTGTGAAGCTCCTCCACACATGTATATAGGTTGCTGCATAGCCACAGACTCATGACTTCTCATTTCTGCAGAAAGATCAATAACAATGAGGTTGAAACCTCCACACAACAAATAAAACTGTCAGATTGATCATTGTGCATGCTGCTACTCAGAGCTGAAAAAAATTAGCTTATATAGTTCCAGACTGCTAAAAGCCCGACCACCTTCCAGCATGTAGAGAGATAGCAAATCACAAATATAATCAGGAGCCTCATTATTCGGGCTTTAAAAACAAGCAATAAAATCTTATAATCGATTCTAAAGGCAGTGAAGGGCAGTGAGGACTGGGATAATGTGGTCAAATCTTTTAGTGTGCGAAGTCTGGCAGCAGCATTTTGTACTAGCTGTAGCTTTTGGATGTTACGTTTGCTGATACCAGAATAAAGCGCATTACAATATTCAAGTCTGGAGGAGATGAAGGCATGAATAACCTTTTCTAAGTCTTTTCTCAGGTAACTAGAGTAGTGCAGACCAACTGAAATGGTACCAGGAGCTAAAACATCCACAGACTACAGTGATAGTTTCGAGTACATCACTTTGTACATAAAAAAAGTGAACGCTGAATAGCTATTTAGCTATACTTCATTTTCTAAAACTAATACTGAAAAAAATTGGGCTCATAAACTTTCTGGATCTTAAAAGTCTCGTACAGGTTTACAACTTCTCTGACATCTCTCTCTAAAAAACATTTAATTTTTAATGTAACATTTTCCAAAAACTGTCCTCTCAATAAGATTCAACCATGTTTAATAACTGCAACATATAAGGTCTCCATTTAGTTTTCTTGGGTGAATGCAGTTAATTTCCATATTTGTGAATATTTGTCAGCAAATTATTATTATTTACTTATTTTATATCATTTGTCTCTTACTAGATTTTCCTCTTTAGAAAATCACAGAATGTATAGGTGAATGCTTCTACAAGAGCACAACCCTAAAAAATACTTTAAAAAAGAAGTCAGAAAAAAGACCTTACAGGGGAAAACAACAACAACAAAACAACAGCCTTAATATCTGGCTCTTGCTGTGGAATTTATTTTGTCTTGTCAGGCAGCTGTGGCTGCCACGGTGATGAGTGGGGCTGGAACGGCAAGTGCCGCCATCGCTCAATGGAAAACACACAGAGTGAGACGGAAAGAGCAGTGAAAAGCAAGGAGGAGGGATAGGAAGCAGGTGAAGGAGAAGGGAAGGCCGAGGCAAGACGAGCACCAAGAAGAAAAACTAAAATTGACAGAGGTGCAAAGGAAAAAGAGCAACAGCAGCAGTGACTGAAGACAGATGGAGAGATGCAGTCTGAGTTGCAGGCTGGCACTCAGCATGAGTGTGAATGTGTAAACACACACAGTTCAGTTCATCAGATTGACACAGAAACTGTTTGCAGAACAAGCTTTTCTTTTCAACACACCATCTCTATCAAGCAGCCTGTCAGCTCATGGCACTTGTCAGATTGGCTGCATTTAGCTGGGAACGCCTACAGTTAAAAGACTTGAAAACAGTGTTCTCGATTCCCGAAGTGGTTGTTTAGACTGCTTGTTTCTGGGGTGTTACATTTAGATGTGTGTGATAGAGATTTTGTTGTTGCTGCAGATGCTACTGCAGGGAAATTGTGGGAGACAGTTTTCCTGTTTGCTCGTCGATCAAACTGTTGGGTTGCAGTCTGTGCTGAAGATTACAACTGAAACATCCCAAACGTTATCTTGTGACTCCAAAAATTGTCACACTTTCTCTAAGTTAACACCTTAAAAATGTAATTTCCCTGCAGTGTTTCCAGATGTCAAGAATGCAGAGTTTTTTGGGGTTTTTTTTTGCTGTGGAATAACACAATTTTTTATTGTGACCTGTTAAAAATGTTATTGCATGTTTTCTCTTTATTATTAATCATATAAACTACATAAAATATATGAAAGAGATTTGCTGGAAAGTAAGTTTATGGGACAAAAACGGTGGGATTGAAACAGCATTACTTAAATAATTAATGTGTGTGTGTGCGTGCGTGCGTGCGTGCGTGCGTGCGTGTGTGTGTGTGCAAAAAAAAACATTGAATAAGAAGGTGTATCCAAATTTTTGATTGGTATGTTCACGTCTCCAAGTACTCTAACAAAGGTAAAACCATCTGTGATTCATCTGTAAATATTGTGAAGATTAGTTTGTGTTAATACTATCTAGCTTTTATTATAATTTGCTGCATTCAACATAAATCTGGAAAAAACCTAAATGTGTGTGAATTGTAGATCAAAAAAAAAAACTTCCAAATTGCAAAACTAACCTCTTTATACAGACAAAAAATGGTTTTCAAGTTAAAGAAGTCTTAGCCTACTCAGTGACCTCTGACAATCTTTTCAAGAGTCAAAAATAAAGATGAGCTACTGCAAGTTTGTGTGTCTGGACAACGGAAGGTCCTTTTAAGACAAGCTGCTCTATGTGATTGGAGGCTCCAGTAGAGCTGACAGTGTCTTTGCACATTTTTGTTCCAGTTATTGCATGATGGAAACTGTACTCGGTTACACCATCAGCCTCAACTGTACAACCGTACTGGTATTAGCTTTTAAGACAGCAACTTTGACTACTTTTGAAGGGTATGCAAGATTGAGAGCATAAATCAGCCCAATAAGAAGTGTGCAAGCTTTAATGGTATTCCCACATCCTTGCAAAAAATCTCCTGGCCTTCAAGAATGATAGACTCATCCACTAGATCTCCTCCATCAGCGGCATGGAAAACCAAGATCTTGAGAATGTGTTAGGTGGTGTCAGAGTGGCTGCCTTCCTGCATGTAATTTAAAAGAAAAAATAGGACAATTGTGTTGACAAAGGAAAAAAAAATGGAATTGTTTGCATTAACAGTGATTCAATTAAATAGGCATAATGAACGCACATTTTCTAAAAAAAAACTATTATTCATCACTCATTTAATTTGAAATTGCATTCAGTCTAATTCACACTGAGCCAAAACAACTGCAGGACATGCAACAAGATGGCAGCGCTCCACAGATTGTAAGCCCCGAATGAGTGATGTTAGGATGTTGCTGTCCCCCTAAATTCTGTGTCTCATCAACTTTACAATACCCAAGTACAAGTGCAACTAACCCTAAGGACTGAATACTGAAAATAAATAGATTTCCAGTTGTGTGGAATGTGTGGAATCCACAAATGTAAGATTTATTTTAGGTTTTGACAACCTATATCAACCTATATCTAATGAGTTATTGATGCCAGAAGTCTGAATCTGTGAACATCTTTCCAACTTTACCGAACTTATGCATTTATTCAATCACTAAAATAGTGTAGAGTCTACGGCCACATCAGCATGATTATAAGCATCCTCCGATAAATTCAAAACCATATACTGATGTTCCTTATATCGATTTCAGGAGATGATTGGGGATGATAAACTGTGACCTGCTGGTTGGGTTCTCTCTGTTCTCATGTTTCTTACATGTTGGTCCCTGATGCTGCCTTACTTCAGCCAGTCCATGAGCCACAGAAAACACAGTTTGCCTTGTACCCAATTGCCAGGGGTTCAACTCTTCCCACTCACGTCTGTAATTTTGAAAGTGTTTTTGCTTCTTTGGACATGTTGGAGTTTCGGGTGAAGACATTTTTAAACGTGCGGGAGCAACACCGTCTGTAACCAGGCAACTCGCGAAGGACCGGCGGGCAGGACAGGGCACAGAGAAGTCTGAGGTCCATCCGCTGGACCTGGCATTGGGTCCTCACTACATAGGCTCTACAAAGATGAAAATGGCTGCCCTTAATAGTTCCTGCATTTTATTTTGCTCATTATACAGTTTTGATGAGTGTGTGACAGACGTGTATGGGGCATTTATGAAAATATGGAACAAGTTGCGTCCCGAATTGATTCAATATGGGACGCAACGACTTAGCATGTTGGGTAGTAGAACGTACTTACTATGAGGATTTGTGCTGTATATATGTATGCATATGTGTATGTGAGACATTAAGTCTGTCCCCATGCAAGAAAGGATTGTGAACAAGCACAATTTTGGATCCACATATCTGACTGAGTTTGTTCCAGAAGGGCCTGTTTGCCAAGTTTTGGTGTGTAGCAGTCAAATTTGTGCAAGAAGATCTCCTCCAGGGAAATTGCAGTTATTCTCCTAAAGGAGGCAGGAGCGGGCACCTGGGCGCTAGATATAGTTGGGCTCACCTCCATGCACAGCAAGGGTTCCAGAACCAAACTTCTTGAGAGGGGTTGACTCTCTTTTTCGGAATTGCCCAGGGTGAGAGGCGCTGGGTGGGTGTGGGGATACTCATGAGACTCCCACTGAGCACCACGTTATGCAGTTATCCCAGAGAACGAGAGGGTCGCCGGTCTGAGACTGCATGTCGTGGAGAGGGAAACTCTGACTGTTGTTTGTGCTTGCGGCAAACAACAGTTCAGGGTATTTGGCCTTCTTGGAGTCTCTGGGCAATGTCCTGGAAAGGGTGCTGCCTGGGGACTCCATAGTTGTCCTGGGGGACTTCAATGCTCTATGGTTTTGTATCGTGTCTGGTCTGGGAATGCCTTGGGATCCACCAGGAAGAGCTGGAAAGTGTTGCCGGGGGGAGGGACGTCTTGAATGACCTGCTTCGTCTGCTGCCTCTCCAACCTGACCCCGGACAAATGGAAGAAAATGGATGTATTGACATTTGATGATTCTATTGAAAATTTTTTTTTAATTTTCTTAAACAGAGATTCTCTTTTATCTTTATCAAGACTTCTAATGCAATGCCAAATCTACAGGTACAATACTTTCACATAAATCATGCAGTACATCAGAAGGGTATGCTGTTGCCATATGAAAATTATTTGAGTTATTGCACAATGCCTTTTAACTCCATGGCTATGAGTGTTTCTAGCCAATGTTATCAAATCAAATCAAATGCCTTTATTGTCATTGGACATATGTACAATGAAATTTTGAATGCCTCTCCTTCGTGGGATCTTCGGGGAGAGCAAAGTCGCTGTGTCCGGGCACGCCGCCATCTTATACTAAGTAAATTGATGAAAGTGTAGACCTTAATACAGATGGAACTTCAGCTAACAAGTAGCACATACCTTTAACCTTATGCTTCTTACATTAGGCTCGTAAAGGATTATATATAATTTTTTAATTATTGGAATATTGTAGAAGTCAAAGTCTTAACTCTTCTCAAACTATCAAAATGTGCATATACCTATATATTGTATTAAATGCAAGACAGAAAAACATAATTTACATTCCAGTGACGCACAGTTGTTATGACCCCAACATTTCTGATGTACCTTGTTTAGACCAAAGGTTCAAGTGCAAATTAAACATGTTATACTTTCAGATTGGTTAAACTTTGCTTATTATTTCTAGGTTTATATAAAACAGCAATAAAAGTTAGTCTGGCCATCCAAATTTATAACATGAATAAAATGTGCAAAGATTTAAATTCTTTCTTAAGAAATCCTATTTCTTGCTGAATCTTGATTTTACTCTGTAAAAATTATGATAGCCCTAGTAACCCTAATGTATTTAACAACACCATGGAGTTCATTTTTTCCCAGTGTATTATGTTTTTCACTTGTGAAGTGGAATCTAGTTAGCCTAGCTAACTGGCATAAATCCACATTTTCACAAG
The DNA here is from genome assembly GCA_027123335.1 of Amphiprion clarkii. Lineage (NCBI taxonomy): Eukaryota > Metazoa > Chordata > Actinopteri > Pomacentridae > Amphiprion > Amphiprion clarkii. The sequence goes on from CM049586.1 coordinate 14,692,359, forward strand.
AGGTTTAATTTCTAAAACACGGGTTGTTACAAAATGCTACAACAAAATATTGTTGTTTGTTTTTGTCATTGTTGTGTTAGTTTTTGTTAATTGCCATCAAATATAGATCTACAAATACATGAGATCTTTATTATAATCTGTCTCTCCAGAATATTATGCAATGAAGATCAACATGTTCAAACAAGACCTCATTAAATCTATTTTTTTTTTAAAGAGCAAAGTGTTGTAGAGCTCTCTTACATTTATTTGTCGTTTATCATACTGTACATTCCACCATTATAATGGCTGCTTTCATATTTGGCTGCACTGGAGTACATGCAGCAGGATATAAGAGGCACTTCAGTAAGAGCTATGTTTTATTTACTGTGCTCTAGCCACTTGGCAGTTAACGTGTTCCCCCAAAAGCCTGGCTTTGTTAAAAGGACATGCCTGGCAGTTTGCTGTCTGGAAGATGTAATCTGTGAAATTTCCAATGTGAGATACATAAAGGTGCTAAAGGCTATTTGTATTCATCTTACTCCCCAGAGATGCTGTGGTCTGTGCATGTGTGTCTGCGGATCCACCAACACTGGATGGCTCACTTTGAATATGAAATAGTATAAAAATAAGATAAACTGATATGGCCCAGAGCATAGTTAGAGAAGTGAATGTGAGATTGAAAACTCATTCAAGTGCATGGGAGAAGTAAAACATCTACACTGAAATACATTTCCTGGTTGTTTTTATTGGATGTAATAGGCTGCTGTTAACATTTAATGTTTCTTTCCGCCCCCATAAAGATTTTCCTTTACCCTGCTTGCTCGGTGACACTTGTTGATAACCCAATCACTTGCTGACATCTATTATTGTGCTTGAATAATGGTGTGTTCAGTTGGATAATAGCAAGTTGCAAGCCACGACATTCCTATGTGTTTGTATCCTTTAAAATTCAGCCTTTTCAGAAAGCCAGAGGAGTGCCAGTTTACTGCTCTTCCCCTCACAGCAAATGCAGCCTCCTCAATCATTAAAAAGGCGTTTGATCTGTGTACCAGCAGCTCTCAACCACCCCTTTACAGTCAGTCATGAAAGCATAAAGGCTGTGTGTGCACTCAGAGACACAAGCAAAACCATTAATGTTAAATATGTATGTAACCATGGTTCTGGCCCTGGTAAATCATTGGACCACCTGATGTCTTTCCTACTATAGTCAAAAGGTAAGGAATACTTTATACCTGTTAGTATAAAGGATGGTTGCTGAACAGGCAAGGGGCACGTGGACAAGAACCTCTTTATTAAAAGATGGTTGTAGAAAATAAACAGAAGCTTGGCGGTCAACACCATTGTTTCCGGACCTTGCAAATATGGTAAGCTTTTGGGGGAAGTGGAGAGACACATGAAACCTGTTTGGAGCGCACGATTAACATGTAGCATCATCAGTATGCCAGCTAATGGACATCAGAATCCCTTGAGAGTCTATTAATACAAATTACTGAAGAATATATCATAATTAGGGTGAACCAAAAATGGAATAAAACTGTCTGTGAAAAATGTATTGCCTATTCTGCAATCACAGCTGAAATAGAACAAGCATGCAACTAAAGTTTAAGAAAGTATTGAGAAGCAACTGCTAAACAACTGAAAAGACAGAGAACAAACCCAATGAGAGGCAAAACAACTACAGAAATGGAAAACGACTATATAGAGATGCAAGCCAACTACAGAGAGCGAGAAAACAACTATAAAAAAAATTAACAGTGGTCAAAACATTAACATAAAAGATAGTCTTTTTTTTAAAAATGACAGCAACCAGTTAAACAACAAAATAACAACATCAACAAAAACTATGCAAAATGACCAAAGAGACAGAGATTATGAGAGATGTAGGGAGCATTTTACCTCTGTGTCCAGCAGTCCATTTTCTCATATGGGATACTTGGAGTTATGTAGATCAGCTTTTCACTGATATTATTTATTACTTAAATTTTTAAGTTTGATAATTTGGCAGTCATTTATTGCACTGTATAAATACTAGTGTAAAGCTAAGTAATAGAAAGACCCACATATTTAGTGTTTCATTTTAAAAATGTGTCCCTTTTTACCACAGTCTGGCTCCCAATTCTAAAGCTTCTCTACCCACTCCGACTGCACAGACACATGCTCTTGAAAAGCATTGAGGTTTAACTGTGATTACAGACCTACCACTTGACGGGAACACATATCCTTTTTAGTTGTTGTCATCCAAATCCCATTCACTGCGATTCCCCTACTTCAAACAAACTCTTGTCTCTCTGATCTGGGCCTGACAGTGTTATATGTCCTTTTATAAATCCCATCCTCACTCTTTATCCCTCTGTGTCTTTTTCTCTGTAGGATGTGTTTAATAAATGGTTGAAATTCAACTCAAATTACCAGAATTCACTATGTGGTCTGCCGGCATAGTGAAATTTTGTGCTCAAGATTCAAATGGCATTCCCTTAATCAGCCTAAATAGCAAAAAGCCTTTCATCCCTGCTAATGAGCACCAAGTCACTTTCACAATTTCAGTTTAAGAGGTGGCTACTGGACCTTGACAGCAAAGCATCAGAATGAGCTATTTCCAAGGTGATCCCCAGAAGGAGGCTTCTGGGCTGGAACACAGCAGACCTAACACAGGGGGCATCTTTGATGCCAAGTTCAAATTTCTCTATTGTATGTAATACATTTAGATTTGTTTTCGCACAAGCATGTGTTTGTATTAAATCCCATGTAGCATGAGTGTGTGGTAGCTGGTAGCTGTTCAATGTTAACACAATACACTGGTGCTGATAGGTAGATGCTATATTCCAGAAGAAAACAGCTGGTGAAATCTCTGAATAAACACAGTTTGAAGCCTTTACAATTTTGGAGAAGATCTGTTTTAAAATTTCCTTGATTACCATATGAAACTGTGTCATGAAGGGAAAAAAGAAGAAAGTAACTTAAATTATTCTAGATGTATTTACTATTAGTTTGGATTGTTTTTTCCTTAAGGTCTCAAACTGTGAATATTAGCAGAAAAGGAACACTTTGGCACAGATTCAAGAGTGGTATATTATAGGTTCTGTTTTGAAAAAAATATCCCAGCACCAGTGGATTTTTAACTCCAACTTTTTGCAATGTGACTGGCCCTAAAGCCCAATGCTGTCTGAATATCTGAAGGAATAGCCTCCACCATCAGAGCCTGTGTAGTTTAGTGGTTTCCAGATAGTGTCTTGTTGCAAAATCCTCTACTAGTATTAGCATCTTATGTCATATTATGAGTCACTCTCAAGGCTTTGACCAACTTACCGGCTGACCAGCTGATCAGAATGATACCAAATATGATCACATTAATGGCGGACATGTTTGAATTATAATGTTGATACCCAATCAGGAAAAATAAAAGATTAAAGGCAACACAAGATGCAAATTGACCATGATGTTATTGAAAAGTCGATTTGTTCTGTGAAATGGATGTACATAAAAAGGAGTTCACTTTTGATAATGACTGATGAAACCTACACCTGTGTTGCCTTCCATCTTTGTCAAAGCCTATTTGCTGGGTTATGACACAATGTAAAGAGCTTTATAATGATGTAAATCCACCGTCTTTGTGTTTTCATGGTCTTTGTGGGAAGTGACCATAAAAGTTTGCAAGAGATTTATGGTACAGCACTTTCCAGCCAAAGACAAGGACAAGAAAGCAAAGGAAAATGCACAGTGACTGAGAGGAAATTCTCACATACAGCAAATTCAGTTTATGGTACTTTAATAGATGCAAAGAAAATGATCCATAATGATACCATATGTACACACACACACACACACACACACATATATGTATATATACATACATAGCCACATGTAGACAAATTGTTGGTACCCCTCGGTTAATGAAATAAAAACCCACCATGGTACCTTCTATTTCCATGGCTACCCAGAGGAACAGCAGAGTGCTACAAGGAGGGCAAGGAAGAAAAGACCTTTGGCCATGTTGATGAAGGAGATGGAAAAAGAGATGGGAGCCTCTGAAAGGTCCTGAGGGTACTATGGCAGTAGTGACTGTTAGCAGCCTTAATAATGGAGGCTGGCTAGCAGTTGTATGTGATGACCACTGGTGGCTAGCCAAGACCATTGCTGTAGATACTGAGCATCAAGATGTGAAAGTGGAGTTTCTGCATCCCCATGGTCCAACAACAAAGGTTCAACCAAAGCTTGGCAGAAAGGATGTCTGTTTCTGCTCAGTTGAAGACATCATACTGAAACTAATGGGAAAGGCATCACCAGTCCAATCAAGAACACGAGAGAGCTACAGCATAGCCCCTGATGTGATGGACTTCATAGAACGTGAGCATGTCCGACGCCTGCTGCTGAAGGCACAAGTGCAGGTTAGAAATCTTAAGTAAGTTAATTAGACCTGTTTCAAGGCTATTGGTTTTGTGTTGAAGGCCTTTTGAGTATTGTTGTTATGGAATGTCAATTTAAGATCATATCTAGTATGAAATGGTGGTGCAGGGCAATACTACTCACACATGCACACACCCAGTCTCTCTCTCTCACCCCCCATACACAATAAAACAAAGAAGATCATGATGAAGACCAAGCAAATGAACAACTGACCCAGTATTGAATTCATTTATCTTTCAACTTAGTCACAGGACCCACACCAGAAAGGCACCCACACAGGCTAAAAGGTGGGAGGAGACAAGGATGTGGAGGAGGGGAGAGGAACACATTAGGAGAGGAAGATGAGAAGAGGTGGAGAGGAGGAAGTGGTGGAGGAGAGGTAGACAGGGGAGAGGAGGCCAAACAAAGGTGGAGAAACTGTAATTTTTAATAGTTGGAAATTTTGTAATTTTCAGTATGTTCATGATTTTTTTTAATATGTTTTATATAAGAAAAGGAGCAGTTACCTGTTTTCACCTTCACCTCGTTAAAAAAATTGTTTTGTTATTCAGTAATGCACACACATTGTTTTGTCAACACCGTCAGTCTTTTGTCAACACCGTCAGATGTATGTTTTGTTAATTTTTGAAAGAAAATGTTCTTTCTTTCTTCAGTTTATGTTGTTCATGTAATGAAGGACCAAAATTAAAAACGGAGTTTGAAAATTAAGATATTTCGAAATCTGACTTTTCAGAATAGTGTGAAATCACAAATTAAGTTAACATGATTTATTTTATGACATATCAGAGTAATTAAACCCTATTACAATATAATTCAGAACTCAAATCAAAAAATCACTTCTGGATCAAATGTCTTCAGAAAAGTTTTCAAGAAAGATTTTTGAAACAGTCTTCCTGACCTGAATCCCATCGAGACCTTGTGGCAAGTCTTGAAGACCAGAACGATGGGTAGGAAACCTGATGCAGTTTGAGGCTTTCGCCAAGGAAGAGTGGGCCACCATCCCAAAGGAGACATGCAAGAAGCCTGTGGACATGTACAAGAATCGTCTAGCAGCAGTCAAGAAAAACAAAGGCTAAGTTCTACATGATTAAAGAAAGAAATTGGACTATTGGGTATGAATAATTTTTAACACGGCATTTTTTGGGAATCGGACTGCACAGTGGGGTAGTGGTTAGCACTTTTGCCTTGCAGCTAGAAGATCCCCGTTTCGCATCCCGGCCTTCCCAGCATCTTTCTGCGTGGAGTTTGCATGTTCTCCCTTTGTATGCGTGGGTTTTCTCCGGGTACTCCGGCTTCCTCCCACAGTCCAAAAACATGCTGAGATTAATTGATTATTCTAAATTGCCCGTAGGTGTGAGTGCGAGTGTGATTGCTCATTTGTATGTGTAGCCCTGCGACAGACTGACGACCTGTCCTGGGTGTCCCCTGCCTTCGCACCAAGCCAGCTGGGATAGGCTCCAGCAACTCCCGTGACCCTAATGAGGACTGAGCGGTGTATAGAGGATGGATGGATGGATTTTTTTGAGAATCCATGAATAAAATACTCATGAAATGAAGAGTTTCTTAAATTGTGTATTGTTGTCATTCTGTAAGTTGTTGGTCACATATAACTCATTAAAAAAATTACAAAATGCATTCATTTCATCAATTTAAAAAAAAATCACAAAAATTAGCAAGGGTATGAATAATTTTGTGGACAAGTGTCATGATTTAAATTCACCTGTAAAGAGAGGAAAGCTCATATCAAAATTGGAAAAACAAAAGAAATGTTACAAGTCATATTTCTACAAGATATCCACTTATGATAGACAGAACGTTAAAAAAATGGTTTTAGAAATTCATACCATAGTTCAGTCCGGGAGGCTGGGCCGGCCGACTGGGGCAGTTCGGAGGGAAGGGAGAAGGAGATCCACGTTCTCGCTCTGGAGGAAGGCGGGGGTTCTACGACCTCATTCTGGAGGACGGTTGGTGGGGAAAGCAGGCTGCTCCAGCGGTCGCAGGGTCTGGCACCCACTACCCTCAGGTAAGGTGCTTCAGGGCCATCAAATCACACACAAACTGAAAAACTGTTTCTACCCCAGAGCCATAACAGAGATCAACTCTGCCAAACACTCACACTAACTCTCTGGACTTGAGCGCCTACTAGGAACTTCCCTTATGCAGTTGAAATTGCACTGAAATTTAGTTTCGTTTCTAAATTTGCAATGAAATTAAAAAGAATTTCATTTAGTAGAAACAATGCGACACTGAATCACTTTATTTTGCAGGTCTGGTTTATACGTACTGCTGAATGGATGACATTTCTGAGCATGGAGCAAGTTGAATTTGTATTATATCTCCCTGAAAGACATAAAGGAAATGATTTCAATTACAGCTGAAAACTACATGTAATATATTCAGCATAGCCATCCAGTAATTCATATTTATAAAGTACATTTTTTGTTAATTTTTCAATGAAAAACTGGCAGATGTTATTGTCTTTAACAGTCAATTTCCTGCCATGAAAACAACAACAATAACAAATAATGTGCAGCTACTATCAAAGCACTTTTAAAGTTCCCATATATTAAGTTCCAGATACTGTGAATTGGAGCTAAATACCAGACAAGGTTTAGGAAATTGGAGAACATGGAACCCATAAACCCACCAACCTGTTTTCCTTTCCTCAAACATTAATAAAGACCTTTCTTGAAGTTGTGCTTTTTTCTACAGCTTAACACCAATTACTTTCACTGGCACCATCCAAGCAGTTGGAGCTGCTTCAGTACCATCCAGTTTTAACTCATTATAATGCTGAGCTGGAGAATCTCCAAGATAGGACAACAATTTGCTCACAAAATATAGATTAGAGTCAGTTGTGCAGAATAAATATATGAACAAGTGTTGACTATTAGACATCCTTAACACCGTTTTGTACTGCAAACAAGCTGGGAGGGCTGCTCAGTGTATCACTCCCTCACCGGCTGCATTTACTCCCTAAATGTAATTAAGCAGGGGAATGAAATTTAATTATTCTCTTTAAACATATTGTCATTATGAGACTAAACAGGCAGCTGTATTAGGTGGTGATCTCAAACATTTAACACTAAAGATTGCAAAGGACTGAAAATAGCTTCTTTTTTCTGCATAGTTTTTCATGAGATTGCTTTCTTTTCAGAGTTACAAAAGGCTAAATGTAGTAAACGGTGTGATTTGTCACCATCAAATTATACTTCATTCGTACACTTTTTGTTGTAATTTTGGGGTTTCTGCTTTTTAGATTTCTGTTTCATTTTGAAAGAGTTGTTCCCCATGTGTCCTGCTGGATTTTACTTCTTGTCTTGTCTTTGTCTTTTCCTGCCTCTATGATTACCTGTTTGTCTCTATCAGTTCGCTTTTACCCTTACCTCCCTGATGTCTTTAGCTTTGTCGTGTTTCCTCTGTCTTTCTCAATTCATTCATTTACCACCTTGTGTTCCCTGTGTCAGTTTCCTAGTTGTCTGCATCTGCCAGTTCCTATTCCCTGCAACTGTGCTCTAATCTCCAGTTTGTGCTTCTTCCTGCTGCTAAGTGTTTCTATATAGCTCCCTGTAGTTTGGATTTTTCTTTACCCTTTTTAAAATTTTCTTGTTCCTTTTTTGGATTATCTTTTGTAGGGTATTAATTGCATTCACTGTGACTGGAAATCTACAGCATCCTAGCCAGATAGCCTTCTGTCACGTCATCAGCTTGTTCCAGCTCCTAAGTCTGCTAGCCATCAGCCTACTAGCCTACTGCCAACTCCAGTTTTTAAAATTGAATAGCCATTGATCTGCGGGCATGCTGTCACTTCTTGGTCCTGAGTTACATTGCCTCATGCCTAGTCCCATCTTTCTCTGGACCTGTGTTGATTAGCATTTGGTCTGCTAATAATGAGCCTGAATGGTAAATGGTCTGTATTTATATAGCGCTTTACTATACCTGAAATGATACCCAAAGCACTTTACATTATACATCACATTCACCCATCCACTGATGGCGGAAGTTGCCATGCAAGGTGCTAGCCACGACCCATCAGAAGCAGTTAGGGTTCGGTGTCTTGCTCAGGTACACCTCGACATGAGCTCTCCAGGCCAGGATCGAACCGGCAATCCTCCAGTTACAAGACCCCCAGTCTACCCACTGAGCCATGGCGTCCCAAACAGTCTTGATCTTGCAGGCCTCCAACGCTGTAGGCCCCAGCTGACCTTTCATATTGCAAACAGCGAAACTGACAGCCTCCGTAGCCTTCAGTCACCTTCAGTCACTTCACCGGTTGGTTAGCATGACATCAGCCAGTTTCCTGGCTGATCCTGCCCTGGAAGCCTCTTCTGGTAAGTTCTCCAGAAAAAAGCAAGGCTCCCACCAATGGCATGCTCAGCTCCTTGTGCCCTCTGCTGCCCTGCTCTTTGTACTGACTACTCCTGAAAACCATAGACATCCTGCTGCCCAGCACCCATGCTGATACCTGTCCTGTTCTGGGGCTGGATGATGCTTCCCCCTGATAATCTGGTCCTAGGTCAGTCAATGTCTTTTCTGTTCCTGGCTCTATTGCTGGCTCAGCTGATGCATCTCCTGTTCCCAGGCTGGCCAATGCCTTACCTTTTCCAGTGTTGGTGAAAGCTTCTCCTGTTTCTGACTCTGTTCCTGGGTCAAGTAATCTTTTCCAGAATGTGTGGTGGCTGTTAGAAAGCCCAAGCCTGTTGCACAGCTTATCAATGCCAAGCCTAGGCCTCTTCCATGGACCATCATGACCAAACCAGACTTCTTCCAGAGATAACCAATGCTACACCCAGGCTCCCTCCATGTTCCAATTACACAAATCTCAGCTAAGCCCACTGCGAAGTTCTTGTTGCTCTTGATGTTTCACCTGTTATTGTTGGTAGTCGTGTACCATAAGTAAGTACACTTTGATTTACTTTCCCTGCGTGTCTCTGTTACGTTCTGTGGTGTGTTTGAGTAGGTAAGGTAGATTGTGTTTATTTTTCTCTCTTGTCCCTGTTCCCAGATTACGCCCAGTGGGAGTGGCTGGGTGAACCTGTGGCTCCTTGAAATCAGCAGGGATGGTTAAATGATGAGCCAGCCTGATCGTCCTGGCCAGTGGCTCAGATCAGCTGCCAGAGTGTTGTGTTGGTGTTGATGTCTCATGTTCTGTTTCAGGCCAAGTGTCTAATTGTTAAAGGGCTGTGTGATAGGGTGACCAGCTTTGTATTTACGAAGCCTGCTTTGTGTTGGAATCTTTTTTTTTGGTAAATAAATTTCTTTTTGTTGAGGTCACACAATCAGTTTTCCTGCCTCTGTATCGGTTCCTCCTTTCTATTTGTTACTCCCCTCATCCCCTAGTTCTCGGGGACATAACAGTCTCTGTGTCCAGCATTTGGGTTCTCTTTGGAACTGATCACAACATGCTCAGTAACACTCTTAGCAGAGATGGTGTCTAAGTCAGAGTCTGCTGGTAATACAAACCCCAGTCATTCAGCAGCAGGTTAATGACAATCAGAAAGACACACTGGAGATAAAGCCACACACCCCTGGCTGGCATTGCTCAAACAATATTTTAACTTCAGTGACTTGCAAAACATTGTGCGAGGATGAGCATGAAACTCCAATAATAACTACCCTAATGCTGCATTTGATGAAGTTATTGACTGTGAATAATTCAACACTCTTCAATGCTGCAGTCTAGGTTTGAAATGAAAATTCAAATGAGGAGTGGAGACTAAATTGTTCATAAGTGAGTAAGTCAGAATATTGCCTTTTAGTTGTCAATATGACAAGTTCTGCTTTACTGCCTTGGGACACCAAAAAGCTATATTGGGAACTTTTTTGTTCCCTCCACATAGTGCTTATAATGTAGTAACTTGGTGCCATCCCGATATTTGGTCAGTGACTGTTATAAATTTGAATGGTAAATCTATTCTGACTATTGACCATATCATTTTCAGCATTCCCCATCTGTGCAAAGCCTGTAAATTGTTCCCTCTGACCATTTCTTCATTAAACACACAGGTCTCTGCATTGCTCTCTGCACGTAAAATGCCACAAAAAAGCATCCAGACTCCATGGTGATTTTTTGTTCCAGCACACACCACCCCATCTATGGTGTCACTTCACTGGCAGCAAACAGAGAAAACAACTAAGCAACTCAGTTAGTAGACAGCTGTATCTGCTGTTCAAACTACATCCCGAATTTCCAGTGACACTGAGAGTCAGTAGATTCTGGCAGACTGTAGTAAGGGAGTGTAAGAAACTTATTGATATGGGGAGGATGGGTCAGCCTACTTTTGTTTGTCATGGAAAAAGATCCTTCCTTGTGTTCTTAATATGTTTCATTGATTTTTGGTGTATAGCATAGAAAAATGATGAACAGTATCTATTTAATACATTTTTCAACCACTACAAGCACATTTTACAATGGTGAACTCCTCTGTCAGTGTAGTATTTTCACATAGCCACCAAACTACACATTGGAAGTTGAAAACATAACAATATGGTGTATTTTGCTTCCAAAACACTCTCTCTTTATGAATCACAGTCTTCAAAATTAAACATTATGACCACTGTCATTGTGATCAAGTGGTGATGTAAGAACCTATTCTAAAGGTATATCCTCTTAGACTTTTTTTCTTGAGTAGTGTTTGTCAGTCTCTGCCTCTGCCTTGACTGAGCTGCTGCCTAATCAGCAGCGAGTGTGAAAACCCGTGCAAGAGTTGCTCACCTGCCTCCAATTAGCACTCCTCTCCATAAGACCCAGACCTAGACAATCACTCATTGCCAGATCGTCAATCTACATCCAAATGCCTTGACTAGATCCCCTACATTGTTATCCACTCCCCTCTGGAAAATCCCATCTAATTCTGCTGTCTGTTTCACGACCATTACGTCAAAGATCTTCCGATATCTAAAAGCTGCCTTCACCTGAATGCTTCAGTCCTTTAGTCACAGACCACCTACCACTACAACGACTATTGCCTGCCCTTTTCCAGCCCCAATTTGCCAGCTAAGTTTGCCTTACCTTTAGCCTGTTTCGTCGCTGTCATTTTTCCTCACTAACTCAGTCTATTCATGTATTCACCTTATAGTACTTGATTGGGTTAGCTCTAGCTCTGTCTCATAGCTCTGCTGGTAATTATTGTCATGTGTCTTCCATGTAGATTCTGTGCTCTGTGTGTAGCTCTTTGGTTTTAGTATCATACCCTCCCCAGTCTCTCAGCTCCTTCGTTAAATTGAGTTTTCCCAGTTGGTTCCTTCCTTTGTGTCTTGGCCCCATGTTTGTAATGTTAATGACTTGGGAGTTTCTGATGTCTTTGATTTTTCACATCAGTCAATTCCCTAGTTAATTCCCATGGGTTATTTGTTTTCCGTCTTGTGGTTACCTGCACTTTGATATCACCTTTTTAATTCAATATTGTAAATAAACACTGTCTTCATTGGTTGTCCTCGATAGTGTCTGTGTGTGGGTTCCCTTATAAATGGTGACATTGTTTCTTTTGCATCCCACATGCGATTGAATGAGTGATGTGTTGCGAATCCGCTACTGAGGGTCAAGCGCAGGTAAGAGACACATCACAAGGCATAAGCAAAAATACAAATTGTATTTACAATACACAGCAAAAATTGGACTGTACTTTTTCCAGAGTAAAAAATATTTTACTCAAAAAGAGTAATTTCTAATCATTTAGGAGTGAAATCACTACCTTTGGATGCTAGAGTGGGTGTAAATATTCAGAGGAAATTCTCCTGGAGTAAAATGCATAACCACACCCACTAAGGATCCTTAAGTTTCGTTTTTGACGCCATTACTATTAAATGTACTATATCAGGTTGCCTAAATGTCTGCATCCATATCATGTTCTGTTGAATAATTAAGCCCATTTAAACTAACAAAGACTTCTACTCAGCCAACTATATATATGTATATAGATAGATAGATAGATAGATTTTTTTTAAAGCATTTATTTCTCTTTTTCTGACCGTCCTGCATATAGTTGCCTTACTGAAACACTCTGCATCTCGGACATTATATAAAAAACTTCCATTTGCAAAGAACCGCAGCGCAACACACAATATCTGCGGGATGTGAGAGCATGACTGCGGTTGGTAATGTTGTAAATGTAAGGACGGATTAGGTTGTATGTAGATTATGGACTGTGACGTGAAACGGTACCGCTCAAAAAGATAATTGTCTGGAAATGCAAGAACATCTATGCGCTGATAACAATCTCCCAACGAATATTTAACTCTGCGCAGTAATGCTGCTCCTTCATCCACTGGATCGTTAATAAAAGGACATGACATTTTGACAGACGGCAGAACTAGGCTTCGCCAAAACTCGCCTGATGACTGAATGAATGAGGAAATCAAATCGCGTGTGGCTGAAAGAGGGCGGAGACAGAGAGAAACTCGAGGTTTACTGAGAAAAACCTGGTCCCGACCAGGTTAGAGTCATAGAGTCTGTTACTACGGTAACTGACCAAGAGCTTAAGTTACCTCTCTTTGTGAAACAGGCTAGAGTTACCCCTCTGTCTCTGGTTTGAGTTACCTCCAGGGGTGAAAGTAGATTTTTTTTTTTGCTGGTACTGTAGATAAATTGAAAAATCATGATATATATATATATATATATATATATATATATATATTATATATATATATATATATATATATATATATACATATATATATATATATATATATATGCATGTATATATATATATATAGTATTATAATTTCAATTAATCAAATACATTTATGGATTTAAAAAGTCTAGTCAGTTACTTCTCTGGGATTTTTTTTGGCTGCACATATTCATTTTCACTAGAAATCTTCCGCTTAAATATTTGATCAATTTTTCTCTGCATCTTTATTTCTTTTTGTCTTTCTTTCTATCTTTCTTTCTTTCTCTCTAGTTTTGATCCTCGCAAAGTATCAAAAATTCGTCTTTTAAATTACCCTATCAAAACATACACATTTATTTGTCATTTCATTTATTATTTGCATTGGCCCGCTTTCAAATTTATTGGGTGAATGATTGGTTTTGACAGAAGCAAGTGTCCCCGAACTCCAAATCAAACGCACCCCTTTGCAGACCGCGCATGCTCAATTCGCTCTCGGCTACTCGGCTTAGAGTAAAGGAAAAGTTTCGCCGGGTTTGGCGTTTCGCCTCTCGCTCTCGTGTGTGAGCGAGACAGACGCCCACGGAGAATGAACGCTTTGTCATGGCTTATTATCCTACGGTTGCAAGCAAAAATAATCTCGTGTTTGAAATTTACGTAGGAAATAAAGTGCTTAATGTTTTAGGCTTCATGCTTTAGCATCACTTTTTTGTGTTCACGAGTACGATTCGCACGGGTCGCGGGATCCGCGGCCGGTTCACTGTTTGAGCTGGCAGCTCATCTCCCGTAATCTCCGTACCACGCCGTTCCGGGACCTAAACTCTTACCGGAACGCCGTTCCGGACCGTACCGGCTTACTTTCACCCCTGGTTACCTCCCTTTGTGAAATGGAAAACTCTGAGTTTCCCTCATTTCAGAGTTAACAAACTCAGAGTTTTCACTAAACCTGCTTCGTGAAACGGACCCCTGCTTCTTGCAATAAAACTGCACATACGAAAATCTTTGCAGTTTTAAGTTTCTTAGCCTTGTTTCCTAAATCTTATGACACAAAATCATATACCTGTATGAAGTAGGCAAACCCGCTCATCAGTAAAAGTTCCATCACTGTTACAGGTGGCCCAAAAGCTGATAGACCCTTCTTCAGAGAGGAAAACTCTCTAGCACAGAAAGCCTTTGTTGTGAGGCCATTGCATTGAGGAAGCATACAGCTGATGAAACAGTTGTCAAAGACAAGATGAAACAGACCTTCAGCTATCACCAGAAGATGATCCATGACCCAGTAAAGTCCTCTGATATCTTCCTTATATTTCCAAGATTCCTGGACATACCAGGAATGGTATGTTGATTTTTCGCCTGCCATGTTTTTTTTTTTAACTGTAAGAATATCTTTTTGTCTTTACAATAGTCTGGTTGAGGCTTACGATATGCTTCATGACTACAGTGCCTAAATGTTTACTTGTATCTCTTGACTTACTCTATCTTGTCTAAAGATTGAACAGGATTTCAATCTGATGTTTGGTGATGCAGTCTCTGCAAAGTTTCTGGAGAAATGATCTGCTATCTACAAGCAGAAAGTCCTTGAACAAAGCCGTGGCCTCACACAGATGGGCAAGCTTCAAGACCTGGTTCAAAATGCTGAATCTACAGCAGAAGTGGAGAATGGTATGCTGGAGGGATATAATTATTAATATACTATGTGCTTCTGAAACTTAGAGTGGTCCATTTAAAGGTACAACACCACCTTGATAACCACTGTGCTACTGGAAAGGATTTTTTTTCTTCAAAGAACTGTGCAATGACTGTCAGCTGTCTGTAAAGACTTGTTTACAATTCTTTTTAGCTGTACTTTTAGGCTGGGACAGTGACATGTCATCCCTTCTGATCCTTATCCACTTTCTGCCACCATCATCTCATAGCCGCAAGAGACCAGCAAAGCTCTCCACTAGATAAGCCAGTGACCAGCTTGTGAAGTTCATCAAGGCAAGAATATCTTCCAGTTAAATGAGGATTTCTACTTTTTAAATGAAGGTCAAATCATGTCAAGATGATTATATCAGACTGGAAGTTGAAGGGAGCACAGATGTCTCTATGAAGAGGCAGCTAGATCTGCATGTCAGGTATTAAGTTGACAGGACAATAATTAATGACTGAATCAGTAATACAAATATGCTGAAGATGTCTTTTTAAAAATGCTTTTCAGATATATGAATGAAGAAGGCCAACTCTACAGCCATTTTCTTGACCTTGTGCATGTTACTGATGGGAAGGCAGACAGCATTGTAGCAGCCATAAAAGAAGTGCTGGACAAAAAAAAGTCCTAAATGAAAAACTGTATGGATTAGGAACAGATGGAGCTGCTGTGATGACTGGTATGAACTCGCTTGCAAGCATTTTTTTTTTTTAACTGCATGTTTTACATTGTAACTAGTGAGCATGAGATTAGAGAGAACATGAATTTGTAACGTGTTTTGACATATATTTTTTCTTTTCTTGTAACAGGAACATTGCATGGTGCAGCATGTCTGTGCATCTCCCCTCTTGCTGCACTCCACACTGCTGGCAATCAGCGCAGATGCAGAGCAGCTGCTGGACCTCCACACCTGCAGTTCATCAGATAATCACCACAGCTATAAAGACCGGCTCTGCACTGCATTCTGTGTCAGATCTTCCTGCCTGTTCAGAGACTGCACTCTGACGATGGTGCGAGCCTTGTTCTTTGAACCACTGGAGCAGCCAACCTCTCTGTGTGCCCTCTCATTAGGTGAGAGCATACAGAGAGGCTGAGGCTGAAGACCGCATGAAGGCACCTCCATGCGGTACCATGTCACAAAACAGTTACAGGATGCCTTTCCCTGGTTGCTGCCGTCTGCCTGTGCTGCCCATCGCGTCGCTGTGGCATGTGGAGATGCCTCAGCAGAGGTTCCTTACATGGCTACCTTCGGGGACCACCTGCAGCAGCTCCACCTACACTTCCATAGCAGTGCCAACAGAACTGCTGTTCTAAAAGCTGCAGCAGAGTCCTTTGGCCTTAAGGAGTTAAAAGTAAAGGTGAGATTATAGAAACACATACTTTTAACACTAGACATTTTTGTAGCACTTTGGGTTGGGTTTACAGATGCGACCTGAACGTGTTGTGTACGGTGCATTTCTCTTCTCAGCGGGGTCTCTGAACTGGGTTTGGGCTCTTAACCAACATAAACAATCAGAAGGGGATAAAGGAACATATAAATTAATGGTAAGTCTATCAGTAATAATGCCTCCTTGGCAAATGAATTTAACTCATATTTTGCGGAGTCAGTGGAAAAATTAACAAAACACTTTGAGCAGCCAAATGATTGAGTCAGCGCTGCACAAAGTAAGCAAAGCCAACCTTTTCTATCTGCTCCAGATCAGGTTGATGTTTAATAACTTAATAATATAGGTTACATTTATTTATTCATAAGTGTATCGATCGTTAACCCAGACCACAGGTCCATAACATTAGATCGTTAGCTAACCACCTTTCTTTCACCATAATCCTTTTCATTTAGTTGGTTAATCTGACACCACACATCCACTACATTCTAATTTCACTGTATATAGTTCACATGTATTACATTATTAGAATAGTTAATAAGCATTTTTCATGCAGACCACTCCACAATCTTGTGTTTTTCTTTATGTGGAAATTGTGGTCAATTTAATCAGAACTTAAGACTTTTAGAAAACAGACTGATCAACTTCATTTTAATCAAAGTCTTTTTGAGACTTAATCTAAAATGATAATTTTCTCAGTAAACTCATATGGTGCCCCAAAATTAACAAGTGCAACTTAACTATAAAAACTGTAGTTACACTACAATGCAGCATAAATTTTAACTAAATTCCCAGCACATGTACATCTGAAGTTGGGTATCTGAATCAGTCAGGTGCCACTAAATCATTCAAGAGTAGCAGAAACAAATGATCTAATTAAAAGAGTGCCAATCAAACCACAAACACTGACAACAATGTAAAAGCCATTATGAACATATGGCATTTTTTTGGCTGCAACAATTATTTTGTCTTTGTAGTTGAAGTGTGAGTGGATATTGGAGTAACATGCTTCATGCATGTCAGGATTTATACACCAAGTCTGTTTCCATGGCTTTGATGTAAGAAATGCAGTGTATCAGAATATACAAGAAAGTAAAAACGTTCTTCTATGTCCTGCAGGTATTACAGACATGTCTGAAGTAAGCTCAACCTCTCAACTCACTTATGGATCATGGCTGAAGAATGGACTGGATAAAAGTGGGGGAAAAAAATTAAGTACAGTTTGATGTGTAGCTGTAAGACTGAGCCTGACTGAGCCTGAAAAAGATGTCAGAGTTACAGTGCCTGTGTTGTTTAACAAACTATTTAAATATTTCTACCACGTAGCTCCACCTAAATACACAAAAGCAATTTTTTCTTGGTTTTTGTTCAGATTCACAAGCAATTTACTAAGTTTCAGTTTTGGTGGGGCATTGTCTTTGGGCCAGACAATGCTGACATTGACATTCCTTTCTTACAGTCCAAAGATGGCGTGGGAATACAGTGACCTATAGGAAATGTTATGACTGTTAAGGGAACATGCTTGTACCCATTGAAAGAGAGTGATCAGGTAAAGAAAATAAAACATAACATTTTATTTTAAGCCCTTTGTAGATATTAGTTTACTTAAAAAAATCACACTTCTATAAACTCTTATTTAAAATCCCTGACCCTATGGTCTAGTGAACAGCAACCAACAAATTCAGCTGAATGAACTTTTATATAAATGATAATGAATGACTAGGAAGCACATTGAACTAATTTTCACACAACAGCCCAATTAATCTTGTTGAGCGTACTGAAAATACTTTATTCGTTCAGCAAATCACAACAAGAAGAGTGTTAAATATTTGTAACTGCATGATTTATCATTTTAACAATGTTTAGTCAGATGATTTAATCAAAATTTATTTAGAGGTTAGAGCAACACAGCATTGAGAATCAGAAGGTTAGGGTTAAAACACAAAGAAAAACCTCTATCAAAATCTATAAAGAATTGCACCTGTATTAGTGACTAAAGCTTGTTTTATGCTTGATGCATCTGTGAGGTTCATGTGGCTCCGTGCAGACGAATTCCATCAGTTTAGCAGCCACGCCCCCTCGCTCAGTCCTTATCAAGCTGAAAATTCCTGCCTCCAGATTTTTCCAAGAACGCGGATGGAGACACGCAGAGGAACAGGAACTCCTAGCAGCAGAAGTTCCCAAATCAGAAGCCCTGATTTAATGGAAATATACGATCACTACTCAAAGCCAGGGACACCGTCTACAGGTCAGGAGATCAGTTGGACCACAAAACTGCCAGAAAATACTTGGTAAAGGGCATCGGAGAAGCCAAGGTCAAATACAGGCAGCAAATAGAGGGGCACTTTGAGAACAATGAACCCCGTAGGGTATTAAATTCCTGACTGACTACAAAAACAACAACATGCATGTCAGTCAGGACAGGCAGGGATGGTCACTTCAATGCCAGGTGGGGAATCTGAGGGTGAGCCAGAGTTGAACCAGGTCTGGATAGTTGAGGCAGGAGTTGCACACAGTGAGGGTCATGGAACAGAGGCAGAAGAGAGTTCCGGTTAACCAGATCTCAACAAGAGCAGAATAATTGTCTGAGTTGACTAACGAGAGTTGTTCAACAGTCCAGCGTTGAGTATCGCTCTGAGCTTGGCTTGTACGGTGAGAGGACATGCGTTGCAGATGGACTTCTCCTCGCCACAAGTACCTCAATCAGGTAAGTATTCAATAGGCTGCACCTGCACACATTCCACACACACATCTCACTGGCGCCCATGAGGGAAAAAGAAAAGGATGGAGAAGGAGGGAAAAGGGAAAGACAAATGTGGAGGGCAATAGATGATTTTTTTTAATCAGCACTGCTAAGCAGAAAAGGAGCAGCATGGTCACAAATCCAAAAGTGCTCTGAATGGTCAACCCCCAAGTAGTTTTCTGGACTAAAGATCCAATTTTGAAGAAAAATAAGATCTTACAGGAAGGGAAATATCCGGTAAAAAGTTGGCATTTAGCCACAGTGACCAACAGTGAGGTGCTACAACTTCCAAAATCTGATGGATGTTTCCAGCATTGTTTTAAAATAAGAAAAACATATTGTTCTTGGTTCTAAGAAAGACAGAGTAAGATGACGCCTCGTTTGGCATTCCTAACAGTCCCCAGAGGCTATCAGAGTCCAGCTTCTGTGGGCAGAAAGATAACACCCCAGCGCTGTCTTGATTTAGTAGAGGCTGCTGATGCATCGATTCATATCTTGTGCTTGTCTATGAATCATACATTAATGGATGAGACAGCCATTATCTCCACGCTTGTCCGCTCTCAGCCACTTCAACGGGAAAATAATAAAGCAGCTATACTCTTTCTCCCTCTCTCTGTTACTATCACACACATGCCTCTCACCTTTTCAACTCTCAAAGTTTTGTTTTTTCTTTTTTGGTCATGCAAGAGGGCTGCACTGCTCCTTCGCATGTGCTGATAAATGTCAACTCTTTCTGTCTCTGACTGTGTCTTCGTCTTTCTCGTCCTCTAATCCAGTTTCACCTCTTTTCAAAGCTCACACATCATCTCCAGCAAGTTGTTAGTCTTTTTGAAATCCTGCTGTGTCTCTCCTCGGGGTAGATGCATGACACTGTCATGTGTCAGTCTAAAATTTTGTACCAACAAAAATTTAACTATGTATAAACACAGTTTCTATCAGATTTATGGTCACGCACAATCAAATTATTTGTGAAACCGAGAGCATGTGCACATTCACTTCTGCAGTTGTAGGCTTGCATTAATCAACTGTCTAAGATCTACAGCTCTCAATCAAAACAAGGACAAAGGGCAGCGTTGTCACTTTGTTCTGTACTATTGTTTTTTAAATCTTTAGTATAGATGATAGAGGCTTTATTGTCATTGTGCAAAATACAACAAAACTTGTGCAGTGCAATACGAAATGCTCTTAAAAATAGGGTTAATTTGAAAAGAATTAGGTTATATACATTTGTACACATTGCACAAGTGTGCTTGTTTGTCTCTATGTGTAGCCCTGTGATAGACTGGGGACCTGTCCAGGCTGTCCCCTGCTTTCGCCATAAGCCAACTGGGATAGTCTCCAGCCCTGCAGCAACCCTAATGAGGACTAAGTGGTGTATGGATGGATGGAAACATAGCGCACTGCAACTAGTAACTAGTAGTGACTGTGGCGGACTGAGGAGATGAACAACTTTAATCATAAAGAGTAGTTTCTGACAATCATGTGGCATGGCCGCATTAGGCTACACGTTTTTCTTACATGTAATTATATTTCCATGTATGAGGTCATTTCCGCTACATGACACATGTAGGCAGGTAAAACAACAAAAACAACAAAAAAGTACAAATAGTGGGGTGCAAAATAGTGCGGTTGTTCAGCTGGACTGTCCTATTGAGCTAGGGAATGTCTGTGGGGTGGGGCAAGGGGTCGGAGGTGTAATGGAGGCAACAACCCTGGGGAAGAAGCTGTTCTGCAGTCTGCTAGTTCGTGTTTTTAAAGTCTTAAATCTTTTCCTTGATAGAAGAGAGACAAACAGCCTGTGTCCTGGATGGGTGAGGTCTCTGCCGATGTTGCTGGCCTTTTTCATAAGCTGGGCAGCGTAGACCAAGTCCAGGCTGGGAAGCTGTGCTCCCACAATCCACTGTGCAGTCTTTATGATGCATCCCAAGATCTTGATGTTGCTGATCCTCTCAACCTTCTCTCCATTTATGCGGAGAGGTGAGGGGTCATTTTCCTGGCCTTCCAGAAGTCAACAATGATCTCTTTTATTTTGGTGGTGCCCAAACTTGTAAATAGGAGAGCCTAAACAACAGCTTCACAAGCACATGACTCAACACAGGAGAGCAACTCCTCAGGTCAGGACTTAGCAGTCCACTTGCATCTGAAGGACAAAGGACACTCCTGTGAGGACAGCAATGGCCACATTTTTGAAAAGAGAGGAGATGGTTTGAGAGAGGAGTGATGGAAGCCATCTATGTCAAATTAGAACAGTCATCTCTGAACAGAGGAGGAGATCTGCGACACCACTTGTCAACCACATATAATACAGTGTTCTGTCATCTGGTGGCTGTATTGTTGGTAATTGACTTTGTACAGACTTTGTGTGCGGAGATGGCTTGTGGAGCCTGCATTGATTACAGCTCACTGATGAATGAGTTCTACACTAAATGCAACATTAACTCTTATCTGACCACACTTGTCAGAGTCCCTGCCTGGCCCCTTTTTTGTCCATCCCTCTCTCTACTTCCACTTTTTCCTCTGTATCTGCCTGTCTGTTTCTCTCCATCTCCCTCTCTTCTCTTGTCCGTATGTCTCTCATTGTCCCACTCTTCATTCCGACTTGTCTGTCTCCCACTCTCCCTCATGACCTGTCTGTCATTCTCTCTCTTCCCCTGTTCCTCCCCTGCTCTACGTTGCGCTTCATCAGTACTCAGCGGGGATTTCAAACAGCTGCTGGATCAGGACACTTGCAGCACATCAGCGCTCCAATAAAGCCCTGCTCTTCTCTCCCCTCCCCGTCAGCTTGTAGTATCAACTACATCAGTTAGTTGATCAGATCACTTGGTATCTTGCTTGCTTAGCCTGCTAACTAATACTCTGTTCTGCTCTGCCATAGTTCTTTGCCCGTCCGTCCTGCTTTCTGCCTGCCAACCCTGACAAGCTGCAGCTGCCGGCTTCGACCTTGGAAATTAGCAAACACGCCATGGATTTTGCCTTGCACGACACGACAGTCCGCCCTGCCTGCACCGACGCATCTCCCCGGTCATTGCTTCCGAGGGTCTGCTTGCACCCCACTGCCTTAGTTTCCCATTTAGTGAGTTTGGCCGTTTTGTTGGTTTTAGTTAGACCTGTTTGTATTTGTAACATTAGTTCCTCTGTTCCTAGTTTACAGTCTAGATTTTGGTTTAGTAGAATACTTAGTATTTTGACTGGACTTTAGGTGCTCCCGCCTTTCCCCTTAGTCAATTCTGTTAAGTTCAGTTTTGTGATTAAACAATAAAAGACCTTTTGTTAAACCTGACCTGTCCCGCCTGCTCTGAGTGTCTGCACCTTGGGTTCTAACCTACACCGTGACAACGCTTAAAAAATCTAGTGTTACCAACAATGCATCTGCAACCAGGAATAATCTGCGGAACAATCTAAAGCTGGACTCATTTTTATCTGTATGGTAATTCAGCTTTCTAATTTCATTTTATTTCATTTCTATGTATTCTTGTTGTAGTTGATGCATTTGTTCATACAGATGTTATAAAATATTTAGATTATTTTGCAAACTTTGCCTTTTATCGTTTTTCTTCAAGTTTCTTCTTTGTGTGCTTATATCTTTTATTTTCGTATCCAGCTTTATTTTAATGAGGCTTCCATATCTCAATATATTCCAAGTTTACATAAAGATTGGATGAATGAATTTGTAGACATTCAACAAACTAGAGCGAATTTGTTCTTTGCACACATCTATATTCTAATCAGAAGTTAGAAACCACATGTAATGCTGTACTACGTAGAATGCATACTATACCCAGACATTCTTATACCAAATTATAGTCAGATTGGAAACCAAATAGGATTGGAAACCAAATAGGAGATCCTAATTCACTGTTGGATGCCATTTTGCTAAATCAGTCCAATTAAACACAATGTAATTTCATATCCAACATGCCACAACTACCAACATCAGCTTGATTAAGTAACACAGTAAAATGTAATCCCTAATAAGCTATCAGGCCTAGCCTTTTTACTAAGACAAAACACTAAGACCTCAAAGGACAATTCATTTATTTTGCAGTTCTGCAGCACAGTTTCACATTTATTGAATTTGCTAATCATTATGAAAACAAACTGTAACATAAGCTAAAATCAAAGCACATTAGATCACATTTGGACACTGGTCTGCATAGTGCTCACAGCCTGAGTGTTGTCTGGAGTCCCATTGAGTTTGTAATACTTTCTTGACCTTGTACTCCTTTATCAGTTTAAATCATGACATTATCCAACCCCAGTAGTATCAGGCTATAGAAGCTGTCACTTCAGTTTATCTTTTTTCCATGGTAAGATTCTTTAGAATTTCTTCTAAGGTAATTTGTGACATTATACTACAGAAATTTACCATAAAATAAACTGTATATACTGTATATACACACACACATATATGTGCGTGTGTGTGTGTGTATATATATGTATGTGTATATATGTATATGTGTAAATATGTGTGTGTGTATATATATATATATATATATATATATATATATATATATATATATATACACACATATATGTGTGTAAATATGTGTGTCTGTGTGTATATATATATATACACACACACACACACACATATATTTACACATATACATATATATACACACACACACACGCATATATATATATATATCTATAGTTGTTTACATATGTTTATTGGAATTGTTTTTATTTAAAACATTTTTGTTTGTTTGTTTTTGTATTCATCAGTCCGATGGCGAGCTTGTTGCATCGGAGTTTCAGTCATAATGTGCACCAACTAGTGTTTGTTCTGGATGACAGTAAAGTGGCTATTCTATTCTATTCTCTATTCTAAAGTTACATTTTCACATAAATGTCTGCATCCACAGTGGAGCACTTTTTAAAGCTGCTGAATGATGCCTAGAGCAAATTATCTAATCTATGTTATCTATCTTAATGTTTCAGTGTTCAAAGCACATCCTTTTTATGTATCAATTTGTATTTCTTATATTGTTGCTGCTCGTGTCTGCAATCTAATCTTGAGTATTAGAAAGTTCTATTTTGTAAGTCTGACCGACAATCTGTCTAAAACCCAACTTTTACTGCCAGGGGCTGTCAGGTAAATTAATCTGTAGCTAATCTCCTTGAGCCTTTCGGTACCAAGATGCAGCATGACACAATGTGAAAGATTGTCGGGGCTTTTTTTGTTAGAATTAAGCAGCATTTATTAGGAATTTATTAATCAAGGAATGACCCTTTACTCTTTACTAAGCTATGTGCTGTAGATACTGTTTTATACAAAAGTGTAGATACTGTTTTATACAGACGTGTGTTGTGCATTTTAACAATGGAGGTGTGCGGGCAGCTATGGACAATATGCTCAGCAACAAGTTGACAGCCAAAATTTTAAAATATAGAATGAGAATTGAATTCATAAAAGTCTGTGTTATAAAGTTTTTTTTTTTAAAAAATGAGTTTACAAATGTAACAGTCTATGTAGAATGTAGAAGCATGTACAATGTGCTTTATTGTCATTATACAGTGTACAGCAAGATTAGAGAGCTTCTCCTTTCAGTGCAAACATAGCGCAAGATAAGAGTCTTTAAAAATCCTAAAGGTAGTGCAAACAGTCTCTATTTACAATTATACAATATAAATGTCACAAATGATAAACATATTTAAAAATATATGAGAATTGTTAAAAAAAAAATAATGTATTGCACTGGAAAAAAGTGTGTTGCACACTTTGGTATGATTGTATTGCACGGGTGAAGTAGTATACATAACAGAGTGAATATTGAGGTAGTATAGAGCAGCAGCAGCAGAGACAGTGATGTTCATTGCACATTTTACATTATATTGTTGGCTGGGTTGTTACATGAGAGAGTTCAGGGTGGTGATGGCTCTCGGAAAGAAGCTGTTTTTTAGTCTGTTTGTCCTTGCTTTAATGCATCTGTAACGCCTCCCAGAGGGCAATAGATCAAAAAGCTGAGAACTGGGACGGGAACTGTCCTTGATGATGTTCTGAGCTCTGCTGAGGCACCGGGTGGAGTAGATGTCCATGAGTGAGAGAAGAGGACAGCCAACAATCCTCTGTGCTGCTTTGACTGTCGTCTGAAGCCTCGCTCTGTCTGCCTCAGTGCAGCTCCCGTACCAGGTGGAAATACAGTACGTCAGCGGGCTCTCTATGGATGAGCGGTAGAAGACCAGCAGCAGCTTCCTGTCCAGGTTGTTCTTCCTGAGGACTCTCAGGAAGTGTAGCCGCTGCTGAACCTTCTTTGTGGCAGCTGTGATGTTGTCTGTCCAGGAGAGGTCATCGGAGATCTGGACTCACAGGAACTTGAATGTGTGGACTCTCTCCACACACTCGCTGTTGATGTAGAGGGGGCTTAGGTCAGTTGTGTTCCTCCTGAAGTCCATGATGCTCTCCTTTGTCTTTGAGGTGTTTAGTGTCAGGTTGTTTTTTGATGGGTGTCATTGCATTGATTCGAATCAAATAAGGAAGCAGTTGAGCTCCTCTGACAGCGACTCGCTCAGGTCGCCCGGTGTTGCATCACAGCCTCTGAAGCTCGTGATGTTCTGCAGACCCTGCCACACCTCCTGTGGTCTGTTACTGGTGAGGTGGGACTCAATTCTCCTCTTATGGTTTGCGCTGACCTCCTTTGGTAAAGGTGAGGAGGATTTAGACAGGAATTCCTGAGAGGGAGTGCAATGTCTGACTGCGTGGGAGAGCACAGTCCAGGAGGGAATCTGGAAACATTGGTAAACTGAGTAGCAGCGGTTGGTTTATGGATGTACTGCATGAAGCTTGAAATGAAGAGTGTTGTTGGACTGATCGTACTCAGGCGAGGGGAACTGTGCATGGAAATCTGGAGCAGTAGATGGAAGCCTGACTGTATGATCAAGGAAGTGTGGTGAATGGGTGATTTGGATACTTGAACCTGAGGCATGGGAGCCAGTAAGGTTAGGCCTGGTTTGCAAAGCAGAACCAAGTAACTAAAAGCAAACATTTTTCCAGGTAATATGACAATGTGTTTTGGCAGAATGATCTGGAGGAGAATAGAGCATCAAGACAGGGTTTATTTGCTGTAGAAGGTTGGTTGGAGAATGGGACTCAGGTGTTTCCCATGACTGTCATTAGGAGGTTTTATACATCCAGGCATATATGCACATACACGAGGTGGATCCCAGTACCTACAGTTTCAAGAAAAAGTATGTGAACCTTTTGGGATTACTTGGATTTCTGCATAAATCGGTTATAAAATGTGTTCTGGTCTTCATCTAAGTCACAATTATAGACAAACACAGTTCGCTTAAACTAATACCACACAAAAAATGATATGTTTCCATGTTTTTATTGAACACAGCATTTCACAAAATTCACAGTGCAGGGTGGAAAAGGTATGTGAGCCCCTAGGTTAATAACTTCTCCAATAGCTAATTGCAGCCAGGAGTCAGCCAACCTAGAATCCAATCAATGTAATGAGATTGGAGGTGCTGGTTAAAGCTTCCATGCCCTATAAAAAAAAAAAAAAAAAACACACACACACACACCAGTTTTTAGTTTACTGTTCTCAAGAAGCATTGCCTGATGTGAACCATGCATCGCACAAGAGAGCGCTCAGAAAAACTACGATCAAGAATTGTTGACTTGCACAAAGCTGGAAAGGGTTATAGAAGTCTTAAAAGCCCTGATGTTCATGTGTCCACGGACAGATTGTCTACAAATGGAGAAAGTTCAGCACTGTTGCTACTCTCCCTAGGTGTGGTCGTCCTTGTAAAGATGACTTCAAAAGTACAGTGCAGAATGCTCAACGAAGTGAAGAAGAATCCTAGAGTGTCAGCTAAAGACTTACAGAAATCTCTGGCACATGCTAGCATTTTTGTTGACAATTCTGCAATAAGAAAAACATTGAAGAAGAATGGAGTTCATGGGAGGACACCACAGAGGAAGCCACTACTGTCCAAAAAACACATTGCAGGACAGTTTGCAAAAGTGCACCTGGATTTTCTGCAGCACTACTGCCAAAATATTCTGTGGGACATATGAAACAAAAATTGATTTGTTTGGAAGGAACACACAACACTAGAGGGGGCATCATGGTTTGAGGTTGCTTTGCTGCCTCAGGGCCTGGACAGATTGCTGTCATCGACAGAAAAATGAATTCCCAAGTTTATCAAGACATTTTCCAGGAAAAGTTAAGAACATCTGTCTACCAACTGAAGTTCAACAGAGGATTGGTGATGCAGCGGACAACAACCCGAAGCATAGCGGTATATCAACAACAGAATAGCTTCAACAGAAGAAAATACACTTTCTGGAGTGGCCCAATCAGAGTCCTGACGCTGCTGTGGCATGACCTCAAGAGAGCAATTCACACCCGACATCCCAAGAACACTTCTGAACTGAAACAGTTTTGTAAAGAGGAATGTTTCAAAATTCCTCCTGTCCATTGTGCAGGTCTGATTGGCAACTACAGGAAGCATTTGGTTGAGGTTATTGCTCCCAGCGGAGGGTCAACCAATTATTAAATCCAAAGTTTCACATACTTTTTCCATCCTGCACTGTGAATGTTTACAAGTTGTGCTCAATAAAAAAATGAAAACATAATTTTTTTGTGCTGTATTAGTTTAAGCAGACTGTGCTTGTCTATTGTTGTGACTTGAACATCGGAACACATTTCATGACCAATTTATGCAGAAATCCAAGTAATCCCAATGGGTTCACATACTTTTTCTTGTAACTGTATATTACTATACTATATAGTAAGCGAGAAAGACATGTAAAATCCCACAATACATAGAATGTCAAATCCACTATGGTAAACATATAGAACATCCCATTATATTGATATTATTTTAAAGTGTGCAAGCGAGCATGTATTTCTTACCATTCTGACCCACAATTCTCTGTGCAGGGGAAGATACACACATCAATACTGACAGGATCATGACAATTTGTTTAGATATAATATTAACACACTGGGTTGTTTCACTTTTTACACACAAATTTGACTGCCAGAGTGTTTTGCTGTTTCATCCTGTGGCCACAAGCATCCAGTTGATTGACTGACAGTCAAGATATTTGTTCCACACGCTGATTCCGTTTGTGTATGCTCCAGACAGAGACAGCTCAGAGAGGCTGATTCCAAGACTTGTGCATTCATCAAGTGTTGTCAAAAGCTCAGGGTAACCAACAATTTCTTGCTCAATTGAAAAATGTTTCAACTCAGACAGATGTGTTGTCACCTCAGCTCAAATTATGGACAGTGTATAACTGTCGGACTGTTTATTTTGCTTTATTTTGCCTATATGCATGAGATAAACTGGATCATTTGCTTTCACTCTCCGTCACATACATTTAATTTGTACTTTCTGTAGAAAATTTCTAAAATAAGGGTGTGCAGGTTGAGGTTCATGTTCAAGGGGTTGAGCCACCCCAAAAATGGCCTGCTAGTTCGCACAATGGAAAATTATTTTTTGTGAGGCTGTAAGAGCACGTAACTGCTCAGATAATGGTATCAACATACAATGCCATGAAAAAGTATTTGCCCCCTACAGATATATGCATTTATACAGGTAAGAGTCAGGCTAGCCATAAGGTTCTATGCTGTCCAATCATGCTTGTACTCAGTTCACTCCTCCCTATTAGTGCGCCTTGTAACTGAGGCAGTGTTAAATCATTCAGCTCACTGCGCATGCCACATGGCTGCTGCACGATCAATTATCAACCTTCTACAGATCCACAAATCATTGCCACAGATCATCTTGCCTTCAGAGATCATTTGTACTGATTAAAAAAACTCAGCGTCTTACTTTCTAGCTGTTAACATGTCCAGGCAGGCTGATACGTCTTCAAGTAGAATGCAGTGTTGTTAAAGCAGACCAGCCTCGCAGATGTTGTGGATGACGTGTCTTAAATCTCGAGTGTCAACCACTTGGTCAACTCCCTTTCATCCCCCTCAGACAATTTCAAAATCCAGTGAGAGTTTCTAGCAGTGAAATTCAAGCTTCAAGCGGCATGAGTCATCAGTAACTTTGAATTTGTACTTCAGTTCCTAACTTCAAATCCACATCAGAAAACATCTGGCATTCCAGCTCCATCCAGCCCGTCTGTCCACCACCTCCAGTTCCTCCGGGAATATCCATATCTAACCATCTAAATCCTGCTTCAGCTCCGGAAGGCCGCATATCCAGCCTCCCCTCAACATGTCTCCTCCAGGCGTCCATCACACACCATAAACTCTAATTCAAGCCCCACAATCAAGTTTCCTCAGTGCCTCAGTCTCCACCCACCAATGTGATGTCATAGCCATCGCAGCTGTGGGACCTGACTTCTGAAGCCACATGCTGGCAGGTATTGCTATCAATCCGGATAAATATTGTTGATTTTATCTGAATCAGACTGTGGAGGAGAAGTCCCGGTGGTTGTATGAGAAATATCTGTTATTCTCATGTAATAGTGTTAGTATGTAGCAGAAATAGCCACTTGTATGGAAATATAATTATATATAGCAAAAATGTGCAGCCCAACATGGCCACACCACATAATTGTGGAAACTACACTTTATGATTAAAATTGTATTCGATTATCAATTGCACCACTTAGGTCTTTTGTCTAGGTCACCTAAGAGACCTTCATCAAGAATATTTCAGGTTCAATAATCATTGATTAATAAAATCTATTTGCATTGATCACGCTCATAATCAAAAGTTGTAAACTTTGATTTCACTGACCTCCAGTTCCCCAAGTAAAGAAATACACGGTAGAACTGACAATAATGATACAGAAACATTTATTAACTAATACTACAAACAAACAATAAACAACTGATGCAACAACGACAGTGAATAAATGAATGAATAAATGCAGATAACTTTACTCTTCTCTTTCTGTCTCTCTTCCCATACAGTTGTAGATCACCATTACACGCCACTAACTCTGTTTCCCCCAAAGTTCTGTGTTTATTCTCTGTGCAGGTGTCTCTGGATTTGGAGCTGCATGTCTCTGATCTACAGTTGCTGACCCCACTGACCTAATAATTGTTCTCTTTTTATTGCCTATTTGTTCTTCATCTGCTATCGTCCTATCCCCACCCAACCCCTCCTGCTATCCCCTACTCATCCCCACTGTCACACCATCTGGTCAAGGCAGATGGCTGCCTTCCCTGTGCCTGGTTCTGTTGAACATTTTCTTTTTCCTCCCTGTTAAACCTGAGGAAGGTTTTTTGTTTTTTTGTTGTTGTTGGTTTTTTTTTGGTTCCTTCCTACTGTTGCCGACTGCTTGCTCATAGGGAATCCAAAGGGAACTTTGGATTGTTGGGTTCTCTGTTCTGTGTTTAAAATTCACAAGGTTTTCAACCTACTATGTTAAGTGCTATGAGATGACATACAGTCGTGAAAAAAATATTAGACCACCATTGTTTTCTTCAATTTCTTGTTCAAATGCCTGGTACCACTAAAGGTATATTACCTGAAGAATACAAAAAAACATGATGAATTGCAGCTGATTACATAATACTTTATGTCCTATTTGACATGCTTAAGCTTAATTGTATTCCCAGGGTATAGAAGAGGCCATTTCATGTCATAAGCAGCACTGCACATGCAAAGACCTAGAGTGGTTTCCTTCTTACATTCAAGCCATAGCAAAACCCAGAAGTTGTCAGCTCTCACATAATCCATCCATTATCTATACACCGCTTAATCCTCACTAGGGTCGCGGGGGGGCTGGAGCCTATCCCAGCTGACTTAAAGCAAAGGCAGGGGACACCCTAGACAGGTCGCCAGTCTGTCGCAGGGCCACATATAGGGACACACAAGCACTCACACATTCACACCTACGGGCAATTTAGAATAATCAATTAACCTTAGCATGTTTTTGGACTGTGGGAGGAAGCCGGAGTACCCGGAGAAAACCCATGCATGCACAGAGAGAACATGCAAACTCCATGCAGAAAGATCCCAGGTCCGAGCTGGGACGTGAACCAGGGACCTTCTCGCTGCAAGGCGAAAGCGCTAACCACTACCCCACTGTACAGCCCGCTCTCACATAATGCCTAAAATAAAAGAATTATGTGAGCCACAAAGGCAGCTATCTTGGCACTGCTAGAAATTAGCATGAGTGGGAGACAGGTAGCGAAAAAACAGTCTCTGCTGGGGATCACAAGGATTGGACTGTTGATGATTGGGCTAAGGTTCTCTTCAGTGATTAATCCAATTTTCAGTTGATGCCCACTCCAGCCAACGTACTGGTTAGGAGGAAGCCTGGAGAAGCCTACAAACCAGACTGTCTTGCCCCTACAGTAAAACATGGGGGTGGATCAGTGGCAATCTGGGTTTGTTTCAGTATGGGTGGAACAGGGCAAGTACAGGGCTACTTTTGAAAACAGTCTTATTCTATCTGCTGGGAAACTCTTTCCTGCCTGGAATGACTGGATTTTCCAACAAGACAATGCCCCTTGCCACATGGCAAGGTCAGTCTATCAGCCTGGATAGAGAACCACAACATTGAAACCATGCCTTGGCCTGCTCCAACACCAATAATAATAATAATAATAATAATAATAATAATATTAATAATAATAATAATAATAATAATAATAATAATAATAATAATAATAATAATAATAATACATTTTATTTGTAATGCACTTTGCATTTAGGCAAAATCTCAAAGTGCACCAGATCTAAATACAATTGAAAACCTGTGGAGAATCATCAAATGCAAAATGGAGAACCACAAGCCCAAAAATAAAACAAATGTGTTTGAATTTGTGCAACAGGAATAGAATGCTGTGACAGCAGAACAATGTCAGAAGCTGGTGGAGAGCATGCCAAGATACATGACTGCAGTCACCAAAAACAATGGTTATGCAATCAAGTACTAATTCCTGTGTGTATCATGTGACTAAAACAGACAGAAAAGAAAACATGGAATGCCTAAAAGCACTGTTTTTGGCAGTACAATGTCGTAGCTATTGATCTAAGAACTTAAGCGACTTTGGCTGTTATCAAGAAAAAGCCGAAAACCATGGAAAATGGCTCGATATCACCTCTTAAATGAAACTCTTATGAACTATTTGTGTTGTTATCATTATATTTGTCCAAAGAAATGTACCTTTAGTTTTACCAGGCATTGAAATGAACAAGAAATTGAAGAAAACAATGGTGGTCTAATAATTTTTTCCATGACTGTATGTCGTCAGTTGGCGGCATATAAATAAAACTGAATTGAACTGAATAACATTGTTGCTCCATTGCAAGTGAATGAGGTGATAACAAAGCACCATTAAATAAGGTGTAAACAACCTAATAGAAAGGAAGGTATTTAGAGGGTGAAGGGTAGTCCCTCCAAGCCCATATGTATGGGAATGATGTTTAGGGATAATGCTGGTTAATGGTATGATAAGGTTAAAATCAGGTGCTGTGCTGAAGGCCTTTTAGTTGAACTAGTGAGTCCCGTTCTAGCAGAAACAGGTTCCTGTTCCACGTGCATTCTCAAACAGATGCAACTGTTCTTCACTGTCAACATACTCACAGTTGCACATAAATTAATTTTTTGCACCAAGCGCCAGTGTGCAGCAAAATAGCCACAGAAACCTCTGTGCTTATGTGCACATCATCTTTTTCATTTGTATTCCACAAGTGTGGAGAACTTGACTCCGTGAACCTTTCAGAGACAAAGAAATACATTGAATTCCATTTTCATGTGAGTTATGGCATTATGCTGGTAGTCAACGGCAGGCGGTTATTGTTCAGATCATTGTGAAAATAAAATGGAAAGACAATATCACTGCACAACCTTCAGCATCCCAACAAAGTGGCATTTAACTTGAAAACAATCATCATCTGCTCCAGGCAGTGTATTTTGCTGCTGCAATCATGAAGCTCTGCAGATTCCTTGTAGAAACAAGATTCCTCTGACGAATACAAAAAGTAGGGAATGCTATACTCATATATCATCACATTCTCTGAGAATTTAGAATGGCTCATAATATGTTTGTTTTTTTCTGATCCCACCCTGCATCCAAATGTGCCACAGGTGTGCCAGCTGAGCATGCGAATGAAAATACCAGCTTATCTTGGGCCCACTGTGCAGTGAGCATGTGACTGCAAAGCTGCTGGATTCCCTTAAATGGAGCCACCCTCCAAAAACCTTAGCTTCTCACCTTCATGCAGCAAATTACTGCATGAAGTATGTGCAAATGTTGGGATGTGAGTTTCAGAAAAGTGTTGTATCTGTTGGGTTTGCAAAACTGTGCTTGACAGTCTTTTGTTTAATTTGCATTTCACGAAGCATCTGAAATTAGCAACAGGGCAGCTGAAGAATTGTCACTAGTGATGAATTTGTTGGGTTTCCTCACAGAGTATTTTTAACAATGGTACTTTGGCCTCAGGCTTTGTTCTTATTTAGGAGTTTTTTTGTACAGGTTTATTGCAACAAAATGGAACAAGTTACTCATGTCGGCAAAAATCAGAAGTAGCAGAATTGATCATTTAATTGAAGCACTAGTTCTCATCCAGTTCTCATCGTTTCTTCTTCCACATCAAAACTAGGTGACAAATGAAGGAGTTCAGTTACAAATGACCTGCAAAATTGCATGCCTTGCTGACTGTTTAATTTATGAAACACTTTTTTTTTTGGCAAATGGTTCCAACTCCAACATCAAATGAGGCGTCCTAGAATAAAGGTAAAATCTGAACTTAGATTGAAGTTACCAGGCAAAGGAAGGTTTCCTCTGATACGCCTCCTCTCTGTGTTAGAAATCTTGAGGTGATAATTACAGCCCCTCGAGGATAACCCATGAAAGGAGATGAAGAGATGCAGCGCTCTGGGGCTTCATTAGCTTCCATTCAAGAAGGAAACTGATATTAGACACAAGGAGTAGCAAAGACCTCACAGGTACAGTTGGTTAGATTTCAGGAGTTTGGCATACTTAAACCTTAACGTCTCTGTCTGTCACCCTCCCATTCAGACATTGCACAGGTTGTGTCTTACTCACACACAGACACCCTTAACATTAAAGACTTCCGTGTTAAGTTCTGCAATGATAAAACTGTCAGAGGCGACTCTATTGTTGTTCCTCAACCTGTCAGTCAGCCATCAGATAAAAGCAGCAGACATTTTCCTTTCTTTGCCTGGCCTTGCTCTTGACCTTCATTTCAGCCCAAAGGCCCTCAAGTCAAGGAATGTAATATTCTCTATAGGTGAATATCAACTGCTACGACCATTTTCAAAGGTTCTTCCCACCTTGAGCCACCCTGCCTGCAAACTATAAAGAGCCGGCATTTTCAATCAGAGGTCTCAGATGCAGTGGCCTTAGTATCCATGGCCCCTGGGCACTCATGCAAACGGCTGACCCTTCAGCTCAGCGGCGGAAGCAGTTCAAAGTAGAGCTGGGACAGACACATCTCTCAGACGCTCTCACAAATACATCACACATCTGCGTATTAAACTGTGTGCAAATGCTTGCACAGCAAGAAGAAGAAGAGCAGGCCCAAGTCACACATGCAGTTTTGAAGATGTAGAATAATTACACAAATTATAAATGGTGCTGACAGATTTAGTCAAACACTCTCTTCGCTGATACTTGTTAATGATGATTTATGATCATGGACCATAAATGCACATGCAGTGATTTATCACAGGCCTAAAAGCTGCAACACTCACTAAGATTATTAGATTGATATTTTATCACAGCAATTAGGACAATCTAGGCTGGTTAGGGAGCTAACTCTAAAAGCCTGGTGAGAAAAGACGAATACAAGAAACACTTGACAAAGATGGGCCTAATCTGGAAGCGCTACAACCAGTAAATCATTAAAGCACAATTATTAGAACTTAGGTCTTACAGCGGTCGTTTTGACCATTTTTTTCTTTTGGTTATAGCAGAGGTCATATATTGAGTCAGATTTATGTCATTATAATTAAACAAGCCTTAGTGACTACTCATTGAGAGAGAATTAAACTCAGTGAAGCAAAATAAAAGTTGTCTCGAAAATTAAACAGAACTTGCTCAAATGATAACTGAAGAGTATTATTACTTTTACTTTTTTCATATTGTGTGCGTTTGCTTTTTTTTTGTCACCAATCAGAGCTTTGACTACCTACATAGATATGGTGTTTAAATTGTCACTGTTTAATTAACAAATGTATAAACAAACAAAAATAGGTGCATGGACATGATACGAGCACACAGGACAGCCTACTCATTAGGGAACATTCATTAGCCAATGGGGACACACTGCACAGATCCTACTTATTTAAAAAAAAAAAATCCCCTTAAAACGCCCAAATCCCTCCTCCTCCTCCTCAGTCATAACTCAGTAAAATGTGCACACACAGGCATGATACATATTTTTTCCCACATTCAGTGTGACTTACACTTTCAGAAGATATCACCACCTCCAATATCCATCACTAATAACCCTCCATCAATTTGCTCAGAAATAGAAAAAAGATCCTCTTTGAAAAGCAAGAAGATGACTGCGAATCCTCAAGATTTTTTTTGCGCTGTTTTCTTTCATATTAAAGCATTCCAGTTGCATTTGTCTACATATCCATTTCAGAGATCCTAAAATATGGACTAAGCTCTGTCTCTTGTTTCTATACACCTAAATTGCATCAATTTTAAAGGAAATGTAAAAGTGACCAAAATGTGTTTTTGTAACCTAATGAGAAAACATTGTCCACAGTTACTTAAGACTTAGCAAAACCTAACATCATTTCCTAACCTTAACCAAAGTGCTTTGGTTGCCTAAACCACAATAACAGTCATGGATATTAACTTTAGTCTTTGCTATGAGAGATTAGCGCTTTGTGAGCCTTCCATCTGGCCCAACTATACCTCCTAATGCCAGTGAATGCCATACATGTGTGGGAAAAGCATTTTGTCAGTTTGTATAAACATTATTTTTATTCCATTTCAGATCATGTTTGTACTACTATGTGATCCAAAATGTTACAAATAAAAGCAATACAAGTGACTAGATCTGTTCCTATGAACTTTCTTGGGGGTAGCTGTCTTGGTCCTGTTTGAGGGGAAACTTCCACTTCCACTAAATATATTGCTAAGATATGGAAACAGCTAATCTAGATCTACCCTTCTAAGCTTGAAAAAACACTCCTAGATTATCGTCCATCAAGAAATAGCCTCAACACATAACCTAAAGAAACAAGTTGTTGTCATCACAGTTCTGTGTGAGTGATAATTAAATAAATGAGATATAGTATGTTAAAGCTTTGCTGTGTTCATCAGATTCAGGGTTTACAAGGACATGGAGCAAACTGATATTTTTAACCTAAACCAGGTGTGCTATTGTCATTGGAGAACTGGTTCAACAAGGTTACAAATCTTTTGAATGATAAATGTAAGGGTGGGAGTTGCAACACCATGTCAGAAACACAGACCTGTTTAAAATCATCAGAAATGAAAGGACAAAAAGTACCAGAACAAACATCTGTCAAATGTGACGACCCAGAGGAAAATTTGTAAATCCGGCAACTCATTTATGTCAGAGGGTAACATCATCTTCATTCGTCAGACACAAGCTAAACTTTTCTTGAAGTTACAAGGATAAAGGTACAAAAGTATCTCTAAAACTAGCTACAAATGTCTGTCAGGTTTGGCAACTTGGAGCACAGCAAATTCAGTATCATTTATGTTAAAGAGCTCCACTGTATTTAAAGTGTGGATCCAATATGCCTCTCAGTGGAGCAATGAATTATGGTGTAAATTCCTCTGGGAGAAGGGATGATTTTTTTTCTATCATCTAAAGCTTTAATGATGCTGCAGAGCTGTGGTTAGCCTTTATATCGTGTTTGGTAATAGCATAAATCATGTTTTGCTTCAGTATTTGCAGCTAAAACTAAAAATTCTTTACAGAAGGCTTGCCCAAGAAAGCAATGAATTTTTTTATTCAGAGCACTTAGCATATTTTGATTGCATGGCATGAAGTATATGTCGCTGCCATACACAAGCCTCTGCTACTAATTGTGCCTACTTATATACATTATACATCTCTCTGCTTAAATTCTGTTCATTTGCCATGATTATCACTGGCGCATTGCTGTATGAGGCACTAAAAGCAGGACCATATGATGAGGTTGTTCTCTTTTTTTCCCCCTCACTTCTCTGGTTTTTAATGGCCTAATTAGGACAGTCTCAGGGGAGATCCCTCTGCTGTACCACACTGGAGAGAGTAGGGGAAAGAAACTAGAGATAGAGTAAGCGAAACATGTGGCATGTGGGGAGGGGTGGAGGGGTGGGGGCTACCCTAGTTAGACAGAAAGACTGATAGACAGTCAGTACATGAGAGGCAGTGAAAAGAATGGTGGATGCAGAGAGGCAGACAGAAGGATGAAGAATCGAAGGTTTGTGCGCAGCCAACTGGAGACATTTTGGAGGTCTATTGTTGATCAATCTTTAAGTACATGCTAGAATGCTAAAATGTCTTTAACCCTCTTATTTATTTATTTATTTTTTTTATTTTTAATCAAAACAAAACTTACAGATGTGTGTTCCTTCTCAGTACTACCAGTACAAGCTGCAGCAGCAATGGTTTCGACTCATTAATACAGTTCTTTCTTCACACTCTGTCGTGTGAATAGCTTACAGCCTCAGGCAAGGAGCATTGTAAATAATATATCAGTTTGTTCTGTTAATTTATTGGGCAAATGACAACAACTATATGGTGTGCGTGTGGAATAAAACTTGTAAGAATCGGAGGGGATATAGTCTGTATATTTTTATTAGATTTAGCCAAAGGTGTTACGAAGAGGAGATTACAGAAAATGACACCAGCGATCGTAACTGTGGCAGCGAAAATTTGGCACCCAATAAGTGGGCTAAATATCCATATGGTAAAACTTACAGGGCCCCCAAAATATATAACATCCAGAAAAAGCTCAAGGCCCTCAAGCAACAACATAAATTGGCAAAATACATTGAACGTGTACCACTGGAAGAATTGCATGTGATGCTGAGAAAAAGGCGCATGACCCTGGAAAGATCAGTTTCTCTACTTTGTAGTCAGAGAATATGCATGGTTGGCATCATCTCACCATCTAATAATTTTGTTGCTGTAGCAGTGACTTAGGTCGGTTTGTTGGCCCAACTCTTGCCCTTCTGCATTTAAGCATTCAGCCTTCCTTTTCTTAGCTGGCCTGCTGTCTGCACTTCTAAGTCAAACAAAAATGTTTTGATTTCTGGAACCTTAAAGTTTGTAGTTTGACGCTTTAGGAAATGCGCCCATTCGTGTTGTTGTTGATAGATGAAAATCAACAGCCATTATAATTTGTATGCATTAGTAGAGATACAGTCAGGAGTTAATTAGTTTATCTGTTGCCATACATGTCATGATCCTGCTCCAGCCTCTGCCCTTCTTCCTCCTTTTCTCTTTTTCCTTCTTTCTC
The DNA here is from genome assembly GCA_027123335.1 of Amphiprion clarkii. NCBI lineage: Eukaryota > Metazoa > Chordata > Actinopteri > Pomacentridae > Amphiprion > Amphiprion clarkii. The sequence continues at coordinate 14,730,562 of CM049586.1, forward strand.
CCATTGTTCCTCATCTGTTTGTTTTGACCTGTCTCTCTCTGGCTCCCTCTGTCTGTCTTCTCTTCCCTCCTGTCTTGCTCTCCCTGCTTCACCTGCCTGCACTCTGTTTTGCTGATTACTGCAATGAGTGTCACCTGCAGTAATTAGTTCACACCATTCACCTGTTCTGCACCTCACCTCCACCTATTTAAGCTCTGTCCTTTCATTCACTCCCCGCCGGATCATAGAGTCACATTGACTCTGTTACCCTGGTTCCTACTGGTTCCTACTACTTCAGCCCCATGGACTCTGCTACTCTCCCTCCTCCTGGATTTCCCCTTCTTGGACTCCATTTGCTCCACCTTATTCATGGATTTTCCCCAGCCTGTTTTCCCCCTCGGTTTTCAGTTTTCCCCATCTCATGAGTACCCCTACCCAGCTTAGTTTTGTTAATTCTGTTCAGGTTTGTAAACTTCCATTTTTGTATTCATAGAGTTAGTAGAGTTTTAGTAGTTGGTTTAGTTCTGTTTTCCCCAGTTCAGGTCCCCATTAATGTATTGGTTTTGTTGTTGATTTAATAAATCTCTTTGTTATTCATTTGTCGGCCAGTTCTGTGTGTCTGCGCTTGGGTTCTCCTTGAAATTCCTCACTGCTGTTCAAAATGGTGAAGCATAGGGAACTCATCGAAAAAGACAGAGTCCGAATTAAAGCACTTCATAATGCTGGATCATCTTTGAGACAAATATTGCAAGACATAAAGTGTTCTCACAGTGTGGTCAAGTATGCCTTGGACTCTATTGCAGTGACTGGTAATTACAAAATGTGCTAAGGACGAGGCTGGAAACAAAAGCTAGCTGAAGCAGATGTCAGGAACCTCAAGATTTTCAGTACTAGAGATGGAAGGAAGACCACTGCTAATCTTCAGACAGAGATTAATGCTTCTAGATCAGAGTCTGAGAAAGTCTCCAGAATGACCATAAGCAGAGGACTGAAGGAACAAGGTTTTTAAAGGAAATAGTAGCTGGTAAGTAGCCATTATTGTATCCTGCAAATTTCCAAAAATGTCGTAAATTTGCATTCAGAAATAGATGGTACAAAGGTTTCATGCAAAGCAAGTCTCTGGGAACAGCTAGAAACTATTTGGAACTCAATAACAAAAGAGACTGATGAAAAGTTCATGAAAACAATGCCAGCAAGAATGCAAGCTGTTATCAGGGCTAAAAGAGGTCATACAAAATATTAAGATTTTTAGTTAATATATGTGAATAAGGAATGTGAGAGTGCTTGTTTGTCTCTATATGTAGCCCTGCGACAGACTGGCGACCTGTCTAGGGTGTCCCCTGCCTTCGCCCGAGTCAGCTGGGATAGGCTCCAGCACCCCCGCGACCCTAGTGAGGATTAAGCGGTGTATAGATAATGGATGGATGGATATGTGAATAAGGACTACTTAGTTGTTCCGGTTTGTTATTTGTCTATATGTGTGTATGTATATCAGCCATAACATTATGAATACTCACAGGTGAATTGAATAACATTGATCATTTTGTTATAATGCAATGTTCTGCTGGAAGACCTTGAGTCCTGACTCAAGGACACAAGGCTATGGAAGCTACCACGGAAAAATAAAGTGCATAAGCTTCCAGTTTCCAGTAAATGTGCACTTTAGAGGTCCAAAATGTTGTATTTCATTTTATTGCTGTATTGCTGCTCAAGGCTGCAACCTGTGTAGACAGTTTCGATATGTATACCCATGTCTAAATTTTAAGTGCTGTTCGTATTGGTGTAGTCAAGTGAATACATTTTCTTTAAATAGTATGTGTTGTTGAGTTTTCATATCCCAGTACTTTTTCCTATGTTTTTAAAATATCATCCCTGAAGAATAATCCATATTACAAAATAAATAAAACACTAAAACTAATAAAAACTAAAACTAAGCAATATGTAAAAAAAAAAAAGAAAGAAAAAAATGAAACTAGCAAACATGCTGAAAAAAACTAATTAAAACTAAACTGAAATTGGAGACATGAAGTCAAAACAAAAAAAAATAAAAATAAAAACCTAATGAAAAATTCAAAACTTTTATCCCCTTAAGTTGGTGTAAGACTCACATTTTCACACTGATGTACACACAGACTAAATAACTGCTTTTCTCATCTGTTTTGTGTGTTTTTTGCATACCTTACTCCCAAAGAGAAGTTCTTTTATCACCTATCCTAAAATCACATCTGTAGGTGATATGGGGACAAAGTTAATATTTTACCTAAATATTCACACTTAACATAGACCCACAGTGCCATCTAGTGACATTGGATGGTCCAGCGATGTCGGGACTAATTTACCATTGATACTAGTTCATTAAATGTGTGAAATCTGTTATATTTACAACTATATATTTCACTAAATGTATCATATTCACCCACACTAACATGCATTTTTCATATCCAAGTATTTTTATATCTATGTTTTTGTATGGCCTATGCTATCTTGCGATGTACATGTGTATCATTGATCTTTTATTCCATGTTGATAGGTCATGGTGAGAGATGGATAGATTGCATTTGCACATAAAACGTATTTTAAATTTGACTTAAGAAAGGCAGCCTTCTCTCCCCCTGATAACGAGAGAGTGAAGTTACTCAAGATTTTGTGGCAAACTTGCATCCATGCCCCCAATAACATTCAACCTGTTACAGCAGGTACGGAGGCTCAAGTGCAGGAAATGAGAGTAGTCCAAACGATTTTTAGATGTTTTTATTTACAAAGAAGATAAATCAAAGAACTACAATAGTAAACCAAAACTAGAAGGAACTGGATCTAACCAAGCCCGCTGAAGGCGGAACAGATCGAGATACCCTCTAGTGGTTTGGCAGACTAACGACAGGATCTATGAAAAAACAAAAGGCAAAGTTAACCCACGGTTGATAACACCAAGGCAGGAAAACTAAATACAAACACCAGAACTATTACGATTTTAAACCTACAGCAAACCAATTCAAGAACTCTTCTTGCTTTTTTCATTTTTTTGCAACTTCTTGTTTATTTATTACTCACTTTCATTGTAAATTTGAGCTCATATGCTTGATTCTTTTAAACAAAGCCAATAAGAATCAATTCAAGTATTTTTTTTTAATATAACTCAATCCTTTGCTCTCAGTTTTCCGAATTTTTTTGTGTCATGTGGCTAACGCCCAGCATTGCTGAAAACACAGCAAGAGCCACCATTAATAGCACAGTTATTCTTTGTCAACCCTGAGGACCACACACTGAACACCGACTGTCAGCCGACACACCACCACCTGTGTGCCAATGTTGGAAGTCTGCTGGCAGACCTCCAACACTGCTGCGCTGCAGAGAGCTCCATGGCAGACCTCACTACTTGCCAACCACGCAATACTTCAGGATGAGACAGCCTCAGTCCGTTATGAAGAAGTTTCCGGCCCAACCACAGCTGTTCCAGCCAAAGGAGGCTCTGTTCCAGTCAACACAGCACAAAGTAGGTAAAGACAGTCTTTTCTATCTGCTCCAGATCAGGTTGATGTTCAATAACTTAATAATAGATGTTAAATTAATTTATTCATAAGCGTATTGATCGTTACCCCGGGCCATAGATTCATAACATTAGATCGTTCGCTAACTACCCTCCTGTCACCATAATCCTCTTCATTTAGTTGGTTAATCTGACACCACACATTCACTACACACACTCTGATTTCACTGTATATAGTTCACGTGTATTATGTTGGTAGACTAATTAATAAACATTTTTCACTTAGACCAATCCACAGTCTTGTGTTTTTCTTTGTGTAGGAATTCAAGTCAATTCAATCAGAATTCAAGACTTTCAGATAGCAGACTGATCAACTTCATTTCAATCAAAGTCTCTTTAAGACTCTACCCTTCTTCTTCACTCAGGCTGTCAGCTAAGTGTAGTCTTAGTAGTCTGTAGACTTGTTAGCAACATTGTTTGTAGCTTTGCTTTCAGGCATATTGTGTGTGTATTTTGTGCTTGTACTTACACTTGTGTGTTTACCTCAGGGGGTTCCTGGAATAGTGTTTGCGTCATTCAGTAATGTTAATCATAAAACTGTTTGTATTCTGTTACCGTACTGTGAGCACATTTCCTCTCTCCAATCTGTTGTAATCATTCTCAGCTTAGTATTACCAAGTCCTGGCTAGCCCTGCTTTCTGTGATTAACTGTAAATTGTTTTGATTCCCTTGGTTAGCGCTAGTTAGCCTGTTGTTGTAGTGTAATATTTTCTGGGTGCAATAAACTAAAAATAAAAGATGATGTAACAGCAAATGCTATTAAACTTAAGAATAGAGTTAAGACGTGTATGAAATGCATAATAATGAAGATTCTAGTTATCATTGATGTTTTGATGGTATTGTGTGTGTGTCTGTGGAGGACATACGCAGTTGGAAGATCATAAAGTAAAACGTATTGTAGGTGTGAAGACATAACATGCTTTTCAGAAAATGATATATGGATTACTCAAAACACAGTGGTGTAAACTTGAGGCAATCTAACTTTTTAAAGAGGTGTTTAAGAAACTTAACAGTACGTAATGATATATGCATGAAATCTGTCACAAAATAATAAGGATGAGTGTATTGGAGACTGAAGCAAAGTTTTAACATGCCTGGGCATGTTGTCTGTAAAACATGACCTAATGATAACCTCATGTGCACGTCCTCTGTAGGGTGTGAGCTAGAGGTGAAATATGGTAACCTGGCGTCATGATCTGACCAATAGATTTCGAAAAGTATAATGGTGTCATAACTGTCACTCCAATCATACGCCCAATAGGCGTGGACAAAATGACCAACTCTCACAGTATAAAAGACGATGTACAGCTCAGTATCACTAGTTTTTCTTGGGGTGTTAATCACTGCTAAGAAATACTCCTGGATTTTTGCCAACAATAAATCCTGCTGCCTCAGGATGCTGACTTCTCTTAGTGTTTTTAATTTTTTGAAGATCTTTAACATTTGAACACGGACAAGTCGTAGACTCTGACCCATGATTTGGGTTAGAGTCTAAGACTCCCCCATTGACGATCAGCTATAGCGTAATGTGCAGGCCTGATTAAATGCTTAAATGTTCTAAATGACAGTACTATTGTTATGTATTTAAGTGGAGTAGATCTTTGCACCTCAGTTGTGATACTTCCACATCTCCTAAAATTTTTAGTTTGCACTAGCAGGGACTGTGTTCATAATGCTGTTTGTTTAATAGAAATAGCCATTCTCAGCGCACTTCTTCCTTCTGATTAGCGGCGGATCAACAACCTCTCCATTGAATATAGTCTGCTTTTGGGGCTGTAAGTGCCAAACCACAGGGCCTCTTCACTGTGTGTGTGTGTGTGTGTGTGTGTGTGTGTGTGTGTGTGTGTGTGTGTGTGTGTGTGCGCGTGGGGGGGTGGCGGGGTCCATTTAGGAAGCTATGCATAATGAACCAAGAACAAATTCACTCAAAAAGAAAACCTACACTAATTTGCCACGCCTTCCCTCTCCTTTTTCTCCTCTGCGACTGTTAAATTATTCATTGCATTCCATTCAACTTTCTGTCCCTTGACAGCCATTTTGTCAATCTTTAATGAAGGCCTGTCAGTTGGATTTTGTTGCTGGAGCCAAGTGTCAAGAGAAAGGTTTTCACTATAGTTTTTAATAGTTTAACATGCACACACTGTATGTATGCAAGCCAAACATCCAGACATGGTACACCAAGACATTCAGACTTACAGGCCAGTTAGGATTGATACTTTTCATTATGTCCTGGACAAGCATTGATTCCTTTTATGTTCAACTCCTTGGACAATGAGTCTTTGCAGGCAAATGGGAGTTCAAGAGGGAAGCGCTGGTGTGAAATCAACAAAGATGGTACCCTGAGGCTCCAGACACCTCTTACCTCTGCTCATGAAAAACATGCTGCATAAGATGTCAGAAGAGGCCCAAAGGGCCAAGTGCTTTGTAATTATTTTATGTATGTATGCACAAAGTCAAAGTTATGGCTAAATGTGAGCACATGAAAATTCTCTAGACTCGGTGTACGTAAACTTAAGAAATCATATCTCTATTTCATTGTATTTATGTACATGAAAATCCATTTAAACTATTTCATATAAAGTATGATTACTCTGAATCACAAACTAATTCTCATGACATATTGGCTCTACTGATGGTCTTCAAAGTTGATCACCATCCTCCTTAGGTGTGGTGTCTTTGAAACTAATTAGATACTGTTAGCATGCTAAATGAAGATGGTGAAAATTGAAAAAGGGTATTTTGAGGGAGCTGGAAAGCATCTCCCTCACTAAGGTGAAAGTACACATGCTTATTGACAGTTGGACAACAGACTGATACAAGTTTATTTATTATTTTTTTTTGTGTTGGGGAAAACCTGTTAACCACTCTCTCTTGAGCTTTACTTCAGGGGGCGTGTTTCATGGAGTGCACACTTGAAGATGCCAGCAGTTGTCACTTACTTGATTAGGCTGAATTGAGAGATCAGAGAGGAGAGAGGGGAGGGGATACATGGGGATTGTTGCTGTTTGGTCTTTGTTTAGTATTTCTTTGGTTTATTATGTGTTTTCTTTCATTTGTATCAGACTGTTAATTGCATTATGTATTTTAAGTATTTAGGATGTTGAATTATAGAGTGTTTTTAAATAGAGGTGTGGGCAGGTCACTGAGGTGGGAGGAGACTATAAAAAGCCAGGTGAGAAGGAGGGAGTCAGGCTGAATCTCTTGCTCTGCTGCTGAATCTGCCATCATCCACTGCACCTGGGTGACTCCTTTGTCTTGCTGTTTGTTTGGTGAGCTGCATTTTGTATATGAAAACTAGTAAAAACTGGAGCTCTGGAACAAAACCCTCTGTTACTGATAATAACTATATGCAAAGTAACCACTATTCATCCTTGTGTTTACATACGGCCCCCTCCTTACCATCTGATCCACCCTCTGACATCCCTATAAAAGGGGTACTCTCCAAATGTTCTGGGTCGGCTTACCTTCACAGATTCATGCTCTGTGTTGGTAAGCCCACCGTATACCGGAATACCAGTTTTAATGCATCATGTGATTCTTCTTCCACAGAAATTGGTTCTTTAATGGAGAACAATGAGGAATATTATAACATGATGGTTAAAAGCACTGCGACTGCAAATGATGCAAGACAGGAATACTGGTAGAAACCTGGTGAACATGTGTAATGTATTTATTTTAATCGATCAGTGCAGCCGCTTATTTTATAACAGCTGCACAATAAAGCTATTAAACTTAAACTCAACATATTTAAACATGATATTGTATTGAAGTGCATTTAGGTCTGACACTACCATACTCCAGGATATTACTTTATTTTGTGGCTAAATCAAAGTGAAAGTAATGTTACAAAATATTTTCTGCAATATATACTAATAAAGTAATCAATGTTCTAATCTGTTTTCCAACAGCAGCAGGGTATAGGACTGAGCAGAAAATCAGGACCAAACATAAAAACACATTTATAAGATTTCAGCATCACCAATAAATAAATGTTGGGTTCCCATGGCAACTGACATATACTGTGTGCGATACTGCAAGTGTACATTTTCATCCAATGGTTGTAGTAATATACATCTCAACATGTTTACAGATATAACATATTCCATCAGCTGAGAATCTGTGTTAGTCATAAATAATCATCAGGAAATGCCTTGTCTAATGGGAGATGCTTCTTACAGTTGATTTAAATCTGAAACTCTGAGCACAACCTGCTTCAGAGCAGGTTAGCCTCACAGAATAAGAAACCATTGAGATCTACCTAGGTAAAAAGTGAGGTACCTTTGTGATACTGAAAACTCTGACTTTAGGCGCATCATATCATGCTAATCCACTAATCTCATTTTCTAGTCCAGCCCTCAGCAGGGATAGAATGTGCTGCATGGAGAATCAGGCTGGAGGACAGGAGCTGCAGCAGCAGCTGCAGCCTGACTGATGAAACATGTAAGTCATCAGGACATATTCATATGTTGATAGAGAATGCACTCAGTTCATGGCAAATTGCCCTCAGTCCATACCTTATCTAGAATCTGTGTCTCACACATACACTTATGGAGAGATATACACAGCAATGTTTTGAAGGAAAGGCCAAAACTTTAAATCAGTTAGGTTTTGATTTTCTGCAGGGTCAGCAATACCATGCTTCCAAACATTTGATGATAAATGGCCATCCATTTACCTAAAATGCCAATTGTTTTCAAAGAAATGTGGTAATTGAGTCAGTTTTTCACAAAACGATTGAGTTTTCTCTCTACAGGGCGGCAGATCAAACAGAACCCACAGCCAAGAATGTCTGTAGCTGTTGCAATAATTGTCACTACCACTACTGACTTATACATTAACACTATGCTGTGTGGGCTGTAGGTCCTTGTTGTAGAGGTGAGATACATCAACAAGGCACATTGCTGGTCTTGTTTTTTGTGTTTGCCTTGTATTGTTTGAGTCTTTTCCTGCCCACGCAGAGAAGCCCAAGAGACAAAACAGCCAAGGTTTCTTTTTTTATGAATATACAAGCTGCTCCATGTTCTGTACATACAAACGTTAATTTACAGTCACATGTCAGTGACCGTGCAGGCTTGGGGAGTACCAGAATATAAGGAACATTGTTACACGATTGTGATTCAACAAGGACGCTGTATTCCGTTGAAGTTACAGCAAAAAAAAAGGTATTTTACCAATTGCAGCTGTAATCACATAAAATTGGTAAAAATGAGGATTATTAGCAGGATAAGAAATAGAAAATACATTTTTAAATAAAGAACATTGTATATTAAAGTATTGCCAACACTCACATTTTTGGTTCCAATACTGCCCCAAACTATTCACATCCCAGACAAGAGAAAACATCAAATCCAACATTCATAAAGATGTTGGGCCTCACCATCTTTCTTAGAACAGAGAGGTCTACATGTAAAAGTAAAAGCCTGATAAGAAATAAAGGGACAAAGAGAAAAAGAAATGCCACCAGGCCACTCAAAATCACATGAAGTACGACTTGGTGTGAATCAGAGTCCTGGCCCCTCATTAGACGAGACCCCCCAGACACATCAGGGGATCCCTAAAATGTGGCTCTAACATCACTGACCTTTTAACTGTCACTGGGTGGTGCTGCCTTCTCGAATTCCCCAGGTAAAGAGTTGTTGGAAGGAGGTCCTGGCTTCATGGAGCAAGTTACCTTAAGGGAACACTTAAAGAAAACATTTGCACTGCTTCCAACATAGGCTGTAGTTCCTGACTTTTTTTGGATGAGGAAAAAACAGTTTCTAAAGGTTAGCACACCTTTTGGATACCAAAAACAGCTGACGAAAATTAAACTGTGTAGCTTTCATGTGACAAGTCTTCCTTTAATCTAATGTAAAAAGATAGGTTCACAGTATTTCAATTTATTGAAACATGCTAAAGTATTCCTTTGATGAATGGAAGCACGAAATTTGTTCTGTTTCCAGAAGGAGTATATGATTCTGCATCTACCTGTTTTTATGCATTAAAGGCAGATTGGAAATATGAAAAAAAAAAATCAAAAGATGCTTTTTACGCTCAGCCCTGTACTGTGACCCAGCTGTGTCTGTTTTTAATACACATCATTTTTGGAAGATTGCAGAGGCCCTTCAGTAAATAGAAGTACCATTGTGAATAAAATGAGTGCAACATTGTTGTGCTTCATTTTTGTTGCATCAAATTTGGTAGAGCTGATGTTGAGAATATTTAGAACAGGTCCAATACCATTGGTGTCACTGACTCATTGTTGTAAGACTGTTATTTACTCACTAATTTACAGTTCTGAGTTTCAAGTAGTGTTTCTATTCAATACAGTCTGGAGTTGTACATTTTGCCCATACATGGCTATGACTTCCATAGCCATTTGCGGATATGGAAGTCTGGAAACAAAGCAGGTACCGGTGGAAATCCAGGGGCAAGAACTGAGTCAATGTGGGGATCTGGCAGTCTATGGTCTGGCAAGGAGTGAATGGATGAATTGGGTTTATAAAGCAGGAGGTGATATTGTGAGCAGGTATGCTAATTACTGCAGCTGTCTCCACTTGCTGCAATCAACAGACTGCAGGCAGGTGGTAGATGCAGAGGAGCAGTGAGAGAGAGAGAGAGAGAGAGAGAGAGAGAGAGAGAGAGAGAGAGAGAGAGAGAGAGAGGACACAGGCAGCAGAAGCAAGGTGTAGAGATAGACAGATGCAGAGACAGGGAGGAGGGAAAAAGAGGGGGAAAATGGAGCAGGGATCATAACAACACAACCATGATACAAATCTCCCGTTCCACAACATCTCAGAACTGCTCTATGGGGTTGACATATGGTGATTGTGAAGGCCACTGGAGTACAGTGAACTCATTGCAGGGCTGCCAACTCTCATGCTTTGGCCATGAGACACACGCAACTCAGTCTCTTCACATGCTCTCACGCCACACTCTGAATATCACATGGGCAAAAAAAAGAAAAAAATAAGTTACACTTTGCTGGTATGGGAATATGTAACCTTTGGGGAAATCCAGTTCGCGTTTTTACTCCAGAGAACGCCAGGTTTGTGAAAATCTGGTCCGCATTTTCCGTCCTCCACGCTCCCCAGTCATTGTGCAGCTGCAGTGGGTGGCTGTCAGGCTGGCTGTCTCTGAGTGACGCACCTGTGTTTGAAAGCCTGTGTGTAGCTGCCCGGGAGCTTTAAATGATCGTGGAGGAGTGATTCCAGATCATCATACCTACATTAACCTCTTTTCTGGTATGTATTAAGGCTTTAGAACAAGTATATCGCTCAGGTGCTGTTTCAGTGGGCTTGTAGTCTCAAACTGATTTATTTCCCACAAGTGGGAGAACTATAAGGTTGCTAGCATGTCACATACTTAAATGTTTTGGTGTCACGTGGCTGCTTAGGATGTTTTTATAATGTGCGTCAAAGGCTGGACTGTGAGCTGGAGGATGCTCTCTACTTTGCTAGAGGTTGGTGTTGAATATTTAAAGGGTGAAAATATTTGCCTGTTACATTACAGCAGGGATTGTCAACATTTTCAGGCTATGCCCCTTTCATTCCATGTATTAAATTGTGTTTCAAATTCTGCTGGATATTGTGATCTGATTGTTTAATTTTCAGCAACATCGTTTGTTTTAAAAACAATTAAATATGAATATCTGAAATATATGAAGACAGATGACAAACGTTTTAGATAAGTATCAACTCAAACAAAAAAGTGCTTTCTATTCTAAAACTGTAATGTACTGTATTTAAAATTTAATAATAAGTTTACATGCAAGTTAAAGTGTCAAATGAAGCATAATTTATGGCTACACCACCTTGAGAGTGCTGATCCCATCAAATATCAGAAGCTAAGCAGGTTGTGGTTGGTTAGCACTTGGATGGAAAACTATGAGCAAAAACTAGGTGCCTGTGTGAGTGGTTTGTGGTCTTTAGTACAGCCAGGACAACTGTGGCTATTTATGTAGCAAAGTATGGAGCTGTCCTTTGAGAATAGTGTTATACAAATAAGATTGCCTTCCCCATCATGGATGAATTTCCGGGGATCACAACCTCCAAGTTGAAAAGAAGTTTTTTCTTATGACAACAAAAAATATTATACATTATTATGAATTATTTATTGTGAAAGATCTGCTTAATATTATGCAGATGTATTTGACCATGTATTTGACCTTCTTTCATAAGGTTTCCCCACTTGCTGCCATATCATGGACCCCAGGAACAAGACAAGCTGGGGGACGAGTTTATCGACTATCAAGTCATGCGGGTGTCTCTTCAAAGCCAAGAAGACGTTGACATGGAGAACTTCTGGGCAGAACTGGCAAGCAGGAAACACAAGGTAGCATGTTTATACACCAAAAACACAATGGAAATAAGCTCTGATCTGCTTAATTTACTGATTTTAGAATTTGATGGATTTGAAATGTTAAACATAAAAATCTGCAAGAGCTTTTTCCTTCTGTGTTGCTGGTTTGTTGTTTACAGGTGACAGGACAATGCCAGTTTGAAAGGCTTGCCAAAATTGCAAAGCTCGTCCTGGTGCTACCCCACTCAAATGCCAATGCCGAACGAGTGTTTTCACTGGTTGGACAGAACAAGACTAAGACCAGGAACAGTCTGGCTCTAGAGGGAACACTCTCCTCTATTCTGACTATTAAAATGGCTGGTTTGGAGCCGTGCCATAAATGGAAACCCACCCCAGAGAAAATCAAGGCTTCAAAAAAGGCCACCAGGGAGTACAACATGGCTCACAAGAATTAATTTTTCCCTGTTCTTTTCCTGTTCCTGTTTACAGTCTTTATTATTTTTGGGCCGAGTTAATAAGTTATTCACCCTGCTCCCGTGAGGTCCAGTCAGACCTGGTTTAGTCCTGGGTTTAGTTCATGTCACCCTGCTCCTGTGGGACAGAGTTTAGTGTCTGATTGTAATTCTGTTCAGTGAATGGATAATTTAAGTGATGAAGATATGTTTTGTTTTTGCTTAAGCACTTTTTATTGTTTAGTTGACTGATGTGGTCAACTTGAAGCTGTTGAGTGTGTGCATTAAAATCCTCCAAGACAAATGTTACAAAGTGGTTGCTGGAGTTATTTCAATTATGCATATATTTATGGAAAATACTGAAATGTGTTGTGCACATCCAGCCACAGAACTTTCATCCATATTTTACATGAAGAACCATTTTTCAATACTGCCTGCCCTTGCTCTGTTTTTTTTTCTGTTTTTTTCTCAGCTCAATGGGTTTTTTTTATTATGCCTTAATGTTATCTCTATAATAAGATTTTAATAGGATCAATAATTTTCAAAATTTTCTGGGGGAGGGCCCCCAGACCCCCCGTCAGCATCCCACAAAAACCAAATCTCACTCTGAGGTCTGGTCACAACTTGGCAGCCCTGTCATTGTCATGTTCAAGAAATCAGTTTGAGATGATTTGAGCTTTGTGAAATGGTGCATTATCCTGCTGGAAGTAGCCATCAGAAGATGGGTACACTGTGGTCATAAAGGGATGACATGGTCAACAACAATACGCAGGTTGGCTGTGGCATTTAAACAATGCTCAAGTTGGTACCAAATGACCCAAGGTGTGCCAAGAAATTATCCATCACATCATTAGACCAGCCTGAAATGGCAGGATGGATCCATGCCGCAGAAATCTGCACTTTTCTATCGTTCAACGCTGATGAGCCTGTGTGAATTGTAGTCTCAGTTTCCCATTCTTAACTGACAGGAGTGGCACCCGATGTGGTCTTCTGTTGGGGACATGACACTACTGGACAGTCTGCTAACAGGGAAGTAAGCTCAGCAAAAACTAAAAAGCCCACGATTGACAAAACACTCTAAAAAAAAAATAGTAATAATAATAATGCGAAGAACTAATTCACAGTTACACACAAAAATACCTTTACAGGTGGAGACAAACCAAGACCAGGTAGTACCAGACTAGGAAAGTAAGCACGGGTTACATATTTGTATTAGCTAAGATAAATGCTCACTTTACAGAATAAAATATGCTCAAATATGGCACAGCTACAGGACACAGCACCAAAACAAAACTATTACTTTGCTGCCAGAATGGTAAGTGAGAGTAGTCAGGGGGGAAAGCAGGCGAAGGAGCTGTGTGGCGTGGCTGGAGGAATCCGGGAGTGTGCGATGTCTGACAGCTAAGCTGGGGTGGAGGGTGTAACACTCAAACCAGTCTGCCCATTCGCCTCTGATCTCTGGCATCATCATGGCGGTTTTTTTTGCCCAGAAAACTGCCACTCACTGGATATTTCCTCTTTTTTTTCTGACCATTCTCTGTAAATCCAGTGATGGTTGCTTGTAAAAATTCCAGTAGCTCAGCAGTTTCTGAAATAGACCGGCCCGTCTGGCACCAACAACTATGCCACGTTCAAAGTCATCCCCTTTCTTCCCCATTGTGATGCTCGGTTTGAACTTGAACAGGTCTTCTTGACCACGTCTTCATGCCTAAATGAATTTAGTTGCTGCCATGTGATTGGCTGATTAATATTTACGTTAATAACCTGTTAAACAGGTAACACAGTGCCAGTAAGTGCATATATGGACTTATTAGACATTTTAAGATTTCCATTTCAGACTGCAATACTTCATGCACTCTGCGATATTTTCAAATTCATGAAAAATGGAGCAAATAAAATGTTGGACATAAAGTCAATAAGATAACATCACTGGCATGTTCTTGGGATATTAAATAGTAAATTTTAGATTTTTTTTATTAAATGTGCTAATCTTAAACTCACCTACAAATGGCTAAATAATAAAGCTTCACTGGTGCATGTGCTTCTTTTTGGGGTTTCTGTCTCAGTAATGTGGAGTCGTTGGAATAACAGCATTATTTATAGGTGAAGAACTGGTAAATGGATCCTGACTGGCATCAATTCAAGCTCACACTGAAACTGTTTCTAAAAATGGATTAGCTCCTCAGTCATGAATGATCTGTTTCTACTTGTTTGTTGGTACTTTTATGTCTTGCTGTGTCTGTATTTTCTTGCTGAATTCTGTTGTGTTTCAATGTATGCGGCTAGAAATGCAGTGATGCATGGTGTTGGTTCCTACTACAAAATTGCCTCCACACAAACAAACAAGAAATAAAATGAAAAGGCAAAGGTAAAGCAATGTGTACCACAAAATGACATGAATACTAATGCTGTATAATCACTAGGTCGTGTCATCCCTCTGTTGGCTAGCTGACATTAGATTGCACTGATGTACTTGTTATTGCACATAGCCCTGAATCCCTCAAGGTACACATAGTATGCACGAGTGCAAAAACCTTGAATATTGAGAGTTAAAGAACAAAAGCAGAGTGTCATATGGAGTCAGTGGGGGTGGAGCATGACAGGAATGACCATAGAGACCTATGCAGCTCATGGATGTCAAGTTGCCAGCAGCTATATTAACTAATGACCCTTGGGTCCTGGTAGTGTGAATGCTGTGTGATGAGCTGTTCCACTATGGAGGGTCTACTGGGAATCCTTGGCTCAGTGGTTTAGAGTAAAAACATTCCCACAGTTCCAGTGTAGCCAGCAGCATTCTGTAGTAGCCACTCGCATGGCTAGCATTTACTGCATAAGGGTGTAGTAAATGTTAGCCATCTGAGTTAGCTGTTTCCACTGCCATGGCCTTGTATTAATTATAGTTAATCTGAGCAATCATTAATCTTTGCTCCTTTTTTGCTTTTGTTTTTTTTACATCATCCGTCAAGGTGGAGTGAACCCCATTACATCATAAAATGATGATTTGCATATCCGTTGGGAAAGCCGGTCACCTGTCTTTATTTGGCATGGTCCAGTGATGCTGCAGGGTTTTAAAAAAGGTAGCACAGACATCACTGATTATGTACACTGAGGCAGTGGCAGCTTTACGATAGAAAATGATATCCCCTCCGTCACTCTGAGGGACTTCCTGCAGTTACTGTCCATGGATGAGAACATGATGAATGCACACTGTAACAGCAATGAATATGGAATAGGCCAGTAGTGTTCATTTGAATATTTGAGTAATTCTACAGTGGACATATTTGTAACTCCACAAAACTTACTTTTCTCATGTTCTCTTCTTTTTCAGGTCAAAGTCAGACTGGAGTACATTTTTAACTGTTCAAAATCATTAAAGAGGCGAGCAATCGCTTCTGTTGAGTTAATTATGTCCACAGCATTCAAGCTGCATCATCTTTCAAAAAAGAATGAATGTCAGCTGGTAAAAATGCCACACTTCATTACATGAGATGACAAAGTATGAATGCTATGTGGTACAATCAATGATATAGTGTTTTTGATATGCATACAGCTCCACAAACAGCTGTTGCAACATATGATTCCATGTGCCACCAAAGATAGTGTTGTACAATTGATTTCAGGTCTCAGTATTGCAATTCCATCCATCCGTCCATTTTCTATAGGGTCCCTCTGTAGGGTCACTGGGGGAACTGGAACCTATCACAGCTGATTTAGGGTGAAGGCAAGATCCACCCTGGACAGGTCTATCACCACCCAGTCTATCACAAGGCAGTTTTACAATTTAATATCATTTAATGAAGTCATTAAATTCTCCAACCTAAACAGTGGTAGTTTGTCCCTCTGATATAAGTGCAGAGGTAGGAGGAGATACTTTACAGATAAACTGTTAAAAATCACTGTGATGATGTGACACTGCAATGCTAGTTGTTATGTTAGATTTAGGCACAACTCAGGGTTTAGGTTTAAATAAATACTGTATGGTTACAATAATAAACAGGGAACAAGGACACAAGGAACTTTTTTCTGACTGAAAGAATCAATGTTGACCATTAGTTTGAAACAGAAACAGTCTCCCGTGTTAAAAGCCATTGTCTTGTCAACCCGTTCATGTACGTCAGCTTCCCACCTATGGCAGCTCTGCTCCCATCACAAGTCCTGAAGCTGCTGAAAGGTATTACCATGGAACATGTGGCCTTTGAACCTTTACTGCAATAACTTATGGTAGAGATTGGTTAAAAAAAATAATCAAACATAACTGTAGGTTGTAATGAGCTGCTTATACCACCAACCTGTGCAGTGAAATTTTATTTTTTAACTACTATTTTAAGGCAGTGAAAATATATATTTTTTTTACTTACTAAATACTGTGCATGATCATAACACTTATCATGTTTAGGCTTCACTTGCGCAAAATCCATTCTCAAATTGCAAAACCCCGTGATCCAGTCAAGGATGTAGCTACGGGTGACAAGCCCTCTCAATATTTTAATTAATTTTCATCAAACTGAGGATTTTTGTACCATAGAAGAGGTTTCCATTTTGCAGCTAAAAAGGATAGGCTTTCAGAGTGGAAGCTTAAAATTCAGGTTTAATTGTATTTGGAAAAAAAAAAACACCTTGAAATGGCTGTATGTGACATACTGTAAAAGCAAATGTAGAATGGTCAGAAGACATATAAAGAAAACCAAATGATTCTGTGGTTAACATTGGAATAAGGTGTTCTGTCATCACATTATGTAATTATTGCAAACAACATCTGAATGAAATAAAATTAAATGTAATTTCTCTATAAATTATCTACAGTTTTGCTTTAACAATCCTGGGAAGCCTGCAAAAAAATGATATGTTCTTATTAAGTTGTTTTCAGCTGAACAGCTGATAAAACAAAATTAAATTAAATAAAAAAACAAAATAACTCTTCCTTGTCTTTCTTTTGGTTTCCTGTCAGATTTGTTCTGAGAAACATGAGGGAGGATGGGTCTATATAAAATCCTGCCTGCAGCCCAGAATCCAGTCCAATCCAAGGCTGACATATAAAACATGAAAAATGATCGTGCTCATTGAGTGCAATACCAGAATAATATTACAGTGTTACATCCAGGGTAATAAATAGACTAAAAGATTTGAAAATATAACTGTCACTGCCACCAGGAGTCAGATTTGAATTACTGACAGGCTTTGTCTTACTTCTGCTCTTGCAAAGATTTTCCCAGTATCCACATCTGATGTAACATTTCCTCTGGTTCCTCAGACTTCCCCAGGTTTTGGTTAGAAGAGATACACTGTGGTTGTCTTCTGTGGGTTCAGCCCCTGAGGGTTATTTCTAATGAACATCAAGTTCAGCAGGGAGCAGAGGAAATCTCCCCCGAGTGCAAAGCACACCAACGCAGAAGCCATTCCCAAGTGATGTGAGAGAGAGGGAAAAATCAATCAACATGGTGAGACAGTAATCAGGAGAACGAGGGATGTTCTCAAAAGGTTATTTTTCATGGAAAATGCTGCACAGAACTGGCATAATACTTCATGTTGTGGTTCCTATTTAACAGATGGTTGTACATACGGTATATTCTATAAGAACGCTAAAGTACAGTATCTATATATTTGGTCAAAGTAAAGATTGCAATCTGATGTTTTGACAGGCTTTACCATAAAAGTAATTGTGTCAAAGAAAACAGCAGTTTGCTACACTGCCTGTCCAACAAAAGTTGACACCTGGATTTAACTAAACAAATACGTGAGAGCCTTCCTTTGGATCATTACTGCAATGATGAATGTGTTTCAGCATACAACAACTTATATAACCGTAGCTAATGCAGTGAGGAGCTTCTTATTTCTTAAACAACCACGTCGGAAGACATATCCTGTGGTCATGGAAAGGATGTTAATCTGTCTCAGAAGGGTCAAGTTATTGGCCTGCACCAAGCAAAGAAAACAACTAAGGAGATTTCTGAAACTCCTAAAATCAGGTTATGAACCATCCACCGCATTATTAAAACCTGGAAGGATAATGGTGAACCATCAGCAAACTCTCGGATGATCGTGATCAGAGGTCACTTAAATGGTGAAATCAAATCATAAGAAATCAAAGGATTGGGACTAAACAGTCGTGTAGCTCTAAGGCAACCACTGATCAGTGAGGCTAAATGGAGAAAAAAAGACTTCAGTTTTCTAGGCGGCATAAAGATTGGACTTTGGAGCAATGGAAGAAGGTCATGTGATCTGATGAGTCCAAATTTACCCTGTTCCAAAGTGATGGATGCATCAGGGTAAGAAGAGAGGCAGATGAATTGATGCACTCACCATGTCTAGTGCCTACCAGCCTTTCGAGGTTGGAGTTATGATCTGGGGTTGGTCAGGTTCAGCAACGTTATGTTCTCAAAGAATGAGGTCAGCTGACTACCTGAATTTACTGAATGACCAGGTCTTTCCATCAATGAAGTTTTTCTTCCCTGATGACATGGCCATGTTCTGAGATGACAATGCCAGGATCCATGGCTGGTTTGGTGAAAATATCTTATGTAGAGTTGATGTTTAGAGTGGAGGCTGCAAAAATGTAAGTCATAAAATATCTGTTGTATCTGTTGTCACTACATATTCAAGTTTTTTTGTTTGGTTGGTTTTTTTGGATGATTTATGGTATTTGCCATACTGCAGAAAATACATTTCTGAGTTCACTCTATATTTCTAGTCACGGTTCTGCTGTTTCCACAGAGAAGCAATACTTTATTCTGCAGCAAACACTGAATAGACAGTTAGTAAAAATGTTGCAGAAGCAACAAACATCCAAAAACTATTTGAGGTTCAGAGTTAAACTTCAGCTTCATGCTTCTGTAGTTACTGTTCTCTGCCAGAGTGGCATAGTCATTTTAAAGGAGGCGTAAACTCAGTTTACATTTTAAAAAGATTTTATAATGATTTAAAAAATGTCACTGAAAAATATTATAAGGTGCTGGTTGATATACACAAATTCAAAGGGGGGGTTCCTCCTCTGATCTCCAATCATTTGTGCGAGCTGACCTAATTGTGTCTATGTCATATTAGAAATCTTGCAGTATCCATTGCTCCGGACCTTTTGTCTGCATGTGTAGAGGCCCTAACACAACAGATGGAGCTCCTGGGGTGTGGATTTCCTTTTAATTACTTTGCCTCAATAAGCAATTTACATTTGATAAGGTGGCTTACAAGCCACATCAATTAATTCTCACAAATCCTTTTTAATTAATGGGAAGTGGAATTCAAGGCACATAGAGGAAATTGATTTATAGCGGCTACACCACAAGTTATTTAACCTTAAAAGCCACAAGGACTTGGATCCTAACTTTCAATGATGTTATTGACTCTATCAATCGATGTAACTGTTGCCTATGGTTTGGCTAGAATGCTAGGAGGCTCAGCTGGTGGGCTCCCATTCACCCTTCTGGCCACCAGTCTACAACTCCTGGTATAGCACTTATAGGAGTGTTAGCTGTGTGAGAGAGAGTTTTTAGTACTATCAACATCTTTATTATAAGCAGAAACATGAGTGAATTATTATTATTATTGTTATTATCATTATTATTATTATTATTATTATTATTATTATTATTATTATTAGTAGTAGTAGTAGTAGTAGTAGTAGTAGTAGTAGTAGTAGTAGTAGTAGTAACTTTATTTGTATAGCACCTTGCAAAACACACAGAGAGTGCTTAAGTTGCTTTTGCAAGTAAATGACACTGATTCTAATACAGTTGTTTACAGGGCTCAGACTTAAGGACACAAAAGCATAACATGAAATATAAAAGGTTACAAAAACCAGGCAAACAGACAAACAAAGAGAGCTAACAAAAATAGGTACTACTAACAGGACCCAGTGCTATAAAGCAACTTTAGCATATCCAGGATATATTTTCATTGCTTAGTTTCAGTAAACTCTACACAGTCATAGCTATGAGGCAGAGCCACAATGTTCTCACAAGAAGAACTCTAATCCTAAATCAATAGGAGGTGTTTAAAAGTATAGGCTGTCGCTAACAAAAACAATACTCGATACGGGGATACAGAATGATAAAAGCAGGACTATCGATAAAAATCAACCCAGATAACTAAACAGTACACAACTTAGCTGGCATTGTGACTGGGAAAGTGGTTGAAGGAATGCGGGCGGAGGAGATGTATGGTATGGTGGGTCTTGGCTTGCGGCTTTGGGGTGAGTGGTGGAAAAGCAGGTCCAAGCAGGTACTGAAGATCTGTTGCTTTTGCAGGTGGGTCAGGCAGGAAGTGACTACGCAGAAGAGAATCAGATTAAACTAAGCAGAGAAACAAGACTATATCTGAATATTGGCCTGAGCTGACCAACTGGCAGGTTATTCAACAGTCCGTCGTGAAGCGATGATCTGAGCCCAGCCTCCAGCAAACTAAATGTTTCAAGCTGACTCTGAGCCTTACAGGGGCTACAGTGCTTGTATATGCAGAGAAGTGTGACATGATAAGAAAACATTTATTGAGCGTTTCAGAGTCAAATTAATGCAAGAATAATAACAACATGATGGAAAATAACTGCATATAGTTGGATTTGTTTGCAATGTTTTTCAGACGCTAAGAAAACAAGTACAAGGACCCCTCCACCTCGTCCAATACACACCCGCCACCCTCCCTTTGGAGTTATCTCTTACTTTGTGGATTGATGAGTTTTCTCCAGCCTGGTCGACCATGTGTAAAATCCTGTGTAATACATTCCTTTTTAATTTGGTTCGCCATCAGCTGCTGCATACCAATGCCGTTCTTGCAAGCCCTGCATGTAGGTGTGTCTTTGTCCTTTTCTGCTACATAAATCCACCCAGTCTGATGACTAACAACTCGTCTCAGCATCTGACTCAAATTTAGATTGCTTTATCAAGTTATTTCACTGCTTCTGTGGGTGTGTGTGCGCTGTGCGTGCATATGCATACGAAGAATTACATGTGTATGCACATGTAGTAAATACTACCACAGCTGAGTAAACGCAGAGTTTGGAGAAATATGATCATGTGATCATATAATGAGAATTTGAAGAAGGAGATTATGTAGGGTTTCCTAAACAGTGGCCCCTGTAGCCGAAGTGGAAACTACAAAATGAGAGCACATTGAATTTTACTTTACTTCCAGTGGCTCTCGAATCACAACTGATAAAGACATAATTAGCACAACTCCTTTTCATTTTTCCATTATTTCAATATTTTTAAATTTTTCAAAAGACAGAGCTCTGCTTTACATTGTAGTGGTCCAAACAAGACAAAGGAAATCCATACGTAAATATGCACAATGAATTCAAATTATTTCACATTTTTAAAATATTTTTGTACCATTTTTGCATTTATGTATGTACTTATGAAAACTGAGAAATTACACGTCCCCAAATTAGCACCATGTGCCTCAACCTTCAAGAGTTTGTTCAAAGATTTAAGTGTTCTGTGCTAGTAGTGGTTATTGTAGCTTGGAGCCTCTATTCTGCAGCATAAATGTGGAGCAGGCTACAGAAGCTGTCCTATCCTTGAAACAAAATTGTACTGAAATTTCAGTACATGCATGAATCCATTTTCCATAGCTGTGCAATTAGAAATCTACTACATGGAGAGGTCGTTGCAGAAGCAAAAAAAGAATGCAAAAACACATTTTTTTTTCTTTAATATTAATGAACTACATATGATGTCGTGTTTTGCTGTCTTGCATAAGCAATGAAAGATGATAGTATCATTAACTAGTAATTAGCTTAATTTGGACCCTTTAGCTGAATCTTCTTCTTTCCCATACTTCCTACCAGGCACTGATTAGCCATTAAGAGGTTCAGAAATTTTGGCTGATCTCGTTTGATTTTTTAATATATCTTTTCCTGACCCTGGCAATAGACTTAACAGGTAAATACAGGTGTTTAATAGGCCATCTTAGCTGCAGTGACATAGCTGCTGGAATCTGTAAAAGCAGGTAGAAGTTTCCATCAAAGCTGAAAGTATTTAGCACTCAGGCAGTTAGCATTAAACATTCATTAAATATGTCTAGCAGAAATGTTTACATCAAAGTTCTCTAAAGTGTGAAAAAAAGGTTGTCAGCTTCCAAATGTACTTGTGAAAATAAAAACCTACATTTAATTTTGCTCAAAATACTTATTTTTTTGCATTATAGCCCATGAGGCATAGATTTGATAGAGAGGCCAGCAATAAATATGATTAGTTTAACACTTCATTATCTTAACAAACAGGTAAACATGACACTGAATATAAAAAAAAAGGAAGAGGATAGAGGTGGAGGCGGCAGGAAGCAGCGCAGATCCAATTAGAGTGTTACGGTTCCGATGCTGTGACTCACGTGCAGGCAACAAAGACATGGCAGACAGGAATTTAAACACAAAGGTTTATTTACAGAGTGTAGTGATTTAAAGCTAATGCAGACTGAGAAGCAGAACCACCAAAGAACTAGAAAGCTCCCTAAAGGATTGGCGGGGCACAGCAGAAATACCAGACCACGATCAACAAACAGTGAAAACTAGAAAACCGACCACTGGGCAGGGTTAGGGGTGCGGGGAGCGTATTTTAGAGAAGTTTGATCTTGCTTTGGAGTCCAACAGCATTAGCGTAGCATTAGCATGGATATCTCCATCTTCAGCTTTTGTTTTCGGTTTACAAACATGGGCGAAGTGAAGCGCGACGTCAGGGTTGGTAGGGCCACATGGCGGGAGAGGGATATTTGGATCTCAAAATTGATATTCGGATACCACCACGATGACCAAATATTCGAATATTTGGGTCCAGCCCTACTGTGCATGCAGCCATTGACACAGGATTTTAGCCTAACACAGACGAAAACATCTATGCAAAACTTTGAAAACAATTCAAAGAATGTTGATATAAATTCTGTATTTCACTTTTGATGAGTGAGGAGAGTCTTTTTGTCTTGGTATCAGTACGGAGGAATGGAGCTGTTAAGGAGGACTCACTGACTCTGACATGAAGAAAGTTGCATCAGTAAATGCATTAGCTAATAGAAGTGTGTAAGACAGTCTTCAGACTGGCAAAAGAAACAGTTGTATGAAGTAGCAGAAGAGGGTGATAAATCATCATTTTAACAGATTGTTGTTTTAACCATTTCAAACAGTTATCCTAATTGCCTGCCATATGTATAAGATGGTCCAAGAGAGCAACAAAGTCCAACAAATGACCTAACTTACAGGTGATGTCATTGCCCTTTTATCTTTTTCATATCTTTTTTAGACTGAAATAGATTGAATCAGCATTTCAGACAAATTGGAAGAGTTTTTGATCAACATAATTTTTAAGATCGATCAGAAATTACTTAGTATGGTCAGGTTTCTGTTTTATTGTTTGTTTTTGTTTAATTTGCGTGGCACATGTAGCTCCATGAGTTTCATATTTTAACATTAACACCCTATCAGATCACAACCCTTCCTCTCTACTTGCTTAAGCTGTCTCTTCTGTCCCTGATGCAAAGTTATCTGGTTTTACTGCAAGTCCAGGGGAGAAAGGCTTGGGACCTATACCTCAGATAAGCAACGACGCAATTACCTCTTATCAGAACAGCCCAGGGAGAGATGTGGAGGAGGATTGCATTTCCTTTACCTTTCATATACACAAGGGTTGCATTGTATTGGGGTGGTGTTGACAGGTTGTTAGTCATTACCAGAAGAACAACAGGCTACAATCTCTTTGACCTGATTTATCTTAATTTTTGTGCTTGTGGAAAAAGAAGATGATTTTGTTAGGGTAAAGGAAAGGCGCTGAAGGGTGAGAAACATCCAGATACAGAGGCAGCAATGTGTTTTGATTCTGTTATAAATAAGCATACTTAACACAAGGTTGCTCTTTGATTGCCACCTTCTACCATGAAACACTGACTCAGCTCATCATCCAACACCCGACTGTTGATCAGACTGCAGTCAGTGAACTTTAGCCATGTAATTCTGCTCTGCTTAGTTTCGCTCTGATTTAACCTGTTTCTCCTCTGCCTAGTTCCTAATCCACTGTCTGCCTGCTCACAACCCTCCCTGACTACCTTCACAATCCATCTGAACCTGCATTCCACATCAATCCCTCTCTGATCCAAAGTCAGCCTCGTGTCAAGAACCTCCATGAGCTAGGCCACACAACCCTCTTCTGCCCTCAGACTCCCTAACCGTTCTCACTCTCTTCCCACTGCCAGTTACGCAGAGTTGCTTGTTTCCCAGCTTGTATCTTTGTCAATGTTAGTGATAGCGATGGTGTATTTTGGATCTGGTAGTTTATGTTTCACCACACTGACATGTATTAGTAGCATGCTTGCACCCTGTGTGTGATCCAGGTTATGCGTAGCCACGTATTCTGTTTGTGATAGTCTTGTAGTAGCTAGTAATTGATTATCTCTTTGTAACAATGAATGTAGAAAAATATAAGTTTAGAGCCTCCATTGTTTTGTTGCTCACACTTCAGTCCCTAACTTGTTTAGATTTCAGCTACATCACTTTTAATAAATAACTTTCCCCTTAAATTTCAATTTCTCTGCTTATTCCTGAGGCTCTTCTTGACTGCGCAACAAGAGGTCCTTCATGTGCAGCATTGTAACATGATCTGTTTTGCTTGTCGAATATCAGTTTGATTGTGTAACATTTCTGCATAAATATTCAGATACCGATTTGATCATACATTTTTCTGACACATGGCAAGACGAGCTACTAGAATTATAGGGAATGAGGACTAACTAAGTTAAATGACAAGCAGCTGACAGAACTCTAGGCCAAAGGATAGGCAAATTTAGCTGGCAAATTGGGTCCGTGTAAGGGCAGTCAGGATTCTGTGAGATGGTTATTGGTACATGTGAGAAGAGGGGAATTCAGAAGGAGAACTTGAAAGCAGATGGTCAGGATGGCTTGCTGTGAGTTCTCTGACCACCAAGTCCAAGGCCATGGTTCTCTGTCAGAAACCAGTGGATTGCTCCCTCCAGGTTAGAGTGGAGTTCCATCCATCCATCAATCCATCCATCTATCCATCCATCCATCCATCCATCCATCCATTTTCTTCCGTTTATCTGGGAACGGGTCCCTTAGGCAGCATGCGAAGCAGGTCATTCCAGATGTCCCTCCCCCCAGCAGCACTTTTCAGCACTTCCTGGGGGATCCCGAGGCATTCCCAGGCCAAACAAAATATATAATCCTTTCAGTGGGTTCTGGGTCTGCCCAGGGGTCTCCACCCAGGCGGACGTGTTCGGAAAACCTCCAAAGGAAGTCTTCCCGGAGGCATCCAAATTAGATGGCCAAACCACCTCAACTTGGAACGTAGATGGACTGATAAATTGAGAGCTTCGCCTTGTGGCTCAGCTCCCTCTTCATCACTGTGGCTCAGTACAATGCCTGCATTACTATTGATGCCGCACCAATCCACCTGTCCATTTCTCACTCCATATTCCCATCACTCGTGAACAAGATCCCAAGATACTTGAACTCCTTCACTTGGGGAAGTAACTCCCCCCCAATCCGAAGGGAGCAGTCCACTGGTTTCCAGTAGAGAACCATGGCCTCAGACTTGGGGGTGCTGATCTGCATCCCAGCCGCTTCACACTTGGCCACAAACTGCTCCAGTGCGTGCTGAAGGTCACGGTCAACAGCCAACAGAACCACATCATCTGGGAAAGGCAGAGATGCGATCCTGAGGTCCCCAAACCGGACACCCTCCTCACCCTGGCTGCACCTTGAGATCCCGTCCATGAACACCACAAACAGGATCGGAGACAAGGGGCAGCCCTGGCGGAGTCCACCACCCACTGGAACCATGTCTGTCTTTGTGCCAACTATGCAGCACAGCTCTCACTTTGACTGTACAGGGACTGAATGGCTCATATCAATGAGCCCGGTGCCCCACACTCTCGCAGTACTGCCCACAGCAGCTCCGCAAGGGTAAAGACCTGGTCCACTGTTCCACGACTGGGATGGAATCTGTGTTGTTCCTCCTGAATCCAAAGTTTGACAATCGGCCGGAGCCTCCCTTCCAGCACCCTAGGGCAAACTTTCCCAGGGAGGCTGAGAAGTGTGATACCCCAGTAGTTGGCACACACTCTCCGCTCCCCCTTTTTAAAAATGGGAACCACCAGCCTGGTCTGTCACTCCATAGGCACCCTACCCAATGCCCACGCGACATTGTAGAGATGTGTCAGACAAGACAGTTCAACAATGTCCAGAGCCTTCAGCATGTCAGGGCGAATCCCATCCACACCTGGCGCCTTGCCACCGAGGAGCTTCTTAGCTACCTTGGTGACCTCTGCGACATATATGGATGAAGATCCCTCCGTATCTTCAGGCTCTGCCTACTCCATGGAGGATGTGTTTACCGGATTCAGGAGTTCCTCGAAGTGCTTTAGCCACCACTAGACAATGTCCCCAGTACGGGTCAGCAGTTCTCCACCCCGACTGTTCACAGCCTGAGCAAAGCCCTGCCTCCCTTTCCTGAGACATCGAACGGTTTGCCAGAACTTACCTGTCAGCTGCTTCCGGAGAACCCTGAGCTAGCCAGGCCCGAAAAGCATTCTTTTTCAGCCTGGCGGCCTCCCAGTGACCCAAGACTACATGTCCCCAACCTCCCCCGGGATGCAGGAGAAACTCTTCCGGAGGGGAGTTGAAAACCCCATAGACAGGGTCCTCTGCCTGACGTTCCCAGTTCACCCTCACTACACGTGTAAGTTTACTAGGTCTGTCCGGCAGTCTTCCCCACCATCAGATCCAACTCACCACCAGGTGGTGATCAGTTGACAGCTCTGCACCTCTCTTCATCTGAATGTCCAAAACATACGGCTGCAGGTCTGTCGATATGATTATCAAGTCAATCATTGACCTTTGGCCTAAGATGCTCTGGTACCAAGTACACTTGTGAGTAACCTTATGCTCAAACACGGTGTTTGTTATGAACAATCTATGACTAGCACAGAAGTCCAATAACAAACACCACTCGGGTTCAGATCGGGCAGGCCATTCCTATCAATCACCCCCCTCCAGGTTTCTCCATCGTTGCACACGTTAGCGTTGAAGTCCCAGAGGAGAACTATGGAGTACCCAGGTGGTACCCCTTCCAGGACACCACCCAGAGACTCCAAGAAGGCCGAATGAACTACTGTTTGGTGCATAAGCTCAGACAACAGTCAGAGTAGGGTATCTTACTATATTTTGCAGTATGCAAGACAGCATCCTTTTCTGGCCAATATGACCTATCAGTCCTCTGTCTAACAGAAAAAAACTTCAAGGTCTGCATGAATATAAACAAGCTTGAACAATTAAGGGCACATAAATATATGACAGCTCATTTTGAATCAAAAACTATAATGCATACATGGGCATGATGCTCATAGCTTAGGGTGCAATATTATGATGAATTAGTCTGATGCAGTTGTATCCATACTACATTCAACAGTTTGTATTTTGTAAGAGTAGCTAGAAGTGGCAGTACGAGGAAATTTAGTACATTGTTCCTTGTTCTTCTGTGCAGAAATGTGTCTTTTTTTGCCAATGCGTAGTTGACTAAAATAGACGGAGGCTACTGTAAATGAGTCCATGGGCAGAGTTCAGCTTGAGGTGGGAAAACATGTTCACATCCTGGTTGGTTCTCAATAGGCACTGATTGAGGCACATGTATGCCCAGATACATGTAAACAGTCAGTCTGAAACAATTCTGAAACACTCACACGATGAGTCTATTACTGTGGACATTGCTAAAATATTCTCACTGACTGTTGTCTGTACATGTGTGGTTAAAGTGCAATCAAAGTAAGCAGTGCTTTCCTGTGGTCAAGTCCAGTGCATTTTTTTCCTTCTTTTTTTTCGTCCATCAATTCATCCCAACCTCCTCCTTGCACTTAATTTGTGTCTCTACACCTACTTCCCTTCACATGCCCTTTTGCTCCAGTCATAATTACGACAGCCACTGGAGGTCATATACAGTAAAATGTAACTGGGGTCATACTAAGATTCTGACAAGTGTATAATAACACTCCCACCCCTGCACACTCTTCTGCTGTGACATTATCACTGCATTTACACAATATTACATTCCACCTGGCCAAAGTAACCTCATTGTCTATATTTGTAGTTCTTTTTCAGTAAAACATACACAATAATTCATTAACAGAACAAAGAATAGAAAAGGAACTATGGTCACATTTACAGCAGTTTGTATGCGTGTTTTGGAGGACTTTCCTCCCCACAGCCCCTAGAGCTATCTAAAGGCAGCAGGTAATTGTGTCCAATTTATGTGATATACAGTGTCAAAGAGTAACCATGGTTCCATTTCTAAAATGTTTTGTAAAAAAAAAAAATGTCTTCATCCCACACTGGATGCATTATACAATTTAAGTGAGTTCACTCCTGAGGCTACACTTGGTAACTTGAGGAAAACCACATTTTTCATTTAGGGCTAATAAATAATACAAGACTTCTGCTGCTGCCTTCGTGATGTGGAAATAAAGTAGGCATTATCTATAACAAATCTCAACCTTAATTATCTCCAATGCACAAGAAAATATCAATAATAAAATATAAAATACTGTAAATAACTTACAATATATTTCTGTGTACTTAAAGCGCAGTTCACATTTGAGAACAGAGTTTGTGGGTAAATTGGTCTGAACCCTTCACTGCTTCCCAGTGCGTCAACTCAGGGAAAGCATTTGAAAGGACTTGTGACAAGCTGACATGACTGAACAAGATTGTTCTAATCCATATCACACTGTCCAATAACATGTGATAACACTTTCTTTCTGTTCCTTGGAGATTAAAAAGCAACTGAGTTCTCTGTTGAGAAGTCCAGTTCTGTCCTAGGATGACTGGATGATTAAAAATCTACACAAACAGCAATACCACTTCCTCTTAGTACAGCAGCCATCAAGGCCTCTGCAATGAGCATATGTAAAAGCAGACTTTTTTTTTTGGTAGTTCTGTGAAAAATTTGATGGCAGAACAAATAGAACTTTTCTGTTGGGGGATTGTGTGCTCTCCGCTGTTAGCCTGCTTAGAAAGCTTCTCATCGAACCAAGCAACTCGGAATGGAAAACAGTACACAGTAGGGCCCAACTGATTTATCTGCTGGCCGATTAAATCGGCTGATTATAGCCCTTTTCAAAATAAATTGTCATCGGCCAGAGATTTGCCAATTAAACAGCAATATATTCTTAATTTCTCATAAAACAGTAAATGTTGTTAAGTGTTGGAGTCACGCAGAATGATGTCCTTGCACCGTTTGTCCAATACATGGAGCTCTGACTCCATCCAGTCCTCAGTCCTCACCACTGTCTTCTCAGTAACGTACAGGAGTAAGCTACAGCCAGGCAACATTACAGGAGTGGACTGAGCCGACAGGTAAGTTCATAACGACGTTGTGAAATTAACAATGACTCAACATGTCTCCCTTTTCAGTTAAAAGAAAAAGTTTAAGTCAAAATGATTAACATTGCTGTCTGTCTTCAGCAACCGTCATGATGTCATGTCACGCTTAGTTTTACTTTGTCAGAAAATACCATAATGTGACACAGGCTGTAACAACAACTCGTTGTTCATTTTTTGATTGATCTTAGGAAACATTCTTTAGAAAATAGCAGTTGTTTTTTTTTTTTTAATTTCATGTGTTATACGCCATAATAACCAAAATTAAAAGAAAAGGCCTTTACATGCAATGAATAAAGAATCTAAAAGTTTAGCCTTTTGCATTAGATTACCAAAAAATATAACTTTTTCACTAGTAGTCCATAGAGACTTTTCCCTGTTCTTGTCCCTCACCCTGTCCATCACAACTACATACAAGAAAGACCCTGATGACTTGTGACACATTAATATTTTTGAGACTTAATGGTTCTGTCACTAATTCTGTATAGTTTTTTTTTAATTTTTAAACTAATTCTCTATTTGTATGTATTTATATGTGCAATTTAGTCTGTAACCCTGGTTATTGTTGCAAGTCTTTGCTAGGATGCTCTTATCAAAGTGGATTCTTTTAATTTCAGTGAGACTTATCCTGGCTAGGTAAAGCTTTGATTAAAGCAAGTGCTGACTTAAAAATCTGTTTAAAAACTTAATAGTACTGTACCAAAGCATTATTTGCCCCCTTGGGAACTACTGAGTCAGTATGTATTGTGCAGATTGAATAACTTTTTTTTTTTTTTTTTTTTGCTATTTTGACTTTAATAGATATCTGAAAATGTTATTACTACACTAAAGATAAAGTGACAAAATGAGAAAAAAAAGTTTCTCCCACTTGCAATGCTTTCTGCACTTTTTTGACAGCCAATTCAACAAAACTGTCAAGGCCACACTGTGTGAAACTCAAACAAAACTCTCCTTTGATGTGACTTTCCAAATGCAATATGGAGAGTAAGAAATAGGGGTCATTTATGGCTGGTACAAAATGCATCTGGGTAGAGTCTGTATGAGAAACTGAATTTGCTCTCCTATGAGCAACACAGCTCGAATCTCTGAATACAAATTGAGAAGGAGGGCTGAGTAGAATACTGGTGCAGCTCTCATGATTCCACCAGGATTGGATGTGCCTTATTTTTCAGTGAAGTGCTCCCATTCTCTACCCTTTGGTTCTGTCTTGCTTTCTCACTTTCAATTACGAGTTGTTTTCCTACTTTTCTGCAGGGGAGGTCGAGTGACTGTAAAGAGGGAGGAGGTGAGGTGACCTGATATATCTGAAATCAGGTCTAACAAGGGACAGCTCATCATCAGATTTCCTTTTCCTTCGACCTGGTGTCAGAGCAGCAGAAGAGAATGGCATAAGAGGACCAGAGGAGCAGACAGACCTCATAACAGGCTATCAGGAACAGCCATAGGTCAGCTTACAGGCCATTGTCAGGGCAATAGTGTTGAGACTGCACAACAATTCCATACAAACTGTTGTCTTTGTAATAGGGATACACATACATGCTACACATGGTCAAAGAAAAGTAAATGAGAAGAACGAGCAGCATGTAGGCGTTCTCAGACAATGGTGCCCTGTGAGCCGTCTTTCTCACGACTCTCAGTCAGAGGCCAATGTTCAGGTTGTCTTACAATGTTTTGTTGGCTTCAGTTTCTGTAGCACACTGCTGTTCTGACTGAAGTACCTATGAAGCTAAAACAGAGACAGTGTAGGTTGTCACTAAAATTGTCATGCTTTTTTTCTTCATGTCTGTGCTTTTAAAAAAAATGTTTTTTACATTTTCTTTTTTGTTTTTTACGATGTTTCAAAGTTTTCAATGACCACTTTCTGTTCCTCTTTTGGCATTAAGGGGCAGAGTCTGATGGGAGGGGCAATGAGCCCCCCTATTTACATTTCATTTGCATATCAAGGAGCGTGGTCCTCCATCCACAACCTGCCGGTCAGTGACTGATAGGACCACAAGTTCAGGCAATTGCCATTTCAATTTCACCTGGAACTTTCAAACCACAAATAAGTTTCTGCCGCTGCTTCTTAAACGGCTGGTTTAAAGTGAATTTTTAGGGAGAATGCGTCCTGATGTTAACCAATGTATGGTTGACATGTTGCCACATGTTAGCTAGCTAACCTGCTGTTAGTGGTTGCGAATGTTAGTCTACTTTGTGATGCATTTTGCTCTCCAGGAGGTTGAGGCCAATATTATCACCGCTGCACAAGGTCTCAAAAAACATGCTAATGCAAAAATATTCAACAGAATCATTCCTAAACACTGCAGAATTCAGAGCAGTCACATGAGAAGCAGACTCGCACGCAAAACCTCAAAACTGTTCAGGCAGAGATGACCAGGTTTTGAATTTATTTGTCCCTATTATCTGATATTAGTCTGACTTGGTGTGATGTAATATTAAAGGTGGGGGTCTATGTTTCTGGAGATTTGTTTTTTTTTTTACATAATGTTAACGTATAAGCTTTTCATAATGTGATGGGAGGTTGTCTCCCTCCCGGCCACTGTTGGGCCATTGTTGCCGTCAATGGCCCAACTAATTACGCAGAGTGGTCACAAGATCTCCGTTCCTTTTAGCGTGGTTGACTGCTGGGGCCAGGGCGATACAGTGATCAGCTGGATCCATCATCACCACTTGGAGCCCTGCTGCTGTTTTGGTCCTGCTTACATGGGTTAGTGTACTCTAACCTTGCTAAAATTAACTATATCACAAATTTCTGTTAAAACTAAGCAGTGAAAACAGAATCTGATGTGAAAAAAGCTTGTGTATGTTGCATACTGCATGTTAAAGCAATGTTGTGGACAGTGTGAATGAGGGTGTGATTGAATGTGCTTATAGCTTGCTATATGCTTTGTGTAAACATTGTAGCCTAAGTCACAACATAAAGACAAGTTAATGATGTCTAATACTGCAGTGTTAATGAAAGGAAAGATTTCCATGAACAATCTAGAGGGGATGGGGTTGAACGGACATGTTGCTGGTTTAAAGGAATTTAATATTGAGGTCAGTTTGGAGAGGTTTACAGCAGAGAAGCAGTCCAAGTAGAAATCTGGCCCTACGGACATCTCCAGAGCCACAGCACCTAAAAACACGTTCAGGATTATTTTTTATTTTTTTTTGTCTAATATTCAAAACAAAACAAAACAAAAAAATTGTTTGTGAAGAAGGCTAAAGGAACACAAGGTTCCACAGAGCTCTGGCTCTTTGTTACCCTGGCTACAGTGGTGAAAGAAGATCCCTGGTTTGCATCCCAGCCTGCCCGGGATCTTTCTGCATGGAGTTTGCATGTTCTCCCTGTGCATGTGTGGGTTTTCTCCCAGAACTCCAGCTTCCTCCTATAGTCCAAAAATATGCTGAGGTTAATTGGTTATTCTAAACTGCCCCGTAGGCTTGAATGTGAGTGTGATTGTTTGTCTGTATTTGTAGCTCTGCGACAAACTGGCGACCTGTCCAGGGTATTCCCTGCCTTCGCCCCAAGTCTGCTGGGATAGGCTCCAGCCCCCCACTGCGACCCTAATGTGGATTAAGCGGTGTATAGATAATGGATGGATGGTAAGATGAACAGGACTGCAACTGTAGTCAAACGACTACAACAGGAAATACTAAATACAGGAAACAGAAGAAGCGCTAGAACTGACTCAGAGCGTAGGACACTCTAGAGGGCAGACAGAGTTACGACGACCAGCGTCTATAGAGAAAAATATTGAGAATACCCTAAACCCAGGGGTGAAAGTAAGCCGGTACGGTCCGGTACTGCGTACCAGCAAAAGTCCTGGTGGCGGTACGCAGTACCCAGAAAAGATCCGGTGGCGGTACGCCGCTCTTCCACCGGTACTCCACCTGGCTGCCTGCTATCAACCAGAGTTCACTCAGCAGTATGTGAGTGCGCATGCGCGTCTACTTCCGTAACACAGCGATTGCTATGGCCAATAGCAGCCAATAGCAAATAGGTGCGCTTGATTTATTGCACTGGGACATTTTCCACAACTAGTCAATAGACGTCAACAAGCGCCGGGACGGGGCGAGCAAATAAATTACACCTGAAATTCCACATGTTCTTGTGATTGGCTGAAAAACTTTCAACAGGATTTACAACGGTTATCATCGACAGATAGATATTTTAAATAAAAATGGAGAGGAGCACTACAAAACAGTCAAGATTTTTTATTTTTTTTTTGTCAAAGTAATAATGCAGAGGAAAATAACCTCTATGTTTAAAAGAAAAGACAGGGACACTGAAGATGCGTTACCACAAAAAATCTGAAAAACATCCAGTGATGAAGATGTAGAGCAAGCTGAGAGTCAGGGTGAGGAGGCACCATGTCAGGAGAAAGAAGCAGTTGCAGGATCCCCAGAAAAAGCACAGGTGATGATGATGCTACGCCTCCTGCTTATCCTTCCATTTGGACAAAGGGTCAATATGAACAATTTAAAAGCAGAAATGAATGGTTGTATGCCCAGCATGGGAAACAGGGATGCACTCCATGCCACGATGTTAAGATGTTAAGAGCGAGATGAGGGTTTGGGTAATAGTACCGGCAAGAATTTAAAACTACTTTCACCCCTGCCTAAACCACATAAGGTAGGACCTAGGCAGGAAAGCAGGAATACAGGGAACTACAACTATAAAGCTAACAGGTTAAATAACAATTTGGCTAGTCTGGAATTTAACCAGACCCAACTCTACACAGTGGTAAGTGGGTAATTATGTTATAGAGCCACAGACTTGGCTTAATGATTAGGGTTAATGGATGGATCAAAGCAACACTGGAATTCAAAACTAGTCAGATCTATTCTATAGTGTTCTTACATTAATCATTACTTATTATTCATAATAATCTAACCCGATTCAACAAATTTGAATAAAATATTTTCCACTATATTAGTGGACTAACCATCTGCTACTGGCATGCTCCTTTGGATCATAGCAGGCACAAAAATACTAGTGGACATTTACGTTGGAGAACTGTTGGCCAAGAATGTTAACATATAATAAAAATAGATAGATAGATAGATAGATAGATAGATAGATAGATAGATAGATAGATAGATAGATAGATAGATAGATAGATAGATAGATAGATAGATAGATAGATAGATAGATAGATAGATAGATAGATAGATAGATAGATAGATAGATAGATTAAACCTTTATTGATCCCGCAGTGGGGAAATTTACAGTGTAACAGCAGCAAATAGAACAGTTTGAATAAAAAAGAGAGCAGCACACAATGCACATAGTGCATATGTATAAATATTTTCTCCTTCTAGAAGAAAAACATACAATATTTACAGCAAAATCTCAGAATTTCTTTTCAATTGCACAGCATCATTATTTACATTTTTACTGCACAATTTGTAAGTGGGTGAACTGAACTACTGGGAGCAGGCTTGATTGTACAGTCTCACTGCAGCAGGAAGGAAGGACCTGCGGTATCTCTCCTTTAGGCACTGAAGCAGTCTATCGCTGAAGGAGCTGCCCAGTGATGATACTGTTTCCTGCAGGGGGTGGGAGGTGTCCTCCATGATAGACAACAGCTTTGTCATCATCCTCCTGTCTCCCACCACCTCCACAGGATCAAGGGGGGCAGCCCAGGATAGCTGGCTTTATTTACCAGTTTGTTTAGTCTCTTCCTGTCTGCAGCCATGATGCTGCTGCTCCAGCAGACCACTCCATACATGGTGGCTGATGCCATCACAGAATCATAAAAGGTCCTCAGAAGTGCTCCCTGCATCCCAAAGGACCTCAGTTTTTTGAACAGGTGGAGTCTGCTCTGATCTTTCTGATAAAGTGCATTGATGTTAGTAGTTCAGTCCAGTTTCTTGTTTAAGTGAACACCCAGGTACCTGTAAGAGTCCACTATCTCAATGTCTGTTCCCTGGATGTTCACTGCTGTAGAAGAAGCGTGTCTATTCCTGCTAAAGTCCACCACCAGTTCCTTGGATTTCACCGCATTGATCTGGAGGCAGTTCAGCAGGCACCAGTCCACAAAATGTCATGTAAGTTGTCTGTACTCCTCATCTCCATCCGTGATGAGGCCGATGATGGCGGAGAAATTAAAAAAAAATAAAAATAAACCATCCTTACGACTTTTCCGTCATGTACACTATGAGTCATTTGACAACATCACCTCTTTTGAGAATTTTAAGACTTGCAGATTATATTGCTGCATTATGAATTGAACCTGAAAAGAGTTCAGAAAGAGAACAATGTGATTTAAAAAAAAAAACTCTGCCAATGTCAATTTATTTATTATTCCACATGAATATTCCAGAAAATTACATCACAAAATACACGGTCAGTAATGAGCTTATCAGTCAGGGGAGTCACTTGTGTATGTGTGTGTACTGAGGCCTGGAGACAGGTAAGCTGTGCAGCAACGAACAGTTGTGACAAAGTCATTGCTCATGTAGTGCTGCCAGAGTCCTGTGTCCATTCTCCCCACCAGAGATGATGTCTTTGTGAAAGGGCAAGTTTCATTAACTTTGGAACAAAGTCATTGCTGGCAAAGATTAAAAACCCAAGGAAAGGATAAATAAAGCTTTGGTGAATGATGCAGCAAATGAATAATTCAGCTGTAGGAAGGGGGTTGTGTCAAACACGAGGCTATATAATATAGAAATTATTAATGTCTTTATTTGTCCATTTTCCATTTCTGGCAACAGGCTTTCCCGCATGGTCCCGAGGTTCATGTGTAATACGACAAACCTTTGGAACCATCTTCTCATGTAACTCATCGCTTCAGCAGCGGTGGATGGAATCTTGGGAAGCATGCACTGCATGAGCCATCTATTTATGCCACTCAGAACTCAGAATTTAGACTTGTATTGTAAGAGAGGATTAGGGTGAGGTTATTCAGAGACCAGTATCACAGTTTTCTGCCATCACATGTAATTTATTATGAGAAGCATATATTTTGTGTATCATGGACTGCTCTTCATTTCACACAATGAACACAAAAATATAGTTTACATTTAACACAACTTGGTCACAGCAAAGACTGTACTAATATAGCAGTTATCATGGAAATACACTTTTTTAAATATCATGACCACTGAAAATGTTGGACTGATTCGTTGAGAGGTATGCTTAGGTTGCATCTGCTTTTTTTCACACCTTCATTTATTTCCCACATTAGATCATAATTTATGATGTGTGGCAGTATTTATGACAATACTGTTTAGTACCAGTTACTTTTTACCTATATTGTGCTGTTAGCACTGTGTATAAAGTTAAAGCCTATGAACCATGCAAAATGTCCAGACCAAACTGTATTTAGTTACCTGACTACACAAGGCAGCAAAACAGGCCATAAAAAGGGATGAATAATTTAACCTTGTTAAATCTTCAGCCTAGAAACCATCAAAGCTCCATAGAACATCCCTTTGTCTTCTGTACATACAGTATACAATGTCAGTGAGTTCACCCCTACTCTATATCACTTAGAGTAATTGTCAAATGATTAAAATACTGCACCCTTCCACTGGGCAAAGTTAGCCATACTATAGCTCTTAATATCTGCATTATTACTAAATTGGCAAGAAGGTTATCTAAGCTTATGATCAATGAAAAAATGCTTTAGAATTGCTGTATTGAAAATACAGGATGCAAAGTATAACTCAATGTGTAACTAATAATCAGATGACATGCAGTTAAAGTAGTATGTAGGAGGTATAGCATAAGGCACCAC
This sequence comes from Amphiprion clarkii, assembly GCA_027123335.1. Taxonomy (NCBI): domain Eukaryota; kingdom Metazoa; phylum Chordata; class Actinopteri; family Pomacentridae; genus Amphiprion; species Amphiprion clarkii. The sequence continues at coordinate 14,767,909 of CM049586.1, forward strand.
TAATCAGAACAGCAGTGTAATTTCTACTTGCACAATCTCGCTCTCAAAGATGGCTGGGGGGTTATTAATGGAAATCAGAGAGTCCGTAACAGCTCAAAAAGTGTGAAAGACATTGTGTAACATCAACCCCTAATGTCGCCCAAGAAAGAACCCTTGGGCGCATCTCTATTCAGTGATTTTGCATATTGCTGTATTGTCACAGCCTCAGCTTAAGACTGTGGGCTGTGGCGGTGCTCTCTCCTCCTCTGGCCCTGCTCTCTCTCTCTCTTCCAGGTGTGTGCCATTCCAAAGCTGAGGCAGGTGTGGCATATTGGCTAATCAGCAGACTGCGCGCAGGTGGAAGTCGGCTAATCAGGCATTCCGGCTCTCCTATAAAACCCGACGCCACACCTTCTTCGATCCTCCAGTCAGTGCTATGAGCCAAACGTCCTGTGCCACCTACCTAGTTCTCAGAGTAACTCTGTTTTCCTTGTGTCTAGACCTGACTTCTGCCTGCTTGTGCCTGGTTCCTCCATTGGTCGCCTGGTCCTCTGTTCCGCTCTGGATTCCGTTCTGCTCCAAAGAGCTCACCAGTCGTCAGCTCGACCCGTGAAGAGGAATCGTCCAGTACCACCTGGAAAAGGTCCGTGCCATGTTAGCTGTCAAACCACCTGCTGCGCCACACCATCGCTGCACACATGGCGTGAGCTCGGACTGGAGAGAGTCTGCTTCCCCCCAAATATTGGACATTCCCTGTCTGTGTCAGATAAGTCCTCCAGCCCTAGCAACATCAGACCCCTTGAGTATTAAGTCTGTTTCCAGTTGTAATTTGGTCTGCTATTTAGACCTAGCGATGTGTTTTTCTACTTCTGTAGTCTGTTTACGACTGGGTATAGAGTAAGGTGGGTCTGGGCTTTCTGTGCAGAGTTCTGGTTGACTAGGTTTAGGTTTCATTTTGTTTTTGTCTTTCTTTGTTGTTTTCCTGCCTAGGTAATACCTAAAGTGGGTTAACTGTTGTTTCTGTTTTCTCGAGTTCATGTAGTTAGTCTTCCTAACCTCTAGAGGTTCCCTGTTCCTCTCCGCCTATGCGGATTAGGTATAACTTCCGTTTCTGGGGACAGTCCTGGTTTAGACTTGTAGTCCTTGTGTTTCGTGTGTGAAGAAATAAAACTTTAAGCTTTCATTCGTCTGCTTTTCTCATTTCCTGCGTTTGAGTCTCTGAACCCGCCGTAACATGTATACTGAACATCTAACTGACTTAATCAACCACCATTTTACCAGAGAAGTCAGTATGGTATGGCTTTTTCTCTTATACGTGAAACATGAAATACAATTATTTGTTAAACACGCATTAATGTTTCCTGCCTGTCAGTTGCAGACTTTCTCCTGTCAGGCTATTCTTGAAGTTGAGAATAATTTGTGACATTTTCAGACTTTCTTTTGAAACTTGTCATCTGTGAGTTGTAAATGTTGGCAGCTTGACAGATTTTACTTTTGGTGCATTGCTGCAGTAAAAAATCTTATTATGTGACTGGAGTCACAAAAACTGCCTGATTCAACGCCTCAAAGACAAAGGAAATGATCATAGATTTCCTTAGATCCAAACCCCTTTTTCAGCCAGTGAGCACTTGTGGCGTGGACATCAAGGCGGTGACATCGTATCAATATTTAGGTGTCCACCTTGATAATAAGTTGGACTGGTCTAAAAATGTAGACTTCATCTACAAAAAGGGCTAGAGCTGACTTCTTTTGCCTCAGAAGACTTCAATCATTAGACATCTGCAGTAAGATGCTGCAGATGTTTTATCAGTCTGTGGTAGCAAGTGTCCTGTTTTATGTTGCAGTATAAAAAACAAGGATGCAAGGCGTCTGAACAAACTGATTAAAAAAGATGGTTGTGGTTGGAATCAGATTGAACTCATTGGAGGATGAGGTGGAGAGGCGGGCACTGAGCAAGATGGAGGCCATTTTGACAAACATGGATCATCCACTTCATATCTGTGTCAATGAACAACAAAACATCGGTGGTGGACAGCTCCTATCTCTGCGCTGCAGGACAGAAAGATTCAGAAAATCTTTCTTACCATCAGCAATTAGACTATTTAATTCTAAAGTAAACAGATGAGACCCCAGACAATTGAATTTCCCTTTGGGGATTTTATATATATATATATATATATATATATATATATATATATATATATATATATATATATATATATATATATATATATATATATATATATATATATGTGTGTGTGTGTTTATGTTGTTGATGTCCTTTCTCTTGGAGCTGCAGAAATGTGATGCTTAAAAAGTGATTACATGAGGCTCAGTGTCAATAACAATAACTGTATCAAGCACAATAATAAATGCGTTTCAAATAATGACTTCCAATAACTCTGTTACAAAGAAAATACAAATAATTATTCAGTTGTTAGTATTGGCTTTTTGTACTTTCATATATATCACATGGGAATAACAAATTTGGTTTATAGACCAACTGCTTTCCTATGACAATGTTAGACATGAGTTGTGGTTTTTTTTAATCACTTTTTTAATTTCATTTTTTTCCTCTTCTTTCTCAACACACCCTTTCACCCACAAGACCACGGACCATGCTAGTTGTTCTTTTTGGGACATACTGATCAGATAGCAACCAACCACTGGGCAACTATTGACCAACACTGCTTTCCAACCACTAATTAGAGACAACCAAATGACTACATTAGCATAAGATGCTGATCTGGAATGTGAGAGAAATCAAACCAGTATTTAAAACCAAGGCCATTGCTACTTGCCCATATATAAATGTGTGTAAAATAAATAAATTGTATCTCTTTACTGTCTAACATGTTAGCCATGACAAGTTGATAAAACTTCATCGTTGTGTTTGCAGCCTGCTTTACTGCCTCAAGGGGGAAAAAAAATCAATACACTAAAAAATTTGAAAAAAAACAAGAACAGTTTTATATACAATTATTATATACCTCAGGCACTTTGGTAAGACAGATTAAGTCACATGATAGAATCACATTGTGTATACCCTTTTCAAAGTAATGTATATAATGTTTTCTCGGACATAGAGTGTCTGTGAGATGTTTTGGCTTGCCAAGTGGGACATTTTTGTCCTGACAAACTACTTGTTATGTGCAACAAGATTTAATTTAATTTGCACCCAAACGTAGAAGACAGGCAATGTTTAAAGCAGATCGTTTATTATCCTGTCTAAGATGAGAGAGAAGGAGATTGGGAGGGACTCTCCTTTGAGGGGAATGTGGCAAGGGAAATTAGCCTCTAGTTAACTCTGGTGCAATACTTCAAATGGAAACATTTATGTTTAATATTGTTCATGGTCCCTTTTTAAATAAACTCATAATAATAATCAGGCAGCATGCTCAGGAGCCTCAGCATGGCAAGCTCAATCGGAGTGGATTTCCTGGTGGGTACACAAGTTGAGTGGTTGAGGCTGATTGGCAGAGATGCAGGGCACAACAAGGAATGAAGAGTGACTATAGACTATATACTATATACTCTTGACTGCAAGGCTAATAAGAGATGAACTTGGAGGTCTGAAGCAGTAAGTGGATTCCCAGTGTGTGAATGATGTGAACCTGTGGAGGGCTGGTGGCTTGGAGGCCGGAACCTGAGGCACATGAGGTCCCACTGCAAGTTTTTAGCAAACAAAGTAAAATAAAGCAGCATCAACTTGGAGCAGCATTGGCCAAGGTAGTATGACCACATGAGTAGTGATGGGTGTATCGATACCATGGTATCGATATATCGATACCATGGTATTGATATATTGATACCCGCACGTCACCCGTTTTGGTATCAACTACGCCATTAAAGTATCGATTGCTAATTAATTAATATGAAATAAAAGTGCATGTGTCAATTCCAGTTATTTTTAGATAACTTAGTCCAGTGTTTTGTGCCGAAACACCCCCCAGCCCGCAGCATATTGAACTGGTCCATCTAAGTCGCTTGCCCAGAAGAGCTGCGAGTTGTGTGTTTACCCTGCTAGCGACAACACGGCAAGGAACATGTGAATTTCTGACAGAGCAAAGAAATCGAGAAATGGCTGACAAAAAGAGGAGCGTTTTGTGGATATATTTTTTGTGCCAGCTGATGAAACTTCAGCAAAGTGTGAATTGTGTAACACAGCAGCATGAGCAATTTCTTCAAACACCTGAAGTGCATCCATCCCGAGGCTCATGCCGAAGTCGGATTCAGATTCAGAAAACTTTATTTTAGAGCAGGCAGTGCAACAATTCTGTAAAAAAATTTAGTAAAAAACAAGAAATTAGAAATAAGTAACATAAACAAATAGGGATATATATATATATATATATATATATATATATATATATATATATATATATATATATATATATATATATATATATATGTGTGTGTGTGTGTGTGTGTATACACGCACACAAATGTAGAACAAGTAATATAAGAATAAAAATTAAATGAAAAGAAAGAAAAAAGAAAAAACAACTTTATGACATACTAGTGCAAATACAAATGAACAATGTAGGTGCAATATGGCTGTGAGGTAGACACAAGTTGTATATATCAAGGTAGAGTTCACAGGAGGCAAAAGGCAAGTAGAAGCAGAGAAGTCTGCAGCACCTGCATCCACCAGGCAAAGAACTTTGCAAGATAGCTTTAAAAAAGGCTAAATCTATACAGGTAGGGTAATCTGTCTGTGTCTGTCCCTAAATACAGAGCCATCATGTTGCACTGAAGAGGCTAAATATAGCATCAGTTTTATTTTTGCTCATTTTTTCTATAATTGGGTTTTACAGATTTTCTATCTATCTATCTATCTATCTATCTATCTATCTATCTATCTATCTATCTATCTATCTATCTATCTATCTATCTATCTATCTATCTATCTATCTATCTATCTATCTATCTATAAAATGTGTATTTTACATATATTTTTAATATCTTATTTTTTCTCAATTTTATCTACATTTGGGTTTTACATGGTAATTTAATTCGTATTTATGTTAATTATTTGTTTAGCTTTTATATTTTGAATCATACACATTAAAGTTGTTACATGGCCAGTATTTGACGTGATTTCTTTTTAGGGGTATTAATAATATGACAGAGAAAAAAATTCACCAGTAAGAAATTTCCAAATAATCGGTATCAGTAATTGGTATCGAATATTTTGTGCAAAAAGTAATCAGTATCGTATCGAATCTTAAATGTGTGGTATCTCCCATCACTACACATGAGCTGAAAGAATAGTCAGGCAGAGAATGAATAGCTGAACTGGTGGATTGGATATAAGACTCACTTGTCTCAAATGGTCAGATTGTCAGTGGGGGGAAAATGTGGGTCACCACTCCAAGAAACACAAGTACATACACACAAGACACAAAGGGGTGGGAGGAAAAAGACAAGAACCACCAGGGAACAGAAAAAATAAAGGAAATGAAATAGACAAGGAGTGAGGTGACAACACCCAGCCCATCTGTGCTGATCCTAAGTTTGGTTCAGTATTTTCTCCATCCTTCTGTGCCTCTTGTAGTCTTATTTTCCCTCTTGTCTCTCTGTCCCTCCTCTTTGACTGTCCTCTTTAGTTCCACCTGAGGCTTACCTATGTCTTGTCTCCCCAGTAAGTTCTCTCTGTATATATAGTCCTGCATCTTACCTTGTCTTTGTCAGTTGATTCTGTTGATTTTCAATGTCTATGCTACCCTTATGCTCTCTAGCCCGATTCTTCTCCTTGTGCCTCCGGCTTTTGTTTTTTGTCCTTTTGTTTTCTGTAGATTTTTGATTTAGTTTTTTTTTTTGATTACCTTCGTTGTCGTTGGGTTGTATTTTTGTCCTGGATTACCAGTCACCTTTCGTTCGCTCATCAACATCCCATTAAGTTTCTTTGTTTAAGTTTGTTCTTTTCCAAAACCTGCCTGCCATGCCTGTACCTGGGTCTTTTTCTGATGAACCCTGACACAATCTAAGGTGCAACAGTAAAACAATGAAACCAAATAGAGAAATTGTGCAACTTGTAAGTTAACAATATGAGATAAATGTCTTTGGATCATTACTGGAACAATATTTTGACCAATTATGATACTCATGGAGCATGTTGGCTTAATTTAGCAATTCTCATGTTCAGGTTCTGATTTTGAATGGTGTGATTCATGAATACCTCAAAGTCCACACTCACATAGATTTTGTGGCAGCCTCAGGTACACTTTCATTGACGGAGACATTGTCATCAAACCTGTAAACCTGTCTGCCAGGCCATAAAATTGAAAAATCATAGTGACAAGGAGACAACAGTGGCATCATGAGGTCACCCTTGAATAAAACAATAACTGCTGTCCCTTGCATCGACTGAAAAAAGCTCTAATGCAAAGAAAGAAATTAAATGCAATGTGATCCTTTTTGACATTTGACATGCAAACTTTGTTAAAGACAAACAGCTTGAGGAATACCAGAGAGTTTAACTGAAATCACTCAATTTAACGCATAGCCCTGGACCACTGAATTATGGATAATTCATTATTAATAAACAAACACATAGCAGCTTCTAAGGTCTCAAGAGAAGTGATGGTGATAGCCTCTGTTACATCATGGTTCTGTGTTTAGATTAGATGTACAAGGCTTACAACCACGGCCTCAGATGTGGACTCTTTTTGGAGTCTAATTTCCCGTCTTTACAGTGGATATGGTGAGATGGACAAAAATATGTGACTAAATCCCAGTTCGACAAATACCTTAACTTGGCTTCAGAGAGTTTTAAAGACTTCTTTCACTGCAGTTCAGTGTATTTCATTACAACCATGTTCTACATGCACTTTCAGTTATTGTTTTTTGGGCCAAATAAACAGTTAAATATAAAGCACTGATTAGACAGGAGGATTTATTTATTCTGTTCAAAAGCTCTGCAGTGAGCTGAATGCCTGCAAGAGATTTTTATTATTCATGAGGTACAGTACTAGATGTCCTGCCAGAGAACGCAGATTGTGGAGTCTTCTTTTATCTTGTCCAGTACAGTCAGCTACATATAGAGGGATGGGTCCCTCTTCTGTAGCCCAGTTGCTTCTTCACTGACTGAACAAAATGCACAGCACGCAAAAGATGCACTCCTGCCAAGTGAAAACTAATGAAAATCTGTCAAAGGTGAGATCAGAAAACCACAGTCAAAGATAAAGAGATGGAAGAAATCAGGAATGTTGTGTTTACGGTAAAGTTTTCAAAGTGGTGTTTGAAACTGAAGACTAGAAATGAAGACAAATAATAGTCTGAAAGGATGAAAGGAATCATGTAGTTAAACACCAATCTGTGGGGAATTACTTGTTGTTGACCGGTATTGCTTTAACTGAGTATCTACTGCGATCCTCAGGTAAAGATCACATCGCAGACACCCTCATGTTGAATGGTACTCTCCGAGCTCCACTGCAAGACATCTCTGACAATAACATAAAGCTGTTCAGAAAAAGCCTTGAGACAATCATTTCAGGATTTGTATGTGCATTGGCATACAGAATCACGTTTGCAAACCTCTCAAGCTGTCTCAGACGTACACATTCACACACATACACCCATCTAGAAGGCTGCAGTGGTCAGGCCCTCACAGCTTGCATCAAAGTCTGAGCCCAAAGCCCCCTGAAAGCATGCCTGGGGCTACACTGGCTGAAGAAATCCCTCCTCAGCCCCTGCAAAAAGAAAAAAAAATATCAGATTCCTACAGGCTCTGGAGAAGAGCTGGACTGGACAGAGAAACCTCTCTGAAGAGGTGTCATATAATGTGTATTGTTCTAGGGGATGCGGATTAGGTATATCAGAACCTTGGTATTGGTATTGGAAATTAGATACCACAATTGTGCATAGTGGCAGATTGAATAATGGGTTGTAAAAATATGATAAATGCACCATTAAAGAATACATGTAGTCTAAGTATATGAAATAGATATTCAGTGAGTCACATAGACATGTAACCTTAAAATGCCCAAAATTCTATGAATAAATACGTCATTAAATAAATAGTGGTAAAAATAAAAACAAGCTAAAAATTTTATTACCCCCGGCAATTGTATTATTTTCACATTATCACAGTTTTTTTTTTAATTCATTTTTTACTCAACTCTTAGAGTTAATGGACACACTTTGCATCCAAATTCACATCCCATTCAGTTCCCCTCTTCTTGACTATCTCTCAAGTTTATTTTGCAGTGAGGTGTAGTACACATCAAATAAAACCACACAATCTTTCACCCTTGCAACAATGCTAGTTGTTGCCTTGATATAAAGGCTAATATATAAAAAAAATTATCAAAGTACTATTATTTCAAATGATCGACCTAGATTGTTTTGAAAAAGACAAATAATATGCATGTTTAGCACTTGTAATGTCCTAGATAAGAGTTCACTAGCTGAAAATAGTGCTCATATGGTTAGAGTAGCAACAGAGGTTGACCCCTGTTCATGTTAGCATTAGCGTTAGCAACATGGCTACCAATAACAGAGTGACTATTGTCCAAAGTAAGGGGCTAACCCAAATGTACCAATATGAAATAGAAACCTGTGGGGTACAGTTTCTGTAGTTATTCAGTTTGTTCTTTTAGCATAAAACTGAGCCTTCATTTTCCTGTGCTTTCATCATTGCAAAGTGAAGTGAAGTTTAAAGGAAACTACATAAGCAACAATGGTGCCATTATCCCACAGCTAGTACACTGTGCAGGCAGCATTTCCTTTATAATGATAACCTAAAAGAAAAACAAACAAACAAACAAACAAAATATCTATTGCCGCTTTAACTGGAGTAAATGTTATGTCCTTTACCTGAGGGCACATATTTGGTTGAAAGATGCAGGGGTTAGCCACCAATACTAAAATTTGATCCTAAAAAAGTGTCAGGACATTTTGTTGTTATGGCTGATTGATGCACATGTTCTTGGTCAGTTTCTATGAGATGAGGAAAAAAAAACAAAATACAAATGTTCCATGATGACCTGTAACAATGTAAAGATGATTTACCAGGAAAGAATTTCAAGAGGGATTGAATGTTAGAGATATATATATATTTCTGTGCCTGCGTTGTTGATGTTCTTTCTCTAGGCGCTGCAGAAATGTGATGCTTAAAAAGTGATTACATGAGGCTCAGTGTCAATAACTGTATCAAGCACTATATTAAATGTGAGTCAAATAAGGACTTCCAATAACTCTGTTACAATGAAAATGCAAATAATTATTCAGTTGTTAGTATTGGTCTTTCATACTTCCATATATATCACATGAAAAAATTGGTTTATAGACCAACTGCTTTCCTATGACAATGTTAGACACGAGTTTTGGGTTTTTTTTTTTTTTTTTTTTTTTTTTTTAAAAATCACTTTTTTAATTTCATTTTTTTCCTCTTCTTTCCCAACACACCCTTTTACCCGCAATACCATAGACCATGCTAGTTGTTCTTTTTGGGACATATTGATCAACTATCGACCAACACTGCTCTCCAAATACTAATTACAGACAACCAAATGATTACATGAGCAAAAGACGCTGATCTGGAACGTGAGAGGAATCAGACCAGTACTTAAAACCAAGGCCATTGCTACTTGGCCCCAAATATGAATATAAATGCGCGTAAAATGGATAAATTGTATCTCTTTATAGTCAGCGATGCAAAGCAAAGATAGATCCTGACCAAATGCAAACTCAGTAACCACAGTACACCTGTGAAGAAAGGACGACACAAGAAGTTATAGATACTAACAGAAGAGAGACAGAGATACATATTTACTGTTTTCCCTCTTTTTTTCATTCTCTTTTTTTTATATCCTCATTCAGTTTCATTATTTCACTTCTTTCTTTTTTTTATGAATTTCACCATCATTTGATCTTTGTTGCTTTTTTAATATTCTTTGTCTAATATTTATGCCAATATACTGAACTGAATGTTCTTTAGTGTCACAGCTGATAACAAAACAGTATCATGGTTGATGATTTAGCTACAATCTGTTGAGATTCTGTTTCTTTCTTTAAATTGTTTTTTTGTCAACAGAAACACGAGGGCTCAAGCTCAGCTACCTGTGAACAGGTAAAAGGCACGACAAGGATAATTTTGAATTAGCTGAGACAGGAGTCACTGCTGAAGCAACACAAACATTTCTTTCACATTCGCCCTTGAGAGGACAGGACTAAGAGCAAAAACAAGCACAGAGGAGAAGAAGATCTGGAGATTCCTCAGACACACAGAAGTCACTGTGTGCAGCAAACTCAGCAGAAAGCATCAGAGAATACTTTGTCTCAGTACATAAACTGTTGCGAGGCACACCATGTCACATCTGTTGTTTTTGAATCGTCATCACAGCTTGCAAAGCTGTCCATGCTCTTAGTGAAATTGGCTTTGTTTCCGTGAGTCAATCAACACTAAAGCGGGAGACAGTGCGGACATTAATGATGATGGTGGTGGTGCCAAGTCATTTTGGGACAGATCTCATTAAATCATTTGGCCAATAATTTTGTCAACATTTACTGACCATGTGTATGCACAGTTCCTCAGCAGCAAACATGGTGTATGAGAGCCTGCTAGGCTAAAATTTATTTAAAAAATTCACTTGCAACGTGTATCTTTTGGTTGATTTCATATGTGTTAAAGTTTATATTGAAACAAGTTCAGTGCATTGCTTTTATGGCTTGTTGTATGATGCTGTCTGTCTTGTCTTCAAAAGAGTCCCAAAAAATGAAGAAAAATCACTGAGACATCCTCTATGCTTCATATCAAGTACACAGCATGGTTTATTGATAATAAATATAGTGAAATGCATTCAGTGTTAAGGGGTAAAAAAGTACCTTCAGAATTACACCATATAGTACTGGGAATGTCTGACTGCATGAGGGCCAGACTTAGAATTTAGTTTCCACTTTAAACTAAGTCATTTCGTGTGTCTTTTTTTAAGCCTGGGCTTAAAAATAGAGAGGGTGTCCGCCTCCCAAACCCAAACTGGGAGCTGGTTTCACAGGAGAGGTGCCTGATAACTAGGCTCTGCCTCCCGTTCTACTTTTAGGATAGGATAATATGGTACTCTAAGGTCATTAAGATACGGTCATGATTGGCAGTTCAGAGTTCTGCATGTCAGGAGAAGGATTAGATTTCACAGAAAGCCAATGAAGAGAAACTAGTACAGGAGAATTATGATCTCTCTTCCTAACTCCCATCAGTACTCTGGCTGCAGCATTTTGGATCAACTGTAGGTTTTTCAGAGAGCTATTGGGACATCCTGATTGTACGGAATTGCAACAGTGAAGCCTGGAAGTAACAAATGCATGGACTAGTTTTTCTGCATCACTCTGAGACAGGATGTTCCTGATTTTTACAATATTTCTCAGGTGATAGAAGGATGTCCTACAGACTTATTTTATGTGCGAGTTAAAGGACATGTCCTGGTAAAAAAAAAAAAGACTCCAAGGTTCTTCTCAGTAGTACTGGAGGCCAAAGTAATGCCATCTATAGTAACCATATGCTTTGAAAGCGAGTTTCTGAGATGTCTGGGGCCAAAAACAATGACTTCAGTCTTGTCTGAATTCAGCAGTAGGAAATTACAGGTCATCCAGGACTTTGTGTTCTTAAGACAGTCTTGCAGTCTGGCTAGCTGATTAATTTCATCTGAGTGCTGCTGTTCACTGAAAGCTCCATGAAAACTTTACTTTGCTCATGCTGGAGAGGTTGATAAGTCCAAACTTGTCCAACTTGTATGTGTGTGTGTGTGTGTGTGTGTGTGTGTGTGTGTGTGTGTGTGTGTGTGTGTGTGTGTGTGTGTGTGTGTGTGTGTGTGTGTGTGTGTGTGTGTGTGTGTGTGTGTGTGTGTGTGGTCACAAATTGAATGAAATGTCAGAGAAAAGATTGTGCCAAAACATAGTTGCCTAATAAATTGTTGACAGCATGTGGAAGTTTGTACTCCTTAAATTTGACTCCGGGAATGGTGTAAACTACATTAATCACATTGCAACTAAAAGGATAATCCCAAAAACTCTGTCGTTTAATAGTTCACACTCTTGTTCAGTCAAGGCTTCCGTAGTCATTTCCATGCGTGTATGAATTTTCCCCTTTTGTAGTTCCCAGTTGTAGTCCATCAGTCGTCTTCCCTGGACACGTCAGCAAACCTCCCTGTCATCAGTGTGTTTGATTTTGTGTACACATTCTTTATTGTAAATCAATACTCATAGTTCAGCCATCTTTGCGCTTGAGCCTCTGACCTGCTCTGGCACTGACACATTAACAGCCTGTCCAGTGACCAAAGAGCACATTATCACACAAAACACTCACCCTGCAGATATTTTAGATGCATCCTTAAGGCTCCACAAGACCCTTTAGCACAGATAGAAATTGACTCAATAGCGACCACATGCTTTACATAATTGGAAGCCCATTGGATGAGGACGTGAAATAATCAGTCAACATTAGCATGAAGCAGAACTGTTGACAGATCATTATTAAACATCTCAGAATATTTGTTCTGCTGACGCTGTCAGTAATGACTCGACTTAGAGGTTACCCTCAAAATGAATATCTCTTATAATCAAGACAGCAGCACCCGTAGGCCTGTGTCTCCAATTATTGGAATTCAATCTGTGCATATAAAGCAATAACTAATAAGCTCTCCAGCAGCAGTTTGTATGTTTGTCCAGTTTAATTTATTCAGATATCAGACAGCTTTAGGCAATACAAATGTTCTCTCTCGTCACTAGTTGTCCAGGGCTCCTTTTGATGACAGAATTAAAATGTCCAACCCACAATTAGGAGAAAGTAATTTGCCTGATGTGAATCTTTTTACTCCTTTTCTTATCTATCCCAAAATTCCATGCAAGCTAACTCATCTTCTCCACTCCTGCTTCTCCCACTAACCAGAGCAAATGGAGGGAAAATGACTGTCTTTTTCTATTCCAAAGAGATAAATCTCATTTTGTGGTGCCAGCTGCAGAATCACATCTACTTTTCCCCAAAAAAGGATAATAGACTGGCTGAGAAGAACGAGGTGTTTTTGTAGTTCCTGTGCCAGCCAATCCTAATCCAACCAAAGTGATACAAACATCTCAATTGCATGCTTGTACATTTTAGTTACTGTTTACATTCATTTTGCAGGGTTCAGACTTGGGCCTGTGTATCACACTGCTGGTGTGTGAAGTTTAGCCACGCTTATTTAACCACAACATATGTATCTTGCTCACTGAAAGGGCATGGAATCAGCTGTCTGCTGCGCAACAGAGAGCCGACTTCCAAGTTTGAAATAGATATTAGAAGATACAGGTGAGAGAACACAGAGATACATCAAATACCTTCTTAGGCACTACATCATCTGTAAGACTCCAGGAAGTGTTTGCGTTTTTTTGGAGATTGCTACAGACAGACGTACTGGGGTTGGCTACAAATTGCAGTGTTTTTATTGTGCAGCAGGCTATAACCACACAGTAAGGAAGATCCATGTCCTGGAGACCAGCTGCACGAATAAACCAGCAACACTCGGGAACAGGGAGGAGGCAAGTCAAGGAAATACTCTAATGGCAACATGCCAGCACATCACTGGAACATGTCACAATCACTGTATGCAATCCCTTATTACACATGAATACAGCAGGTTTGTCAGGAGGCAAGGAGGTGAGGTTGCTTCTTATTTTAAAGAATTCTGTTCTGTGTAACACAGCTTGCACTAAAATCCCAGAATTTTTATTGGGTGACTGTTGATCACAGCTCAGTCAATCATGGCTTTTCTTCTGTATTTCTGAATGTCCCATGGTTCGTCCTTGATCAAGCTCATCCTTTATGTTAAGCTTTCTACCATAGTCGTCATCTGCAGCTGTAGTTTCCTCCATTGTCTTGAAACAGTAGATGATCAATCAGTAACAATACCATTTAACTCTCAACACAGCTGTTGCGACAGCCAGTAAACCCTTGTTGAGGAAAGGCAAGGCAGCTTTATTTGTATAGTACGTTTCATACACAAGGACAACTCAATGTGCTTCACATTGAAACATTAAAAGCATTGGAAACATTCAGACAAGTATAGAAAAAGCACAATTAAAATGATAAATATGATAAAACATAGAAAAGGAAAGGAAAATTAGAAATGTATTAAAAAATAAAATTACAATTTGCATTTAAAACAAGTTAAAACAAGCTATAATAGTTAAGTAAGTTTGTTACGCTGATTTTATCCAGAATGTGAAAATCTAATTTTTATAAGATCACAGCCTCAGAGCAGACAAAGCTTTGCACCCCCTTTGAACTCTGGCGTCCCCCCTAGGGGGGCGCGGACCCCAGGTTGGGAACCACTGATCTAGGTCATGGTAATTCTAGGAGTTTCAGTAGAAATCAACTGGAGTTCACCTCTTATCCGAAAGGTTTTTTCAGTTCTAGTTTGGGCTTGAAAGTGACATTGCCATGCCCTCTGCCCCTGGAGCCTAGGTAGTGGCAGTTTTTCTTCCCTCTTTCCCTTCTTCCTCTGTCTCTCTCTCAGGTGGCATGTGTGATTGGAATTGATGGGTACGTGCGACTACTCCAGTAAGCTGAGATTGGCAAGCAGGTGGGAGCAATTGGTCTTCAGCCATCTCCTCATGCATATAAGCAGATGTTCTGCTCTCAGTCGACGTTGGACCGTTGAATCAGTCACGTCGGTAATCGGTAACCTGTTCACATCTGGCTCACCTTCTACTGCTGGTACTCATTGCACTTTCTTGTGTTTCAGTTTGGGCTGTCACCTCCTTGTTCCGCAACGCCTACCATCTCGGAACTATGTGGTTTCTCAACTCACTGGCAACATCATCTGGTTGGACAACTTCCCGGTAGAAGTTCCCTTGACCGCCGCACCTGCCCGTCCACCAAGCCACCTGCTCTAGGCCTGAGCTACCTCCCTTCCCCCCGGACCACCTGCCTCCCCTTGGACCATTGCCCCCCTTTCGCTGACCACCTGCCACACGTCACCACTTCAGCTGCCATGGCCAACCAGCTCAACCCTGTGTCAGTTGTATCCTCTCAGTTAAGTCAACCTGTACTTCCAGTTGTAATTTTTATCATTCATGTTTGTAGTCCTGTTTTGAGAAACCGTAATAAATATTGTTATTGCCTACGCTTTGTATCGTGTCTCTCTACCTCACTTTTAAGCCTTTGACCAGGGGATTTATAACAGACATATAGTCTTAATGGGCTGTTTCAGTTTTATTTATTTCATACTCATTTGTCATTTCAGGGAGAACAGCTTTATTGGGAATCCAGCTTTATTAAAATGCAGTATTTGCAAGCACAGTGAGTAGGAGAGAAGCAAAGAGGGCTGACAGAAGGCAGAATGCAAACACAAATATGGTAATTAGCATATTACATCACCTAGCGATATAACAGTGTTTGAACAAGGTTTTGCTCATTTCCACTGAAAATTGTTGGCAACATTGATCTTCAAAAAAAATTCAAATTGTCAGCTTGGTGAGACAATTATCATACTAGCTATTATCTGTTGAGGGCTGCTACAGAATTGATGGATGTCTTTCATCTGCATCTGAGTGAAGAAAAATAGCAACAGGGGTCTTTCCTCTGATGTGATTGGCAGTGCCAGCCACTGTAACCTTTCCGCTCCCTCTTTTATGTCTGTGTTCGGCCTGCATGATGTATTTGCCAGAGCTGTGTTACTCCAGCAGTGAGTGAGATCCTTCATCTGCTGCCATGTAAAATTGCGTTGATCTGGGGCAATCCATCAGTAGAGGCCTGGTACAGAACTTTAATCAAGTTTACTGACAACGAGAGGGAACAGAGAGCAAGGGATTTACATAATGATGCTGGCCCTTCCTGACAGAGGAGTCTGTGGTGAACCACCAAGTAGGGTGATATTGTCATACTTTAGAGTTAGCTTTGCGTGATCCTCTCGCTATGAAAATGCTTATTTGGTTATCGGTTGTGGAGATGCATTGCTTCATAATGGTGTAAAAACAACAACTATAAACTAATAAAGGATAAAATCATTAGTTTTACCACAAAGTTTTTCTCCTTAACATTAAATATTTCTGAATAAATAAGCAATGATCAAACATATATATCAGGTTTTAATGAATGATCTCACTTTGATACACATTAAGTAAGGAAGCTAGTAAACCCTGGAGGTGCTAGCAGGATGACTGGGGGAAACCGTCACAGCCCATTGAGGTATATGTTTCGATGCCAGTTAGCACTAAAGAGGATCTCCATGTAGCCTCTGTGATGTGACCTCAGAGCAGGTTGCCAGGAGTGATTTGCTCAGGTTCAAGTGGTGGGGAATGCAGAGTTGTGGGTGCAATAAATCATGGTGCTTTTCCAGCAAGGAGAACCACCAGTATCCACATAGGATCTTCTCGGTGAGACGGGGTGACATAAGGTCCAGGTGGCTATGGACTAGTGCACCTTGTGAGACCTGCATGGATGCTATTGGAAGACCAATGGAGGGTGCCACTGAAAAACAGTAGAGTTGAATTCTGAAGGTGCTCAATTCTTAAGGCTGTTTTTGTGTTTATATTTGAGTTGCATGGTGGCTAGGTTGTTAGCACCATCGCTTCACAGCCAGAAGATCTACAGTTCATGTCCCAGCCTGGACCTGGGATCTTTCTGTGTTGGAGTTTGCATGTTTTCCCTGTGCAGTGTGGGTTTTCATTGGGTTCTCTGGCTTCCTCCCACAGTCTAAAAATATGCTGAGGTTAATTGGCAATTCTAAATTGTCAGTAGGTGTGAATGTGAGTGTGTTTGGTTGTCTCTCTGTGTAGCCCTGTAATAGACTGGTGACCTGTCAATGGTGTCCCCTGGATAGACTCCAGCCCCCCCTCAGCCTTGCAGAGGATTAGGCGGTATATAGATAATGGATTGATAGATGGGTGTGTTTAGATTACGTGTTTTCATTATGTACTTTGATGGCAGTGTGTGTGTATGTATCTAAATGAAACAATTGAGCATTGTATCAAACAATTTTTTTCTTGTTATTGATGAAGTGTCAATCTCTGGTACATACATTTTTTACAGAGGCCTAAGCACCAATACACTCATCAGTATACTGTCTGAATGTGGCTTGATCAGATTTCTTTGACAGCGACAACTCCATCAGTCATCACATGCAAGGCAAGCATCAGCAGCTTCTTATTGGAATATTACCCAAGTTAAGATTTGTTTGGAGAAATGTCTGGGATTTCTCTGAGCAGTGCCCAAATGAAATCCATGAGAAAAGCAAAGACAAAAGCAGAGATTTAGCTGTCATGTGAAACAACCAGAACAATGCAGCTTTGGTGTGTTCCTCACTGCTTATGCAAAAACCAATAGAAGAAAGCAGGGCTTCAAAATCTTGAAAGAAATAATGCATAATTTTTGGAAGTATGCCATTTCACTGTCTGGCAGAGAGAAATTTGTTAGCTCATCATTTTGTAATGTCTTGTACAAATGGAACATTTTATAAGGGTTATAAGCACAGGAAATGAGGGGAGACGGGAGTTGCAAAATACAGGTCTTTTATTTACAGAGGTAGACAGAACAGGACTACAAAACTGAACAGAAAAACTACAGCCGGAACTAAAGCATTGAAGCAGAATCCTACAGATTCAGACTGACTCAGGAGACCCACTAGTGGGCTGGCGGAATACAGACAGAAGCAAAAATAGAACTTAACCCACAGAAGGTAAAGCTAGAATAAACAGAGAAATAGAAACTAACCGGAAAACTATGAACTAGTTAACGGATTCACAGAAGACTAAATAGTTTACACGGAAGAGTAATTCATACTCACAGAATGCTCGAAGCACTAATACTAACCTGAAAGCCAATGACAAGAAAACACAAGAACTAAATTCTAAATACACTAAAGACGGTCTAAGCCTAAGAAAAGCTGCGATGCTCGGACAGAGTCTAAACTGAGTTACTGGCCAGGACAGGGACTGAGGTTTTGAAGACTTCTCACCAAGGTGCAGGGAGGAGAGGTTGCCATGGTGTGTGCATGACGATGAGGATTCCAGCCTGGGAGGCTGCAGCGACAGGCTTGCGGAGAGGGACACTAGAGGTGGAGGCAGTTTGATCCAGGTGAGGGGAATCCGGGTTGTGAAGCCAACACTGGTGGAAGGAGCGCAGAAAAGTTGTTTGGCCAGATAGTCGATTGAACCAGGTATACAGGAGCAGGAACAGCTGCTCCTGCCTCGGCTGATGCTGACTCCAGATTGTGATCACCTGCCGCTGCAGCCTCTGTGCAAAGCACACCTAAAAGAAAATTAAAAGGGTGGGGGGAGGAGAGAGCACTATCGACACTCTGCAGAAGCGTGCCTGACAATAAGGTATTAATTAGTGAGTTCAGAGAGTTAGTGGATCATGTTATGTTTAATGGGGCTTGAAGCTTTTCATCCTTGTTCCCAGTCTTAGTGCTAAACTAAGCTAATCTCATTTTGTGACTTTATAATTATCATGCAGACATGAGAGTGGTATCAATGTTCTCGAAGATCTCTAAGAAAGTGTCTTTCTTAAAATGCCAAACTTTTTCAGGATGATAGCATCATCATTATTTACATTTTAAGCATGCTGATCTTAGAGCCTCGTTGATGTTACTATGAATGTACATACTCAGTCAAGGTTAATTTATTCTGCACTTTTTTTATTCTATGTTCTATATTTGTTTTGTGTTACACCTAGTTTCCAAATATTATGCTTTGTGCTTTATATTTGTAGGGCAAACAAATTAGTGGTAACTACACTCTCTGTTTTTACAAGGACATGCCTGATTGACATAGTTTGAAAATACTCATGACAAGATGGCATTAGATACGAATTTATCAGTAATATTTGAATTAGATCATAAAACATAAAACGGATAGGTACACATCCCTAATCATTTCTAATGGCTTATCACTGTTCTCCGCTTCTGGTGTCTCTTACCCCTAATTGTTCACAGTGTTATCTCAGCATGTATGGTCTGTATGGTTCCTTCAAAACACAGCAACGGAGTCATCAGTCTGCCACTAGCTCATCATATAAACTTCATTTCATCTCTTGCTCACTTCCCAGCCAATCATCTCTGGCTGTACTGTGAGGAAGCCAACTGTACTTCACTGTAATCACATGAAACATCTACAGTAGAAATGTCAGAGGTCAGTTTGAAAGTGATGGAATGGAGGCAGAAGTAGATGGCAGTGAATCGTATCAATTCAATTTCACAGTAAATGAAAAAAGAAAAAACTGAAAGATTTGAAAGGTTGGAGCATTTTTTTATTGACCACAGCAATAACACAGTGGTACAGCTGATATGTGCAACAACACCAGGCTTTCATTTTTATGTAAAAAAAAAAAAAGAAAAGGTATATTGAAGGACAAGTAAGTGATTTAGAAGTGCAACGTTAATGTTTTAGTCTGCATTCATAATAAACAAATGCTTACAATAACTGAATTAAGAATATTCATGTCTGTAGCCAGTTAGATTAAAGTGGCTCTGCAATGGCCTGTTTGCTTACTGTCAAGTATTGATAATCACTGTGATACATTACAAGTAACTATATGACTCTGACTTAACACTGCCTAAAACAGAAAGCAAGACTGAAGACGTGTCGCAAATAGCAGAAAATTCAGTTCTCTAGGGATTGAGAACTGAAGTATTAATCTTTTACTATGGTAGAACATAAAGTACATATAGTCAAGCTTAGAAAATGCTATTAGTTTACTCTACTAAATATATGATGTCAAGCAGTCACACTTGCTTTTCAATCTGGAGAAGAAGTTGATTCCAACTGGGGTTCCATAGGTTACCACTAATGATTTAATTGACCTGCGAAAGCAATAGCCACATACTGAAAACAGAGTGGTCCAGAAAAATAGTGTCCAAGATCAATTTAGGTGTGTTGAACCAGCTCTCACCCAGGAAAAAATGGTTGGAGAATGGTACAACTGGTGGTGGGATGATCATGACTGACAATGTCAGCAAAAATGTTGTCACTGCCCTTTAAAAAAAAATCTAGTCTGAAGAAAAACAAGAAGAACCATGCATCTGTATGGACAAAGACCTTAAAGACGTTGACATCAATGGCATAGTGTTACTTGATGGACAGGTATGCAAGGGAATCATACAGGGGACAAACCAGGCTCCAACAATATAGAAGGCTTTCTTGAAAATTGCAACGGAAGTCATGAAAAGAGCTTGTTCGGAACCTTGAGCAAACATTCAATTCACAGTAGGGGCAACAAATTTGACGCTTTCTTTCAGGTATGTCATCCTGAGCTTCCTTTTCTTGGGCATTGTTGCCTCTCATCTTCCTTTGAGATTCCTGTCACCATCTATTATGATGGCGATAAATGGATATTATTATTTGGGGCAAATTTTACTACGTAGTCAAAAATAGTGAACTGGAAATGCAGGAAAGGGAGCAGGGAGATGACTGTCTGGTTAGTAATCAAAACCACCATCTATCACAGTCCCACCAAAAAGTGGCATTTACTCCTTCAGGTGATATAAATGAGTCTGGAAGGTTGGTGATGTACTGACTACTCTCAGGACTAACTGGTTAGCCAGCTTAGGACGATTAGTTAACTCAGTTTATTCATAAGGCATATTTGTTAGAATTCACCAACGTATTTGTATTTCAGGGCAGATGCCAAATAGTGATATACTGGTTATTGTTAACAAAGCAGACCAATAGATTGCCTCACTGGACGTAGACTTCTTCTGTAACCATTCCATTTATGTTGTGCATTTTATGTGGGATTCTCCTCCCCTCCCACCATCTGCATGCAACTGTTTTACAGTTATATACGGATGTAATAAAGCAGAGGTCTGCCTGAAACACAAATAAGCCCAAACATTTTTATTCCGCTATAGAAAAATGCTAATGTGGTGCAGCCAAAATATCTAGGTTATCTGAACTGATCAGGGGGCATAGGTTGAATAATGCTAACAACATATGCAAGTAAAATCCAAAGCAAACTAAAATACAATTCCAGCATTTTAAGCTAAACAGATGTGAAATAGTTACAATTTTGTGTATTATTTCTGTATTATTTATTTCTGTTTACTGAAGACATGTACATACAGCAGCATAATTTTCCTGAAATTGGAATATCTTTGTTGTCATTTTTTCATAACTTACGTACTGAATTCTAAACATAATGTAAGCAGAACTGAACAAGAAAACACTACACTAACCAGGCACAAATAGGCTCGATGCTTAAATGTAATTATCTAGATATGAAGAAGCAGAAATATAAGGACTGTCAACAGTGTTCTTTGGAACTACTCTTTACTGAAAATAGTCACTGTGAAAACTGATGACACAGAGCTGTAGAAATAACTCTAAGGAGATTGATTAAACTCCACTGTATTTCAGTGGCATAAGAAATCCAATCACAGCTATCTCAACACAGGGGCGGATAAAATGATGAGAAAGGATAGATACCACTAGAGAGAAGTGAAAGGTGTGTTTTGAAGTCTGTCCTTGTGTGCACACCAGTGTTTACAGCATGTGTACATGTGGCTATATGTTCCTACAGGACCTCAGAGAAAATCTTTCCCATTTATTTTGTGGCAGCAGATGCCTGCAGAGTGCAGCAGGAGCATGTTCCTCTCCACCTTGTTACTCTGTGACCTGTTTTTTTCTGGTTCGCAGATCTGTCATCAGCTACACCTGCACCAGGCTGACATTGCCCAGGGCATTGCCGTTTGGATGATATGGCCGTTTGAAATCTGATATATTGGTATTCCTGGACCGGAGGATGATATTTCTGAACTGAAGCTGTCAAAAATGAACTGCCGTGAAAAAAAAAAAAGTGCCTCAGGTTTTGTAGTACATTTTATATTTTACTTATTTATCTATTTCTTAATTTATCTGTTTATTTGTATTTTATAAGGGACATTTTTTTGACAAGTTTTCTCCTAAACCCAGGCTAATGATAATGTCATGGGTTATTAAGTCTTTCTGGGAGGATAAGGTTTGATTCAGAAATGTAGAGCAAACTGTGAAATGCATTTAATGCAATAAAAACAACAGCAAAATATTTACTATTGACTGTAACATCTCCACAGTGAATCTTCACTTTTCTGGTAGCTGTCCAAAATTCAAAAGTGACGAATCATGTCAGAGGTGGATAGCACTGACTGGCTGATAACCAACTTTACTAAGAAGTCAGTCTCCTTGGGGAAGACTATCCAAAGTCCAGTTGCTTTCTGTTGAGTTATTCTTTGTATCAGGATTTGCACACCTGCAGCAGCTTCATGTGGGCGAAGGTCTTCCGTTTGCCTTGTGAACTCGGCTGCATCATTATTACCTGCCACTGAATTATTCTAAACCTTCTATCCAAAATTGATTTAAAGAATGGTGTTGTGTAACTAACCTGAAATCACTGTCTTGGGGCAACAGTCCTCCCACCTCCTCCATGTCCTGAGCCTCCTACTCTCCAATGCCAACAGAGGCCTAGTCAGAGCGGAGCCATTACCTCCACCTACCACTTACTGCTGTGTGAGCTGAGGTAGGACCACCAACCCCTGAGAGAAAAACTGCTGACATTGCAGTCATTACAGGATGAAGTGGGTGGTGATGGATGACTTTAAAATCCACATTCTAAGGTCAATAGCAGAAAAGTAACATATCATTTTAACCCCACGCTTTGCACAAAGTGGGCTTTAGCTACAGGAAGGTTTCAGCAGCTGCCCCCTGTCCCACAGGAGATTGCGGTAGGAGATGAAACAAAAGGAGACGGTAATGCTTTATATACGAAGGCTGTGTGCACTGTGGCTCAAGTACGATAATGGACCCAGGTCATTGATACTAAACACTGTTACTTACCTGAACCAGAGGGACCACACTAGACAGTAAAGAACAGATTTTTAGACTTCCCTTTCTCTCCACACAAAGATCTGCTGATGCTGCAACATCTTCGGAGCACCCTGCTTTGCTCTGTCCTCCAAAAGCCAGTGTTGAGTCTCAGTCATCATGTTGCATTAAAAAACTGTTGCATATTTTCATGTGATTACATCCCTGTCTATTTATTGATGTTGTAATTTAAATTCAAGCTTCTGAGAATATATTGGTCAAACTTTTTTTATGTCATTAGCCAGCAGCAAAAAGATTTGCTGCTGGTTAACCCCTTACTGCAGCTGTAACATTTGAATCTCACGTTCTGCTTTAACCCCCAGTCGTTATTGTTAGTTTTCACAGCTCCGTCTGTCTCCTGCTCTTACTGTCTCTGTGCCGACTGCACCCATCCTGCCATTAAGATATTGCTGCTCTGTGTTTTGACATGCTTCACAGCCCTAATACTGATTACAGCATCCTGCCGGATCACATTAGGCCTGCATGACCACTCTGCTGTGCTGCTGTGTGTGTGTGTGTGTGTGTGTGAATACAGTATTGTATGTACAGGAGCCATAGCCACCACACTCACCACTGCCATCCAATACCAGACAGCTGCATTGTGCCAGAAAAATCCAGCGAAGAGCATCTCATTCTGCATGTTGTCCCCAGATCGCCCCCTGTGAAGGAAGATAGCTCTTGGCATCAGATTAATGCGGCGAGATAATGCAAAGTGTGTGTGCCCCCATGCATGCATGTGTGCGCATGTGTGCGTGTGTGCGTGTGTTTGTGTGTGTGCGTGTATTGAGTCCTTTGTTACTTGATAAATGGCAGAAGATTGGTTTCAATGCCAAAGCACACATATATACACACCCATGCACAAACAATCCCTAACTCTTGTCATCACATCATTTCAAGGGCAGCTCATGCTTGACACAAACTAGTTAATAAAAACTGTCATCTAAACAAATGTGTTATCTGCCTCTTCCAGACGAACACATCCAAAAGCCAGTGGGTTGTTCTGAGCTTTAAAAATCCCCTTTCTAAGGCATTACCAGAATATCCTTTATGTCCAGTAAGCTGTGAGACAGTCTGTGGATCACGAAATTTACGTCAAGCATACTCTTGCGGAGGCATTACTTTACCTTTAAAGACCACACACCCACTACAGTCAACCGCCAGCATGTAACTAAATCTCAAAATTCAAAATTACCTGCCTACCAGTTAGTAGATCAACTTGAACAAGGCGAACGTGATTGGTCATTTTAAACCCATATACCATGCTCATTAGTGTGTTCTGGACTACAATCAGAACTGCCGACTACCTGCACGCATAAATAGCATTAAACAAAGTCACCGGTATTGGATAACCAACTGTTGCAGAATGAAATGGATCAAATTCTGACAATAACAACAGTAATTTCACAGGATTTGTATGTATTCACTATCTTACATCTGCTTGTTTTTCAATAACGGTGGTGTGTTTTACGACAGTTTGAATTATGTGTTGAATACGGAAGTTGTAGTAATATAATTTGTGTGGCTTCAGCACATTGCATTGGATCTTCTGTGTCTATTCCTGCTTCCCGAAAAGCACTGTGTAAATACATGTAACACATGGCATGCATCAACACAGATGATAGGCAGTCAGTGACAGAAACACAAAAATAGAGAAATAATTTTCTAGCGAGGTCCTCTGCATAGAAGAGGCTCCCAGTTACCTCCCATCTCATTTTCATCAAGCTCTCTGTCATCTTTCTTTTTGGACAAAGCTCTTATACTTGACAGTACCCACACTAAGCAAACAGTTGCCTGTCTGGTCCTGCTCTCGGAAATTCTGAGGAGCCACCTTTTGGAAGGTTTCTTTTTTTCTAGAAAGAAATGTGACTCCAAACAACACCAGACCTCACTGCTCGCCAGCACTGTGAAGGTCCCAACACCAAGTGGAAATCCCAGTCAACCAGTCCTGCATCTTGACCATCAAGACTGTAGACATACCCAGCTCCAGAGTCAGAGCCTGCAGTTCTCACTTAGGTTCCTGATTCTTCATTCCCAGCTTGGCTCCATCTGTATCTGTCCCTGTGTTGCCACCACTGTCATATCAAGGGGCTCCACCTTGGTTGCTCGCCTCCTTCCCAGCTTCTTTAGGGGTCCAGTCTCCTATCCCATTGACCTGTGTAATCGACAGGGGGCTGTACAATCCCACTCAGGAAAACCACCTTCAGACAAGCCGTCTTCTCATTCAGGGCCTCACATCAGTGGAACTCAGTGCCACAGTCAGTCAGAGTCCCTATCATTTCAGTCATTCAAGTATAATGCCAAGAAATGGCTTGTTATTAACCAAAGATGTGAACATTGATTGACTGATTCGTAATATGTTTTAACTTGTATTATACACTGTTTTTCTTAGTGTTGGTGTTTTATTTATTTTAGGATGCCAATTAACAACATCGGACTACCGATGGAAACTAGCTTTTCTGCTAACTCGGGGGCATTTACATTGTTAAAATGTTGATTAATGTACATTGTCCCTTTCTTAAAAATAAAGACTAAAGATTAAAGACCTGCAGCCCAGCATCAAGAGGGTTTTCATCTCCTCAACCACCAGCCTTCAGAGAGGTTCCATCTCTTCCACCACTGGCCTCCGGCCCAGAATTCAGAAAGGTTCCATCTCCTCGCTCATCAGTACTCGCCCATCCATCACTTAGGATAGGTTCAGTTATTAAAGATGGATTAATGTGCTGAAAAACAGAATATACTTCAACACAGATTTACATGTGTCAGGTACAACCATGAGCCAAAAGGTTTTGATGGCGTACAGATGAAGCTAATTAAGCCTGTAGCAACAATGCATCAAGGTGTGAGATGTCTAAGGTGTAAGTTAGCAGTTTGTCTTGCAGTCAACATGTTGGATGTGGGAGAAATATGTGAGTGTAAAGTCCTGAGAGACTCTGAGAGCATCTCTCAATGTGCAAAGCTTGTAAGGAGCTTTCAATCAGCAGTAGTATACACAATGAATGGTCCAAGGAGCTATATTCTTTGTTGGTCCAAAGGCAAACATATGCACTGATGAGCCAAGAATTCTGACTACTCGCAGAAAAACCGAATTATTTTGATCACCTTTACACAACAATACACATCAAGGTCTGAAATACATGAGACAGAGAAATGAACTGTCACTTCTCATCGTAAACATGAATGAAGTGAGAAAAATTGGCAAGTGTAAATATTTTTCTGAGAGACTTTGACAAGAGGAAAGTCTTCATGACCAGATGACAAGGTCACAATGAACCACTAACAGGGTGTCAGGGGATGTGCTGGATCAAACATGATACACACTGCTAATATCTTCAGAGGTGTTGTGAAGTACATGCCTCATCAGGCTGGCTGTTTTAGTGGCATGCAAAGCACCAATAGCAGATTTGAAAATGGATCACCTCAGCAGCATTGAGGCTACCTTACTAACACTAACTTGCACTGTTAACTGGTCATCATAGCTAAGAGATGTTTTAAAAGTGGGTATTCTTTGCAGTATATTACAAATCATATCTGTACTTTTCTTTTAGGTTTTCTAAAATATATCTACAACATGGTTGCAGTGTTAAAATTCTCACCTATTCAAATGGATTTGTATTGTGTCCTCGGCCATCACTGCCAGTTGATGCAGGGAAACTTCTCAAACCCAAGTTCACATACAAATCACTTCACAGAGAATCCAGGAAAAACACGACACCAGGCACCTTGACTGTACTCAGATAAATTAATGCTTTATTTGGGAGTACTTCATACATATGCATTGTATCTTAACACATAATATTCTAATTGTTTTTGGCCTACCTTGCCAGTGAATTTGTTACTGACTGTAAGCTTTATGTACCACAGTTGTGAAAATCTTTCCCATGTGCATAATTTGCACATGTATTCATTCATCATTATCACAATTTGAACAATCTGTCTGTAGATATATTTTCACATGTAGCATTTAAACTAACTGAGCAATCCATGATTTAAGCACGATTCTACAACAATAGCCACATGCTTTCAAGACATGAGAAATCCACATGCAACAGAGAAAATATCAATTTTCCATCTCTGCAGTTTCTTTTTTTTTATTGCAGATGAAAGGTGTATAAATAGTGTGCGGTGCCAAGACCGTGCATAGTCACCTTAATAGCAGAGCCATAGGTTTCATGGTATCACATTGTCAGCAGAACTGTTAGCATTCCCTCTGGGGGCTTCTGTCTCTTTGAAATGGGTCTTGCTGGAAATAGGTTCCACAAATGAAGCAGGGAAAGTGGGTCCGGCGCCCATTTTTCTGGTAAATATGACCTGAAAATACGTGGAATCAATGCTAATATTGCTGTGTTGTGGGGGAATATGCATATACTGTAAGTGGCATCTATATTGATTATCCAGCTGTTATATGGCGGAGGATATACTACTCCCTGCCTGTACTGCATGAATGGATTCACTTAATGGTTACAAACAATACAGTGTGCATGCAGCAAAGTTGCAAGCACAAGTGTAACTGGTCTAATCCCAGTGATGTAGGAGACCTGGGGACACATGTAGCCATGAAAGTCGGATATACAGTACCAGTTCTCATCTGTGTGCAGAGACAAACAGCAGGTCAGGATCCCAGACCCCCCGTGACACAGCATCAGATCCAGATTCAAATAAGAACAGAGAAATGCATATTATTGTTAATACATACACACAACAGTTTTTTTTAAATATATATATATATATATATATATATATATATATATATATATATATATATATATATATATATATATAGAGAGAGAGAGAGAGAGAGAGAGAGACTTATTTTTTGGCTTTATTCAATAGGTAAGTAGAGAGGCAGACAGGAAAGCAGGGAGAAGAATGGGGGGAGGACCTGTAGTAAAGGGCCATGAGCTGGAATCGAAGCAGATGACAAGATGAACAGTGGCTCATGGGTCGCCCGCTCAACCTGTTGAGCTATCTGCTGAGATATTATACATACGTACAACTGTTGTGTGTGCGTGCATACAGTAGGGGCTGCTGTCTTCTGGACAGATATGCATCCATGTTTTCTTAACCATGACATTATTAATGAACATGCAAGATGCGATAAAAAATGTGCATGTAGCATGTGCAAGTAGCAACTGTCATTATTGCAACGCTGCACTATTAACAGCGAGTCCCATGTTACACAGGTTTATGCGAGCACATGTGGCCATTTGCACATGTTTCAGACACATTAAGATAACTTATATCAATATTGAGATAAACACATATTTAAAAACTCCCATGTCAGCAAATTCTGACCCCTCAGAACACTATCTGATCCTTGATTTGTGCAGCATAACTTATCTAGTCTACATGATGCAACGCTCCCGCCTTTGGTGTTCAAAAACATCCATCCATCCGCTTCATCCTCACTGGGGTCGTGTGGGGATGGAGTCTATCCCAGCTGACTTAGGGTGAAGGCAGGGGTCACAAGTCTATGAGGAAGCCGGAGTACCTGGAGAAAACCCACACATGCATAAGGAGAACATTCAAACTTCATGCAGAAAGAAATGTTGAAAATTCAGAATGAAAATAATACATACCACCATCATTTTTAGTTACACGGTAATGTTTTCAGGATATTTATAACATCTTTAACATCAGTCTGACCTGCCAAAACCACAGTTAGAGATATCTATTATTATTCAACATAACAGCTGCAGATATTTCAAATGTCATTATGATTAGTCTTAAATGTTGTTCATAATGCTGGCCTTGAAAGGCTTCCTATTGGATACTGGTCCGGCAATGCATTTGAACAGTGTTAGTAGAAGCAATGGTGGTTGCTGTGGTGGATAAAATGTTTAGAAAATGCCATGAAATCTAAAGAGTTAATCAGTGAAGAATTTGAGGAGAACAAGCACTTTTTAATGTGAGTCTTGTGGTCGAAATTAACCAGAAGGCTTTTCTGACATGGTGGCAAAACAGTGATTGCAGTGCCATAGAATCCTTAGAGAGCAAGCCACCTCAGATTTGCCATAGCTTCTGACTTAACCACGATCTCTGAAAAGTCATTCAGAACTCGAAATCCAGATAGCTGTAATAGCATTTTTATCAGGCAGAACTGCAGTTTAAGATGGGCAGCATGCTTTCTTCACAGCTATAAGATCTCTGGTTTCTGTATGGAGTTTGCATGCATGCATAGCTGCATATCTGCAGTGTGGGTTTTCACCAGGTGCTCCAGCTTCCTGTCACAGTTCAAAGACATGCTGAGGTTAATTGGTGATTCTAAATTGTTTGTATGTGTGAATGTGAGTATGACTATTTGCCTCTATATGCAACCCTGTGATAGACTGGTGACCTGTCCAGGGTGTCCCCTTCCTTCACCTGAAGTCAGTTGGGATAGGCTCCAACCTCCCCACAACCCTACAGATGATTAAGCTGTGTACAGATAATGGATGGATGGAATTGTACAACACCATTTAAGTTATCTGTAAAACGCAATGCACAATCCTAAATTTAGGGGAAGTGAAGATATCTTGAAGTAGAATTATGACTTGTCAGAATCATACTGTAGATATCTTAAAGTGGAATCACAGATACCCACAATGGGAGTTGCAGATATATGTCGTGAGAAACATACACATGAATAGTGTATGTCACAGACTCTACATCACACCCTTGTAATGATAATAATAATAATAATAATAATAATACATTTTACTTATAGGCACCTTTCAGAACACTCAAGGTCACCGTACAGAGGAAACACAAATAAAAACACATTCAAATATACAGTATAAAATGTAAGAATTTAAAAAAAAAAATTTAAAAGAAGAAAATTTACCAATTTTAAAACAACAGAAGGAGAAGGAGGAATGGAAGTCAAAGTGAGTAGGCTTGTTTGAACAGGTGGGTTTTGAGATTGGATTTGAAAATGTCCAGTGTGTGGATGTTTCAGATGTCAGGTGGGAGGGAGTTCCAGAGGTGGGGGGCAGAGCGGCTGAAGGCTCTGAGGCCCATGGTGGTCATGCGGGCAGGAGGGATGGTGAGGCTGAGGGAAGAAGATGATCTGAGAGTCCGGCTGGATGTGTTTATATGGAGGAGTTCAGTGAGGTACGGAGGGGCGAGGTTATAGAGGGCCTTGAAGGTTAGGAGAATGGTTTTATAGATGACGCGGTGAGTGATTGGAAGCCAGTGAAGCTGTTGGAGAACTGGGGTGATGTGGTGGAGAGAGGGTGTCCTGGTGATGATCCGGGCTGCTGCATTCTGGATTAGTTGGAGTTTATGGAGGGACTTGAGGGGGAGACCAGAGAGACCCACCCTTGTAATGATGATGTAATTTGTCCTGGAAGAATGAAGATGAGAATTTGTATTGTATGTATTTTTGGACTTATGTCACAATAGAGCACCAATTATCTTCTACAGACAGAGTTTTATCCATTCTTGGGCTGAGGATTTAAACCCGACCGATGACCGAACCAAGTATGACATGACTCTGATTTCCACTCTTTTCTTGTGAAATTTTGTGTCGTCTGCACAGTGGTCTGTCAGAGCAGTAAGTCACGTTATTGTGATTGTTTTTACTGTCACCATTTGATCAGAGAGTGCAGATCTAATGGCAGTCAATGACAATTGACATTTTTGACTTATGTCCACATAGTGTTCTTTTATGTGCTAGAAGACATACCATGACCAAAATAAGCAGTTAATTCCATGGCTAAATATTTCCACCTGGATAATGGCAGTGCTCTCCCCCTCACTAGGTGTGTTTAAATTGGCAGGTGCAGCTGGAGCAGGAGGCAGCAGGTGCACGACATCTGTAATCAGCTGATTGGAGCAAGCAGGTGGGAGTGTTTCAACCATCCAATCTCTGGACCATAAAAGCAGACCTCTGTCATCATTCAATGCTAGACTGTGAACAAGCAATTGTTACTCAGCTCCCTGTGCCTAGTACTTCACCTAGCTCTCGTTTTTGTTCTCATTATTCCAGCCTGGACTTCCACCTGCTTAAAGCCACTTCGTCAACCACCTGAAGCCTCAGCTGTCCGTTGTCTCTCCGGATCCTTCCCTGTTCCAGACCATCCACACTACACCTGGCTCTGGTGGCCATGTGCACCTCACGCCGTCTCCTGCGCCAACCCATGCCACACCACCATCCTTCCCTGCACCTGCCGATGTCTTCCCCAGCTCGCCACTCAATTCCCTGTCAGATAAGTTCCCCAATCCTGAGCCAGGCTGGTAGCCATATTATATAGTGTATTAGATTATTGTGTTTGCTTCTGTGTACCTTGTAGAACTTTGTATATTTACGCCGCTTAGTTCTGTCATGGCCACAGGCTGTGATTAGTGTCAATGCTCTCCCCTCCTCCAGCCCTGGTGTCCCCCCCCCCCCCCCCCCCCCCCCAGGTGTGTGTTGGCACAGAGGTTTGCCAGCAGGTGTGGCTGATCAGTAATGAGCAGAACACAAGCCGGTGGGGGTCATCTAATCATCTACTCCGGCTTCCTCATCAAACCAGACGCCACTCTTTATTCGACGCCAGGCCGTGAACAAACCTCCAGTTAGTTCTGCGTGCTGTTCAGTCTGAGCCTTTTTGTAGTTCTTGCAGTAATCCTGTTTTCTCTGTTTAGAACGGACTCCTGCTTGCTTGTGTCACCCAGGTCTCCGGTTACCACTGCCTGCTTGCTGTCTGATTCCTCACCTGGCTGGATTCCTTGGCTTCTGCTGGTTTTCCGATCCTCCAAATACTCACCATGCTCCTGAAGAATACACCTGCTGCCAGGCACGCTACTGTATACACCAGCCCTGACACCTAGGATGCCTTTCACGCCACCTTGGATGCCAGCCCTCCAGTCTTCTTACTTCGGATGCCAAACACCCCCACCACTGACTAGCATAACACCTGGGAACAACTCGTCCTCCCCAAGACTGGTCAGAACCTGGCCTCAAATCAGACACTCTCCCCGGCACCGTCAGTTAAGTTTCCAAGCCCTAGCAATACCAGACTTGTTGTTTAATCAGTTTACTTGTTTATGCTGTCTAAACTAATTGGCTTTTCGTGTACTATTCTGTATAGACGCCTGGTTAAATATTGTATTCCTTCAGGTTTGTTTGTTATCGTTCTTAGCTTCGAGTTAATCTTTAGTGTTGGGGTTTCTAATTCAGGATTGCGGTTAGTCTAGAATTATCTGTTTTGTTTGTTCCTGTTTAGTAGTTCTCCTGCCTTGGTGTTACCATATGTGGGTTAACTTTGTTTTATTTTTCCAGTTCTTGTAATTTGTCCTCCTACCCTCTAGAGGGTATCTAGATCAGTTCCGCCTTCTGCAGCTTAGTTCATACATCCAGTTTCCTTATTTCTGGTATGTTGTAGTTCTTTGTATTTTTCCTATATTGTAAATAAAAGCATTATTAAACCATTAACTTGTCTGCATTCTAGTTTCCGGCACCTGAGCCTCTGTACCCACTGTAACAAATTCGGCTCCTGTTATCAGCATTTCTGGTTAGTGTATTTGTTAGTCTCTCCTTGCTAGTGGAGGCCTAGAGTAAGTGTTGCCCCGTTTATCAGAGCATCTCGGATTCTTGTATATGCAGCGCAATTACCACCGTAGAATTATCTACTTGTACCTTTTGTAAAGTAGCTTGTCTGCCAAGGTTTTACCTTCTGGGGGGGTTGGCCCTCTTGCCTCTTAACTGTGTAACCCTTTGCTGCCCAAGTAGTGGGTCCTGTTCATGACTTATGTATTTGTGCTCTGGCTGTATGCCATTTTTGTAACACCTTGTAGTTCCCTGCCATCCCGTTAGACAGTTTCGTTCGGTAGTTTTTGTTACAATTGTCACTTCCGTTTGTAGTTCCTGTTGTTGGGATTTGTAGTCAATTAGTTTGTTGTAAATGCACTATAAATATTTTGAATTGTTTCGTCTTTCATTCCTTGTGACTGAGTCTCCATTTGAAACCATAACACCTTTTTAAGTTGTGTCCACTTTTAGCCATGGTTTTTGTGTGTTTCCATAGAGGTGTGGGACTTTACAATGCAGTGAAAATGAGCTCAGTGAGGAAAATGTGACAGGGTACAAAACATCCATAAACTACTTTGAGTTCAGATGGTTAATGTAAAATGTATATTCCTTATTGCAGCTTTGAATACTCGCTGTACTTTTTTTTTTTTTGGTCTATGTACCAACAAGCTTTGAGGAAAAAAAAAAAGGTTAGGGTTTCTAGAGACTACCTGTTAACCCAAGAGAGGTTACCAGCCTTATGCCATTTGGAGCCAGAGCTAAGATGCAATCCCTGGGTGGATGTGAAGGTCAACTGGGAGGCTGTTTTTGCTACTGATGCATGCTGGACACACACCTAACATCATGCAACTATTTCACGCTCAGTCAGCTATGATGAGTCTCTAATAGCTCCAGCCCAAATAATGCCTTACCGAACTTTTCCTGTCAGCTTCTCAGCAAAGCAATAATTACGTTTCGTTTTTGATGCCGTTGCGTCTTTTGTTTGTGCTTTTGTTCCCCAAAAATCAACTACAGCGAATCCACCCCAGGTACAGAAGCTTATGACATACTCTGTACAGGAAACAGAAAAACCTACCCTCATCAGCAACCACCATCAACAATGCTCCATATTGATGACAGAGTATGTTCATCAGCTGTCAGCCCATCTGATTCTCCCTTTTGAGTCATGAGTACTGATGTGAAAGGAGGCCAGTAGAGGGAGAAGTGATAGGGAAGCGGGTAGAGATGCAGCTGCTGACACCAATTTATGCAAAGGAATATAAGAACAGGTAAGAGGTCTCCCTTCCTGGCCCTGTGTTTGACTTAATACGTTTATTTACAGGTCCAAACAATCACAGTGAGGCCATGAATTTCAACATAATTTGTATCCGTTCAACTGCAACCCCACCACCCAAAACAGCAACAAAAAAAAACCAAAATGTTCCTATCAATCTGTGATCAGCAAAAGCACACAGACAAAAAAGTACTGTACACAAACATCACCTGAGACCTGAGCCATACTATTGTGATGTTACAGAGTGTTGTACTGAGCTTCCATCTCCTGCCGAAACAAAGCTGAAAACAAGATTGACAGTGGACAAAATACACGTACACTGTACACACATCACACACTGACTCATCAGATGAACTAAAATGGCTCTCAGCAGTGCTGCTTGGTAGACCTGCAGGTGTGCCAACTCAGGCGTCTAACTAAATAAATAGGGAAAAGGTAAAAGCACGATCAGGCCACAGATGTCACCCTGTGTGGCCAGCCTCAAACAAACCCTGGCTGCTTTCTGCACAAACTGGTTGTCAGAAGTTTATTAGCTGTATGGAACACACATCAATAGACTTCCTCTTTCTTACTTTCACTTGATAGGCAAGAAAGAAACAGCTATTTCAGTGTGACATCATATAAACTGAAGGAAAAGACATTTGTTCTTACACTACAACAGTTGCTTAATCATTGGAGCTATAACAGAGATTCATGAACAGTATGTTCTGAAACCGCGTTTCTACATAACATACTATCATCATACATCATACAATCCCAGTGATTCCAGCTGAACACACTGCTGAAGACCAAACATATTGGATATTTTGTGAATTACATCCACATACAACTAGTAAAATTATTTACAAAACATTCATTGCCGCAAGCTTAAATGCATAAAGAAATGTTGCTTCATTTAAACATATAGTTTACCAACTATGTTGAATTTTGACATATTCTACAACAATTCTGCAATTTCTTTTAGCCAAAGCTTTTATCCAAAGCTACGTACTCTGAGAGTAGATACAATGCAAGCAAAGATCTAGTCTGGAGAAAACAACTTGGATAATAGCTATAAAACAAGTTCAAGTGTGATGACAGGACCATGGTTTCTACAGGCAGTGCGGGAGGTAATACACATTTTTTTTCTTTTTTTTGCAGTCTGTCAAGTGCAAAGGTGTCCAGTGAAGAGCTGGGTTTTTAGCCTTTTCTTAAAAACTGAGAGAGACTCTGCAGATTGAACAGAGTTTGGTAACTCGTTCCACCACCAGGGAACCACAAAGGAGAAGAGTCTAACTATTGACCGGCCCTGTTGTGATGGCTATATCATGTGTCTTTTGTTGGCCGAGCGTAGTGAGCTGAATGTGAGAGTTCAGGTAGGAGGGAGCTGTTTTCACTGTAATTTTGAATGCAAGTGTTAAGGTTTAGGATTTTTTGTGGGCAGCAACTGAAAGCCAGTGAAAGCCATCTGAACAGCGGAGTGAGGTGCTGTTTTTTGCTGCATGAAAACCAGATGTGCTGCTGCATTCTGCATCATTTGCAGAGGGTTGACCGTGCATCAGGGGAGGCCTGGCTCATATATTTGGCAGAACTAAATGACAGATGGTCTGCACTGAAATCACCTATGTTTGAAAGCATTTTACAATGCGTTTCTAATTCGCCCATTGACACACACACAACAGCGGCAGAGCTGCCATGACCTGCCATCAGTAAACCCATTTTACCACCTAAGTCACAGCCACCTCAGAAAATAAAAGGATTGAACTGAACCAGCTAGGATGTTTCATATTTGATACCTGATGTAGTCAATACGTTTTGTACTTACTTGTTTGTGTAAATTCTAAGATTATAGTGACCATCATGCGGCCCATTAAAAGGTTAAGTTAAAAACATAACACACACAAATACATAGAGACACACATACAGACATGCACACACACAAACACGCAAAAAAATTTAAGAAAGAAAAACACTCTTGGGCAGGTTTGCTTCCTTCCACCCCTCTTCATGCCCATAAAAAGCCCTGAGTGGAAACTCTGGAAGTTCAAAGAACTTACAGAGAGTATTACAAAAAAATTGTATGAATAGGTCCACGGGAGAGATGAAAAATAAGTGAGAAGTTCAGATCTATGTCGAGGGAAGTCTAAGGTACACATTAATGTGCATCTTATTTTGCAAATCTTCACAATATTTAGTTAAAATTTGCTCTACATTTGGGTGGAAACACATACACGATTTTGAAACCTTCTATATGCTGGCAACACATATTTTCCCTCTCTCTCTCCTCTCTTCTGTGTATTGTAGGGTATATCCTGTTCACCATGTTTAATTGCATGGTGAAACTTGGTTTAGCACAGTACATGAAACATATGAATAGCTGATTACACTTTTCAGTCCACAGCAGCATGTCTTGACAGATAATGGTCAGAAATATGTGTGGATGTGTATGTCTACAGGTGTGTGTGTCTGTGTGTATGTATGTACACACACACATATATATATTTGTTTACATGTATTTATTGTAATTGTTTTTATTTAGAAATTTTTTTTGTTTGTTTTTGTATTTATCAGTTCGATGGCGAGCTTGTTGCATCAGAATTTCAGTCATAATGTGCACCAACTAGTGTTTGTTCTGATTGACAATAAAGTGGCTATTCTATTCCATTCTAAAACATGATGTTAGAGCACGTTTATCATCAGAGGTTACAGTCTGATGTTAATTTACAGAAACTTCCGCTACAATAACATAGGTCACTGCTTTATATGTGATATTGTGTAGATATGGACAACAGTACAACAAGTTACAAAGCTGACTTTAACACTTACCTGTAGAGTTTATCTTCACTGATGGAGGTCAACATTGTTAGCAGCAGTGTTGGGCAAGTAGACAGTCCTCTGCTTTCAGTCAGTCTTACCAATCGCCGCTCTCCATCTCCGCCCTCTTTCAATCTTTTTCTCATCTCTGGCTCCAAAAATCCAAGATGTCAGCCAACCAGACCACTGGATTTTGACCTGATGATTGTTCTGAATGAGAGGAAAGTTGCTGAGATATTTGAAGAATCAACTGATACTGCTATCCCTGAAGCTGTGTCATTGGGGTCATCAAAAACTGTGTAGAAGGTAAAGTCATGGGTGTGGAATCTTTAAGTGAGTGAATGTGAGCACACAACACCACAGATTCACTACAGTCTTGGGTGGCAGTAAAATGACACAGGAGTTCAATGAAACATACTGACAGTTTTCTCCAAAAACGTTTCCATGAGACTGATCTGATGAATCTAATCAAGATTATTATTATGTCCCCTCCAAGAACTTTTCTGTTGCACTGGCTTAGCAGATTGTAGAGTGGGCAATTAATGTGAAGAGCTGAGGCAGTTTGTCACAGCCATGTGTCGCATGTCTTGTGGGTGAATGGGTTTGAGATGTGACCCCTTCCTATTCTCTCTCTTTGCACCGAATCCGTCCTGTCATCCACCTGCCATGCTACACCAGCTTCATCCCAACCCCATTTTTAATTTTTTCACACTGGCCGTCCTGTTTTATTTTTATTCTTTCACCTTTCAACTGCTCTACATCTCTCAGTTTCTCTTCTGTTGTTCAAAATCCCTCATCTTCTGCATTTCTTTGGGAGTTATTTTCCATCACAGCTTAATCTCACTTTTGTTTGACTTTGTAAAGACAGGGTGGTTTCAATTATCAAATCTCATTAGACTGTTTCTGTTGCAGAATGTAGCATAAATACACTTTATAGTGTAAACTACACTTTATGAGTAAATTTTTTCACTTGCTTACAATCAGGGACATGAATATAACATTCTGAAATTACTAATATTTCAAATTGAACATTAATAAATGATCAAATCTACTTGTATTGATCAATCCTATAAACAGAAATCTACAACTCTGATTTCAGTGACCTCCAGTCCCCAAACAAACAATTACACAATAGAACTGAAGATAATTAGACACAGAAGATTTATTAACTACTGGTGCAAACAAACAATAAGACAGCAATCATGTAACAAACAACAGACATTGAATGGATGAAAAAAAGATTAATTAACATGATTAACAGTTTACAATCGCCTTGGGATTGGGAAGCCAACTGTAATTTGGAAAAATAGCTTTTTAGCAGAAAGGAAATAATGATCTGCTGGCTGAGTTGGTTGAGGAACGTAGAGACAGGACGACACCTTTACATGATTGCGTTTAAAAAAATTAACAAAGTGAATATAATAAGTGTCAAAACACACAGTTATAAAGAAGACATCTGTGGTGCTGCACTGCAAAAGTTAACTAAGAAGCCCAAGTGTAAGTAAAACATAGAAAAAGAAGCCCGTGGAAAATAGTAAATAAGGTTATTGATGTAGCACCAGGTGGTGAGGCTGAGGACCTCCTCTCTATACGCCGTCTCATCATTGGTGTGAATCAGCCCGACCACAGTAGTGTCATCCGCAAATTTAACAAAGATGTTGCTGTTGTGGGTTGGTGCACGGTCATGGGTGTACAGCATGGAACTGAGCACATAGCCCTGAAGGGCCCCAGTGCTCACTGTCAGAACTGAGGAGTGATGGGGCTCTAGCCTGACTGATTGCAGACAGTTAGAGAGAGAGTCTCTGATCCATCTGCAGGTGTGCTCGTTGATACCCAGGCTGTGCAGTTTGGACATCAGTCTGCTTGGGATGAGTGTATTAAAAGCAGCGCTAAAGTCCACAAACAACATCCTTGCATAACTGCCAGATTAGTCAAGATGTTTACACACTATGTGGAGGGCTATGTTGATGACATCACTTCTGGACCTGTTGGCTCTGTATGCAAATTGGTGCTGATCAAGACTGGGAGGCAGTGAGGATTTTATGTGCTTCAACACCAGTCTTTCAAAGCACTTCATCACAGTTGAAGTGAGAGCGACGGATCTGTAATCATTCGGACTGCTGACTGACTGTTTCTTGGGGA
The DNA here is from genome assembly GCA_027123335.1 of Amphiprion clarkii. Classification (NCBI taxonomy): domain Eukaryota; kingdom Metazoa; phylum Chordata; class Actinopteri; family Pomacentridae; genus Amphiprion; species Amphiprion clarkii. The sequence goes on from CM049586.1 coordinate 14,806,398, forward strand.
TGGGGATGGGTACAAGAGTGGCAGATTTAGGTAGCTGGGGACTGTGCAGACAGCTAGTGATGGTAGTAAAAACATCTGCCAGCTGATCTGCACAGCTCCTCAGTACCCTCCCCTGGACACCGTTGGGACCAGCAGCCTTTGATGGGTTCACACTCCGGAGCACCCTCCTGACCTCATCTGTGCTCACAGTGAGGGCCAGGTTGTCATCAGGTAGCAGCATAGGGGTATCATCCTCCTCACGTATCTAGCAAAGAACTGGTTTAGCTCCTCTACTAGGGTTGTGCTAGTGTTGGTGGTGGTAACATTGGAGCTGTTTATGTTCACAGATAAGGTCACAGATGCACTGCCAAACACGTTGGGGGTTCCCCTCCATGAAGTGCCCCTCGATCTTCCTTGCATATGTTGCTTTCACCCGCTTAATGCCCTTTGTTTCAGGTTGGATCTGGCTAAGCTGTATAGTTCCATATTTCCAGACCTGAAAGCAGAGTCCCAATCCCTCAGCAGCTGTTTCACCTTACTGTTCATCCACTGTTTTTTAGTTGGATAATGCCTGACCTTCTTTACCACTGTGGCATTATCAATGCTCGTTTTAATATAGAACAGAACAGCGGATGTATAGTCCGTTGAATCCTCCTATGTGAAGATGTCCCACTTTGTTGTGTGGAAGCAGTCCTGGAACTGTGGGATGGCATTTTCAGACCAAATCCCTGTGAATCTCAGCTCAGGCTTTGTTTCTTTGTATGGGAGGTCTGTATGCTGCGGTGAGAAACAGGGACAGATTATCTGATTGTCTGAGGTGGGGGAAGGGGGAGACTTTATATGCTTCCTTGATATTGCTATAAACCTTATCCAGCACGTTATGACCTCTAGTTGCACATGTAACATGCTGGTAAAACTTAAGAAGGGAGCACAGTACTTAAGTCTACATGATTAAAGTCGCCAGCCACAATGAAAGTCTCTGGCCACAATGAAAATGCCATCCGGGTGGGAGACTGAATGGATAACATCCTCAGTAAACTACTTCCTGTTTAGCTTTCACTTACAGAAGGACAGACCAACTGTTTCAGCTGTTTATTATTCTCAGTTCTTAGTATTCACTGGTTCCATTTATCACCTTTAACTTCATCTGTGCTGTTGTAGCATAAATACAACATAAAAAGTCCATGTTATTGATAGCAGATATGCTGCATTAAAACATCAACACATTCAGGTCTAGAGCTTAATTATTCCCTTCATTGCACATTTAAAAACTACATTATCTAACAATTCTGAACTGTAAAGATGTGTAAACACATGTAATAAATGGATGAAATAAACAATGTGTTGCTTACAGTGAAATGTAAAAACTGAGCAGTCACAAGACAAGTTGTATTATGAAGAGAGGCGCTAAATCTGCAGCATTATTGTTGTAACTGGAAGGATGAGGAGGACATCAGTGCTGCTCTTCCTCACAGTGATGAAGGAGAGAAGACTCTTCACCTCAGACCACCACAGCTGGATGTTAATGTTCTCTGGAGCTCTCAGTCCACATCAGACTAGATGTTCTCAATGATCCACACCAAGGCTAGAAGGAAAATATACTAACAATGAGGAAAAGATCTACAAGGTTCTTTCATTCCAACTGCTGGAACATTAAATATCAGAGTGAACACATCAGGATATGAATAGAACACAATCAAGTGTTGTATTTTGTCCTATTTTTTAATCTTATGGAAATGTTTGTTTTTCTGGTTGAGGCTAAAGACCATTTTACTGCCTTAGATGGACAATAAGTTTATTCTGTTTTATCCTAATGTATCATTAGCATTAACATGAGCTCCACACAGTTATCTGACCATACACTGTAGTATGAACAGAAGCTGTTAAAAACAGTCTGAACCAAAGAATAGAGATATTAACTCAGAACTGAACTGTTTTTCATTCACTGAACAGAGATCAACATTCATCAGTAACAGAGTTCTGGGGAGGAACGTTAATGCAGATCAATGTCTATCTGCTGATCATTAACGAACTGAACCTCGAGACAGCAGTTATCAATCCGTTATATTGATCAGCTGTGACCTGCAGGACACTTATCTACCGCTAACAGTTAACTAGTTTATGACACTGACTAACCTGATTTAGCATCAGTATGAACACAAAGTTAGGAAAAGTAGCTTGAGATTTACAGAACAACTTTAAAACACGATGTTAGAACATGTTTACATCAGAGGTTACGGTCTGATATTAACTTACAGTAACTTCAGCTACAGTGATGTAGGTCACTGCTTTATATGTGCTATTCTCCAGTTGTGGAGTAGAGTACAACTAGTTACAAAGATGACTTTAACACTTACCTGTAGAGTTTTGCTCGACTTTTGGAAGCTAACGTTTCTCCGTTTCTAAACCTAAAGCAGCAGCAACCACCTGTAGACATGGGAGAGATAACTGGTTAGAGATCACTTTTGGCCTGCATGTTACAGGACAGACATACAAAGAGTTATCCCTTGGAATTTACTAGAGATGTAATGATATGAAAATTTCATATCGTGGCTATTGTGACCAAATTATCACGATTATCATTATCACGGCATTGTTGAAGTATGCTCAAAATGTTCAAAGTACTTATACAACAGCTAACTCCGACCAAGCAATTTCATTGTACAAGAGTAATTTCATGAGTGACGATATACAGCAGTGGTCCCCAACCTTTTTTGTGCCACAGACCACACGGCTGACAATTTTTTCGCAGAACGTGGGGTGCTGCCACTCTTTATGACACAACTTTAACTACGAACCAAGAAGCAAAACATCTGTTCTCCATTTCTGGGACTTCAACAACAGTTAAAAGCAGCAATATTTGCAATCTCGTTCATTGTTGATGGCGGAAGTGGCTGCAGTGATTATCTTTGGCACTCGGCCTGCGTACTCGTGACTACGACCAAATCACAGCCGTGATGATACAAAGTACAACATCACTCCCTCTCATGTGATATTGCTTAATTAATTTCCCCTCAGCATCCTCAAAAAAAAAAAAAAAAAAAAATCAAGAATACATCCAGATTTCAGACTTTGTCCTTTTAGTGGAGAAAAAATCTCCGGAGCTCTGTCCATGAGGGGGCCATCTACCATCCCCTGTTGTCAGGGGCCAAACATTGTAAATTGCGCATGCGTGTCTGTGTTGGGAGTGCCACTGCTTCAACAGTAAATTAGCAGTGTCACCATGAGTCGCTCAAAGTGCGATAATCAAACATGGTTATAATGAGTATTAAAATTTGAAACGGTAATACTAACTGTCGAGAATTTTACCAAGGTTTATCATTATACTGATAATCGTTTCATCCATCATTGGGAAAAAAATGTATTCTCTTCTATTTTATGATGAATGCAATTCATTAACATCCCAGATTACTCCTTGTGCTGTTGATTTGTCTGTTTGTGACCTTGTCTTACAGTTGTTTGTGATTACCTGAGTTAAAACTTGCAACACTTTTAGAAATTCAGAAAACTGTACTAACCTCAAACTCTTTGATCAAGGCACTTGCATCTTCTTCCAGATGATCAATGAGACACTGGGTGATGATGTCAGGCTGGCTGCTGCCAGGCCGAGTTAGTGCCCTCCCCTCTCCTTCCTCCTGCCTGTTAAAGCAGCCCAACAGTGCAGAGGAGGCAACAGGTGTTCCCCATCAGCCATAATCAGCCAGCTCAGTGGGTGCAACTAATCAGCCTCCTCCAGTCCACTATATAACCAGATACGACCCAGCTCTCAGTGCCGGAGCGTAAAGAAGGAAAGGGGTAAACGAAAGAAAAAGAGACATGTTCCTTCTGGACCCACCCGTTCCTGCCGTCAGCACTGGACCCTGGACCCTCCGAGCGAAGGATACACTCACCTGAGCCGACTTCCTCCTCCTGGAGTCCTTCCCCACTCACCTGTTGCTGCTCCCAACCCTGGCGGTCACCGCTGTAAACCAGTACAGAGCACTCCCAGCTTACTTCGTGAGTTTGTAGTCCAATTATAGCTGTAGCTCTTGTTTACAGCACCGTATTTTGGAGAAGGCTTCCTTCGTAGTTCCTCTCGCTATCCTCATAGTTGAGTATTCCTGAGCTTGGCCTTTTTGCCTTGGTGTCACCTACTGCGAGTTAGAGTTATTATTTTGTCCCGTTACAGTTCCGCCTGGCCCTTAGGTGCCGCTGTGCGATTCAGAGCCTAGTGCGCTCTATTTTCAGTTCCCTGTATGAGTCCCGACTTCTGTTGTGGTCATTGAAGACGTTAATAAATCAGAGTTGCATTCAACCCCGTCTGTTCATTTCCTGCGCCTGAGCTCCCATTGAACCCCCTGTGACAGATGATCTCTTATGTTGGCTGAATGGGGACCTTGTTGTGCTGAGCAGAAAATCGTTCAAAAATCAAAACCTTTATTACTCTGCACATTTCAGCAACATTTTGCTCTACTAGTCCAACATTAATGTGAAAACATTTTCAAATGAATTGATTTAAGAGAAAAGAAACGAGACAAAAAAGTAGTAACAAAGAACTGTTATTGACAGCAGTAAAGCAGGAGGAATAATACGAGACATAAGCAAGAAAAAAACAAGAGGGAAAGTCAGATGGGATAAAGATGAGTTATCCGATTAGGACAAATGAATATCATGAAGTAGTGTTGGAAATAACTTATACTTAAGTAGAAAAATGTCACAGAGCCACGTGACATTTTGAATAACACAATTATTAAATAAAATAATATAGGACGGGATTAAATCTTAATACCTGAAGTAGTACACTCATTCGAGCCCGATGCCGTTCTCCTGCAGCAACTTTCTTTACTTGGAACGGGGACCGCAGCTTGGGGGAATAGAAGTCCAACCTTGACATGAATTTTGGCTTAAGATTCAGTGTGGTGATCCTCTCAAACTCTGCACTGACCTGCAATAAAGAGGAAAAAAAGAAATGCCGTGGCACGACTCTACATGCACACAATACACATTATCTGATTTCAAAATTGAGATCAGGTGCCCGACAACACCACCCTGGGAACTTCACCCAAAGAATTATTGTTCTCCAATATTGGAGGCACACAGGTTCGTCTTACTTCAAGAGGCTAGAGACGTGGATCCAAATTAAAACATTTTATTAGAATTTTCTTTAAAAAAGGAAAAAAAAACTGATTAAAACATCATTCAAGCTAATATCATTTCAATTTCAAACAAGTAAATATGCTCCAAATAGAGATCAACTGGATGGATGTTAGTTTTACAAAGCTTTAAAAAGAAAGTAAAACTGACATCTTCAGATATCTTCTGTCTATAATGTCTATGTTGACCATTGCGCTACTAAAGAGTTCACTCACTTGCGAAACATCAAACAAGGTAGGCCATCTGTCAGTGATCTCTTTGATGTTCATCTGCAGGCTAATGACAACTTTTTTTCTATGTGCAAATGTGCTGCACATTAAGCCCTTGACTGTACTGTCTTTTTTCTTTGACTCTGCGATTAGCTGGTGTCGGTTCAGCTCTTGTTGCTCCTTACTGATCCCTCCAGGGTAGTGTGGGAGAAACAGGACTTCTCCTTTTCTTGCTTTCTTCATATTCTTTGCAGGTGCCTTGTCATCAGGGTGCTTGTTCTTCAGTGAGTTGCAGGTAACCTCAGGAACTCCAAGACTTCGAAGCTTTGATCTGTAATTTCCCATCTTGTAATTCAAACTGTACATCCATCCAATCCAGCCATTACGGCTGACTAGTTCTGTCAAACAAGGGTGCTTTTTGATGAAAGCCTCTGCCATTTCACCAATCTGAAGGCTTGTGGGGTAGGCTGTGTACCTATACATGTAGTCTGCTAATTTCTCCATGCTTTCAGACTTGATCTGAGTATTAGTCAGCACAGCACCATCTTCAGCAAATTGTTCATTGGCATTTCTCAGTATTGTCTCTGTTGCCACAGAAAATAGTGTAATGATAATTCTGTCTGTCCATAATGTCCTACGCCATCTGTTGGGTAACCTGCCCCTGTATCAGTAGCAGAGGTGGAACTATCACTTAAAATGCTTACATCTGTCTGGTTTTCAGTATGGCTAGTCAATGTGAGCACTACTGATGGAGTGATTATTACTTTGATTGTCCCCTTGTGTTTGATCTGGTTTGTAGAATGGAGTGTGAAGTAATCACCAAAGTCCTCATCCAAGTAATACAGAGTGAAATCCTCAATAAGTCCAAATGTGTCACAGTGCTGATGAGGGAGGATGAGAAGCAGCTGGAGGACCGAGGCAACTGCAGCCAATCCTCTCATCCTCCTCCTATAAAGGCCGCTGATCCGGCGTTGAACTGCGTGCAGCGCCGGATCATTATCGTCTACCTCCTCTCCTCATCTCCAAGCTGTGAGACAGAGCCGACGGAGCAGCCCGCGTCTTCCCCCCATCTGCAGGTAGGTGAATTGAAGTTGAATTGTTAATCGAATCTTTTTTACAGCTTCATATTGCAGAACAGAGGCTGTTTTCAGAGAAAATGCAGGGGTACATCCACCAATATTTATATGTGCATTTGTGCCTTCATATGTGTAATAGGCCCTCAATGTGCAGAAAGTCTTGAACATGAGCGGAACTCTTGCTGAAACACATGTAAGCAGTTAAAGTCCAACAGTTGAATATAATTCAAATTAATTTATACATCATTGATGTCAGAAAGTGCCACAAATACATGGAAAGAAGTCACTTCCCCAAACAAAAGACATAAAAAGGACATCATAGTAATTCCTGTTATGTGCTGAGGAATAATATTACATGAGACAAGATGATCTGCAGGAGAGTAAATATTTGAAAGCAATTTATAATACCAGAGAGTTACTGTATTATATTCTATTATATATTGAATTGTCACGTGGTGTCTTCATTTTGTTTTCCATGACATAAAGGCATTTTCCCCATAAAGTGATGCACGAATGGCTCAAACTGATACATACACAAAAATGCAGGAAATTATGTGTTATTGGGTAATCACCTCCTTCAATAAAAGCCCAGTTCATTCATCCACTTGCTGCCAAATCATACCCCATTTTCCTGCTGGTCCCCGACCTGTCTCCAGCCTGCTCCCCTCAAGCTACTACTGCCTGACCACTCAGTACCAGCAACACATTCACTGCTCTGATCCTGCCCACAGCCAGCCTTCATGGCCGCTGGGCACCAACCTGTCAGATGTCGGCTTTCCCCAAGCCGCTCCAATCTGCCCATCCTGCATTGGGGACACACTCGCTGATCCGATCCTTCTGAGCCTGCTGCCGGCCCCTCTCCGACTTTTCCACGGCTTTTGCCAGCTCCGGCTCCTCCCCGGATTCCCTGAGCCTGCCTGCCCCTTTAGTTTGATTTCAGTTAAATTACCTGATCTCAAAATTTCTTAAATTCCCCGCTATGTTCTTAGTTTAGATTTTTTCATTTTGGCCTGTTTTTAGAATGAGTTTTTGTTTAGATTTCTCCTGAGCTTAGTTTGCCCATCTTGTATTGATTTGAGTTCAATTTTTTTGAAAAAAATTATTATTTATGAGTCCTCCACCCACTGTTCCCTCTAAGCTGCGCACGTGCGCAATTGCACACTACTGACACGGTCTCCGCTCACAGAAAATCTGCGCTGCGCACAAAAAAAAATATCCAACTTAAGTTGTAAATAAAATAAACACGTAACAATTCATTCTGTGCTATTTTTCAATGTGAGTCAGTGAGTGACCGGTGACTGGCTGCTCCAGCCAATGATGCGATTCACATACGTATTTACCATAGACTGTATATAATGGTATTTACGCAGCTAATCAATGTCAGGCATCCTTATGTGCAGCCACCGTTTTTCTCATAGATATGAATGAGTAGATAGGACACATCCCTTTGAGCTGCATGCTACAGCGTGGCTAAGCTAGTGGGGACAAAGTTTCAGTGCATTCCGTTGATGTAGACGGTGTGAAAACGGAAACAAGTATGCCGGCTCACTGTGCTGCATACAATTGCACACTGCGTCGTACGATTGAGACAAGGAAACTTGGAATGACTTGTCATAGGTAAGAATAGTTTTTGGCTCTTTTTTTCCATTATGAAATCTTGTTGAGAGCTTCCAGTCTATGAGAGCTAATTAGTTAGCCACTAGCAAAACGCTAAGGCGAGCCAGCAGCTTGACAACCAATTACCAGACGATTAATAGTAGCTGTAGTATAGTTGTACAAGCAGTAGTAGTAATACTAAAAGTACAAGCAGCAGTAGTATTATAAACAGCTGTTAGAGTCGTAGAAGCAGTATCAGCATTTGTAATAGTATTACAAGTTGTAGTAGCAGTGCCAGTATCAGCAGCAGTAGTTAATGTACTACCACCACTACTAGTAGTAGTCACATTGCTATTACTACCACCAATACTACCAATAGTAGTTATAAAGCCTAACTCATGTATATCCAGATTACCATCTATGTTCTTCCTCCAAACCCATTTTATGATTGGGATTACAGGCAGTTCTTTAGGACTGCTCTCAAATAATTGAAATGTTACTAAACAAGGTTATACTTATCAAATTAAATAGCTCTGGTCTCCAGTATATTGGCGAATTCGGTTCTTTGTACTTAATTTATTAGCATGATTTCTTTTTAATATGTTGTGTACAGACTTAATTACTTCTCTGTCTACTTTTCTTACTCCATGTAGGTTTCCCAGAGACTATGGGTTGAGGAGGAAGTGGAAGTTTGTCGGCTTAGACCTGGTATCATTCCATCAGTGTTAAACTTCCCGGCTCATCTTGGAAGAGTACGTGCCAGAAAGACCACGACCAAGCAGCCTTGAGATCTTAGGCAGCGTCTGTGGTAATCCCGTCAAAAAACAAAACAGAAAAAAATCTAGATTATAAATCAACATGTAACCAAAGCACTCTGTGTATAACGCCATAGTATAGGATGTAGTTCAGAAAATGTCAAAGTATAGTATGCTTTACTCAAGAATAACATAGTATGGCCTGTAGTTCACAGTACAGCATGTTGGCAAGAAAAAAAACGAAACATAGATTATTATGTGGTTCAAAAAGCACAAAATGATAGGATGTTGCCTAAAATTGTCATGTATAAAAATTTCATTGCACAAGTAAAAGTATAGTAACTTTTAAAACTGTTCAAATTCTTATGTTGCTAAAAAAAAAAAAAGTCACAGTAATATGTCAGTTAAAAAAGCCTATAGTGTAGTGTGTCGCCCAACAAACATCATAGTATAGCAATGTCGCTCTAAAAACGTCACAGTATAGGCTTTAGTCCACAGCTGTCAGTAGGTGAGGAGCAACACAAAAACAGTCCAAACGCTGGTTTCCAGAGGGTTAGACGAGAATTTATTTGAAAGAGTAAGTATAAAACAACACAACATGTGAGGGGGTTAAAAACAAATGGTTGTTAGTAAAATAAAAATGAATCAACAGAACTAAAAGTGAACTTCATGTTGACATGGGCATTCCAACCAGGAACATAGTAAAAGATAATCAATACGAAAAAAAACCTCTTCCTGTTCACCTCTTAAAACCCAAAAACACACCGCAGTAGCACCATAAACTAAAACTACCAATGGGTTCCCTGTTTTCCTTTGTGAACAATTCAAAAGTCCCTTTCTATCTCCCCACACATCCACCAACCACTGGAACACATCTCCAAAGTTCTGCCGGGCCAGCTCAGCTTCCCCTGAGAAGACGTGCCGCCACCTGCCAGATGAAGGAGCCTTTTGAGAGGCAGCTGGCATCGTGATTGGACTGTACTTTGGTCTGTTCCAATCCAGCTTCAGCTCCAGAGACGGCAGGCAGGACGAGTCAACGGAGGCCGGGTGGACGAAGGCATGCAGCTGAGTACAATCCAGAAAAAAACAGAGGAGGAGTGCAGTGGCCCAGGGCCAGAACAAGCAGAGTAGCATCGTATGTCTCTTAGAAAACATCATAGTATAGCCTTTGGTATGAAAAAATGCCATCATATACATCGTATATTGTACATATAACAAGTCAAAGGAAAGAGACATACATTGTAGAATTGTAGTAATTGTGGGCTGACTGATTTACTGATTATCAGTATTTTATTTTTTACTGATTCACGGTAATAAATACATTTAAAAATGGCGCTACTTTGGCTCTGAACCTTTATCTGCCTGTGGTCGCTCTGTCTTCTGGAATGATTTGATCGGTTATACGTCACGAATAAAACTCCTTTAACTTAACATCTGTAAAGAAAACAAAAACGTATCAACGTTTTCTGTTAAAGTTTGTGTTCTTGTAAGTTTAACTCCAAGATTTTAAATACTTTCATTTACTGCAAATGAATATCCAAATGAATATACTCCAAATGTCTCACTAATCATCATTATCAGCCTTAAAAACCCACAAAACACCCCTCTATACTCGACCACACTTAGTACAGTCTGGTTCCCCCTTCTATAAATCTGCTTGGAATCGTCCTCTTCCTGTTTGTCAAAGTGGCCTTCTACCTGGACAGGTTTTGTTGGAGCTCATGCAACAAACACTTTGGGTAACTGCACTTTAACATGGATGGATGACACTAAATTAGAGTCTGTTTTAATGAGATTGAGTTCAGATGTGTAGCTCTGTCATTAAATACGAAATTATTTCTCAAAATTCACAGAGAAAAGTCTGAAATGTTTGCTAGGTTAGCGTCCCACATGTTCTTTGGCTCAGCTAAAGCTAACTCTCTCCAACTTTTGGATCTCTTGAGTTGCTTGTTGTTAAAATATCTTGCTAGATTTGCTGAAGCTCAGAAAGTCTGAGATGTTTGTGAGAAAATAAACTCATTCTCACGTCTTATCTGAACTGTCTTCTTTTGTTTTAACTTTCCCTAAACTTAGGAGTTAATGACAGAGCAGCACATCCAGACTCAGTCTCATTTATGTAGAGATTAAACTTCAGTGTCATTCATTGATGTTAAAGTGCAGTTTTTCAAATGTTTGTTGCACATGCTCCCGACCAAACCAGTCCAGGTGGAAGACGATGTGAAGAGAAAGCTCCAGAGGATGAATATCACACATTTACACTGGAAATTAATGTCCTTTAATTAGACATTGTCATGCAAAAGTTGGATTTCCCTTTAATGATGTTCAAATCTTTGTTGAGTACTTTGTTGATGTTGGTTTCTAAATGTTTTATGACACTCGGCCCCAAAGATTAAAACCTTCTACGGCTCACAAGCTGCAACAATTCACACATTATCAACTATCTTTCTGACTAAACTAAGATAAAAAGTGAAAAACTGCCCGATTCCTGCATCATGAATGTAAATCTTTTTGGTTTTTATGACAGTAAACTGAATATATTTGGGTTTGACATTTTATAAACCAAAACAAGAAATGAATTAGTGGAGAAAACAATCAGCAGATTAATGGAAAAAGAAAATGTGTTTTCCAACATATATGACTGAATTACTCCAACATTACATCATACATACAATTTTAATTCAATTTTATTCATATGACGCCAAATACAGGTCAAATTGTCTGAAGACACTTTATTTTTATATTTTTTTTGTCATATTTAAAATATGACAAGGTAATAAATTTAAACCTCTTGACTGATCCAATTTATTTTGTTTTTAAGAGACTAATCGACAACTAAAATAACTTTCTCCACTAAAACTAATAAACATGAGGCCATATAGAAGGAAGAGTTTTAAATACTGCAGTCCCACGATGACAAGAATAAAGTTTGTCAACAAAAACTAAATCTGCTGGTGGATTCCATTGAAGTCCTAATAAATGATAATAAAGTGTGATACTAAAGGTTTGTGGTGCTAAAAATGTCAAAGATATCAAGTTGAACATCTGGATGGAGGTTGATAAAAGTTGACCTCCCTTCATTTCTCTGGAGCCGACCCCATGGATTTCATGGATGGTGGTTAAAGACCTGCTCTTCTAGTCATCTTCCTTCTAGTCGCTGTAAAAAGTCAGTCCATCCTGACCGACTTCAACACCTCTTCATGACAACTTGTTCTGCCTCCGACCTGGTGGAAACTCCAAAAACTCGGGAAAACCTGTGGAGACTCGAAGAACTCGTGGAGACTCGAAGAACTCGTCGGGCGGGGGAAGGTGTGGTGGGCGGTGGGGGGGTAGAGGGGGGAGGCCGCCACCCACCTCCCCGCCTACTCTCCGCCCTGACTCCACCCAGACTCCGCCTTGGCTCCGCCCGTGTGGTCATTTCAGGAACTATGATGCCAAAGGGACGACGAATTTATTTCTTTTTATCTGATCTGTAGCTCAGTGAGTTAAGGATTTGCCTGTGGAGCTGCAGGTCGCTGGTTCAAGACCAGACCCTTCTTAAATTTTTTGAAAATCCTGACAAAGACAAAGAAAGAAAAAGGCCGGTGGCGGGTCTTGAACCGGCGACCTTCCAGTTGGTAGTCTATCCTCTTATCCTCCTGAGCTACTCGCTCAGATACTAATTTTACTTTTTTTTGCGCATTTATCATCTATTTTTTGTCATTTTCGAGTTTTTTTTTTACTCAAGTCTCGACTCGACCGTTTTTGTCAGGAGGTGGGACTTCAGCCTTTGTGCTGGAGGGTGGAACCCTCACTTCCAAGACTTTCCAAAGCCTCCACACCTCCCGAGTCCTCAGGACCTGAGCTTTCACACAGTCTGAGGGCTGAAATTTTCAAAGTCCCACAGTAGTTCTCTGTTAGATTGAACCTTCAGACAGTCTGAGGACTGAAATTTTCTAAGTCCCACAGTAGTTCTCTGTTAGTTTGAACCTTCAGACAGTCTGAGGACTGAGATTTTAAAAGTTTCTCAGTACTTCTCTGTTAGTTTGAACTTTCTGGTTAACAGAAGCCTTAAAACTTGTGACCATGAGTCTTGATTTCACATTTAGACCATCCATCTGAGTTCTTCTCAGACCTTCACCTGTGGGTTTTTTAGAAATCCTCAACAAACTTTGATTCTCTTCACTGAACGGTAAAGTTTGTGGAGATCAGAAGGTAACATTAGTTTGATCAATGCCTTCAACTACTAGTAGACTTTATCTGGAAAGCAGTTTTCTGAAATGAATTCTTAGTAAATGTATCCACAATCAAACCAAGAACATAGAAAGAGGAAACGTTTGAAGAAACAACTTGATGTTTTCATTTCAGACTACAAAACGCTTTCAGACTTTTATCTGTTTTTGCTCTTTTGATCATTTTATTGCTTCTTCTGTTTAATTTGATCTTCTAAAGTCTAACTGGTGTCTTTTCAAATGTTTTGTCTTTAGTTTGATTCTTCTTAAACGTTTAGTTTTGCTCTTTTCTCACCTTTTATTCTTTTCTAATGTCTGATTTGATTTCCAAATGTTTTGTCTTTTTAATGTTTAATTGTTTTTTCAAATGTTTTATCAGCTTGCTTGAGTTTTTTTTTCTTTCCCAATATTTAATGTTCCAATTAAATATTTAAGGTTTTTCTTTTTAAATGTTTTACCACCTTTTAATGTTTAATTTTCTTTTTTCTGTTTAATTCCTATTTGAAGTTTTATTGTCTTTAAGATGTAATTTTCTAATTAAAGATTTAATTTTTTAATTAAATGTTTTGTCTTTTTAAAGGTTTAATAATCTAATTAAATGTTTTGCATTTTTTTTAAAAAAATCTTTAATATTCTTCTTGTTTAATTGTATTCTTTAAATGTTTAATTCTGGGAAATATTTTATCTGTACTTTTGAATATTTGTATTTTAAAAATTTTGTTTAATTTCATAATGAAGTGTTGTATCTTGTTGAATTATCTAATTCAATATTTTGTCTATTTAATAGCATTTAATTTTATTTAATGTTTAACTATATTAAACAGACAACATATTGAATTAGACAATTAAACAAGATACAATACATGTAACTATGAAATTAAACAGAATTTTTGAAATGCAAATATTCAAAAGTACAGATAAAATATTTTCAATAATTAAACATTCAAAACATACTTTTTAATAATAAATTTTTCAAAAAGTTTTATTGTATTAAATCTTGTTCCCTTTGATTTATTTGCTTTTTGTTATGTAGTTTATTTCTTTAATCTTTTTCTGTCAAGATTTTAACCCCAACCTTAAAAATGAAATAAACCCTTAAATCACAATGAAAATACTTCTGTTGTCACAATCATGAGATGGTCAATTATTCAGTTTATCAATTCAACTTTATTTGTTCAGCACCTTTTACACAGATGACCAAACTAAATAAGCAAAGAGAAAAAAAAACTATGCAAAAACTATGATTAAAACTCAAAAACATCTTTAAAAAAAAAAAAATTAACATGGTAATAAAATATGTTGTGTCGAGGGGATGGAGGGAGTTTATTGAAGTCTTCTTGGGCTCACATGATAAATCATTTAAATTATAAACTTGATATTCGGTCTAAGGAAACTGCAGAGCGACAGAAGAACCAACATATCTCTGTTTTCTCCTTTAATGAGTCGACTCTTTTTGTGCTTTCAGACCAAAGAACTACAGACTCTTCACAACCTGCTCAAACTCTTGATACAGGACCTCACCACACGGGTCAAAAAGGTTTCCGTCTCATTTCTACTCTGAAGCTCACCTTCTCCTGCTCAAACTGCTAACAAATGTTTCTGCTGCTCTAAATTCTGGTCTCCAGAACTTCCTAAAATCTCTCAGAGTCTCTTCTGCTGCAGGTTGCTTTGTAGAACTGTTCCAGAAAACCTCACTAAACCACATGGAGGGGCCTCAAGATAGTCGTCCAAATGAAACCATACAAAAACCAAACTAGTACAACCCAAACGCTAAAGTCTCCTGCAGCCTACCAGAGAACCTCTGAGAACAGAGAATCAGGACAGGAACTCTTACCTTCTGGACAACCAACGTTGGTTCTCAAACAAGAATACAGAATGTGTCTGACCAAAAACCTCGAAAGACTCACTACAGCCAAGATAAAGACACAACTCAGCTGCACCAAATCCACTAATCACTACACACATTAGCACCATGTGCCAACTGTGGCTAAAGAACCTCATTTACCAAGACAACTATCCAGTACAAAGCCCTAAAGCACACCAAGAAACACAATAAAGACGATTTTACTGCTGGAAGCTGCAAGCCAACGCCTAAAGAACAAACTAAAGCAACGGAGCCAAACCCACTTCAGTGGTGAAGAGAAACAGAGGAAATGTTTGTCTGCAGCTAAACAAAGCAGGAAGACACTGAGCTGCTCAGGTGTTCCTGATAACACCAATCAGCCACCTGGACAGCCAATAGGAACACAGCTTACTGGAAGTCCAGAGGGCTGGGTTAGTGAAGGAAATTTAATTTAAAGTTGAAGCAGAAAGTTAACAAAGAAAGTTGAAAACCACCTTCTGATACCTGAAATCTCTGAGTTTTCACACAAAGAACACCTGAACATGTCAAACTGGTTCCATAGTAGAACCATCATTGTAAAATTGTCATAGTATGGTGTGTTGCTCAAAAAACATTAGGACCCGGCTGTCAGGGGACAAACATGTAACAAACATGAGAACAGAGAGAACACAACCAGTAGGTCACAGTTTATTATCATCTAATCATCTCCTGAAGTCCATATGGTGAGGGACATCAGTATCTGGTTGTTAATTTACCAGAGGATGCTTATAATCATGCTGATGTGGTCTGTACTCTACAGTATTTTAGTGACTCAATAAATGCCTAAGTTGTTTTTTTTAAAAAGCTTTTTAGTTTTTAATAAACATTTAATAGCCTATATGTAATCAATAAATTGCCTTTGCCTATCTTAAGAAAAACTCACTCAGAACTCTGATATGTTAACGGTACTAAATAAATCAATAAATACATGCATACACACAAAAACAAAGTTAATACTTTAACTGTGTTAAGATAAGATTTAGATTTTTAAAAAGTTGTTTATGTTTTTGCAGAATCCAGTATTGTTCACTGGTTGGTCGTTACATTTTGTTAGTTTGATTTCACTGTTTAAAATGATGCCACCTCTTTTCAGACAGAACCTGTGATAATAAAACAATACAAAATTTTTAGTTCCATGTTAATAAAGCACTTAAAGCTTTAAGTATGGCTAAATGCTTTTTTCAAAATTAAATATATCACTCCTTAGGTGGTAGTGGCCCCAAGTTCAGTAAAGTTGGAAAGATATTCACAGATTCAGACTTCCAGCATCAATAACTCGTTAGATATAGGTTGTCAAAACATAAATGGTGCCTCTTTCCCATTGTTGCAAGGCAGACAATGTGCTACAAGCCCAGTTTTATCAAAAGTAGCCGTCTTTCAAGCTACAAGAATAACATTGGTGTCTATGGAGTGAACAGGGTCCGTCTGCAATTTGCAAAACCGCTGCAACAGTAAAGAGAGACAAATATTCAATAACTTCACTCTTATACATTGTAGTGTCACTAAAATCACTGCAGCCTTCAACTGGCTCCTGTTGACAAAGTGTTTTAACAGAAATGTAAATGCTGTAATTTGATTCTTTTAATGAACCATGTAACTTGAATGGATGCGATGCTGGTGTGACCACAGTGCACACGTCTGATGTTGCTCACAGTGGTCCAAGGGACGTTCAGGGAGTTTGTGTGTTTGCTCAGACTCATGAAAAACTAGAGGGAACATTGCCTCCACCTGTCTCTGAATAAATGTAATTCATTTCACTGAGGCCACTGTTCACAGAGGAGTCTGGCAAAGAAACACAGGATTGTTTGCAAAAAAAAATGTAAACCTGAGTTAACTTTTGCTGCAAAGAAGTGGGCATCAATTATATAGTACGTCATACAGAAATTTGTGAAATCAGATATTTTCCTCATTAAGTTAACATAGATGTCCAAGTCTTGTCATTTTAAATTACTATCAAACTTTTTTCAGACTTACAATATCCTGTCTGTATTTTATCTTCTCACTTGTACTTGTGGCACACCCACATTTACTATTGCATTTCATACCACAACAGTACATGGCCTCTTCATGCAATATCTTTCAGTGCAGCAACAGATGAATTCAACAAGTCCAGGCAGATCTATGTCTTTGTGATGCGTTTTGAATGGGTCAAACCACCAGGAAATTATTATCTGAAGGCAGGCTCTGAACTGAGTACTCCAAATAATGATGAGTCTGGCAGTGTAAGATATCAAAGAGTAGATTTTTCTTCTCCAGACATCTTTGCATATCCTGAACCCAAACTAATTGACTGCTTGAGGGGAGCAAATCTAATCTGCTATCTAAAAAACCCCTTGTGACTCAAAGCACTCCCAGGTAGCAGTGAGTAGAAACTGACGTGACATAAGATGTTACATCTGTAACTCTCAGCAAATGACAAGCCAAAGTGACTCGCCTGCCTCGGATCAATAACGATCCCAATCTCCAGCTCAGTGCACTGATGACAAGAGTGATTAGAATCACCTTTAAAGCAGAGCTGCTGTCTTCATAGGCCCACAACACGAAAACTGATAAGGCCCTCAGGCTGTTCTTCTTGAATAAACCCTCCAGTTGATAAAATAGACACTGTGTTCTTAAAGGATTTATCTTGGTATTCTTCCCTCACAATGACATGTCTGAAGTGAAACCAGTATTTCTTTTATTTCTCCTCTGCCTCTCTGCAGTTTGGAGAATAATCACTGCCATGAAACAAAAACTAAAGTGAACAAATCTATTTCCTCTGGCTTTCGCTGCAGTGATACCTGTCTGCTTTGCTGACAGCCATTAGAATGCCTCAGAGGAGGTCATTTTCAAAACAACAGCTTTCCACTTTTTCAAGTATCCTGGAGCACACAGGCAGAGCCAACATGGCCATTTTTAGCTAACAGGTGATTTGGAGGTCTGAGAAGTTTGTGTCAAATTGTGTAGTCTTTGGGGTTACTTCCAATGAAATATAGGTTTTATGAACTGTGAGCCTTTTCCTTTATTACAAAAGAATCTGCAGAAATAACAATTTACTTTCTCCATCCATCCATTATCTATACACTGCTTAATCCTCATTAGATTCGTCGGGTCTCTCCAGTTGACTTGAGGAGAAGGCAGGAGACACCCTGGACAGGTCACCAGTCTATCGCAGGGCTAGAACTGGAAATCATCTAGCTGCAAGGCAACAGTGCTAACCCAATACGTACTTCATGGATCTCTTAAATCCATTGTTAATGGAATCCATCCTTCTCCTTTGTAATTAATTACAGAGACAAAAGACAGTCTGAAATGTCTGATTGGCTGCTTCTCTGCTACTGAATCATAGGTTACATATGAACATTAACAAGGTTACATTCAACAAGGCTCTAAGTACCTGTCAGAACCTTGAATACAACTTTGTAAAAACACCTACACTACCGGTCAGAAGTTTTAGAATGCCCCAGTTTCTTCATTTAAAAAAAAAGAAAAAGAAAAGGAAATTCAAGTAATTCAAGTCCAATGAATATATTTCAAATGCTAAGTTTTCTGACAAATTGTTGATGATTCACAGACTGTCCTCCAGACTTTTTATGAAACTGAAACAAATGTTATAGATCATCATGCACCTGTGAGAAAGTCCACAGTTAGAGCTGTTAATGCTCCATGGCTGGACAAAGAACTGAGAGGATACCTGATGGAAAGAAAGAGATCTTGCTGTGAGATTAAAAAAAAAAAATAGATTACAGAGAGTCAAGAATGTGTCTCTAATTTTAAGAATATTACACTATTACTATTGTTGCTTTACCAAGAATAAATGGGCACAGGCATGGTAAGTAGTGGCAATTATACCAATATCAAAAAATTAGAAGATGCAGTTTTCTGAATCAGTCGACCAATAAGTTTATTACCAATTTTGAGTATCGTAATGGAGAGGATTGTTTATCAACAAATATAGTCATATTTTTCAAATAACTTATTTACTGACTTCCAGCATGCATATAGGGAAAATGACTCAACAGCAACAGCCTTAACTCAAATGGTGGATGTTGGGTATAATGATCTTCAACAAAAGAAACTGATTGGAGCTATTTTTCTTGACCTTTCTGCAGCTTTTGATATTCTTGATCATGAGGTGTTACTGGAAAAATCTAAATATTATGGATCTGCTTCTTCTGCTCTAGGAAAAAATAACAGTTACTTGACCGATAGACAGCAAGTGGTTTGCTTTAATAACCTTAAATCTATGAAACATGGAGTGCCTCAAGGAAGTTGCTTTGGGCCTCTGTTGTATTCTATTTTTATAAATGATTTCCCCTTAGTATTAAACAAAGCTCACATGGTAATGTATGCGGATGATATCACAATTTATTTAGCATACCCAACAACTGCCATCTGTTTAATATAATTTAATGTAATTTAATGTTTAACTCTATTAAACAGACAAAAATATTGAATGAGATAATTCGACAAGATGCAATACATGTCATTATGAAATTAAACAAAATTTTTAAAATACAAATATTCAAAAGTACAGATAAAATATTTCCCAGAATTAAACATTGAAAGAATACAATTCAACAAGAAGAATGTCAAACATTTTAAAAAACGTAAAACATTTAATTGGATTATTAAACCTTTAAAAAGACAAAAACACTTAATTAAAGAATTAAATGTTTAATTAGAAAATTAAATCTTAAAGACAATTAAACTTCAAATAGGAATAAACAGAAAATACAATGAAGCATTTAAAAAGAAAATTAAACATTAAAAGGTGGTATATGTATATATAATTTAATTGTATTTAATGTTTAACTCTATTAAACAGACAAAATATTAAATGAGATCATTCAACAAGATACAATACATGTCATTATGAAATTAAACATTTTTAAAATACAAATATTCAAAATTACAGATAAAATATTTCCCAGAATTAAACATTTAAAGAATACAATTCAACAAGAAGAATGTCAAACATTTTAAGAAATGCAAAACATTTAATTGGATTATTAAACCTTTAAAAAGACAAAACATTTCATTAAAATATTTAAAGTTTAATTAGAAAATTACATCTTAAATTTCTTAAATCTTTTTAATAATAAAACTTATAAAAAGTTTTATTGTATTAATTTTTTTCCTTTGATTTAATTGCTTTTTGTTATGTAGTTAATTTCTTTAATCTTCTTTTTCTGTCAAGATTTTAACCCCAAACTTAAAAATGAAATAAACCCTTAAATCACAATGAAAATACTTCTGTTGTCACAATCATGAGTTAGTCAGGTATTCAGTTTATCAATTCAACTTTATTTGTTTAGCACCTTTTACACAGATGACAAAACTAAACAAGCAAAGAGAAAAAAACTATGCTAAAACTATGATTAAAACTCAAAAACATTTAAACAAAAAAAAAAAATTTAACATGGTGGTAAAATATGTTGTGTCCAGGGGATGGAGGGAGTTTATTGAAATCTTCTGGGGCTCACATGGTAAATCATTTAAATTATAAACTTGATATTCGGTCTAAGGAAACTGCAGAGCGACAGAAGAACCAACATCTCTTGTTTTCTCCTTTAATGAGTCGACTCTTTTTGTGCTTTCAGACCAAAGAACTACAGACTCTTCACAATCTGCTCAAACTCTTGATACAGGACCTCACCACACGGGTCAAAAAGGTTTCCGTCTCATTTCTACTCTGAAGCTCACCTTCTCCTGCTCAAACTGCTGACAAATGTTTCTGCTGCTCTAAAGTCTGGTCTCCAGAACTTCCTAAAAACTCTCAAAGTCTCTTCTGCTGCAGGTTGCTTTGTAGAACTGTTCCAGAAAATCTCACTAAAGCACATGGAGGGGCCTCAAGATAGTCGTCCAAATGAAACCGTACAAAAACCAAACTAGCACAACCCAAACGCTAAAGTCTCCTGCAGCCTACCAGAGAACCTCTGAGAACAGAGAATCAGGACAGGAACTGTTACCTTCTGGACAACCAACGCTGGTTCTCAAACAAGAATACAGAACGTGTCTGACCAAAAACCTCTAAAGACTCACTACAGCCAAGATAAAGACACAACGCAGCTGCACCAAATCCACTAATCACTGCACACATTAGGACCATGTGCTACCTGTGGCTAAAGAACCACATTTACCAAGACAACTATCCAGTACAAAGCCCTAAAGCACACCAAGAAACACATTAAAGACGATTTTACTGCTGGAAGCTGCAAGCCAATGCCTAAAGAACAAACTAAAGCAACGGAGCCAAACCCAGTTCAGTGGTGAACAGAAGCAGAGGAAATGTTTGTCTGCAGCCACATAAAGCAGGAAGACACTGAGTTGCTCAGGTGTTCCTGATAACACCTAGCAGCCACCTGGACAGCCAATAGGAACACAGCTTACTGGAAGTCCAGAGGGCGGGGTTAGTGAAGGAAATTTAGTTTAAAGTTGAAGCAGAAAGTTAACAAAGAAAGTTGAAAACCACCTTCTGATACCTGAAATCTCTGAGTTTTCACACAAAGAACGCCTGAACATGTCAAACTGGTTTCATAGTAGAACCATCATTGTAAAAACGACATAGTATGGTGTGTTGCTCAAAAAACATTAGAACCCGGCTGTCAGGGGACAAACATGTAAGAAACATGAGAACAGAGAGAACCCAACCAGTAGGTCACAGTTTATCATCATCTAATCATCTCCTGAAGTCCATATGGTGAGGGACATCAGTATCTGGTTGTTAATTTACCAGAGGATGCTTATAATCATGCTGATGTGGTCTGTACGCTACAGTATTTTAGTGACTCAATAAATGCCTAAGTCAACCCGCCCGGCCAGCAGGCATATGGGTCCCCCCACATTAGAGCCGGGTTCTGCTCGAAGTTTTTTTCCATGTTAAAAGGGTGTTTTCCTTGCCACTGTCACCTTTTGGCTTGCTCTGGGGGTCAGGCATATGGATTCTGTAAAGTGTCTCAAGACAATTTGACTGTAATTGGTGCTATATAAATAAAACTGAATTGAATTGAATTGTTTTATTTAAAATGCTTTTTAGTTTTTAATAAACATTTAAAAGCCTATATGTAATCAATAAATGGCTTTTGCCTATCTTAAGAAAAATTCACTCACAACTCTGATATGTTAACAGTACTAAATAAATCAATAAATACATGCATACACACACAAAAAAAGTTAATATTTTAACTGTGTGAAGATTTAGATTTTTAAAAAAGTTGTTTATGTTTTTGCAGAATCCAGTATTGCTCACTGGTTGGTCATTACATTTTGTTAGTTTGATTTCACTGTTTAAAATGATGCCACCTCTTTTCAGACAGAACCTGTGATAATAAAACAATACAAAATTCTTAGTTTCATGTTCATAAAGCACTTAAATCTTTAAGTATGGCTAAATGCTTTTTTTCAAAATTAAATATACCACTCCTTAGGTGGTAGTGGCCCCAAGTTCAGTAAAGTTGGAAAGATATTCACAGATTCGGACTTCCAGCATCAATAACTCATTAGATATAGGTTGTCAAAACATAAACGGTGCCTCTTTCCCATTGTTGCAAGGCAGACAATGTGCTACAAGCCCAGTTTTATCAAAAGTAGCCGTCTTTCAAGCTACAGGAATAACATTGGTGTCTATGGAGTGAACAGGGTCCGTCTGCAATTTGCAAAACCGCTGCAACAGTAAAGAGAGACAAATATTCAATAACTTCACTCTTATACATTGTAGTGTCACTAAAATCACTGCAGCCTTCAACTGGCTCCTGTTGACAAAGTGTTTTAACAGAAATGTAAATGCTGTAATTTGATTCTTTTAATGAACCATGTAACTTGAATGGATGCGATGCTGGTGTGACCACAGTGCACACGTCTGATGTTGCTCACAGTGGTCCAAGGGACCGCTCAGGGAGTTTGTGTGTTTGCTCAGACTCATGAAAAATTAGAGGGAACATTGCACTGGACCAAAATAGATCCACTACCACTGTTGACCAAAAAGAACATAAAGGCTCATCTGGCTTTTCCAAAACAATATCTACATGAGCACCAAGACTTTTGGGATAACATCCTTTGGGTCGATGAGTTAAAGGAAAAACTTTTTGGAAGACATGAGTTTGTTACATCTGATGTAAAGTTAATACTGCATTCCACAAGAAGGACATGATACCAACAGTGAAACGTGGTGGTGGTGGTGGTAGTGGGATGGTATGGGACTGCTTTGCTTCCACAGGACCTGGACAACTTGTCATAATTGATGGAGCCATGAATTCTGCTCCCTATCAGAAAATCCTTCTGGAGAATATCCACCATCAGTCCATGACCTAAAGCTCAAGCAAAAATGGTTTCTGCAGCATGACACTGACCCAAAGAACACAAGCAAGTCCACCTCTGAGTGGCTCAAAAAGAACAAAATTAAGGTTTTGGAGTGGTTGAGTCAAAGACTTCAGTCCAATTGAGATGCTGTGGCAAGACCTTAAAACTCAGTTCATTCTTGAAAACCATCTAATGTGACTGAATTAAAGCTATTCTTTAGAGAACAGTGGACCAGAATTCCTCCATGCTGACGTAAAATACCAATCACAAGCAAATGTTTAACTGCAGTTGTTGCTGGCAAGGCACCAACCAGTTATTACGTTCATGGGAGGATTACTTTATCACAGGACTGATATAGGTTTTCAATAATTCTTCCATAAACCATAATTTAAAAATGACATTTTGTGTTTTGCAGTGTTATCTCTGTATAATATTCAAAATAAATATAAATATTAGTTTGATGGTCTTATTGTTGCTGTTATGTACAAAATGGAAGGGCTGATGGTTTGGTTAAGAGAGCATCTTTCTTTTATTCTAGAATTATGAGAATGATTATCATTCTTTTATTCTAAAACACAACTTTTCCAAACTGTGTTGTCTTGTCTCTTTGACTTGTGCAAAAATGAACTTTTTTGAGAAGCTTTGCAAGTAATTTTAACAGAAGATCTCCCATATAACTCACTAGGATGTATCTTCCTCTCAACAAGTCTACTTTATATCCGACCATGATAGGTAGATGGGAGGAGTAACAGAGGTAGGCTTTCTGACATGCAATGAAAAAGCTGTTCAACAGGATTTTCTCAACATTTACACACTTGTTTTAAGCTGCTCTGTGTGCCATTTTTTTCATTCTAGCAAAACTATCTGCTCTTTGTCTGCCAAACTATTTAAGAGATATCGCACAAGAGGATTGATCTGAGCCACATGTAATGGAAGGAGAGAGGAAAAAAACACTTTGGCTGTAAAGGCTTTTAGGGTAGAGTTTAAATTCTTTAAGGATAAGTAATGGAAAGTAAGTGCAAATTGTATTTTTTCTTTCTAGTCTGAAGATTTATAAGAAAGAATTTCCAGTAGATAGTTAGAGTTGCTTTCCAGTGAACTCACAGGTTTTAGAAAACACAAATGCAATAAATATCCGTATGACTGCATACGCGTGTTTTATGTTAGTGTATCACAATTGTTATGACTGGCTCTTTATGAAGATAAAGCAATGATGATGAGGTGTGGAATAAGCATCAGTGGTGTGTGAGGATGTGTGATGGCAGTGGTCAGTGTGTGGTACATGGTGTCAATGTAAAACAAACCAAGATGACACAAATAACAGGAGCATGAGTGGCTGGGTGTGATCCCACTCTACACCTCCTTCATGTTGTTCTGCTGGAGCTTGCTCTCCAGCTTCCTCCTGTAACTGTCCTTCCCTGCGGCAATGTTCTACCTCAATACGAGCTGCACTCTCTTCAGCTCCTCTCTACTTCCGCTCTTGCATGCAGCCTTCTTCCTGTTCAGTGTTGTCTTGATGTCCTTGGTCACCCATGGTTTGTTATTAGGGTAACAGCGCACAGTCTTGGTTGGGATGATATTGTCTGTACAAAAGTTAATATAGTAGGTTATGCAGTCTGTAATGCTTTTGATGTCCTTTCCCTGTGCATCACAGACCACATTCAAGACATTCACCTCAACACATCCCTGAAGCATGTCTTCTGCCTCCTGTGACCACCTCTGTACCACTCTGGTGATCACAGGTTGCTGCTGGATCGTTGGTTTGTTTTAGCTCTGCCTCTCCTCTCCCCCAGTTATCCCTTCTTGTGTTTGTGTTTGTTCCCCATTTAATTATATATTCTGCCCTTCATTAAATTAGACAATGTTTTTCCGAAAGTTGGAGTTTGTTAGGTCATCAGCTTAGTTTTTTTCCCCTCAGTTTAGTTTCCCCATTGTGCTTTGATTTCAGTTTCATTATTTGCTAAATAAAATCTTTGTATGCCCTCACCTGTCTCTGCCTGATCTGTGTCTGCACCTGCACAAAGCTTGACTGTCACTTTCATCCAGTCAAACTGTAATGTTTCAGACAAAGTATATTCCAGCCATCTTTTGACCCCAGATCTTATTCCACAACAAACTGGAGAACATGCACTTTCAGCTGTTCTTCCTCTATATATGAGGAAGTCACATTTTTTCTCCACTTGAACATGACAGATCATCAAGGTAACCTCTGTGTATTTGAACCTGTCAAACCATCACTAAAGTTTACTGTGGTAGCATAATGACACCAGCCCTCCTCCTTCTTTCCCTCCCCCATCGCCTACTGGCTGCAGCTGGCATCTTTTCTGGGAATAAGAGGGATGACAAAGGAGTGATAATGATGTGAAAAGCGCTTGACCTTGGGATGATTGAGATCATCGTTGTGAGAGCCTTGTCTCTGGAGGCTATTGCTGGGGTAAATCTCACATCACATCTTTACTCAGCGAACACACATGCTGTCATCGGAGGAATATGCTTCAGTGGGCTCAGAGGCCACCACTGTTTTCCTTACAGAGTAGCACCAATTACAGATTCAGATTGTCTCAAGACGCTTTACAGAACCCAAATGGCCTGAACCCCCAAATGGGAAGAGCAGACAAAGGTACATTAAAAATCCCAAAAGTACAAAAAGTGTGGGCATAAATACAACTGTGTGCAAGTTCATTTAAAATATTGAGTCGCAAGAAGGTACATTACAAGGCTGAAACTGTATGCAAGTTAATGGAGTACACAACACAAGATTTCTTTCCTATCTGCCATTACTTTAAGCCATAATGTGTTGGTTTCTGCGTCCTAATGCTGTCACGTACTGCTGTTAATGACTTTATCTTACATTAGTTCATCTAAACACTAACTCCTCTGCAATCAGTGAAACGTGGATTACCACAGACAATTGTTCTAATCAAGCACGAGTTTTGCAAAGTTAATGGTAAATTTTATAGTTAACACTGCTTTTCACTTCAGTTGTCAGTGGCTTCTGGCCCTCTCTCTGCTTCTCCTTCTCTGTCCTGCTCAGTTTGTCAGAAGGTTAGTTATTACTCTGCCTCCTTTGACAGTAAGGGTAATTACAATAAATGTTGATTTTTCATAGTATTGTTGGCAATATTAGAAAACAACACATTAGCTGTGGCAATTACTCAGGCCCCAGAAGTCCCTGGTGTGGACTGACCAAGAGTAGCTTTTGTTAGCCAGCAGATCTTGAGAAACCAGGCTATGCCTCCTGTGTCACACTGTGTGTCAGTATGTAAAAACAATGGCCCTAAACAGAAGGTCGTGGTCCACATTTCAAAGCAATTTTTCTCACTTAGCAACACCACTGCTGAAAAACTACTGTAGCAATTGGTGGTGCTGTACAGCTCGATGAAGCTCCAGCTTCAAAAACATGAAGTTAAAAATTCAAGTAAAGTTAAATATTTTGCTAGTTCAACACTGAATCTGATGCGACACAGCTGGTAAATAATACATTTTAAAAAATTTGCATTGTTTCACTCATTATTCACGTTGGTGCTAATGACACCTGATAAGTTAGTGAGTCAGTGTGTAACTTTGCAAAAACAATGTTGGATTCTCTGGTTTTCTTCCGAACCCCAGTATAAACTGACCGTGGTGCTAACATGTACAGCTGCATGTCATCATTTAACCTCTTGTTTAGTAGGTGGTGTACAGCAAATAATGAGTGCATCATAAATGAAATGAAACTGAAAATATATTGAAATTATCCTTAAAGTGGTAGTGAGCTCCAGTGCATTCTTACAGTATTCAGTGGACTATTAAATGAATGGCTCAAGGATTAGGGACCATATCAAAAAATAGAATGTTGTGTTATGTATATAAGGTATTGATGTAGAAGGCTTATCATGACTTGATGATTATGAAAATGTCTTTTAAATGCCCATTATAATAATGTACAATAAATATGAGAACAAAATATCACTTTCATTAATCTTGATGCATTTTGTGAGAGTTCTGTGTGAAAATCCCACCACTTCTACATAGAAAACAGGTGTGAGTTTGTTAAAATATGATAAAGGAAAGTTGTTGTAGAGAGGAGAAACTATAATTCTGTTTTGTAGCCAAAGACATTTTTGCTTGAAATTGAAAAGCACCATGTTGGAGCTGTGCAGTTCTGTAATGTGGTATTTTTGGATGAAGATATGAAATTGTTCAGTGATGAAGGCTGAAGGCCTTGAATTGGATGCAAAATCAACAAAGGTCCTTAAAGTCATATATGAGCATTCTTGAAATGCTACCCGAACCAGGTCACCCAGCTCAAATTAAATTCCAAACAGGCAAAAAAGAATCACATGGCAGTGAGTATTTAATCACTTAAATAGAAGTATATGATATAACAAATTGACAGGATACAGTTATTAGCATCATGTTAAGTATTGTAAGTTTTTTTTATGTGTGCAATAAATTCTTTTTTATTTTTTAACTGTGGAAACAAGTTGTGAACACATTCGAAACATTGAAGTGATGTGGTGAAATTACTGCCAAACAGCTGCTGATTTAGTAGTAATAGAGCTAAATGATGATCGATTTGGAATTGTGTTTGTGTTCACCTGCCCAGTATTCACTGTGATTTAGCCCTGTGTTGATCGCTACCATTTCCTGAGAAAAAAATCTTTCACAAATGCTATGTGTCTGACTGTGGTTTGTTCCTGAGCAAGTGCAGAATACAGTACAATAGCTGTTTAGAGCTTTTCCTTCCAAAACAGCTTCCAGCCATGATCAGAAAACAGTATGCCATGAGAGTGATACCAAAAAGTGGCTAACCAATTAGCTGAAGCTCTCAGTTTCACACTTATGTGTACAGCTTTAACATTTGATCTTATAAAATTTCTAAAATTAATGTATGAAGTTCAAAGTCATGTATAAGCAGGTCCATAAATATTTGGACATTGACATTTAGCGTTTTTGCTTTGTACACCACCACAATGGATTTGAGATGAAACAATCAGGATGTGCTTTAAGGACAGATTTTCAGCTTTAATTTGAGGGTATTTACATCCAAATCAGGTGAACGGAGTAAGAATTACACACATTTTATCTGTGCCGTCCACCTTTTTAAGGAACCAGAAGTAATTGGACAAACTAACACAATCACTCTGCCAGGCCTCTGCTGCTGCTGTCTTCAGTTCTTGCTTGTTCTTGGGAGATTTTTCCGTTCAGTTTTGTCTTCAGTAAGTAAAATGCAACTTAATTGGAGTCCGGTCAGGTGATTGTCTTGGCCATTGCAGAACATTCCACTTCGCCTTAAAAAGCTCTTTGGTTGCTTTAGCAGTGTGCCTCTGATCATTGTCTATCTGCACCATGAAGCACCATCCAATGAGTGCTGAAGCATTTGGCTGAATATGAGCAGATAATATTTCCTGAAACACTTCAGAATTCATCACATAATTAGTAAATATAAGAGAGCCAGTTCCATTGGCAGCCATACATGTCAATGCCATTACACTACCACCATGCTTCAGTGATCAGCTGGTATCCTTTGGCTCTTGAGCAGTTCCTTCCCTTCTCCAGGCTCTACTCTTCCGATCATTCCTGTACAAGTTGATCTTTGTCTCATCTGTCCATAGGATGTTGTTCCAGAACTGCACAGGCTCTTTTAGATGTTTTTTGGCAAACCCTAATCTGGCCTTCCTGTTTTTGAGGCTCACCAATGGTTTACACCTTGTGGTGAAAGCCCTCTGTATTCACTTTGGTGAAGTCTTCCCTGAATTGTTGATTTTGACACAGATACACTATATTGCCAAAAGTATTCGCTCACCCATCCAAATAATCAGAATCAGCTGTTCCAATCACTTCCATGGCCACGGGTGTATAAAATCAAGCACCTAGGCATGCAGACTGCTTTTATAAACATTTGTGAAAGAATGGGTCGCTCTCAGGAGCTCAGTGAATTCTAGCGTGGAACTGTGATAGGATGCCACCTGTGCAACAAATCCAGTCGTGACATTTCCTCGCTCCTAAATATTCCACAGTCAACTGTCAGCTGTATTATAAGAAAGTGGAAGTGTGTGGGAACAACAGCAACTCAGCCACGAAGTGGTAGGTCACGTAAACTAATGGAGCGGGGTCAGCGGATCCTGAGGCGCATAGTGCGAAGAGGTCGCCAACTTTCTGCAGAGTCAATCGCTACATACCTTCAAACTTCATGTGGCCTTAGCTCAAGAACAGTGCTTCAGCAGAGAGCTTCATGGAATGGGTTTCCATGGCCGAGCAGCTGCATCCAAGCCATACATCACCAAGTGCAATGCAAAGCGTTGGATGCAGTGGTGTAAAGCATGCCGCCACTGGACTCTAGAGCAGTGGAGACGCGTTCTCTGGAGTGACGAATCACGCTTCTCCATCTGGCAATCTGATGGACGAGTCTGGGTTTGGCGGTTGCCAGGAGAAGGATACTTGTCGGACTGCATTGTGCCAAGTGTAAAGTTTGGTGGAGGGGGGATTATGGTGTGGGGTTGTTTTTCAGGAGCTGGGCTTGGCCCCTTAGTTCCAGTGAAAGGAACTCTGAATGCTTCAGCATACCAAGACATTTTGGACAATTCCATGCTCCCAACTTTGTGGGAACAGTTTGGAGCTGGCCCCTTTCTCTTCCAACATGACTGTGCACCAGTGCACAAAGCAAGGTCCATAAAGACATGGATGACAGAGTCTGGTGTGGATGAACTTGACTGGCCTGCACAGAGTCCTGACCTCAACCGATAGAACACCTTTGGGATGAATTAGAGCGGAGACTGAGAGCCAGGCCTTCTCGTTCAACATCAGTGTGTGACCTCACAAATGCGCTTCTGGAAGAATGGTCAAAAATTCCCATAAACACACTCCTAAACCTTGTGGACAGCCTTCCCAGAAGAGTTGAAGCTGTTATAGCTGCAAAGGGTGGACCGACATCATATTGAACCCTATGGATTAGGAATAGGATGTCACTTAGGTTCATATTCGAGTCAAGGCAGGTGAGTGAATACTTTTGGCAATATAGTCTACATCTACTTCCTGGAAAGTGTTCTTGATCTGGCCAACTGTTGTGAAGGGGTTTTTCACTCGCTCACTCGTTGCTTTGCCCTCAATCTTCTGTCCAGTTCGTCCCAAACCAGTTCCATGGGGTTTAAGTCTGGAGACTGTGCTGAGCACTCCATGTTTTCAAGCTTACCCTCATTCTGGCATAGCTTGGATTTGATGTTTTGGGTCATTATCTCGCTGTAGGATGAACCCCTGACAAACTAGGAACATAACAGAGGGTACTGCATGGCACTGCAGAATGCTGTGGTGAAGCGTGTTTGAAGTGTAAAATCTCTACTAAATGTCATGCATCCTGACAGAAATGTGCATTGTGCTTTTTATTTTTTTACCCCAAATCCATCAAGCATGGTGTACAGAGAGTGTATATTTTCAGCAGTCATTCTTAAACCTTCCTACACTGTTTCCACATTGAACAGGAAAAAAATAAATAAAATTCCACCGCCCACTCTGGTTTCACCCGCACCCCCTGCTCTCTGTTATATCACCCTCCACTACAAGCAGAAGTAATGAATGGAGAAGCTGCAAAAGCCACAGTGGGTTTGAGAGGAGGCGCCAAGGCAGCCCCCACAGGTCCACCAGGATCACAAGAATCATTACCCACAGTCAGTATCGATCTGCCTGCTGCTGCTCTCCCACATCACTATGTGGTGTCAGACTTCTATTACTAGCTCTCTGTCCCTGTGTCTCTGCATACACACAGTATGTACATAGACTGTATGATGCATATACATGGGAAAGGAGGGTATAATTTTTTTATGCAGTGTATACTGTAGGTAAACAGTATGAAGTGGTCATTGTATATAAAGGACAATTCTAAGTTTTCTCTCTATCCTTGATTTGTAGGAGCACAGTTGACCTCTCTCCATGACCACAACCTTTCAGAGCAGCAGCCGCAACACAAGACTCATAGGGTGAAGCTGGAGGCGGACAGGGAGCTGAAATTATTGTGCAATACATGTAGCTGCTATTTTCTGTAACATACCATGTGACAGCTGCAATGAATCACTCCTGTGGATATGGTCATTGCTGTAAGTGTGTCCTTATGAACCCAGTCACTTGCAGCACACTACTGTAAATTTAGAATGTTATCAAACAAAAGGAAAATAGTCAATTGGAAGTGCAGTGGAGGTAAGTTCTTGCAAGTTATGCAGTTTTAAACAAAAATTTATATACACTTGTGAAGACCATTTATATCAGGGCAGTCTTGAGTTTCCAATGAATGTTAAAACTCTACGTTTTATGACAGAATGAGTGAAACACATGCATCTTTGTGACAAAAAAAAACAATCATGCATTTCGGTTCTTTCGCAGATTTATTATAGGTCTCTCGACAAAACCTGCTGCATAAATACACATACAGGAAATGGAATTTCCAGTTTTGTTGATGTAGAAAGTTATGTTAGTAGCATGATCTCTTATCTTCTTGTGACTGATTACAATTAACTGCAACTGGTGACTCCTCTTAGCTAATTTAAATAGGGCTATTTGATATGCTTAATAAACTCAGACACAGACAGTACAGTGGGAATTTCTAAGGAGCCAGGTACAGACACAAAGAAGCAAATCATTGATTTAAATGAGTCCGGAAAGTTGCTAGGAGCTATTTCAAAGTTGCTTTAGATCCCAAAATCAACTGTGCAGACAACTGTCTGTAAGTATAAAGTGCATGGTACAGTTGTGTCACTGCCAAGATCAGAAAGAAAGTACAAGTTATCACTAATCAACCAAGAAACACCTAAAAGCAAATATGCAATGAGTTAGAAACTGCTGAAACACATCTACTTCCACAGTCAGGTGTGTTTTACATTACTATGAGCTGAGAGGCTGCAGTGCAAGAAGGAAGTCTGTCATCGAAAAGCACTTAACTGAAGTTTGCTGCTTATCACATGGACAAAAAAAGGCCATGTGGAGGAAAGTTCTTTGGTCAGTTGAAACAAAAA
Source organism: Amphiprion clarkii (assembly GCA_027123335.1). NCBI lineage: Eukaryota > Metazoa > Chordata > Actinopteri > Pomacentridae > Amphiprion > Amphiprion clarkii. Next base: position 14,838,500 of record CM049586.1, read on the forward strand.
CTAAGCTATTTGGCCACAATGACCAGAAACATGGTTTAAAGTATGGTTTAAACACATGAAATAGAATAATATAAATGGAGGATTAATTCCAGGAAAACCTAAAATCATCAGCCATAGCACATCGAGGTCTGGAATCCACAGCCCTCTGAAGGTGCCCTGTGCTATCAGGCACCAGGATGTCAGCAGTAGATCCTTTAAGTCTTGGAAGTTGAGAGGTAGCGCCTCCACAAATTGGACTGTTTCCTTGTTCATCGCCCAAATGCTCGAACTGAGGTCTGGGGAGTTTGGAGGCCTGGTCAACACTTGAAGTCTTTGTTATGCGCAAACCATTCCTGAACAATGTTTGCAGTGTAGCAGGGGGCACTGTCATGCTGACAGGCAGATGCTCTCACCCAGTCATCTAGTCATCAAAATATGGCCTGTCAAAGATGCTCAGAGCCTTACACTGCTCATTTTCCGTCCTTCAAGAACAGATTGTTCACTTACTGCCTAATACATCCCACACTTTGACAGGTGTCAGTGTAACAAGATATTCAATATTATTTACTTAACCTGTCACTGGTTTTAATGTTGTGGATGATTTAGCTATATTTAATATAAATTGAACATAAGCTTTCCAATGATTGATTTTTTTTGTAAGCTTCTGCTACTTTCATCATTAGCAGACTTAGAAAAATATAGAGGGAGAGGCACGGTGTTGCTTAATTAATACTAATGATTAATAATGATGGACAAACATCTTATTTAGAAATTTCAAAAAGTGAAGTTACTCACTAAAGGTAGTTTTTTGCTGACAGAAAGTCTTGACTTGTCAAGACTTGTTCTGTTTTGGGTAAGAATAGTACCATCATTAATCATATGTTACATCACATCCTAGGTAAATGAAATGTCTACTTGATCTGGTGATATGTGCATCTCTGCTGCTGTTGCATGTTAACCTGCCTCTCCTACTCTGAGCTATAGTAGACTGTTCAAGCACCAAAACTGGATACCTCGTCTCCCTTTCTTTTGCTAATTCTAGAATCGCTCATTTTGCTTTACACCGCAATGTTGTATCATGGTATCCTGTTAACAAAGCACTAACCCAACCAACCACTTTTGTAGGATTTGAAAAAGACACCATTCATAGCGAAGCTAGCAGGCAGACACTGCAGAAGTTGCTTTCAAGGGGCAGACTGGATCAGTGATCAATGGAAAGTCAAATGACAATCGTAACCAAAACAGTCACCTGTCAAATGAGAGAGTACAAAGTAAGTAGTTAAGTAGTTAGGAATGATTTTTTTGTTTTCTTTTGTTTTGTTTACTTACACATCAAATAGATTTAACGATTTAGAGTATATGCTAGCTGGAATGTATCTCATCAGCATAGACTGTATATAAAGATGGATGTAGCCAACACGGAAGTGTCAAAAACTTGAAATATCACACCGTCCACCAGGGGCTGCGTCCATCTTTATATACAGTCTATGCTCCACAGCCAATAACCTGCATTCCTATGATCTCATTTTTTTTTAAAAGTGTCCATATTTCCAGAGAATAAATAAAAGGATGATGAGACAAAAGAGAGGGAGAAACTCATGGTGAAGCAATGGAGGCAGAGAAATGGAGAAAGGAACGAATGTTTTGAATAACTTTTGCGGACTGAGACTTCTCACTGTTTAATGAGGACACCTACTGGCACTCTGCGCACCGTCTCTGTTACTGTCCTCAGATCAATCCTCTCCTTCACCATCACTTTACCCTCTTCTTCATCTCCATTTTCGTTTTCCTCAGCCCTGGTGTTGTCTCCCTTGAAAGCGGCATGTCACATGAGATCACAATCAGTGGCAGACAGGATTTAACATTAGAACCACAAGCAGCCTTCTGTCTCTCTGCTTCTCCATTTGAGCCTGTGAAAACAAGCTAGTTGAAGCTCCCCAGTCCTTTTAAGATACTTCAGGTATATACATTTCCATTATGAGACAACGGGCCACCATAAGAGCCCATTAATGAATGTCCCTCTGTAGTTGTTTTGCATCTCTTGTTTGATGTTTTATGTTCCTTACTACCATTCAGCAACATTTTGTAATTTGGTTGTGGCTCTGTAATGTCTCTGAGTGTTTTTGCTTCATTTTTTTAATGCTTTCTCTTCAAGTCATTTTGTGTATCTTTAGGGTTGGGTAACATTTCTCAATGTGTGTTTTTTATTTCTTTGTCTTCATTTTGAGTCAGTTAAAAGTCAGTCTACATCTCTTTCCATTTTTTTTTGCATCTCTTTGAGTCAGCGTTCATTTTTGTAGTTGTCTGCTACAGTATTTATACAAAGGTCAACAGCAACTACTCTCTGAGAATCCATCAAGGAATGAGCACTTTTTTGCTGTCATATTTTTTGCACCTCTCTAATTCATTTCAAGTTGTAGCTGACTACAAATGTAATTTTTGCAATTCCATTTTGCAATTATTCTATTGTTTCCTGCTGTATTTATGCAAAATTCAACAGTGCACTAGACAAAATATTATGTGAAACCATAAAGAAGTCTGAGATTTTTTTTTTTCAAGCAAAGCTTTTGTGCTATTTCATTTAAACAGTTTTTTTCTAATGCTGCTATAGTTCATTGAAAATCTTTTGTTGCCTCAGTACACTGTGCAGTTATGAGAATTTTTTTTTTTTTTTAAAGATATTGAATTATTACAAAAATATGAACAGGACAGAAGCAGAAATAAGGCACTTTTGATTGTACTTTGTGACTTCACAGCAACACATGTAAAGAGTTACTTCCACTATGACCCCTCACCCCTTAAGACCTAAGCCTATAGTGGTAGGCCAGATCAATAATTCATCCACTTCCAGATCGATGTGTTGTGTGCATGAAAGCTAATGAGGGAGGGTGGTCACTGTTTTGTGGTATGTATTTCCCATCATTGAAGAACAAAACCAGACACCATAGTGATCACAGCATCAGTGGCAGCCATTTATTTGTTAACACTGTGTCCTTTCCCTGTGTCATTGGGCACCAAATAACTTCCTTACTACATACATTACTATTTCCCTTTCACTCTTAACTGAAATGGCATGTCTTTAGTTTGAAAGCCACAGCTTACATTAGATCCTGCATGGTGCTCACACCAGTACTTTACATAATGTTTGAAGTGAAGCAGCTGAAGGAGTGCTCTTTAATTTCTTCTCGTCAAAACCTTCAGTTCTCTGCTTCTTTATGCTTTTTACATGAGCAAATAGTCCATTTTCTCTTCCATTTAAACTGCCTCAGCATGCACTATTTTGCATGAGACTCTGAAGGTCTTCTGATAAGACATCAATTGACTTTTCAATTGGAACAATTTATACCAACAATTTACCTGAAGTCCAGTACAGATTTTCATAATGTCTTCAATAAAAGTAAAATAAAAAAACCCTGCCAGTTATTCTAAGTTGCTAGAGAGGGTTGTTCAGGATGCTGCAATGAACACACCATCCAATGCATTCCATAGGAAAGCGGATCACTTTATGTTGATCTACTTTCCATCACACACTCAAAGCTCCTTTCAATTACGAGGAATACCCATGGTGTGACTAACAGCCTAACTGCTGAAACAACTACATGTCCAGGTATGTGGTGTTTGCTCACACTGTAATCTACCAACTTCCATACTGGAATGATTGCATTCAAAATGGGAAATGCTAAAAACAATTTGTGAGTGACAGATTTCATAGTTCATACAGGACATTCTGTCAGATTTAAGCTTTTATTTTGGAAATGCATTTGTGTTCGGCGGTGATTCTGCTCAAGTGATGCTCTGGAACAATCTGAGCAAGCATGACACAGACTGGGGTCAAAGAAAGAGTAATCAGATTACTAAAAGTCACGGGAAACTCTCCCTCCTCCCTGATAGACAACTCAGAGGACATAAAAGACCGACAACACCTTTGTCTCGCTCTCTTAGCTTCTTCCCTTCATCCTGAACGCTCCTTCTACGCAGCCGCTCTGACACCTCATCTCCGTTCTTTTCTAGACATGTATCGTTTTCTTTAAACCTTTTCGTCCTCTGAAATTTTACTTTGTCTCGGCGTTCTTTCCTTGAGCTCATTTTTGTCGCCTTTTCAATTTTGCGACTTACTTAGACACGGCTCACCCTCAATACAAGCCTGAGCATGTATGTTTTAATCTGCTTTTCAATAAGAAATAATTGAAATAATTTTTTCCTTTTTCTAAATTCCACCATGTCTCAGCTCTCAAGTTTCACCATCCTTTTATTACTTGGCTAATGCCAACTTCAGTCAACTTCTCAGCCAAAACGGAGACTTCAAAAGCACAGCACTACACAAAGTTTCTGATTTGGGTTGATGTCATTAATAACTTGATAATTTAAATTTAGTCACTCTTAAGCGTATCGATCGTAGTCCAAATTACCGGTTCATTGTGTTAGACCGTCCGCTATCTAGCCTCCTTTCACCATAACTCTCTTCCTTTAATATGTTAATTTGATTCCACACATTCAACATACACACACACCCACACACACGTAAGCACGCAAGCACACATACATCATATTTCTCACTGTATATACCTCAATTGTATTGTCTTAGTAGAATAGTTAATAAATGTTTTTCATTTAGACCAATTCATGGTCTCCTGCATTTCTTTGTGTGGGAACTGAAGTCAATTTAATCAGAATTCTAGACTTCAGGTCAGTCACTTGACCTGAATCCAATTAAGTTGCATTTTACTTGCTGAAGACAAAACTGAAGGGAAAATGTCCTAAGAACAAGCAGGAACTGAAGTCAGTAACAATAGAGGCTACTGGACGAAAACCAGCATCTGATGATGTCTATGGGTTCCGGACTTCAGGCTGTCATTGACTGCAAAGGATTTGCAACCAAACATTAAAAGTGACAATTGGATTTATAATTATGCTAGTCTGGCCATTTACTTTTGGACTCTTAAAAAGGTGGAGGGCACATATGAAATGTGTGTAAATCTTACTCTGCTCGCCTGATTTGGATGCAAATACCCTGAAATTAAAGCTGAAATTCTGCATTTAATGGACATCTTGATCATTTAATTTCAAATCCATTGTGTTGGTGTATCGAGCAGAAATGCTGAAAATTGTGTCAGTGTCCAAATATTTATGGACATGACTGTATATGTAACTCTGTTATTCATCATGTGTCATCTACCACACTATCGACTCAGTTTTTACCCTGGGTTTAGATTTCCTTGAGAGATTTTATCTGTGATCATAAATTGAGGTTATTTGATTTTAACTGTCGTGCCATCGACCTCCAGCTCTGCTTAGTAGCAGCCTGTTTCCTTGCCCTTTCCCCCTTCTTCTCCCTCCTTCCCTTCCCTTCATGTGGGCATGTGGGAGGTGTGTTAGTGTGGAATGTGCACAGGTGCTTGGTATTGATTAATTTCCTGAGTGAGGACACTTGCAGTGGGAATGGTCTACCTGCAAGCTCATCTCCCTCTCCATAAAACTCACGTTCAGACGACTACACAATTCCGGACCGTTAAACATCCCAATTAGTCAACTCAAGGCCAAGTTCTGCATTTTTGGTTTCTGTGTGTTCTGTGCTAACTTGTGTTTATTCTCTACTTCAGTTCGACAACCCTCCCTGTCTGCTCCTCCTGCCTTCTGACGTGAGTCTCCACTACTGCCTTCCTGGTTCCAGCCTGGTCAGCTCCGATCCAATCCACCACCTGGATCCTCCACCTGGGCAATGTGTCCATTCCTGCCATGCCACGCATTACCTCTGTCTGCATTCCCTCACCGTCTCTCCTCTTCAGACTGCCAGCTAATGTCCCTCCTCTCTCATAGGCTTGTATTGTAGAATCCATGTAGTAGTCTTGCAATAGATTACGCTCTGCTCGATTCAGCGTAGTAGTGTTTGTGTATGTGCTGTGAACTCTTTCCCTTCTCTGTCCAGCCCATAAATTTCCTAGCTTGGTGGTACCAAGTCCTAGTTAATCACCCAGTTAAAATATCTTTGCCTTCGTAATGTTAAGTCTGTCTGTTGTTTGATAGTTCGCTCTCTAGTATTTTGTCCAGTCTAGGTTTCCGTAGTCATTTCCGTGTGTGTATGAATTTTCCCCTTTTGTAGTTTCCAGTCGTAGTCCACCAGTCATCTTCCCTAGACACGTCAGCACCCCTCCCCGTCATCAGTGTGTTTGTGATTTTTGTGTACACATTCTTTATTGTAAATAAATAATCATAGTTCAACCATCTGTGCGCTTGAGCCTCTGACCCACTCCGTGTCATTAACTACACTGCTCCCATGCCCAGTCCTAAGCACAGGGTGTACACACAGCATTTAAATTCTTTGTGTGCATGTGACATCCTGATTATTATCCGAACTGGAAGTCCTTCATGTTAGATGAATTCAACAACCAAGCAGGTGGCCTTTCACATATGAGTTGCTGCAACGCTTGGATTTGAGTGCCTTGTATGCTCACAAAGCTCATGAAGTACGGTTTGAGCGATGTTTCTCGACTTCTTTGTGAATAGTTTACACAGGCATGAAAAAGAACCGTGTCGTCTTTGACTTGTTTGGTGACAAGACTGCCCACCCAGCCAGACATGAAGAAAGTTGCCACTATTGCCTTAGGGCTTGCCCTGAAGGGTTCAGGCATTTGGGTTCTGTAAAGTGTCCTGAGACAATTCGAACTGTAATTGGCGCTATATAAATAAAATTGAACTGAATTGAATTATATCAGTCAGGCCCTCTGTCTTCACCTCTGTTTAGCTGGCAGCCACCATTTCCCTTATTTCCCCTTCCTTTGCCCCGCCCACTGTAAGTAAAGTTTATTTTTGTTCTTGGTAGTCATGGCCAATGAAGAACCTCTTCTGTTACCAAGAATCTACCAGGATATGCTATGCTCAGTGCTCGTATCGCTACGAAGACCTACCCCCATTGCTACTATGACGAACTGGAGACTTGCTGCTGCTGGCGCAACAATACCAAGACATAGTAATATGGGATTATGCTGCTTAACTTCTTAACAACTTGAAAAACACATTTAATTCTTTATAGTTTTGGTCAGTATAAGTACATTTGACAGACATATTTTTTAATGACTAACTTGGTGCTGTGGCTTAGTAATGTTGATAAGTACCTTATAACACTACCGTTACCTGACCCCTTGCTGTTTAAGCTTTCTGTGCTGATTTTGAGACTTTATGCTAATAATTCATTTATTGTCAATCTATCTGATAAATTAGTCTGTCTGTTGATGACATTTGCAAGCTGTATAAGTCATGAGCTGAACAATAAGTTACATATGAGTACAATACAGTAAAAGCTCAGACTTTTGACCTTTGCATCTTACTTTAGCTTACCATGCTGTAAGTGTATTGTCAATGAATGACTTCAGCTAACTTAGAAGAGTAGAACTGTGGCAGAAATCTGTTCTAGTCTTCTGTCTTCTAATCTGAGTATAATACTCAGATATTGTACATAATGGCAGTGCAAAGGCACTGTACTGAAGTATATCAATTTCATTCTAATTCATACTACTCCAATGCATTTCAGCAGGGTATATTGTAGTTTTTACTCAACGACATGCATTTTATAGCCTTTATTACTTGTTAATCTGCAGATTTATACTGTTATTCCAAAATATAATCAATAAATAAACTAGAATGTATTTCCGTTGATAAAATGAAACTCAGCCCCGTCTTCGGATCCTTCTCCTCCACATCTGGTTCTGTCCACCACGTGCTTCATCCTGCCATTTCCTGCCACACCAAAACGTCACTACGCCACCGAACTCTGCCACCCGTTGAAGACTCAGCGGGTGGCAGAGTCTTTCCTTCAGGCAGAATTATCTCTATTGTGAAGAGCAATATACTGGGAAAATTTTGCCACCTCTGAGTATGCTGCGACCACCCCGATGCCCACGTTGCTAGCACCTAGCTCTCTCCTTCCAAAGGCTTCCACTTCCTTTAATTACTCTCACTCTAGGCCAGGAAGCTGCCAGACCAGAAAGGTCTAGCCTTGTTTTATTGAATGTCAACATATTTATCCTACAGTTTGTTTACATTTTATTGCAATCTTTAGATTGTTGTTGAAGTTTAGTATGATAATAATAACAATTATTGTCAGTACTGCTGTTGGCCCATGATTATTATTGTTGCTGCTATTATTGTTATGTTTATAATTATTGCTATTGCCATTATTATTGTTGCTGTTGCTGCTATCAATATTATCTTACTGAATACAGGATTCAGACTTAGCTTTATGTTGATTGTAACTGCTTGTTGCTGTTGTTGCTGTTATTATTGCTATTGTTGTGATAGTTGTTGCTGCCATAAATGTTGTCGTTTTTGTTTTATTGTTCCTGTTTTTACCGTTTTTAATGAACTTTGATTTTTGTTGTTTTAAGTATATTAAAAAATACAAAATGAGCTGAATGATTTTGTGTTTAATTTCCATTGTTATCTTTTCCTCCCATTAGTCTTACTGTTACTGTTAATTTCCAGAGTATACATATGAATATATGCATTTTGAGTATATGTGAAGGAATGTTGCCTCTTATCTACTGCTAATGTGTGATCTAACTATTTGTGTTCTGTAATCAGTCAAGCAGCTATAATTCAAACAAACTCACCACCTGCCGGGAGAACGGAGCTCCCAGGTCTTTTCCAACGCACTGTGATATAACACCCCGATATGTGTGGGGTGCAGCTGGATTGAGAGTAGCCTACCTGCTTTCCTCTTCTAAAACCTTTTTACCACAATGTGACAATAGAGAACAACAACCACTAATTGCCAGAGAGAGAGAATGCATGCAAATAAACACGTCTGAACTTTGTTATGCTAAATGTATTCAGAAAGGGGCAGCAGGAAAACAGCAACATAATTAAACGGTAACTCTCTGCACTTAAAGGTAATTAGTTCACAGGAGTTGGTAGTTTAAGGTAATTGACAAGAGTACCATGGTGACTGAATAATTCAAATCAAAGCATAAGCATCATGTTGTTGCTCATTTGTTTAATTGTTCGGCTGTGTATGCCTCTTTTTATTTTGTCATTGTCAGTAAGAGAGAGCTGCAATATTAACCCTTGTGTTACCTTTGTTTCATCACTCTTTCTAAATCATCCATGCATACATAAGCCAGAAAGGTAGATCCTATACCAGCTCACACACTGAGGCAGAGAACCTACAGCTAATTTAAAATCACCAGTCAACCTGTACGTCTTTAGACTGTGGGAGGAAACTGGAGCATTAAACTTAGAACATTCTTGCTGGGATTTTGATTGTGCTAACCACTTGACCACTGCGCCACCCTTCTATAACCCGTAACACATAATTACAACTTGATGTTGTCTTAGCTTCCCATCAGAATTTGTAATGTTGTAGGCCTCACTGAGCTTAATGCACACAACTCAGTTTTGAGAGAAAAATATATAGGTCATTCTGCCTCAATTCACCGAATGCCACATGCCTAACCATGTTCAGTTTGACACATTTTCCTTTTTAAGTGGTGAATATTGATTGATTTCACCTGTCATGAGCTCCACCTATGCTTAGTTGGCAGCTCTCCCTTCATTTCCCCTCTCCTGTTTGTGAGCGTGAGTGGTGTGTGAATGTATGTGAATCACTAAAACTCGTGTCTTTGTCACAAAAAAATGAGGTTAATAAAAATAATTATAAAGAATTTGGGTGCTTTAATAGATTTATTAAAAGTCTTGTGGTTGGTTCTTTGGAAATTTTCCCCACAATTACATGGTTTTGGTAGCTGTCTACAGGCTTCTGGCAAGCTTCTGATTGTATGTTTGACCACTCCTCTTCACAGATTTAGCACAATTAAACTAAATTTGTTACATTTGTGGCACTGCCCTGTTTCTATATAACAGTTCACAGGTTCTTACAGGGGTTTAAGTCAGGACTTTGGGGAGACCAGTCTAACCTTGTAATTGTGGCCTAATTTAATTTACCATTTCGATGTGTATTTGGGGTCATTGCCTTGTTGGAACACACAGCTGCATCCAATTATTATTCCATTCTATTATTATTCTAGATTGACAAAACAAAACAAAGCATCCCAAAAAATGCAGAATTAGGCCCATAACAGCTGCTGCAGAAACAGGTTAATCAAGAAAGAACATAGGGCCAAACAATTTACACATAATGCTTGAGAACGAAATTTAAACTCTGAACATTATTGAGCAGCAGTAACAAGAACAGTGTCACAGTGTGGCGTGTTGGTGTGTGCAAGAAAAAAAGAGACAAAGGGAAAACGAGCAGCAACTGTGGATCTGCAAAGATGAGGGCGAGGTTGTATAGGTGTGAAAGAGTAAACAAAGGAACTTAGAGCGCTGCAGCGGAAATTTGGATTCTGTCTGAGTCTCCAAAACGAACTATATACTAACTCACGCACAGAGGTCAGACAAATGCCCAAGCAGAACTGTGCAATGCACAATGGCAAAGGGAAAAGAGACAGAGAGAAAACCATGCAGGATCTACTCGAAGTGAAATACCTTCACAGCTAGTGGAGAAGTCCAGTCTTGTAGGTAACTTTGCCAAGATGCCAGCTTTACTGGATGATTGCACTTGCAAGTGCCTAACTGTGTGTGTCTGTCCATCATTTTGCTGAACTGTGTTGAGTGCATCAGACCTTGCTTCCCTGTCTGAGTCTACTTGGACAACAATGGAAGCCCTTAGAGGGTCTTGGACTTTCAAAAACAGAAGTCGCTTTTTACTTCAACACTGCATGGCTTGCAGTAAAAATTAAACCAGTTGTAGAGTTAGAATTAGAATTAGAATGGCTTTATTGTCATCATACATGGCATGACGAAAATATAAATAGCTTCCGCTCGACGGTGCTCAACAACAAGCAATAAGAAATAAAATATCAACATTAAATAATAGAATCAAATGTACATATGTAACAAAACAATGTTAAAAATGACAGCATCTGCAAAGGAGGCCAGATATATACAATATGGGAGGTAAATGAAATGGAATAAGAACCAGAGGAATATGATAAATATGTTAGGAAATTGCACAAAAGCAGCAAAAAGTGACGTTGTGCATTCAGGTAGACAGGTGCTTGGAGTTCAGGAGTCTGATGGACCATGGGTAGAAACTGTTCCTGAGCCTGTTTGTCCTGCATTTTGAGGATCTCAGTCTCTTACCTGATGGCAACAGGCTGAACAGCTTCTGCCCAGGGTGTGTGCTGTCTGTCCAGATCTTTTTCCCTCTGCTGATGCAGCGGGAGGTTGTGATGTTCTCCACAGGGGGAAGAGGCAGCCGAAGATTTTCTCTGCTGTCCTCTGCAGAGCCTTCCTGTCTGCGGCTGAGCAGGCTGCGAATCGGACAGTCACATAGTAGATCAGCACGGACTCTATGGTGGCCCAATAGAAGGACACCTGCAGTCTCTCCTCCAGGTGGTTCCTCCTCAGCACTAGGAGGAAGTGGAGTCTCTGCTGTGCCTTTTTAACTAGTGCTGCTGTGTTGACTGTCTAGGTGAGGTTGTAGCTGTAGTAATTATTTATGAGAACAAAGCTACATTATCTATTGTATTCGACCTGTGGCCAGTGGCAAGCCTAGAAACGTGGTCTTTTATTCTTCTCTTCCCAAAAATGTGTCTCTTTTCACCAGAGCACAGCACAGCGGAGAGATTAAGATGAGGTCATGAATCATTGACTACAGTAACTTACGGTTCCATAGAGTCCATGGATGGAGTTTCAATAGAGGTGTGTAAAACCGAGGATTGGGAGAAACTGAGTCTAATCTTTGTGTATGTCTACCCTACACATAGACAGTGGAAAAGTTCAAAACAAACTCATATTTGACAATAATGAGGTTGCATAGAGTTTATGTTTGGCAAAACTAAATGGCAGACTTTCACAATGGAGGTTCTCTCTGGGGCAATCGCAGCGTAAACCTGACTTATTGGTCTCATAGGCAAACTCACATAGTGGAGGTTTCCGGAGAAATCCACCCACTGACTGGAGACATCTCTGCAGCGTGCCACTTCACATTTGGTACTGCATTTCATTGCGTTCTGAGCAATGCTCTCAAACTGCAGTCTTGTTTAATTTTGTCACTGTCAACAAGAAGTAGCTGCAGTGTTTAAACCTTGGGTTGTCTTTGTTTCATAATACCTTTTCTGTTTTTAGTTTCTTTTTCATTTTTGCCAGCTGACAGAATGCCCAACATTGCTTTACCAACAGTATCCCCAGTTCCAGAGAGTAGTGTAATAATGTTGAACATCCTGATTTTACCTCATCAGTATCAAACATGTTGGATTTTAACAGAGCAGCATTGATGAAGTCTGAGAGAAGTTTGTTAAGTTTAAGACTGGCTCTGTAAATATGTCACAATACTAAATAATCTGGGCCAAGCATCGGTTCAGACCAAGTTCCACAACAGTTTTCTTCTCTGACTGTCCGGAGGAGTGAAGCAGGATTAGAGATGCCCAAAATGTCCTTAAATTCAGTTATCTGATAATGCAGGCTAAATTTAAGGATATGATTCCATTATTATTTACTTCAGTGCCCCAAACAATGCCCAAACAATGGAGAGCATCTCCTTTAATTGTTTGGATAATCTCATTGATAGGACTTCAACTTTACTGCACACATCAAAGGACACTGTTGCCCCGGCAATAAATTATAATAAAAAAAAAGCTCCATGGTATAATGAACAACTGCACATCTTAAAGCAGACTACAAGAAGACTGGAAAGGCAGTGGTGATCAGGAAAATTTCATCTAGCCTGGAAAGATAGCTTTATCACATATAAAAAATAATTTGTAGGACAAAAACTGCCTACTATTCATGTTTAATAGAGGAAAACAAGAACAACCCTAGGTTTCTTTCAACCCTGTAGCCAGGCTGAAAAAGAGTCACAGCTCTGGGGAGCCTTCTGTTCCTTTAGCCCTCAGTAGTGATAGTCTTCTTCACAAATAAAGTGATGAATATTACACAAAAAAGATCCTATAGAACACATCTATGGGTGCAGTAGCTCTGGAGACGTCCATAGGACCATTTTATACTTGGACTGCTTCTCTGCTCGCAATCTCTCAGAACTGATGTCAGTAACAATTTCCTCTAAATCAGCAACATGTCAGTTTAACCCCATCCCCACTAGATTGTTCAAGGACATATTTCTTTTCATTTACACTGCAGTATTAAACATCATCAGCTTCTCTTTACTAACAGGTTACACACCACAGACTTTTAAAGTTGCTATTAAAACGCTACAACTTAAAAAGCCTTCTCTGGATCCAGGCGTTTTTGCCAACTACAGACCTATATCCAACCTCCCTTTTATTTCTAAAATTCTTGAAAAAGTTGTTGTAAGCCAATTACATGACTATCTGCATAGAAAAGGTTTGCTGGAAGAGTTTCAGTCAGGACTTACAATACATCATAGTACAGAGACAGCACTGGTGAAAGTCACCAGTGATCTTCTTACAGCTTCAGGCAGTGGACTAGTTCCTATATTTGTTCTTACTGGATCTTCTGTTATTTTAGTTGTTTTTTTTGTTACAAAGTGACCTGCAGACATTTCTTGGCACATTTGACTTCTTTTTTTTTATCAGTTTGAAATTATGGTGTAATGTGAAGTTTTGGTTTAAACTGTGAACCCAGATTCAGACACTTGAAGGAGTATGGACAAAAGGAGTTGATTTGTTGCAACAAAAGTGACTGAGGAGGTGGTGGAGGCTGCGGGCTGGTTGGTTTGGAGATGTATGACTGGAGAACAATGTGGAGTATCCCAGAGAGAGCTAAAGGCGAAGCACTGGAGCACAGGTGAGCTTGATGGCAGGTTAGGCAGTGAGGCACACGGGAGGATCTACTCAGGAAGCAAAGGACATCAGATAGGTCAAAATCAAAAAAGCACGAGAAACAGAAATGCTTAGCTAAATTACAGCAGAAGATGCTCGAACCATTGTACTGCTTCTGAGGGAGTTGAAGGCTCTGAAGTGGACAAGAACCCAGGGTTTTATGGAGGGGATGATGAGCTTAATGAATTGCATATGTGCTTTATCTGCCGCCCACTGGGAGTCAAGCCACGCCCTCTGCCAGACACGCTGAAGTGCGATTAAAGGGAGAGCAGATAAAGGAGGCAGGGGAAAAACAAACCAGACAGAATATCAAATCTAACAAAAAACTCAGAACATAAAAGTGAAAACTATTTGGAAAAAAAAGATGACGTCTGTATTCAATGAAGCTGAAATTTCTGTTTATAAATGATAAGATGAGGGATGGGAACCACTGAATGCAGTGGATCCCAGGCAGCCACTGCAGGCGGCACAAGACCTAGCAGCAAAACCTGAATGATAGTTGTGACCCTCCTCCTCTGTCTCAAGGCTTTTGACTGCTGTGCAGTGCATTCAGAGATATCACTGGGAGGCTATGAGATTCTGCAGTGTAGAGATTGCCAGCTTCCAGCAGACTGTGAAATGGAATATGGTGTGTGTGTGTGTGTGTGTGTGTGTGTGTGTGTGTGTGTGTGTGTGTGTGTGTGTGTGTGTGTGTGTGTGTGTGTGTGTGTGTGTGTGTGTCTGTGTGTGCGTGCGTGCGTGTGTATGTGTTTCTGTCGTATTCTATCTTTTTGTATTTGCACTGGGGCAGGTGTTTATTTTATTTGACACTTACACTCAGCCTGCTGAGAGACACACTGACCGCCTGGACCTGTCACTGTGTCTGTCGAACACAGTTGCAGCTATTTTGTAAAACACTGCACCGTGGCTCCTATATTTAATTCTGTCTTGCTCAGTTTACCAAAGCAGGAGTGACAAGCTCATGAAGGCGGATACAGATATTGTGAGCCACAAGCTTGTTTGTCTGATATATTTAAATTACGAAACAGGGATTGTTTGTTTTAGGGCTGCGCAGAGTCTCGGTGGTTAGCACTGTTGCCTTGCAGCTAGAACATCCCTCTTGTAAGAAAGGTTAAGCAGTTCAATAGAACATTCAGGTCTGCAGAAAGCAAGTGACAAAAATGAGAAAGTTCACAGAACCTTTTAAAGAAGTAAGAGAGGACAAAGGGAAAGAGGAAGAGTAGGTTAAAGATTAGCAGGTGTTCATTCATGCATACTTTTGCGATATATCGTCCCCACCTCCTCAAAACTGTCACTCCCCAAAGCTAAGCAGGACATAGTAACTATGGTTACATCCTTGAGCAGTGCAGATAGAAGATTAAAGCTGTTCCAGTTACATCTGTAAAACTCTTATATGGGACGGGCTATGCTGTTTAGTAATTTTCCATTGCATGAGTCAAGGCTCAGTGTCATGGTTGTAGAATAACTGTACATAATGTAAATAAGTATAAGACTCATGCTGCTGGCTTCTTGTGGCTTCAGAGCTGGGGAATGTGACACAGTTCATGTTATGTCTCGACCACCGCTAGATGGGACGTAACACATATTGCTAAACAACTGCATTATTCTTACATGAGCTAGCTTCAGGGGTCTGGTATTGTTCTTGCTCACTGTCATGTCTTACTGGGATTGCTAGTGTAACAGATCTATCAATAATGTAGTTTGACTCACTGGTTGTATATTGCAGGAAAATGTCTGCCACTGGCCACACTATTGACACAGTTTCTCTTCTCTTTCCTCTATCTACATGTTACTGTTTTCAAAATCCTCTTCACTGTAGAAAGCAACAAACTCCAGAAAGCAATCTACATGCTGAAAACATTTCAAGCCTTGCCAAAGATAATGGCAGTACTCGCCTCCCTGCATTCAGCTGTTCCATCAAAACACTTCCTCCTATTACTAGTTTGAGTGAACACTATTGGTGCATCCTGTTTGAAGCCTTGCCCAAGACAATTGTGAGTGGTTTAAAGTACAAACACTCCCACTCTTCTGCCAAGTTTCTGTAGAATGGGAATCATCTTGTCAGCCAGTTATTAGGTGTCATATATGAATGTCATCTCCAAAACAACTTTTGCATTAATGCAGATGAACATCATAATTTTCTTTGATGCTTCCTATAGAGTAGACATGACCAAATGGTGGACTGCAGTCCGGATCCATGACCAATCTCTGATAAATTTACAAGAATAGATTTTCATGGAACATTTTTTTTATGACAGTAGCAGCTACTCCAATTAATACGGCAATAGCTCCACTCAGTCGAGCCAATGAAATTGTTTGCTTATCCTGCACAGCCAGCGCACCACGGAAGTGCCACAGCTCGCTGCCGCTGTCACTCTGCGCTTGCCTATATAGCAGAGCAGAGAGGAAGAGACAGTGATGACAGCATAGCTTGCTCCAAAAGAAGGAAGGTTGATGAGGAAAACCTGATCTAAAGCAGGTCGTCTCTGTCACCACAGATGGTGCCCCTGCCATGTTGGAAAAAGAGAGCAGGGCTGTGGCTTGGATGAAAAAGAACAACCCAGATATCATTCCTTACCACTGTTTCATCCGTCAGACTGTTCTGTGTGCCACTCTATCGGAACATTGTGCTGAAGAAATGAACACAGTGATGAAACTCATCAGCTATCTTGGGACATCCTCATCCCTTCAGCATTGCCTCTGGAGAGAATTTCTGGAAGCTGTTGAGGCAAAAGCCAATGGCCTGCTACTGCACAACAACGTGACGTGGCTGAGTAAAGGCAATGCACTGGGACGTTTCTGGTCTGTTCTAAAAGAAATAGCAGCTTTCTTAGAGCAGGTCAAGAGTCAGAGAGCAGATTTGATGTCAGCTGTTCGCTCTTTCCAGAGGAAGCTGGACATTTTCAAAGAAGATCTTGAAGGAGAGTGTGAACACTTCCCAAAACTGCAGAAACAGATTCAGAGTGGGAGAGATGTTTCTCCCTATGCTGAGTTCAGAAACAAGCTGATTGGAAACTTCAGTAAAAGGTTCAACAGCTTCTGCTTTGGGCAGCAGTTCCTCCTGCTAATCCAGAATCCTCCATCAAAGGAGGTGACAGACATTCAAGTGGGCACATGCAGGATCTCTACAGCTTGAGCTCATAGATCTGTAAGAAAATGCTGTATTAAGAGAGCATTTTGAGGCAATTGACCCTGCTACTTTCTGGCTATAGACTGTGTCTGAGAGTGTGTTCCCTGGTAGCACTGCACACCTTGACTATGTTTAGATCGACTTACAGCTGTGACTCAGCTTTTTCCGCTATGAACATTCAAAACATCAAAAACAAGTAGCGTTCTGGGCTCACCAATGAACACCTACGTATCTGCATGAGAATGGCAGCGACTCCATTCCAACCAAGATTTAAATTACTGGCAGGGCAGTCACATGTCCAGTTCTCTCATTAAGTAAATAATGAAGAAGAGAATTATGAAAAGAGAAAATATGGTGTTCAAAGCCCTGTTTGCATTTTTTTCCTATAAAGAGCCACTTTTTATTTATTGTTTTCTGAAGATGTTGACTTTTTATACTTGAAGTCTCGGCCTTCAATTCTTTAGGCTGGCACCTCTTTAAATTAAGAGAAAAAAAAAAGTTGTTATCCAGCTTTGTTTGCACTTTTTAAAATGTATTTTATTCTGAGTTTTTTTTTTTCCTTTAATCTGAAATGAAAGCCTTACTGTTACGATTTTCTTAGAGGCGCAGGAACAGAGATCGAGACAAGCAGATGCCAACAAGAATACTTTTATTGATAAAGCGCAAAGACCAAAAGACTACAACTCCCAGAACCCGGTCACCGGAAAAAGAAACTGGGAAAAAACAACACTAAGTGCAACGGCTAGGGAGGCCCTAGTGGCAGGTGGACTAAATGGTCATCTCAAATACAACACAAAATGAACAGCTAACCTATGAACTAGCTCCACTATGACCCATGGAGCTGAAAAACACTTGTGGTCAAATACAGAACCAAAACCAGGATCATTAAAAGTTTCTGAGCTCACAAGCAAAAAAAAAAATGTAGACTCAAAGCTGAAGAGCAACTAAGCTCACTGGAAAAACAACATAGACTTTAAAGCTAAAGAGCAACCAAGCTTACTAAAAAAAAAAAAAAAACGGGGTCTTAGGTAGCGTTTAACTAACAACTCTAAATACCTCAACGTGGCTCGTGCTGGGGAAGGACTGCTGACTAGGGGGGGTAACAGATAGAGGCAGCGACAGCAGAATGAAGTCCTGACTGAAGACGAAGGATAGGTGGAGGGAATCCCAGTGTCCGCTTGGAAACTGTAGTGGCTGGTGAGTCCAGAGAGGGGCAGATGGTTCAGCCACAGGAGCAGTTGAGGTTCCAACTAAAAGAGCAGAAACAAAGTTACCAGAAGGGCCAATTTAAGTTTGGCAAGAGTGAATGAACAGCAGAACTAACTGTGTGCATTCACAATCCAGCGTCCAAGTGGTGACTGGCGTCTGAATATATGGAGAGGAGGTGGATGACTGACCGGCTCTGACACACCTGTTCCTGCTTCAGCTGATGCCCCTGATTGTTCACCTGCCGCCGCTGCCACAACACTCTGAATACCTAAAAAGGAAGAAACACAAAAGGAGGGAGGAGCCCTAGCCAGAGCCTGCTGGAGCAGCCCTGACACTTAGATTCATTTGCCTGGGACAACTTTTTTTTTATTTATATATATATATATATATATATATATATATATATATATATATTATATATATATATATATATATATATATATATATATATATATATATATATATGTGTGTATATATATATATATATATATATATATATGTATATATATATATATTATATATATATATATATATACTATATATATATATTATATATATATATATATATATATATATATATGGTAAAACATATATATGGTTAAATATATTCTGCATTGAAAATTGACAATAAGTATTGTTGAAACCGTGAAAATGTGGACATAGGGGAAGGCTATAAGATACAAACTGGACTTTGGTTCGGACCTTTTACTTGGAGGAAATTTTAATAACTGGACCTCAGTGACTTTGAACTGAATATCCCTGCCATAAAGGTTGATGTATATGAAATGTCCGTTGCAACGTTTGAGTTGTCATAGAAACCCAGATATCAACTAATAGCTCGTGTGCAAAGCCTAATCTAGAAGTCGGAAGTTGAGATCTCCACAATGAAGAATTTTCTGCAATGACACTACAGAGGGCTGTTTCCAGTTACAGACTGATGTGCTCCATCTGCCCCGATCAGCCAGCCCACTCCCCAAGGAGGACCGCCCAGAGCCGCTGCTCTTAGATCGGCAGACTTAAGAGTGTGCCTTCGACCTGCTGGCATGGGTGGGCAGACTAGTAGACAGGGTGATGGAGCGATCTGCTGCCTGTACTCTGCAGCCATCGTAGCCGGGAATGGGCGGTCTTCCTCCGATTTTTTTTGTTTTTGGTTCCGTGGGGGCTGGGGCTGGGTTAGGATATATAGTTATAGATATATAGTTTTGACGGTTTAGGTTGTGTATTAGGGCACATAGTCCTTAGCACTGCAGGAAGACACAAGTGTATACATCCACCAGATTTTTGAACTTCACATGGACAGGACCTACTTACTGTATCTGGTCGGCTGTGTAGAACAGATTTCTTGAATGAACAATGAGGTGGTGGTAGCAGAGGGTCAAAAGCGACACACTCTAACACACACAAACATATAAACACCATTGCTTAGTGCTGAAGATGTTTTCTGACAGTTTTCTGATAAACTCAAGTTGCCCTGAGAAGAAAGGTGACTGAGGGCAACAGTCACCAACTCATGCTTCAACACCAACATTATTGATTATAGTTGAGGAAATCATCATCTAGTGCACACCCTTCTCTGTACTCACACACATGCACATTTGCACACAACACACATTATTAAATTAACTTTCTCTGGGTTGTGAAAAGAGCTGCAGGATTCTGTGTTCAGTTCCCTCGGGTTTCTTTGTAATCTCTTTCTTCCAGCCTGCCATACTCCCTCTCACACACACATGCACAAATATGCACATAACTAACCACACATGCATCTACACGTTTGAGTTGAGCATGAACACATGTACACACACTCGCCCTGCTGCGCTACCAGTCTCTTTGATTGCCCTCCAGTTCTCTAATGAATAATTTAACTCTGAATACATTCTTACACAGTGACACCCTGATAAAATAAGTGAGGGATGGAGTGAGGAAGGAAGAAAGAAAATAAGAAATGAGGGCACAGCCCCTCACAAGAGAGATATGGGTAAGTAGAAGGTGTTGGAGGTTGGGGAGTGGGGTCCTATGGAAATGCTGAAAATAGGAAAGCTGTAGCTGAGGTGAAAACAGATGGGACAAGAACACTGGCTTTGCTGACAGAATAAAATTATACACACACACACACACACACACTACAAACATTTTAGAACACCCCAATTTTTCCAGATTTTTATTGAAATTCAAGTAGTTCAAGTCCAATGAATAGCTTGAAATGGCACAAAGGTAAGTTTTGAACTGCCAGAGTTTAAAAAAAGAGTTAAGGTTAATCAAAACTGAAAAATAATGTACATTTACGAATTATACAAAAAGGTCTTTTTCAGGGAACATGAAATGGGTTCACAATTTAAAATTGTTCTGCAGCATTGGAGGTTGATCAAGCCTTGATAGTTGGTGCTACCAAATCGTACAGGTGTCCTGACTTTTCTTGATTACTTACAACCCCTTCTGTGCGCATAAAAGTAGTGTAGGAACACATTGTGCTATCACACCCTTGAGAGCATTATTTTAACAATATTGTACTGCAGAAAGTAGTGTATTGCTATAAAAATGGCAAGGAAGGGGCAATTAACATAGAAGAGAGACAGACTATTATAACACTTAAAAATGTAGATCTTTCCTACAGAGAAATTGCGAAGAAAGTCAAGGTGTCAGTGAATACAGTTTTCTTCACCATAAAAAGGCACACAGAAACTGGATGAATTTCTGACAAGAAGAGGTCTGGAAGACCCAAAGCCACAACAGAATCAGAAGACAAGTTTCTGAGAGTCAGCAGCTTGCGTGATAGGTGACTCACGGGACAACAGCATCAAGCACAGCTTAATAGTGGTCATAGTAAGCAAGTCTTAGTTTCAACTGTGAAGAAAAGCTACAGGTTTGACAGGTTGAGTTGCAGCAAGAAAGCCATTTCTAAGATGTCAGATTCAGAAAAAGAGGCTTGCCTGGGTCATGAAACACTGCCAATGGACTACTGAAGACTGGAAGACTGTCATGTTTGTGCAGAGACCCAACTGCAGACAGAGAGACATGATGGCAGAATTTCCAAGGTTTATTTGTAGAACATACAAAGGAAACATATGGTGAAGAGCCAGCTGACGATGAAGCCCCAGATGGGCACGAAAACCAGCATACAGAACACACTAAACAACAGGCGGAATATAAGAGTAAATCACGCCTTACTTAGAAGCTAAACAATACGTGGGTAACACCAAGCTTGGACAGTAGAATGGTTTAGAGCTAACAGAAAACACAGAACCGGAAACAGCAGAATAACTACAACCAAACAAAAGCTGGTCGACAAGTGAATGGAGAAAACCAGAGTACATAGGTGGAGTAAGCAAAACTGCAGAATGAAACTGAAACTACTAATCAACTAAACAAAATGCAACTTTCTTCCAGAAAGCAAAAGAGACTACTAATAATACCAGTTCAGCTGAAGGGAAAAACTAAAGACTTCACTGAAAGTAAAACTTAACTGAGCTTGGTCAAAAGGAAGTAAATCGAAGGAACGCAGCTTAGGCTGAGGTGGCATGCGTGGAATCCAACTCCTGACCCATACTGGGGACATTACTGGGTGGTGGAAAGAGCACCTTCAGGAACTCCTGAACCCAGTAAACATCTCCTCTGCGGAGGCAGAGCCTGAGGATTCGAGGGAATCTTGATCCATATCTGTGGCAGAGGTTGCCTAGGTAGTGAAGAAGCTCCTGGGTGGCAAGGCGCCAGGTGTGCACAAGATCCACCCTGAGATGCTGAAAGCTCTGGATATTGTTGGACTGTCTTGGCTGACGTATCTCTTCAATGTCGCGTGGGCATCGGGTATGGTGCCTGTGGAGTGGCAGAGCGAGGTGTGGTTCCCATTTTCAAAAGGGGGATCACAGAGTGTTTTCCAACTACCGGGTGTCGAACTTCGGATTCAGGAGGAGCAATGCAGATTCCATCCTGGTTGTAGAACAGTTGATCAGCTGTTTACTCTTGCAGAACTGCTGAGGGAGTCTTGGGAGTTCAATCAGCCAGTCCACATGTGTTTTGCGGATCTGGAGAAGGCCTATGACCGTGACCCCCAAGGGGCTCTGTGTCCCGGATAAGTGGAAGAAAAGGGATGGATGTATGGATGGACGGATGGATGGATGGCTGAATGGCCGGATGGATAGTGCTGTGCCTTTAATTCCAAAATAATGTTCTAGTCGCTATAATAATATTTTGTGGTCGATGGTGTCAAATGCCACACTAAGGTCCAACAAAACAAATATAGAGACCAGTCCATTACCTGATGCTATGAGAAGGTCATTCGTGACTTTCACCAGAGCTGTTTCTGTGCTATGATGCACTCTAAATCCTGACTGAAACTCTTCAAACTATTCCTTTGTAAATGTTCATATAATTGAACCCTGCCAGTCAGCTCTGAAAGGTTCCAGTCCCCCATGACCTTCCAGAGGATAAAGCAAAGCAACATATTGATAATGAATGGATGGTTGGATCTACACTATAGTGCCAAAAATATTCACTCACCCATCCAAATAATCAGAATCAGGTGTTCCAATCACTTCCATGGCCACAGGTGTATAAAATCAACCACCTAGGCATGCAGACTGCTTTTATAAACATTTGTGAAAGAATGGGTCGCTCTCAGGAGCTCAGTGAATTCTAGCGTGGAACTGTGATAGGATGCCACCTGTGCAACAAATCCAGTCGTGACATTTCCTCGCTCCTAAATATTCCACAGTCAACTGTCAGCTGTATTATAAGAAAGTGGAAGTGTGTGGGAACGACAGCAACTCAGCCACGAAGTGGTAGGTCACGTAAACTGAGGGAGTGGGGTCAGCGGATGCTGAGGCGCATAGTGCCAAGAGGTCGCCAACTTTCTGCAGTCAATCGCTACAGACCTTCAAACTTCATGTGGCCTTCAGATTAGCTCAAGAACAGTGCTTCAGCAGAGAGCTTCATGAAATGGGTTTCCATGGCTGAGCAGCTGCATCCAAGCCATACATCACCAAGTGCAATGCAAAGTGTCGGATGCAGTGGTGTAAAGCATGCCGCCACTGGACTCTAGAGCAGTGGAGATGTGTTCTCTGGAGTGACCAATCGCGCTTCTCCATCTGGCAATGTGATGGACGAGTCTGGGTTTGGCGGTTGCCAGGAGAAGGATACTTGTCGGACTGCATTGTGCCAAGTGTAAAGTTTGGTGGAGGGGGGTTATGGTGTGGGGTTGTTTTTCAGGAGCTGGGCTTGGCCCCTTAGTTCCAGTGAAAGGAACTCTGAATGCTTCAGCATACCAAGACATTTTGGACAATTCCATGCTCCCAACTTTGTGGGAACAGTTTGGAGCTGGCCCCTTCCTCTTGCAATATGACTGTGCACCAGTGCACAACGCAAGGTCCATAAAGACATGGATGACAGAGTCTGGTGTGGATGAACTTGACTGGCCTGCACAGAGTCCTGATCTCAACCTGATAGAATACCTTTGGGATGAATTAGAGCGGAGACTGAGAGCCAGGCCTTCTCGTCCAACATCAGTGTGTGACCTCACAAATACGTTTCTGGAAGAATGGTCAAAAATTCCCATAAACACACTCCTAAACCTTGTGGACAGCCTTCCCAGAAGAGTTGAAGCTATTATAGCTGCAAAGGGTGGACCAACGTCATATTGAACCCTATGGATTAGGAATGGGATGTCACTTACGTTCATATGCAAGTCAAGGCAGGTGAGCGAATACTTTTGGCAATATAGTGTACCTGTTTGTATTTTGTCCTCTCTGCAGGTATCTCTGGCCTGGTGTATTACTGGCCTCACATCGCCAGTGTTTATTGTTCTGTTGAGCCTGGCTTCTTTCTGTCTTTTCTCTTTACCCTTACCCCAACCAGTTTAGGCAGACAGACACCCTACTGAATTTAACAACATATGTTTCAAAGTTGAAAATAAATAATCTGCTGTGCTTTATGTGGAAGGAAATGCATTAAATACGTGTGTTAGCCCCCAAGAATACACATGCTGTTTTGGTAGAAGCACCAACCATGAACAGAAGTCACAGACATCTTAGAATTACTAATTAGAAGAGACTGAGTACATTTTCTGTATCTGATAAACATTGCTTGCAATTGTTGGTTTGATCAAATTAGGTTCAAGATTCGAGAACTTTATTGTCATACACACAGCAGAAACACAGTGGTTACCCTGAATGAGGAAACTCTTATTTTGCAAACTCCCTTTACACAACTGAAACAAATAAAATGAGATAAGATAAAAATGAAATAAGAAATAATAAAATCGAATAAAAATAAACTAGTTATAGTTACGCATAAACTCTGTGCAAATGTTGGCAATATTGCAATACTGTCAAATGTAAACAAACTAGATGCAGCAATATTTACACCAGAGGATGAACATAGAGGTCTATATTGAACTTTATTTACTCCCACTGAGGGATCACAGGTGGTGTTGATAAAAAATATTTTTCACAATGACAAAGACACCCAGTCACTTTTCCAATTTCACAAGATTCTTTGTGTGTGGGAAATCTGTGAGGTATGTGGTTCTTCTTGCTGCACTGATGACTCATCCTCTTGTTGCTGCACTGACAACTACTACCAGGTGGTCAAAATGCAAGAACAGAGGAGTTTGATCCTTGCCATGTTTTCTTCTAGTGAATGTCTTTATATGGTACTGATGTTGTCTTCCCAGCAACAGATAGAAACTGCAGACTTCAGAAAAGTAATGTGATTGTTTAGAGTTCGAGGTGAACGAAGATTGGTCATTTTATATTTTCAAAAGGTATTAAAAATGATCAGACAATGATGGTTATGTTGAAAAACAGTAAGATGTTCAATTTCTATGCCATATGTCAAACCAAGATCAAGGGTGTGATTAATATACAAAAAACAAACAAAAAAAATTTCATTTTGTGGTGAACTGTACATTTAAAATGTTTTTACTCAACAGGTATCTTAAGAATGTAATAGCTGGTTTGAAATAAGCACGGCCTAATAGCGATCCATCAACAATGCCTCGTAAACATTAGCTGCAGGCCAAGCTGAGAGTCGTAAGAGCAACACTATTGCCAGAGTCTATTGATTACTCAGTAATAATGCAGGCCTGATGACCTGTAGGCACGTTTAAATCTCTTAACAGAGGAGTATTCTCTGATGGCTGAGTCATAATTCAGTGGCAGTGGAAGGGAGAGGGCATGAGTGTGTCCTGCTATAAAACCCATCAGTGGACAAGGACATAAAAAGCCAGAATGGAATTATGTCAAGCTGTGACAAGCATCTGTCTGCTCCCTTTAGCCTTGACAATATTTCAGCATGGCTGCAAAGTCACTGATCCAACATATCTGATTAATAAAGTTAAAAACCGCATGCATTCTTTCATTATCACAGTTTTCAGATAGAATATGTAAGAGCTGGACTAAAAGACAGTGTAGTGAAGCTGAAGGCTGCTGAGGCTGTACATTAAAAAAATGACAGTTCATTCAATTTGGACTAATGGATTATGCACACTGGTGTAACTTGTACATAAATTGTTGGATTTTGCACAGTGGCTCGATGGTTAGCACTGTCAGCTCTTGCAGCTAGAAGATCTCCTGTTTGCATCCCGACCTGGGCCTGGGATCGTTTTGTGTGAAATTTGCATGTTCTCCCTGTGAATGTGTGGGTTTTCTCAGGGTACTCCGGCTTCCTCTCACAGTCCATAAGCATGCTGAGGTTAATTGGTGATTCTCAATTGTCCATAGGTGTGAATGTGAGAGTTCTTGTTTGTCTCTCTGTGTATCCCTGTGATAGACTGGTGACCTGTCCAGGGCGTCGCCTGCCTTTGCCCCAAGTCAGTTCCAGCCCCTCCACAACCCCAATAAGGATTAAGCAGTGTATAGATAATGGATAGATGGTTGTGAAGCACACTGTGGTGGCTCCACCCATTCACAGTCTTGACAGTGACTGCTACCTCCTAACTCCCAACTAATCCAAAAATTAGCAAAAGTGTGTAGTGCGAGTGGAGCATGCAAATGTCTCTGATCCATAAACTGACTGCACAGACCTGTCATTCATTGTGGCTATGTCCTTAACCTAGTATAACATTAAGCCTTAATGAAATTTAAACAAGTGTGTTATATAAAATCTCCCATCCCATACAGTTGTCATGAATAGTGAATAAGAAGCTAATTCAAATTAATACTACAACTTCATCAGAACCAAAAACCACGACAATTAAATGTGGATTGTTAAATATTAAATCTCTGTCATCTGAACCTATGCTAGTTAATGATCTGATAACCAATCATCATATTGACATATTGTGTCTCACTGAAACCTGCAGTATGGGTTATGTAAGTTTTCATATCCCCAGAAGGACAGGCAGAGAGGGGGAGGTGTGGCATCAATCTTCCTTTCAAACTTATTAATCAACCGGAGACCAAAATTTAGTTGTAATTCATTTGAATGTCTGGACTGAGATTAATATGGGCTTTTGCAGGAACTGCCTGACTACTAGAAAACAGGATCTACCTTTGTTTATTATTTCTACTGCTGTTGTGATGTCTGAATGGATGAGTATGGGCATCCTTGACCATTTGTGCCCCCAAAGAATACTATCTATTAAAATGGGGTACAACACTCTGGAGGGCAGACAAGGTGGAACTTGATTTGCAGCAAACCCTTTCTTGCCGTAGTAATTACCAAAGCCTATGAAAGGCACTGCATCTGTGGAAAGCTTGATGTTGTCATGTCATTGTAGATGGATATGTTGCTATAGACAGACAGAAATTATTTGCCATTTTGCATGTGTCATGGAGTGTGACCTTGT
The DNA here is from genome assembly GCA_027123335.1 of Amphiprion clarkii. Lineage (NCBI taxonomy): Eukaryota > Metazoa > Chordata > Actinopteri > Pomacentridae > Amphiprion > Amphiprion clarkii. The sequence continues at coordinate 14,865,393 of CM049586.1, forward strand.
TGTAGAAAAAAGAGAGAGCTGCTGCTTTTATTCAAACATTTAAGATGAACAGCTTCCCCTTGGGATGATGCACATGGTATAACTGAGGTGGCTGAGAAAGGCTGTCATCTGCGGTTTTGTCCAACTGTCTGCTCGCATAGTTTGAGAGTGGCAGCATGATTCATTATATTTTTTCAGGTTTCCGAGATGCATGGAAGAGGAGTCGAGGGTAATGCCAAAGAACTCTTTGGAGGTTCACAGCTCCAAGGTTTTCTCTTTGGTGAAAAGGACGCCAAGTTCCGAGAAGGTTTTGGTTAGAGCTGAAAGACAAGGTGTGGAGGTGAGGAAGGAGGAGTGATAATGAGCAATATGCACGTGTTGCTGAGGATCCAAAATAAAACTTTGGAAAAGTAGTTCAAGATCTTGATGCTGCTATTGCAGCCGAAGTTAAATGGCAAAGGGTGGAGATACTTACGGGGCTGACAAGTATGACTGGGAAAGGTTAGCTGTTATATACGCCTATCGTGGATCCCTCTTTGACCTTTTTAGCCAGTAAGATGTCAACTGTTGTGGGGTCAATGAGAACAGACTGGAGGTTGTGGCAGGTGTAGGAGAAGTCTGTAATAATTTCTTTGCCAGGGTGGAAACCAAATAGAAAAAAAAAATTCAATAACTGTCACAGTTTGTACAGAGACCCAAGTGCACACAGAGAGGCATGGTACACAATAAAAATTAAAACAATTTTATTTACAGAATTCACAATAATCAACTATATAGGGAAAGCTTGGAGAAAGTAAGGGGGTAACACTCACAGGCAAGACAGGGAAATACACTGATGGAAGCACAACTACACAGAAGCTATGGAAGCCCAGAAGGGACACAAAACTAGGAACGTGAATCACAATTACAAAACAGACTTAATCATGAGAAATGAGAGATATGTAGATCAGGAAAACTAACCAGGACCGAGTAATACAGGGTTAGGAAAGTTTACAGGAATTAAGAATCACACTAACATGCTGACAAAGTATGAAAAAACAGAAGCCAGAATACAGGCTTGAAGCATGCACCAGCAGTTTGGCAACAAAAGCTACCAACAAATTACACTCAGACCCAAACTGGTCAACAAATGGGAACATTAATTTATGTGTGTATATCTAAGGGTTTAGTGATGATAAGAGGAAGTGGCACTGTGGGTGACGTGTAGCCAAATGCCGGATGTTGACAAACTCCAGATCAGAGCCATCTGCACAAGTGATCTTTGGGTAGCTGGAGACACTGTTTGTCTGGTTGAATAGCATACATTTTGTTTTCTTGGAATGGAGGCGAAAGCGAAGGTCCTGAAAAGACTCCTCAGTTGAGGTCAGGCTGAGTTGAATGGTAGATGCAGCAAAGTGAAGTGATGGGCCAGTGGAGTAAATAATGGTGTCATCAGCGTAGAGGTGTATCAGGGAGGCAACAGTAGCTTTGGCCAAATCCTTTATGTAGATGGAAAACAAAGTTGGGCCCAAGATGGAACCCTGAGGTACACCCTTAGTGATGATCAAAGGTCCTGACATAAAGTTACCTGATTTTACATGCTGCATATGATTATTAAGGTAGCTGGCAAAACAGTTAATGCAGCTTGAGGACAGGCCAATGCTAGAGAGCCTTTACAGAAGGATTGTGTGGTCTACTTAATCGAAGGCCTTGGCCAGGTCTATGAAGGTGGCTATGCAGGCCTGCTTGTTGCATCTGGGTCCAAAAACAACCTAAACCCCACACTCATTCTTCGGTCTGACCACAGAATACAGATAAATAAGTAAATGAGCTTTATTCCGAATGTAACTGCATTAAATTCAATTAGGAATTAAGCTAACAGATTTAAAGTGCCTCTGCACCAAATATACCTTTTCCAGGTGCTCTTGCATTGTGTTGTGCTGATGTGGTATACCATCCAAACTCTGCACAGTATACAAATCACCTTTTAGTTTTATGATCATTGAAATACTCCCACAGTTTCAAAACCTTAAGTCTTTGTAAACTTTAGCACTGAACTGAATTAGAATGCAGCTGACCAATGACTGGAAACTAATACTAGTGACATGACACAACAAAAATGTAGTGATGCCAAAGAAAAACACTTGTGATGATGAACTGAAGTAACAAAATAAACATGCATCCATTAAAAATATTGCTATGTACGCATTTTCATGACTAATCACTACAACTTTAGGGTAAGTTGTGCAGAGTTTAAGACTACAAACAACCCTTAAGGCAGCATTCTCTGTAGGAGTCATATTGTTACTCTTCATTCAAAATAAAATAAAATCCAGTGTTACAGTGTGAACATATCATTGTCTAGTCTTTACATAAGACATCCTCCACATTTTCAAACATAATTTGGAGGAGAATAAAATGTTGTCCCACATTCTGGCAAGTATGGCATATGGCTGTGTTTTAAATCCAAGATGCACAATATCACAGACTGATGCTCAGAAAAAAAAGAAAAAAAAACAAGTATCTTCTGCATGCGCGCGCGCACACACACACACACACACACACACACACACACACACACACACACACACACACAGTTTCTGTGAAGAGCTACCAAATTTCGTACAATCAATAAGTAGCCAGATCAAGTGTACTTCATATAGCACTAATTACTGCTGAGTGGACGACTGTTCCCAAGTAAGTGGCTGTAAAAGCTTTTTGTCATCTGAAGACTGATTTTCCACTTGAGTGCATGCCTTACAATTAGACTTGTTACTTCCCACTACTCAGTGACAAGATTCCTGTCATGTTTGTCTGATCTCAGTCACTTCTAATGGCTTTGATTATTTGCTCTATAGCTGAGTCTCATACCTGCTTGCTGGAATCTGGAAGATAAAAAAAGCAGGCAGCAGAGTTTTTGTGGTGAAAGATTGGCTGGGTGTGCACTACAAGACCTTCTTAGTGTGTAAAAATTTAGAGTGGAGTTTTGAAGTCTGCTAGATAAACCCGACTTCGGCAAGGTCACCGAGCTATCACTATGATTTATGTGGAAGCTTAAGCTACGGCCAGTTATATAGTGGTAAACAAGACCATGTTTACCAGTGTTCTTGCCCTGGGAAACAAGGGCAAGAACACTGCTATTATACGGTATGTATACCATTTACTGGTATACTGTTTTACAATCAACTTCTTCGGCAAAAATGACACTATATACACCTCTGTTTTTATCTTGATAGGAATTCCATAACATCCACCCCAGGTGTACCACTGTTCTCCATGCCCTTCCTGTGTTTCCAGGAAGTCTCTGGATTTTTCAGAACCTGCACGGTGAGTCTCTGAATAATTAACAGTGTCACTGAGTAGTAGGTGGACAGCTCATCAGAGTACTGACCCTTGTTGAGTCTTTCCATACAGTTTGAGTGATTTGAAGAGGTTTGGTCTGTTTTCTTTCCAATCACTACTAATGAACTGGATTTGTGTTTCATTCAAAATGATAAATTTAACAACATTTGAGAGGATTACTCAGCAATAATTAAAAAAAAAACACTTAAATTTTAAAAAAAAATGTGTGGGAGAGAATGTAATTTAACTCCATTTGTAGAAAACATGGATTGGTTTATGATTCGTATCTCTCTTTTATTCATTCAGGATGAGCCTGATGAGTCAGAGCTTGAAGATGTTGCAGTGGCCCTTGTTACTGTCATCAGTGACCATGACCCACGTCCAGTTAAGTACCAGCCTGTCAAAGCCTGTGTCATCACTGAGAGTGACATCGTGGTCAGCCTCCTAAGATTTGGTGATGCCTTCCTGGTAGTGTTTGGACTTATCTATGCACTACACCTCAGCTATCCCAAAGCACTGACCAACATGAGATGAGATCTTTCTTTTGAAAGGAGCTCAGTATGGAGACTTTTTGAATCACAGCAAATTAAATACAGTATATGCATAGTAGCTTTTTAGATTCAGTGCATGGCTTTCTGCTTTAGCTAAAGACTTGTGTATGAACTTAGAGCATTAAATGAACAAACATCTACATGACAGATGTCCTGCACATTGTGCATTTTACATAAGAACACATGTATTTTTTTGTGATATGATCATTTTGTGAGTAAACAGCAGGTGTAAATATAAATTCTAACATGTGTATGAGTCATTTTAAAGCTGTTCTCTGTAATGACGGAAGTTCTTCACAGTGAATATCAGACACACTCAAGATGAAAGATATCACATTATTGGCATCAACAACAGACGTTTATCACGTCTGGAAAAAAGTTTGCATTTCCTAGATAGTTTTCCAAGTACTTTACGAAAGAAAAGCTGGTAGTCACTTTACACTTAGGGGAAACTTTTTTTTTTTTTTCCCTTCAGCTTATCTGTGCTGCAGTTTAAATGTTACATTTGACTGTAGTGTCAGTCACTAATTTGGTCATATTGTGGGTGTTTAATCTTTAAATCTATAGTGTAACACATGAGCATTAAAACATGTGAATCAGTTTTAGCACCACATCAAACTTCAGAAATAATGTCTATGCTGAACAACTATATGTTAATTCACTAATTTTTACATTTTCTATAATACAGATGTAAGTGGAGTCATATACCTCAACATTCCAACTGAGGATCTGTTCCCAAAATGCAATAAACTTACTGCATTCAGTTCTTCCTGTCCAGCAGTTTAATCTGACATCTACACACAGTCTGTGTTAAGGATCCGTTGCAGAGACACAAGTGCAGGATCAGAGACATGACACAAGGCCTAGGCAAAATACAAAATTTATTTACAACAAAGGGTTTAATCAACAGGACTACAATTGTGGCTAACAGAACTACAAAAGGAAATGCTACGATAACAACAACAGACACTCGAGGACTGATTCCACATGGTGGTCCACTAGCGGCCAGGTGGAGCTACAATAACCAGAGTCTATACAAAACACACTGAAAACTACACCAACCCACATAAGGTATCACCTAGGCAGGAAAGCAGGATTACAGGAAAGTAGAACTATATATCTAACAAGGTACACAACAAAATGCCCAGTCTAGATTCTAACCAGAACCGACAATTAGGGGTAACTAAATGTGGCTCAGAAGTCAAGCAAGGACCTAAACTGGTGTGAAGCCGAGAGTGGGGTACGAGAGTTCATGGCAGGGAAGCGGTGGGGCTGTGGAGTGGGGCTGGATGCTGAGGGCAGGTGCTGCAGTGGAAGGCCTACACCGATGTGGGAGAATCCAGACAGGTGAGGGGTGGAAGGGAGCAGACGATTCCAGAATTCCAGCAGAGGCACGGACAGGTGAGTTGGCTGCAGAGAGTTCAGGGGAGGCACAAGCAGACAGGAGTCCAGACTGGAAAGCAAGGAGAGGAGGTGAGTACACAACAGAAGCAGAGGAGCGAGACTAAACGGAGAGTCGATGCTGACTGTGGCTGTTCGACGGTCCAGTGCAGAGTGATGTGCAGAGTCTGCTTATATGGGATAGGAGGTAGTTGCCTTGATTACTCCCACCTGCTCGTGTACTAATCCATGGTGATTGAATTGACAGCAACTTCCCGCCAGTTCCACACACACAGGCCCCCCTGAGAGAGAGATAAAGGAGGGAAGGAGGGAAGGAAGAGCTGCAGTGGCAGCACCCTCTGATCTAGTGCCAGAGTCAAAGGGCGTAACAGTCAGTGGTTTACAGTTTGTCACTGAACAACCAGCTGTACAGCACTAAGTTAGCTATTAGAGTGTCTAGATTAACTTTTGTCTCCTGTTGAACAGCAGCGACACGGCGTATATTGAGTAGCGCTGAAAACGTAGAACTTTAAACATCACTGTTTTTATCAAATTTCATTTTCATAAACGTTATGTTACCTCCCAGCCACTCGGGTCAGCTGGGTGTAACAAAGACAACCAAATATCATTGCTTAGGGTAAAGGAATTTATTGCTCAGTGAGAAAATTAACATAAAAGTGATCAAACAAATGAAGACAGGGCTGGCGGATGTTGTTGAATCAAAAAAAAAAAAGAAAACAAACAAATACTAAGAGACATAGCAGTTACACTTAAAGGCTTAATGGTGGTTGATACATTTAGCTTCATATCAGGCTTCAGATGATCAGTTAACTTGGTTAGATGGTGCATCTGTAATTTACATTATCGATGCTAATTCTCTTCTCTGGTCAATACACCCAGAAATGAGCTGCACCAACATCCAGGGTGCACTGTACACATTATACTTGACACTAAAGTTGCATATAAAGTGCAATAAAACCGGCACCAATAAGAAATTTACCTACTGAACAAGCTATCAGAGGCCTTTCCGTATCTGTCAGTACAATCAGCCAAAAGATAGATCCTAAATTTGGTGAACTGAAAACTGATTTTAAAAAGTCAACAGATATTAAAACTGCCCGCCGAAAATCTGTTGCTACTCCAAAAAACAAGACAAGTACACATGAGACTGGAGTGTCATGGCTTCCAAGTCCAAATGACCCGTCAATTATTCCAGACCAGGGTATCAACCAAGCACTCACATGCCAAAACCTTACAGACTTATATTTAATTCATTATAGAATTATTTTTCATCTAGTTCTGGGCATCAAAATTTAAAAAAATATCTTGACCTGCAGAAAAAAATGTGTTTCCTTGACCTTTCATCTTCGGGGTACGAATTGTTGTCTATTGAAGCCAGGTGCTTTTACGAGCCAGTCCCTGGCAGCAGTGGTGGTATTGCAGGTTTGGCTTCACTTAAGTATAGTCTCTGGCTAGTTATGGTCACCAGCAGTGCCACTGTGATAATACCGAAGCAGGCAACATACTGGTCTGTGCATCAGGATCTTGTCCAGTCATGTGAAAATAATTCATGAAAGATGACTCTGTACAGGTTTTAGTCGTCTCATAACAATTACATCAACAATGTTGCTAGTTTAGGTCACCAGATGCAAGCTGTTTTGTTTTTTTTAGCTGAGCTTAGCTAACACAACCTTGACACATCTCTACTGAACACATTTAGATAAAAGTGATTAAATTGATTCTCATGAAAACAGCATTTTCACAAATTGTGTATAGCCCAAACCTGCACATTGGCAGCTCCAAATGACAACACAAGGTCATAATATGTAGATACCAGGAGGCCATACCCTGACATTGGTAAACTGAAAATAGCTTTGTGATAAATCTATTTATGTATTTTACATTTTAGGGTTTCTTCATACGCTTGGCACATCCTGTAGGCCAGAGGCACAGTACCACAGTTTTATTGAGGAAAATAAAGAGAATCTTTAGGGATCTTAATAAGTGCAGTCTGCATTCTCTTCTCTAATGCAGCCCCACAGCACATTTATTTTTGCATTAAAATGTTGCTCAGTGCAACTTTATCTGACACGTAGATCTCCCAGAGTAAGCTATCAGGTATCCACATCTCGTAAATATGATTAGACAACTATGATTCACCCTGGTTTGCATATTCACTGCCCAGATTAACTGGAGGTTTTGCAATCCAAGTATTAATCCATCAAATGCTGTACATCCTTCTTTGCTTTGTGCTCATCGAAAGGAAAACACTTCACTCCTCCCTGTTGGAGATTATTAATCAAAGCAAATCAGCTAAATATTTAACTAACTTTATGCACAATAGAATTTTGCTGGTTCCTTTTGACCGAAATGTGTTGTTTTATGGCAAGTGACATCAGGCTGTAAGACCTATTAGTTCTTGTAAATCTTGTCCCTGTCTGCAGCCAGCCTGCAGTACATTACATGCACACTCGCACAAAACAGAAAATGTGTTTCACCACAAGCACAACAATAGAGAAAGTGGTAGTAAACAAGATAGAGAGACCAAAAGAATGAAAACAAATATCAAGGGAGAGAGACACACAGAAAACAAGAGAGAATGAGTAAATGAAAAAAAAGGGGGCAGGGCCTCTCATCAATATTTCATTTGCACTGAAAACAAAGCAGTGGAATGGGGTGAGATGGGGTGAAATAAGAGGCGGGATAACTAAAACTGTTTATATATAATTAGAAAGGAACATGAAAATGTTTGTGTTCCATTCTTCATCAGTATGTAGTAGGAGGACTGTGCTTCAGCATGGAAGGGGAGACTCTTGCACTGGAGGGGACAGTGACAAACATCCATTTCTGTGGGTGATGGTAATAGACTAAATAAATGAGGGGGATAGCTGTGTCCTCGTTTTTGACAGTGGGGGAAAAAAACTTTTTATACATAGCTCAAAGTAGGAACAGTGAAACCATATAGGCCTATTTATAAAGACAGTAAAAACAGTTACCTCTTTTCTCAAACATTTATCAGAATAGAGAACATCTAAAAATATGTAAATATATGTAAACCTACCTTCTAATGGAACAGCTGAGGCAACTGTGTGCAATGCTTTGCCTTTGTTCATTATGTTAATATTGGGGATTTGTGGATTATAGTGATTTTCTTTTTCCACAATGAATTTAGCAACCTGATGATGAACAATCTAAAAACAGTGAAAGGCTGCAAACAGAAATTAGTTGCGTGATTAACCAGATAGCAATTGCGATTTAGATTTTTTCAATTGTGAAGAGGAAGAAAGAGAGCGCAAACAACACCCTTCACCTAATGTTCTGTTGACTTATTGACATAATATTATTACGGGCTACATTGGGTTTATATATGGACTATACGTAGCCTCTCCTTCATTCCTTAATAACAATATAAATATATTATCTTTCATCTGTCAACAAACAAATTAACAATATATAAATAAATAAAATAGGCAACATCAAATCTGTAGATGATGTACTACAGGACCTATGCTGAGGTCCACTGCTCGCACTTACTGTTAACATGAACACAAAAATGAAAGCTAAGAGGTATAGCAACCATCATGCACAGGTGAGGAAATAAACTTCTCTCTTGCATCAGAGGGAACTGTTGGTTTCCCTGAGTTGTTGCTCATTAGAGCTAGTTTCAAATGACACTGGAACAAACTTCCCCTTAAATTTTTTAGGCATTATTGAATATTTCATGTGTTGAAGTGTTGAAGTAATAATGAACTGTGGTATCGCTTAGTTTTTGTCAGAAAAGTGGATTACAGCAGAAGCTGCATTTTACAGCCATTGGCTGTATGTCAACACTTCCTTGACACACCATAATTCATAGTCTCACTCACTAAAACGGGACAAGAAATTCCACCACCTAACTTCAGACAAGACTCGTCGACCAAATGAAAACCATGCTAGGTGACGTCCTTGCTATGTTATTGCCAGTAGTGTGCAAAGGCAAACTAAAAGTAAATTAAACATACTTTTGCTTCTTTTACACATTACAGAAATCCATTATTATTTGATAGTTTGTATGTCTTTAATTTTGCTCTACATTGTAGAAAAATGCAAAGGTAAACTCAAAAGATCAAAGGATCACTAGAACTATGCCACGCTTGACTGTATGTCTGCAGGCAGCGCCTTCAATAAAGGATGTGATTTATTCATTTAAATGAGTGTTAAATTCTATTTTAGTTGGCTTTTTAGACACATTGATTATATGATTAAATATATTATGTCAACAGTATTCTTCCTGCCTGTGCATTATATTTCTGTCTTGACAGATTATGTTCTTCTTTTTGTTGGCACTAAGGCCTCGAAGTATTAAAGCCTTAAATTAACATGGGTTCTCATGGTCAGTCTGAAATAAGTTAAAAAAGGCAATTGTTGTAGGCAACACCACACTGCAATCTTGACAAAAATAAAATCTTAAATTCTGATTTGGGAGGAAGGAGTGGTTTTGTTCCAAATCACACACTTTTTCTTTTAACCTCAGAGTGTTCTACAGCTGCCATGACAGAATGCCATCAGTTTACCAGATTGATAGCAGTAATGTAAGTTTTCCAAGTCTGATAAGGACTTTAAAGAAAAATTGACCAATCAGAGCATGATTGAGATTGTTGATGTCATCTTTCTGCATAGCAAACAGCATTCATGAAAATTCATTTAAATCGCCCCTGTGTTTTTTCACTATAGGACTACAAAATTGAAGCCATCCTCTGCTGACTCGTATGCCATTTTCCTAGCTAGCCCCATTAAAAAATGTTCAAGTTCCTTGAGAATAGAAGTGACATCATCTGAAGGCAGTTTCATTGTCTTTGTGTTTGAAAACCTTTGAAATCTGCAAAGGACCTAATGGCTCAGGCCAGCCATGGATAATAGCTGATGTGTACCAAATTAAATTGCAGTTATACATCGTGTCCCCAACAGTTGCATTATTGTCACAATGGAAGTTATTTGGAAAAACAACATTCAAACATAATAGTAAAAGCAACATTATTTTGTTTACATGAACAACTGTATCAAATTGCACATAACCCAGAAACTTGGCCATTGCTGAGCAGTTCAACAGTATGATGAAACTAATGAAACCTCATATCAGGGAGGTGCTACATGACTGGATGATATCATATTTTTTAAATGCACTTTCAGCCCAATGCAGTGTTTTGCCACATCAAACTACTATTTCATAACAGTAGTGGAAGTGTAAGCTGCTGTTTGTCGACCTTGATCCCCTATAGACAGGGGAATCTTTTCTTCACAGCAGTAATTACCAACAGAGAAACTGTACTGAATGTCAAGGCTTACCAAAAGATCAATTGGCAGTTACCCTTTCATTGCATTGACTTGCATTCCAATAAACTGCTCTTTAAGAACGATTTAATTTCGGCCATTTTAAATAATCTTTAGACCTGTGCATTGTAATGAATTATTATTATCAGTCCTGACATGGGTTCCCTCCTATCTTCTCCCACTCTTCCCTTTCTCTGTGTAACGAGTAAAGAAACTGGGATTATCAGCTCACTAGTAGTCCACCCACATTTTGTATTTGAAATGAGCCACACTTTGTGTTGGCAATTTGCCTTTATCTAGCTCCAGCTGATAATGCTGTGCCAATTAAATGCCTGCAAATTGTCGCTTTTGGGGAAGTCACAGGGATGTAGTGTGATGCATTTCACATAAAGGGAAATTGGAGATTGCGTTGGCTTTACATATTTGGAAAAAAAAAATACAGAACATTCTTGGAATGACTCTTGATACTTACTTTGAAATCCTCATTCTAGTTTTGTACCTCCAAAGACTTTAAATCTTTAACTTTATGTAACTCATAGCTTGCGTTTGTTGTGAAGGCAAATATTGCAGAAGGGAAAACTCTGACTGTTGTTTGTGCTTATGTACTGAAGAGGAGTTCAGAGTACTCAGCCTTCTTGGAGTCTCTGGGTGGTGTCCTGGAAGGGGTGCCACTTGGGGACTGCATAGTTCTCCTGAGGGACTTCAACACTGATGTGGACAATGATGTAGAAACCTGAAGGGGGGTGATTGCGAGGAATGGCCTGCATGATCTGAACCTGAGTGGTGTTTTGGACTTTTGTGCTAGTCATGGATTGGCCTTAACACCATATTCGAGCGAGCATAAGGTGGCTCATGAGTGTACTTGGTACCAGAGCACCTTAGGCCAAAGGTTGATGATCGACTTTGTAGTCATATCATCAGACCTGTGGCTGCTGTTGGAGCACAATCTCAATCTACCAGGAAAATAGACTATGTGTGAGATAGCTCTTGCGCATTTGTTGAATGAGCGATAGGAGAAGGTATTTCGGTCTCATTCAATATGTTTATTTAACAGTAGATTGAATATAACATACAGAGCTCTGGGTCCAAACTTCTATCCCTGACAACAACAGGATCCTTGTCAGTTCATGAAGTCTGACTCGCTATTCTTCCCCTGACCCAGCCTTATATCTAGTTTCACAGGTGCATAAGCATTCAGGGTGTGTCTTTCTTCTGATTGGTTGTCTTCTGCACATCTGACTCCCTCTTTTGCATATGAGCAGCCATCGTGTTGTCCTGCTCCTGCTCTGGATGCTGTGCTCCGAGCCCCACAGCCGTGAAGATGGTTCCTCTTTGTGGGGGAGGATGAAACCTCAGCAGTTGTTCTTATCTGTGGAACAGAAGCTAAAATCCAGGTGTTGGAGGAGCTTGGAGAGACTATGGGGAAGGGCTTCTGGTAGGCCTCAGGGAAGGTCTGGCAGACCTCAGGAAGGGGAGGCAGTGCTTTGCCCAGAATGTGCACAGTAGGACTGCTGACCCGGATAGGGGACATTGTCAGGTGGTGGAAAGAGCACTTCAAGGAACTCCTGCACCTGGTCAATATGTCCTTTGCAGAGGAAAAAAAAGTTGGAGGAACTGGCCATACCCATCTTTATTCAGTATTATTTGGCATGTAACACTGATAAACTATGCTTTTGGATTGATGATGGGACTGATACGTGCCTCCTATGGGCTCAAATGGAGTTACTATCTTCAGAATTCTCCCTTCAATGTATAATTGATGCACAGCTCCCACTTAAAACCTTTGATATCTGCCAGAATCTGGTTGTCATCAATTCAGTTAGTATCTGTGTGTAATCTGGTACACAGTATGGATTACATAAGCCTTCTGGCCTAGCTCTGATTTTCAGAAATCATTCATTTTTACCTGCTGCTCTTGATCCCACCTTTTGTGTTTGGCATAAGGGTGTACATTGTATTAAAGACCTTTGTACAGAGGCAACTTTTGCAGATTATACAAAGCTTTCAGCCAGATTTGATTTGCCTCATATTCAACATTTTCTCCCTTTCTCCTTTAGACATTTTCTCAAATCTAAATATCCTAATATTATCTCGATTTCCAAAATTTTATCCAGGCAGCAGTGACATTTATAACAGGTGCCAGTGTAGCGAAGTTAATGATTCCACTTGCCTCACTGGCCATTTCATGCAATTATTTGCCTCATTTATAATGTAATATTAATTTCCTACTGGGATTGGATGTCATAGTCAGTTATTCAAAAATCAGACCCTCCAGTGTAATTTTTGAGACAGTTACACTTTACCAGGTTACTCAGTTCTTGATATCTACTTGGCACTGATGTCTAAATTCAGTCAGTTGTTTCTCCACAAAATTTAACTTCAGACCAATATTGGCTGCAACATTAGTCAATGACTGATCCATTTCAACTGGCTCTCCTGACAGCTTTGTCAATAAAATTACACTAGTACTTTTACTACACTAAACATTAACTGACGTTAAGGTAAATGGCAGAAACGTTAACCATTGCCTCAACAAGTAACAACTACTACTACTACAGCAGTTTTGTGATATATTCATATGACAAGCAATGCATGTCATAAATCCTGTATTCACATCATTAAATTGACTTAAAATGTCATCTAGGTGGCTCAGGAGAATAAAATATGGAAAGCAAAGCAAAAGTTCTCATTTGACTTTTCAAGCTCAGAGAGAATGCTCTTTTTTGTTTTGGAAGCCTCCAAGCTGGTTACAAAATTTTCAGATGAAACCACCAGCTAGGAGGCTTCCAAAACAAAAAAGTGCCATCTCAGCTGAGTTGAAATTGGTAATTGTGGAGGTCAGGTCATCTGATGCAACACTCCATCATGGACAAAAGTATTGGCACCTCTGGAGTTTTTCCAGAAAATACACAATTTCTCCCAGAAATTGTTGCATTACAAATGGTTTTGGTATACACGTTTATTTCCTTGGTGTCCATTGGAAAAGCACAAAAGAGCATAAGAAAAAAGCCAAAATTGATGCAAATGTGCACAAATCTTAAAAAATTAATTAATTCTCCATTGTATATGGATCACTTATACTCCACATGAAGTATAAGTATAGTAAATAAATAAATAAATAAATAAATAAATAAAAATTTTGTGGATCATTGTAGCAATTAAAATTGTGCATTTTTGATCATAACAAAACATTATTGATAGTCTATTCTTTTTAACTCCACCATGTGTCCAAGAAGAAACATAAGCCAATTCATCTTCAAATAGACATGCTATCCTTCTGGCAATATATTTCAGCCATTGTATTTATATTTTAAATCTGAGACTGTAACAAGTTTCAGTTTCAGGAAAATGGTTGATGAGATTCCCAAACTTGCAGTGCATTTTGATAGGCCAAGTCCTATGTATAAAGAATAAAAGTTCTTTGGATGTCATTGTGTATGATTCTCCCAACCTCTAACATCATCACCTATAATGTCTGATAGTCTTGTCTTTTTAACTTCACCATGTATCCTAGAAGAAACATAAACAGCACGTTGACATACAGGCAGGAGACAGCAGTGGGGTAATGGTGCAGATGCTTATGTATGTGAAAGACGTAGTTATAATGAGCAATTTCCTAGTACACACAGAGCAAGTATAACATTTATTTGCAACCGTGTATATGTTTTTTATTTGCTAGTTTGTTTGTTTTTTGTTGCTGGGTTGAAGGACATTAATGTTTAATCACTGAAATCAAATACGTTCCATGAAATGGTCCATACATTTTTGCATCTTTGTACAGGAAAGCCTTGCATTTGAGAGTAGTTGCCCAACAATTTTTAATATTAATCAGCTTTTGCCAAAGCTAGTTTTCTGATTTAGAGTTGTGTTGCCATGGCAGCAAGCTAAGCAGGCAATTCCAGACATCTGTTTCCCCAGCAACATTTTCCAGTTTCAACTTCTGGGTCTACGCCAGGCTTTCTTCCCAGTTGGACATGTCATGAAAACTTTGACAGGAAGTTGACAGGAGGTTTCCCAATCACATGTCTGAATCCTTTAAGGCCAAGGAGCAGCAACTCTACTTCAAACTCCTTCTGGATATCTGAGCTGCCCACCCGATCTCTGATTCAGAGCCCAGCTACCCTATGTAGTAAACTAATGGTGATTTCATTCTTTTTTTCCCACTACCCAGAGCCAATGACCATACGTACATGAGGGTTGGATTATAGACCATCTGATAAATAGAGAGTTTACCTTCCATCTTAGCTCCTTCACCAAGATGGTCCAGTAAAATGCCTGCAATACTGGTGATGCTGCCTCACTTCATCTATCTCACGCTCCATTTCAGACAGGACACTTTGTCAGATATAACCATTTATCTTGGAAGGACATGCATTTGTGTTTGATGGTGATTCTGCTCAAGTGATGCTCTGGAATGATCTGAGCAAGCATGACAAAGACGGTGCCTAAGATACAATTAAATTAATACAGTGTGAACACAGAGACAAGAAGACGAATTCAAATTTAAAGGGTTGTAATTATACAGAATACAGTTTACATAGTTTTAAGGTGCAATCACGAACCATCTGCATTCTACAGTCCCACAAAATATGAGAAACATCCATTCCCTTAATTCTTTCTTCATCTACAGATTTCAAAATCTGTTTGTGAAAGAGCAGTTCAGGTTTGCAGCTTGTTGAGAAGACAAGAAAAGATGTGCACTGCTCCCAGCTGGGTCCTCGTCCTCTTCTTGTCTCCCACTGACTGAACAGAACTGAATCCATTGTAAAATTGCAACAGTTATGATATTGAACCCTTAAAAAAGGAGAAAGTTGGGGGGGCATCTGCGAATCTTTAGAGGCTGGTGTAGCAGTGATGCGGTAAGGCAGAATGATGAACACTGCCTCAGTTATAAAGCACATTAAGTCGGTTTGCTGAACTGAAGTAGAAAACGACTGAACAGAAAAGGGCCTTGTGACACATTGACTCCATGCCTGTTTTAACTAGCGTGAAGCCCAGATTTTAAGCAAAACAAAGAAAAGAACTAAATTTTTGTCAAAGTAAAAGCCTTATATTTCAGACAGGACATATTGTCTGATTTCACCATCTATTTAAGAATGACATGCATTTGTGTTTGGCAGTGACACTGCTCAATTGATACTCTGGAACAACCTGAGAAAGCATGATAGTCTCCGAGATCACAAACCTGTGCTCCCAATATTAGCATAGTCACCTTGAAATGAAATGGAGATTAATAAAATTAGCGTATGTGAATATATAGAATCAGCATCATGCCAAATATACAGGCATATATAGTGACTTAATACAAAGGAAATATACTATGAGAGACGTGAGACTATGTGTGGTGTGAAGCATGACACATATCCTTTGAATTTGTGCAAGCATGCATGGCTTTCATGGACTGACAGGAAACAGTGCAACAATTACATGTGTTATCACAGATTATGCATATTATGAACTATTCATGGTCTTTGAGCAATATTGATGGAATTCAGGCAGAGGAAATGTTCATATGATGCGGAGGATGAGTGGAAGGAATAGGTTGTGTAGCTTAAGGGGAGTCCAAGACATGGTACATTAAAAATTTTAACAATTCTTCAGAAGAAGTGTACTCCATTGTACAAGTTCCAGTCATTTTCAACCTAGAAAAAAAACTGTCATCTCAAATAAAACCTATCAAATGGGTCACTGGCCCAAGCCAAAACAAGTGCCAGAAATGAAATTAGGATCTATATCCATCTGCATATAGTGTTGAAAGCCTTAGTTGTTTCTGATGTTCTGTTTTTCTGAGGTACACATGTCAAATGATATCACTGGTGCTGTAAGAACCACAGATTTCGCAGCTGCACCCCAGAGACCAGAGGTCATCTGCAACAACTGCAGGTATTTTTCCCGACTATGTGGATATTTAGACATAAGGTTCAAAACTGCCAAACTTTCCCTGAAAAAAAAGTGACAGAGCTTGTTTGCAGAATATGCAAAGATTGGAATGTTTTGTTATAATCAGAGGTGGGTAGCAACGAGTTACATTTACTCCGTTATGTTTACTTGAGTAACTTTTTGAAAAAAATGTACTTCTGAAAGTAGTTTTACTCTGCCATTCTTTTTACTTTTACTTGAGTAGATTTGTGAAGAAGAAACGCTACTCTTACTCCGTTACACTGGGCTACACTCGACTTGTTACTTTTTTATTTACCACATTAGATATGGGGCTGCACAGTGCTGTAGTGGTTAGCACTTTTGCCTTGCAGCGAGAAGATCCCTGGTTCACATCCCGGCTTTCCCAGGATCTTTCTGCATGGAGTTTGCATGTTCTCCCTGTGCATGTGTGGGTTTTCTCCGGGTACTCCGGCTTCCTCCCACAGTCCAAAAATATGCTGAGGTTAACTGGTCATTCTAAATTGCCCGTAGGTGTGAATGTGTGAGTGATTGTGTGTCTCTGTATGTGGCCCTGAGATGTTTATTTTTGCTATTTTGTAATTTTATTATTTAGAAATGCCAGACTTTGCACATTATTTTACTTTTTTGTCTGTCTGATCACATCATTTCTAAAAAAAAATAAATCGGACATTACAATCAAGCAGTTACTCAGTACTTGAGTAGTCAATACTTTTTTACTCTTGAGTAATTTTTTGGACGACTACTTTTTACTTCTACTTGCGTGATATTATTTTGAAGTACGCTACTCTTACTTGAGGACAATTTTTGGATACTCTACCCACCTCTGGTTATAATGTCAAGTGACACAGAATTGTCTATACACTGACTAACAGTAACTTTCCTTCACAACCATACATCAGAAAATACTCCTGACAAAAGGAACTTCTATTATGTAGGTAGACATGTGGAAGCAGAAGAGAGTACTGAGTCCATGACGGGATGTGAGTCTCTATGATCCAGCGAGGAGTGAGTGAATGAGCCGAGCTTCATATTGCAAGAGGTGATTGTGAACAGGTGTCCTGAGTTAGCTGATTACTGCAGCTGACACTCATTGCAGTAATCAGCAGGTAGCAGAATGCAGGCAGGTGAAACGGGGAGAGCAGGAGGGCGAGTGACAGGGAGAGAGAGACAGGAGGGAGAGATAACTGACAGAAGGAGCCAAAGAGGGACAGGTCAAAACAGATAGATACAGAGTGAACAGGAGGAAGAAAGAGAGAGCAGGAGGGAGAATGAAGGAGAGGAACAGGGGCCGGAGCAGGGATCAGGACAGCCTACTCTATATGTCAATATATGCCACAACTAGCGTAGACCTTAGTTTGTATGAAGGCGCACAAGTTGTGGAGGACCTGATTATAAATTGTACCAAATAAAAACTGTGCTTTGAAGTATTCATTTGAAGCTCTAAGAGAACTGTCTGACTTGCATGGTAAGACCTGCTTGTCCAGAATGATGAAAAGCTCCTGGGTGGTGCTCGTCTTCATCCCAACGGCAAGCAGATAAGGTTGAGTGGTGCTGCTGATGGCATCAACATGTTCCTGGATGCTTGTTCCCCTCTGAGGATAAAAGACACACATAAACATATTATATATGAGGAAAAAATTGTTTTCTTCCAGCTTCATATGGAAAGAGCTTATCTCAAATAAAAAAATAACCACACACACCGTTGATATCAATATCAGCTGTAATACAAACTTTCTTGAACACGACAAGATGCTTCTCAGCTTGGGAAGCAGACCCCTTGCCAGGTCTTTTCCAGCCTTGGCCTGAAGGACGGATAGAGGAGACATGACAAGCTAGGTGGGGTGCGAGGCCTTCTGGAGCAGGAGCAGGATTTAGGTGGTTAGATCTCTGCTATTCCCAGAGGAACTGGTGCCGGTGGGCTGACGAGGTGGGCAGAGCTGGGACGCCCGAAGTTTTCAAATTTATAACCTGCATGAAGGATCTCTAATGTGGAATAGAACATAGGTGAAGATATACAGCTCTGTAGAGGATGGTGTAGCAGTGATTATCCAGTGAACATCCAGCACACACATACACACACACACCTCACTCATACCCTCCTGAAGAGAAGGGGAAAAGGAGGGAGAGCTGGCAATTAGGCAGAGGTGGAGGCATGACAGTAAGGGACTGAAACAGCTTTCTATATTAAAAAAAAACAACAACATTATTTTAAATAAATCTCGCCTTCCTCGTCTTTTGTACATAGACACCACCCTGTAGCTAGAAGGTAGCTACAGGGTGCATATTGATTCCTGGTGTGTTTGTGCAACACTGCTGAGAGAAATAACAGGAGGGGGGAAGAAAAGAAGCAAGCGGCATGTTATGTTTTCTCTTTTTTCTATGCTTTGATATGAGGCCAGTGCTGCTGCAGCAGTAAGCAGCAGAGAAATTGTATATACAAGGAGAGTAAAGCAAGTACAGCTGCATGCGTGGAATATTTTTGTTTATCTGATTTGTGAACTGTGCACAGAACTTAGACTTTGTTTGCAAGTAAGGATGCATTTATCCTGTTTAGAATGCAGCTCCAACCCTCCACGAATGTCTATGTGCAGTAGCCTTGCTTTCAACACCACTGACAGCCTGAGGACACAAAGTAGCTAGGTGGAAAATGAACTCCAGCTACTTAGTCACTGTATAAAAAAAATACACCTATGAGCAGAGGTCTGGAGTGTACAGGTTTGCTAACATCACTCTTCAACATGCATAAAATGACCCCTGGCTTTAAAACAGAATAAAATATACATAAAAGATGCAGGAGATGAGAGGAAAGGAAAAGATGCAGGAATGAAAAAGCCATCCATATACATTGTCTGACACAGAGAGAATGCACAATGAAACAGCTCTTGTGCATGCAGATATAAAATATGTAGGAGTAAGCATACACTCTCACATTCCGTATAAATGAAACACTGGGGCAAGAGACAGAAATGAAGGTACAGTCAGAAATAAGTTGTATTTGGTTGTGTGGAAAGGCCCCAGTATGTCCACTTCTCTACAAGACTGTCTTCACACTCAAGCATCTCCACCCACTGCCTCCATATCAGTTACGTTCAGCTGTCATTGTCGTCTCCTCAGAAGGAAACAGACAAAAGAGCTGAGGTCAGTGTTTTTATTCAGGAAAAATGTGCTGTTACACTCAAATGGCAGAAACATCTCATACGTTTATTAGCCAATAGCCACTATGACCAAAAGTTCTCCAAGAAAAACTTTTTTAACGTGCTCGCTATTTTTTATTGGACTGTGAGATTGGTAATTAGGACAAAATAGTGCACATTCGGGCTGGTGGGAAGGGCATTAGTACAACAGGTACTTTAAGTCAACTTAATCCTCTTAGACCTATATTACTTAAGAAATTTACACTTGATAAAACCATGCTTAATTCAGTAAAAAGCTCCACACCAGGAGGGCAAAAGTGAACAACCGTGGGCTTCATGGATTCAATTCAGTTCAATTTTATTTATATAGCACCAATTCACAACATACACTACCGTTCAAAAGTTTAGGGTCACCCAGACAATTTCATGTTTTCCATGTAAACTCACACTTTTATTCATGTGCAAACATAATTGCACAAGGGTTTTCTAATCATCGATTAGCCTTTCAACACCATTCGCTAACACAATGTACCATTAGAACACAGGAGTGATGGTTGCTGGAAATGGACATCTGTACCCCTATGGAGATATTCCATTAAAAATCAGCTGTTTCCAGCTAGAATAGTCACTTACAGAATTAACAATGGCTAGACTGTATTTCTGATAAATTTAATGTTATGTTTATCGGGAAAAAAAACTTTTCTTTCAAAAAAAGGATATTTCTAAGTGACCCCAAACTTTTGAATAGTAGTGTATGTCATCTTATAGCATATTAAGATGAAGACCTTATGAATTTCAAACAAGGAACAGAGATCCAACTATCCAAAGCTGCGTTTGGATTCCTTATGAGCAAGTAGTCAGCGACAGTGAGAAGGAACAAAAATAAATCCTTTAACAGGGAGGAACAAAGAATCTCCAATGGAACCAAGCACAGGGACGGCAACCATCTGCCTCGACCAGTTGGGATGCGAGGGGTGGGGAATAGCAGGAGGGGTTGGGCTGGGGATGGCAGGAAAAGTTTCTGCTGTAATGGAACTTTTTGGTAGATGCTCCGTAGTCTATTATTGTAAATTCAGATGGTACGAAAAATAACTAGACATAAGAGAGTTTTGTCAAAACTCAGTAAGATGTTCAATTTCTATGTCATATGTCTAAACAAGATCAAGGGTGTGGTTGAAACCGTCATTTCATTTTCAGGAAAAAAAACAACTGAATCTAACAATGAGCGAAATGCAGAGTTGAGGCTGTCATTCTCATCATCTATATGGATATAAAAGTCACCCACTGTAATGACTTTATCTGTACTGAGCACTCAGTCAGAAACTCTGAGAATCCAGATAAAAACTCAGAGCATATCTTACATGCCATTTTCTTTTCACTGTTGATTGTCTTGATGTACTGTTTATCTTTGTTGGGAAAAATGAAAAATAAAAACTTCAAAATCGAAATAAATAAATGCTCCCAAGAGAGAATGGTTTCATGCTAGTGGATACTGGTTGAACTTCTATCACATGCATACAGCTGCTTTTATGTGAATCATATTTATCGCAGTTAAACATCATTGAAATATTCGAAGAACTATCATGGATTGTCTTTTGAAACTGGAGCTCCCATTGGGAAATGTCAGCCACCACGACTTCCTGACGTCATTCAATATGCCATTGTCCACAAAAGTCAACATTACTACATTATTATCTCTATTGTTTCATAGCTTACTGCTGATTGGTTGTTATGCAGTTGTGTAGTTACCTTAGGTATATTGGCATTTACCTTAAGTCAGTGTTTCTCAAACTGCAGGGGTGCAGAAGCATGATGGGGGTGTGCGAACGACTGGGGGGAAAAGGTCCGTCTACATGGAACTAATTAGCTGAACTATTGTTTTGATGTCGGCCTGTTTTTTGTGGTGCACAGCAATACACAAACTGCGCCATCATGGTAACCGTACCAAATTCATTCTGTTCTTGTCATGGGTTGGGGGATCTGAACCCAGGGTGCAAGCACTCAGTAACAGGCAAGACATATCAGGTTTCAAAGACTTCTTTAATAATAATAATAATAAAACAGAGCCGAACACAGAAAAAGGCAATCAGGAGGTAAGGGGGACTGAGTAACCAAACTATACTGACAGAACTAAGGATTCAGCAAAACTAATAATAAGCTCAAAAAAACAATCACAGACAAATACAAATACACAAACTAAACCAAATCCACTAATCGGCCAGACTCGCAGCCGCAGGTAACTAGACGTGGGGGAGGCAGGCTGGAACAAAGTGGAGCCGACTGGCGGCTTAACAGACAGGCCCAGGCAGGGAGCAGACGGACCGGCAGGCGTGTAGCTGAGGCTACAATCTGGCCAGGAGTGCAGGAGTGAACTGGGCTTTATCCAGCGCAGAACAATGCAGTGCAGCTGCGCTCCTCTCGCAGCTGTCTCCAATACGCTCTGATTACTCTGCAGTCAGGTGTGTCAGCACTGAGGGGGGCGGGGCCAAGGCAGAGGAGGAGGGAGGCAGGTAGAAGTGAGGAAGAGGAGGTGAAGAGAGGAAACGAGAAAGAGAGGAGCAAGGAGAAAAGGAGGTAAAGAGAGGAAAAGAAGGAGAAAGGAAGGGAGGCCAGGCAGGAACCCTGACAGCTCTGCCCACTATGAATAACTGTCAGTAGTTGCAGAGAATGGAGAAATATTTGACCAGGACAAAAAGGAAAACAGAGCAGGAGACAAACAAGATGCAACTCCCTGAAAAAAAAGTCAAGAAAATATAACAAGGCTTATCTCGCTCTTGGTTTCACAGCAAATGTGGTCGGAGGTGAGGACAGACTCCTGTGTGTTTTATGTCAGGAAACTCACAGCAGACAGTATAAGAACAAACACAATAAGAAGAGGCACAGAGACATTACATCCCAGAAGCCACTTGACTTCTTTCAGACAAAACTTGATGAATACCGTGAGCAGGGACATTGCATAGTAAAAGCTCCACCAGCAAAGCACAAATAATGTCCTACAAGTTTTTATTTGTTTTTCTTTGCACTGATAACAAATTTATTGGAAGGGTGCGAATGTTTTTTTTTCCTCCGAAGGGTGCCTGACAGAAAAAAGTTTGAGAATCACTGCCTTAGGGGCATCACCTGTGTATTTGCTATAAAATAGGACCTTTGTGTAACTGTGGCACTGATGAAAGCCTAATAGGAGAAAACATGTTGACTTCTGTAAAAATTGAGATTTCTTGCCATTGAATGCAATCCCCCTCTGTCGTTGTAAGAATGGATTGGAAAAATGATGATTCTACATCTGGCCCAAAGAGAATCTAGACATTTAGAAGGACAGTGACTTCAAGGATTGATTTAATATGCATAACAAATGGGTCCAAATACTGGCCTGATTGACACTGCATTACATTATGCCACTTGTAGGACTAAAAAATACATTTTAGGCAATTCAGACAGTGACACTGTATCATCTTTTCATGTCATTGCTCTAATATTTTATCATGCCAGATACTGATGAACAAAATATCTTTTAAAACTTGTCTTCTCTGTCTTTGTGGATTCATGGATTTGTGAAAAGTCACCAGTCACAGGTCTAAGGCAGTCAGTGTGCCTTTAACCACATACTGTATGGCCCAAATCCCTGGAATCGTTATTAGTCGAAGTCTACCCATTTGATCAACAGCTGACTTGAGTGAATTGTTATTGTATTAAATGGTTCATGAACACTTTTTTTTTAATTGGTGAGTGCTTTTGACGTAATTACCACAAATGATCAAATACAAACAGAGATCTCAGGGTTTAATGTTTAAAAAAACAAAGTCAGCATTTTGTTGCCACTCCTCTTCTAGTGTGCCTCACTGGATGTTAAATTGTGGGTATAGTTGTGCTACTGGCCATGCATTTCATGCAGCTTTCTGTATCTATTTGGTACCATTTTTAAATTCCACTTCACTACAGGGAACAACAGTCTCTGGGTAGCAACCTACACTGAAAATTTCAAGTTTTGTAGAAGGTTTAATAAATCGCTAAAGCAGCGCTGAATTTTTTCAATGTGAATTATCCATTTTATTGGCAGTGCTTACCTCTTTGCTGTTCGACCAAAACAATTCTCCTGTCATTGTCTTGAGTGAACACTGTCAGTGCATCTTGTTCTTAGCCCTTGTAGCATAGTAGAGAGTAGAACACCAGTTTATTGCCAGGTGCATTGCATAGCAACACACAGAATCCAGAGATTCTTTCTCACAGCTTTAAATTTGGTAGAAAACCATTTGAGAAGATAGCTAACCCACGTGAAACACCTTAGTCAGATGTTTACATCAAAAGGACTACTTGGAAACAACATGAGATAATTCTGAAGATAACTACACCTGTGGAGAAGAGGAGACTGCATTCTTCACTCTGACCTCCTGATCTTCTCCTCCGAACACCTGAGCTTTCTCTAAAAGAATGAACTGAACAGTTTTAAATCCCAAAAAAAAAGGAACCTTCACATCATTGAAGTGACGATCCCAACATCTGGACTTATTTATCCAGGTCATCAGTGTGGAATGATCTGAAACGAGTTTCTTTACTAACTCGGCTTTATTAGCGGCGGTTTCCCATGCCGCTACCAGGTATATGCAGGTTTTCTTCTGCCGTACAGAATGTTGTGACACTGCTGTAACACACTCAACTTAGCAACCTCCTCTCTACATATGTGCATATGTGACATCTCGATTTTTTTTCAAGTTATTCTCAGTAACTATAAAGTGCATATAAACTGCAACTGTGACAGCCCAATAATATCAGTATAACAGTAGCTCTAAACGGTGAAAACACACATTCATGTGGTCTTCTAGTAAAACTTAAAATGTCTTATCTATTTAGGTTAACTTAACATCTCTTGTTAGCTTAGATTTCTCTGTAAAATAAACTTAGGTTGCAATTTCTCTCTGCAAAACATTGGCAAAGTTCACTTTTAATTCAAATTACTCAACATTACTCATTTTGCACATTGCTTCATGTTTCGTCTTCTTTTTTCTTTATTTTATTCACCCCCTCAAAGGCCATAGGTGCTTTCTTTTCACTCCAGAGTCCATTGTTAAACACCCAGAAACCCTTTTCATACTCATGTTCTTAGTTATATTACAAGTGTACTTTCATGCATCCTGAAATTCCACAATATTTATGCATATTTGCACTTTCTATATTATTTCAGGAACCGTATGACATACAGTGCCAGTGAAAAGTTTGGACGCACCTTCTCATTTTCTGTTTTTTATTTATTTTAGTTATTTTCTGCATTGTAGATTAATATTGAAGACATCAGTTCTGTGAAAGAAGACACATGGAGTTATGTTGTAAACAAAAAAGTGTTAAACCAGAATATGTTTTGTATTTAGATTCTTCAAAGCAGCCCCCTTTTGCTTTGATGACAGCTTTGCACATGCTTGGCATCCCCTCAATCAGCTTCTTGAAGTAGTCTATAGTATGAGACAAATTTTTGACTGGCACTGTAGCTCTTAAGGTATTTGGAATCTGACCTCTTATGGACAGTGAAGCTCAACTCCACCCCTTGAAATGAACACACCGATAATTGATTAGATGTTGATTTGAATTTGGCTCCAAAGAACTTTCTGCATAAAAGAAAGTCATTGCAATGCAACTTGGGCATCATTTTTCTTGGTTCCACTTAATGAAGCGTCACGCTAGTCAAAAACAGGCATCGAGTCAAGGTGTCACAAGGTCATTTTCTGTCCAATCGTTTTCTACTAAAGCTCAGCCCACCCACTTATTGTCCTTTTTACCTGAGTCAGCGTTTATTCATTCTGTGCCAGCCTCACTGTCTGCTGGATTCATTCTGGCCGGACGATACTGTCACAGTTTGAGCAGAGACCCAAGTGCGGACAGAGAGACGTGGCGACAGTACGAGGGTTTACACAATTTATTTACAAAATGCACAAAATATAAACACAGTAAAAGAGCCAACTGCCTATGAAGCCCCAGATGGGCACTAAACCAAAATGCTGAACTCTAATCACAGCTGACTGAAAGTCAGTCAAAATGCCTAACCTGGATGCTAACCAAGTCCTAGTAACATCAGGCTAGGAAAGCGGAAGGGCAAAGGCTAAACTAATACCAGAGAATAAAAAACTAGCAGAAGAACGCCAGCCAAGCATAAGCCGGTAGGCGAGTAAACCAAAGTACATAGACGAAATGAGAAAAAACTCCTGAGCTAAACTCAAACTCACTAAACAACAAAATAATTGCTATTCTACACAAGTTAAACAAAGGAGACGACTAAAAATATTAGTTAGGCAGTAAAGAATTAACTAAAGACGGTACTGAAGGTGAACCTTAACTGAATATGGTCAAAGGGAAGTAAATCAGAGGAATGTGGTGGAGGTTAGTGTGGCGTGACTGCAGTGGCCCAGGGTGTATGGAATCCGGGGAATGGTGAGTATGTGACGAAGCCAGAGAGCGAGATCTAAACGGAGGAGAGGTGGGGAACCAGGTTGAGACAGGAGGACCGATGGGGAATGGAAAGGCACACTGCATAGAGAAACACAAGTTGGAATTTCAGCAAATCAATGATCTAAAGCTAAACTGTTCTAGCAAGGGTTAACTAACACAAAGTAGTACTACTGCCCAGTGTTGAGTAGTGGAAGGAGCCCTTCTTTTATGGCAGGAGGAGAAAGAGGAACAGGTGAGCCACTCCCCATCACGGGTGTCCTCAATCAGCAAATAATCCAATCTGGAGTGGAGGAAACACATACACACACTACACTCTGCCCACCAGGGAAAAGGAAAAGGAGGGAGCAGCTAGCTAAGCAGCGAAGGTGGAGGGCATCACAATAAATTTTCAATGTTGTGAATCTTAGGCTCTCCTAGGGGTTTTGTGATCTCAGGGAGTGTCTGTGTTATGTTTGCTCAGACTGTTCCAGAGAAATGTACCTTTTTAACTTTACTGATTTGTTTCAATTAACATAATGAGGCATATTTAAGCTTGCTGCTCAGACAGAGAAAGAAGTGATAGTCTGCTTAGTCTTCCATTTGTGTGGAAGGAACAGAGGCTTCAGAGTGGCAGGGCAGGAGAGCCACTGTTTGATCTGCAGAGAAGAGACGGCTGCGACCACGACATGACTGTGGTGAGGCAAAGGATACAAGGGAGGAGAGTGAGGTGAAGAGGTGCCGGCACCCAGAGGAGAGGGACCTGCCACAGGAGTCAGCCATCCAGAACTGACATCTCCTCTTCCCCTCCTCTTAGCTCTGTAACTTTCAACATAGTGCATGTCAACTCTCTTTGCAAGGCAACCCAAAGCTGACCTCATCCATCAAAAACAAATAATGTCAAACAGATACATATTGACCCTGTGGATCTCTGGGTAAATGAGAAAAAAAACCTTCTGAAGTGAGGACAATTAATGATTGATCAATTCAGACGGCTGTTATAGGGCTAGTGAAAATACTAGAAAATCTCTGAACAAATGGTGAATGTGCCAATTCAGCTTCTGCAGGTTGACAAGTCCTGCTATATTTATCCATCAGGTATGATAATAAGAATCATAATCATAATAATAACTTTATTTGTATGGCACCTTTCAAAACACACAATTATAAAGTGATTTACAGTAAAAACAAACAAGATTTCTTGCTTCTTTAAATTAATGCTGGTAATTGAACATTACATTTTTTTTAGGTCAGCAAGAGAAGTGCTGAGTCTGTCCTTCTTCCACTTCCTCTCTGCCCTCCTGCATTGGCTCTTTATACACCTTACCTCCTTGTTTATCCAGGGCAGAGAGGAGGATTTGGGCATTTTTTAATCTGATTGAAGGTATGGAGTTTAGATTATCAGCGCATCAGCTGTTTAAAACACTGACAAGCTCATCGACAGAGTGGTCTGTCACAGCCTCCATCTGACGTCTGGAGCGGCAGGTTTTCCTCTCTCGCTCCCTCTCTGTAGGTGGGCATGTGCTGGCATGTGGCATGAGGGCAGGTGCTCCCAAGCCGTAATCAACAGGACTGGTGCGAGAGCAGGTGGGAGTGATCATCTCAACTACCCTCATTTCCCAGAAAGAGCCAGACGCTGCCACTCCTCGATGCCGGATCGTTGTGATACAACAGTCAGTGTAGTTTGCTACTGGATCTGGAACCAAGGGCCACCGGCCATCCACAGACTCAGAACATGCCAGCTGGAAGCAAAGCACTGTCTGCCACTGGAGGAGATCCTCTATGAACCACTCTATGGACTGGTTTTCCCATTTTAGCTCCCTGGTCTCTGTTGCCGGGGCCATCGGTTGAGTGATGTGAGGAAGTGTGATAGAAGTGAATTTTCTACTCCTATTCCACCTGCCAACCACAACCCAGGGTTGATGATTCCACACCAAATATGACGGAGTTGAGCAACTGGGTCCAGCCCTAAATCTAAGCCATGGGTCCTTGGTGACTGAGCTTGTAGCACAATCAGGAGCAGCAGCAGCACGTGGAGTGCAAGCTGAGGTCAGCGAAGTAGTAGTGCCAGCAGGAAGAGGAATAGTGACGGCCAGCTCTTCAGTACTGGAGTCAAGTGCAGGGCCGACAATGACAGCATCCAGATACCTCTCACATTCTTGGATAGTATAGAGTGGAAATCCTCTGTTCCAATTCAGATCTTTATAATAAGCTGAGGTAAGGCATGGCTGACTTTTATTAACAGACAAGGGCCTGTCTGACCGCCACCTTAAAATGGTAAATACTTTAAATCCTATCCTCTGATTATTAAAACATAACACCTCATAAAAAATAAATATTTAAAAGAACCAGGACCTAAAAGTGTAGCACAAAATGTGCTTCACTTTGTAAAGAGCCTCCACCAGGCACATAGAACACTGTCACCACACCATAAAATTACATTTTATTTTGAAAAAATAGCATATTTCACAAACCCTGATCAATTCCTTTAAATTTAAATTCCTTTACTTGAAAAGTAAAGGCTCGGCTGATTAAAGGAAGACAGTGTAAAGGATTCACAGAATCCTATGGGCTCCCTGTGAATGCCAGTGTTTTTTTGTTTGTTTGTGTGTGTGTGGGGTGGGGAGGCTATAGAGCTACACTAAGCTCTGTTACTGGGTATGGATTCCTACTTTGAAAGGGAACCCAAGCATAAAGACCATTTGTTCATCAATAAGTGTGTGTGAAAGCAACAGGAGTACTGTTTTGAAAGTCTTGTACAGGGGCAGCCATGAGGGGGCATATTTAATTTGAAAAGCCAGCATATTTTATATAGTATATTATATATTGCCCCTTGTAAGTCTTTTGTAATATTTCAAAACTTTTGTTTTGATAGTGTAGTGTGCCTCAATGCATGTTAACTGTTTTTAGCTAACTAGGGCTTTTACTGTTAGAGTCTTGTTCCATTTTAAAGAAAAAGACATGTAGCCGCTATAGTTCCTTATACCACTGTTACCTGGGAGAGACTGATTTAGAAGTTTAACCCAGATCCTGCCTGTACCTGCTGCCAGCCCCATTCCAGCGTTTCCCCATCCTTCACAAGCTCCGGCTCATCTTGCCAACTCAGATTTCCCGAGCCGGCCTGCTCCGTTAGTTAAGTTCCCCCATCCCATGAGTATCCCTGTTTTGTTGATCTAGCTTTAGTTCATACATATTGCTTTCTATTGGTTCCCCCTTGTTGTTAGTCTAGAGTATTTCCTGTTTTTTGTAATTTTGCCCATTTTTTGAATTAGGCTCCCACCACTTGGTTACTTTAATCTGCCCTCTTGTTTAGATAGTATTTATTCTTGATTGTGAATTTGTTAAGTTGTTTGTTTAGTAGTTTTTCCCCTTAGTTATTCCTCCTTGTATCATTTAGTTTCTGCATTTTGAAATAAACTTCTGTTCTGAACCAGTCTCTGGCTGTCCTGTGTCTGCACTTGGGTACTCCAACCCACCGAGACACCACTAAACACTCTATGGCTTATAGATATTGATCTGGAACACGTCAGAACATGTTAGAATATGTATCAGAAATTTGTTAATATCATTAGTAATAACTGTGTTGATTTGCTTTGAAGTAGATATGTCCGGCTGATAGAGCACACTGCTACATTATACATGGTCCATGGAGGCAGCCATGTTTAGACTCCTTTCTTAGTCCAGTATTTGACATAGTTTGGGTGCAGACCAAGGACTAGCCTCTCAAACACATGGTCATAGCTCAAAAACTTTAAATCATATGCAAAAAAAAATCTTTCAGTATGAAGCACAAAATTTCTCTTAACATGCTGGTGTATTTCCATCTACACACTGTCTAATATATAGACTTGATGACAAGTCAGAGAGACTCACCGTTTCTGATTTTCACCTGAAATGTTGGAGCTCAGATGTAATGGGAGTCAATGAGAGGTTTAGTCAGTACACTCTGTGCTCTGAGGTCATTTATGAAAAACCCATAAGCCCTACAACAATGAGACATACTGTCTGAAAGAGGGCAAAAATGCCTACATTTTCATGTATAAATTGTTCATGCAGAGTAGAAATTGTGACGAGACAAGGTTGTTTGCCTTTTGTATGATGTCATCCATTCTAGACAAATGAAAATTCAGAATTGTCCATAAATTCATAAAACTTCAACTGCGACGCCATTAAAAAAAATGTAAAAAGAGAGCAAAATACAGATTTAAACAAATAACATTCGAAGTCTTGTGACCAATCTAAACTTTGGACCCTGCTGCTGTGGCATACTTTGTCGTAGAAGCTTCATTCAAAGGGTTTTGGCAGTTGTCCCACTGGCATTCATTTTTAACACAGTTTTTGGCAAATTTTGTAAAAGCCATTAAACAAATTGCTACCAGAAGTCATAGCAAACCACTGCCGATCGATGTTTTGATATGTAATTGCTATTGGTTCTCTCAAAGCTGTGGGATGAGTTATGAGGTGAAAATCGTTTTGAAGGAATCTACAAGAATAAATGTGAGGCATAGTAAAAAATATGCTTCACTGCTTATGCAGTGACACACTTAAATATATTTTACTAAGAATACAGAGTTCCCCCGAGTATGCCAGAACCCTGGGAATTTTAGTTTTAGCATTTTTTCCCTTGGATGATTTATTACCTCAGACTCAGGAGAAGGTGGATGTTTAAATATGCCTGTGAGTAAAATAAGGGTGCCTGCTTCTTTGCCAGCTGGCCATATATTTCCTCAAACACCTTAAAGAAAATGGCCAATAAGTGTAAAAAGATGCCTATTTACTATGGAAATGCTTTGCATGTAGTGTTGGGAGGTTTAAGCTGCTCTCTGCTGGACAACACTGAACTGCAACACACTCGCTCAAAAATGCATTCATTTACTACACTAATCCGTGGCCTTGTGATGTGCAGTTGTAAGCAAAGGGTGAACCCCCCTGGGCACATGACAAATTTAGCTAATTGTTGAAATGCTAGGTAAAATTCAAAATCGGAGCAAACCCTCATACAAACGAGGTGATGTATTTTTTGTTTTTTTGTTTCATAAAAGCCTAAAGCTTGGTACAGTTTGGGCCCCGAACATTTTCAGAAACGGTGACTGTTTTACTTTCTGCTCAATCCTGCCTTCACAAAGTTATGATTCTATACAACCAGACTGCATTCTAAAATGTATTTTAAAAGGAACATAATTATAGTTTGAAATGAACATAAACTGTGCCTTGTGACTTGGTCAGAAAGGAGTCCAAATTGAAAATGTAGAGGACTGCGTTAGGAGGCAGTAGGGGTAGTTGGAGATGGACAATTCAGTTCAGTTTTATTTTATTTATATAGCACAAATTCACAGCACGTTATCTCACAGCACTTTACATAGTAATGTGCAGACCTAATTTTAAACAAAGAGCAGAGAACCCAAAAGTCCAAAGCTGTCTTTGGATTCCCTATGAGCAAGCAGTCAATGATGATGGGAAGAAACAAAAAATAAGTTTCCCTAAATGGGGCTGGGGGGAAAACAAAACCTCAACAGAACCAGGCTCAGACTTGCTTTATTTGTATGTTAAACGGCATATCCTGATCTTAATGTCTCTGCTCCATTGAGTGGACACAGTGGAACCTGTCTCCAGTCTGTGGTGAAACTTGCTTTTTCTCTGTCTTCACGTTGGTTATAGCTGGTTGATCGAACACATCATACACATGATTAAGTCTGCATCATCATTTGTAGTTCACATTTCTAGTTTTATGTCCCACCTGGGCTTCCATAGTTTCTCTGTGCCTGAATATTCCTGATAGCATAGTTCCCTGCCATTCCTGTAGTCATCAGCATCATTTCATTTCCTGGTGTTCGTGTGTTGATTTACAATTGTAAACTCATTGAAAAAATTGTTAAACTTTTACTCTGAGTTCTATGTTTGTTCTGTCTGCACTTGGGTCTCTGTATTCACCGAGAAAGACATAGTGAATACATAGCAAAGATGTGTTGATTAGAAATATATTTATGATATTTTACAAATGAAATATTTCAGAAAATGTTTCTTTTAAAATGTAACTGAAAATTCAGTTTAGTTGTATATAAATGTCATTTTGTGGAGACATTAGTCTTTCATAACCAAAATGTGTATTTTGCACCATATTCAACTTCTCAATGCACAGGTGCAATGATCAGGGCATGAAATATCCTCAGTTTCTGAAAAAACAGATCAAGGTTGATTCGACACATTGCTATTAGTCAAAGTCTTAATTTTGAGCCACCTTAGTACAAGGTGCAGGTCAAGAAATAAAGCAAAATAAAAGTAAACACAGATAAATATAGTATATATATAGTATATAATATAAGGAGAAAACCAAAAACAAACTGCCTACTTTGAATAATTTTACAGAAACGTAAGTATACAGGAGCATTGAAATCACAATTAAATGAGCCTGAAAAGCTTGGCAGTTTCAATAACACTGTCGATGTTGGTAAAAATTAAGAGTGACATCATGACCACGAACATTATAGAGGATTATTGATGATTTCATTACTTTTTGTTTTAATGACATTACCTGCCATCCTTGGTGACTGTTTTCCTGGCAATTTCATTAAAAGCAACTGGACTTCACTTATAGGTTCTTTAAAACGCTTCACCTTCATCCAAGAGGCGTCTTCTGTCCAAACTAGTAATGGTTAGCCTGCCTCTGTAAAAAAAGAGAAGTCTGAGATGTAAATAGTTTGATGGAAATACAACCATCGTTGTGAAACCTGGCAGTTTCACAACCACTCACACTTCGAGGCATGTGTCTTCGGTTGTTAATTGACCATTAGCCATGGGAGCAACAGGGGATGTTTACATCTGAGACGCCCCTTCAGCCACTTAGAACAAAGTCTGAGTCACCAGATGTAAGATGCACAACCCAGGTAAAAGCTTGCCATTTGCCAATTGAGTCAGTCAGCTTTCTCCTCTCCTTCCACTATCTGCAAAAATTTTTTATTTTTCCATGGATTCGGATCAGGCAGCAAGCAGCCCAGCATGCATTTTTTTGATGGATCAGCCAGTTTACTGAACGGTGCTCACCTCCCCGGAGATGATCTGTCTATCAACACTCAACAGTGGAGCACATTTGCAATAACCACAAGAAACAAACATTTCTCTGACACCTCTATTCTTCTCTTCCTTTGGTTCATTTGGTTTGTTGTGTATAGTGTGAACCCCTGGCTGTCTGAATCCATGTTTTCAAGACGGTCATCTGTGCATGGTCTTTTCAAGGCAGGATTACTCTGCCATGTTTCAGCATACAGATATGTTAACAAGGTAAAAGAAAAAGTCGTTTTCATTAGAGGGGGTCTTAAAACTTTGTCTGGCAGAAATGCAGAAATTTGATGTGTCATCATCAGTGTGACTAATACTTTATACTGGAGTCTCAATGTCACCATGCACAGCAGTGTATCATGATGCAACATTAATAATCTCATTTGCAGTAGAGCCCTTGATGCATCAGTTCACCACCATTAACATATTCTGCATAAGACCCATGGGATGAACACATATTTGCATTTTGTATAAAGTGCTAAATGATGTTTAATACATTTATCCACCTCACTATAGGGGAGTGAAAATTTACTTAGAGGCTTGCGGTTACAGTGAGGCAACATTGCGTTGCTGTTGTGTCAATATGTACAAAAGGATCATTTTTGACATCAACTCAGTGCTGTGATCGGATCTGAATGAACTTTAATGGCAGCTGTGGTTTCACGCCACAACTTAGGAAACCTTTTTAAAATATGATTGGGGAGCTGAGGATTCCTTTAAGCACATGTTCATGTCCGACTGTCAAAAGCATTTTCAGAAGAATGTGGATGGAAGCTAATGTTTAAGGATAAATCGTCGTCTACCTGTCATGAGGAATCCCGGAGGATGTCATTAATGTGGCCCTGTAGAAAAAACAGAGAGATATAATGTACACTGAATATGAAAATCTATGTGGACATTGATTTTTAATGGCCATTTAAATGTCTTTCCTCTTGAATAAATCAGGAACTTCCTTTTTAAACTTTTTTATAACATTGGCTGTTTGCTCGCATGAACCTACTGCTGAACATTTTGCATCTATTGTCCTCAGACAACATTAAAATTGCACTGCACTACTGTCAGACTGATCCATCAAGGGCAAATTAAATTAAAGCACATTTTTTCACAGCAGTTGTTTACAATGACTGTCATTATCTTGCAAAAACATCAAAAGGCTGTTTGTCTTTGCAGTGAAGGGTTCATACAGCTCCACAGACAATAAGAACAACGTA
This sequence comes from Amphiprion clarkii, assembly GCA_027123335.1. Taxonomy (NCBI): domain Eukaryota; kingdom Metazoa; phylum Chordata; class Actinopteri; family Pomacentridae; genus Amphiprion; species Amphiprion clarkii. The sequence continues at coordinate 14,899,647 of CM049586.1, forward strand.
AAAAATAATAATATACAAGCTGTGACAAACCTGTAAAGAAAAGTTGGAGGATACTTTTATTCAAGGCCCACAATAAATAGAGCAATATCCTGCTTTTATTCAATAAAGTTTCTCTCATCAATCCGGCAGAGCCAGTTGTAGCTGTTTTCTGCTACTAAACCTGGGATGAGGAAAGCAATTTGCTGAAGACATGATTGCAGGGAGTCATTGCCTTGAGGGGTCCACACCTCTAAACAGACTACATGCACAAACAAGCAATTATTTTTTTAAATGACTAACCGCTGCAGATGGAATGTAAAAGAAACACTATCCTTAGCAATTTGTTGGTAGCAATTATTCATTTGGACATTGGAAACTTTGTTTTCTTTGCAAAGGAAAAATAGGAAATTGTTCATCCTGATCTCTATATTATCATACCCAGATTGAGTCCTGAAGTTATAAATTATTATTGCAACAACTTTTAATGTTTCAGTTTATGAAGAACTTTGCTTCAGCCTCCCAAAATCTGGCATGCATTAAAGTCTCAGTGCACAGTCTCAACAACGGACACATCTAAAATTATCTGGGGGAAGTCAACTGTATTGAACTGGTTACCGCATACAAAAAAAGCAGGTTTCTGGTAACACTTTAGTCTAACACAATCTGAAATGTGTGTGCATTTATAGTAATGAGTACTGGTAAAAATTAGTCAGTACTGGTTCCCCACAGGGGTGTATTTTAAGCCCATTGTTGTTTACTTTGTATACACATGACTGTGTAGCATCTCATGAGAATAATGTGATAATCAAATATGCAGATGATACAACCATCATTGGACTTATTAGTTCAAACGATGAATCACATTACTGAGAAGAGGTAGGTAATGTTGTTCGCTGGAGTAAAGAAAACAACTTGCTTCTAAACACCTCAAAAACTTGTGAACTGGTCATTGATTTCTATCACAAGAGAACCTATTTACCCATCACAATTCAGGACACTCAGGTGCAGATTGTTGAAAATTGTAAATTCTTGGGTGTCACTCTTTCAAATGACCTGAGTTGGAATCTAAATACTATCAGCATTGCTAAGAAGGCAAGACAACGCCTCTCCTTTTTGTGTAAACTTAGAAAATTTACCCAAAACACAAAGATTCTTTCAAACTTTTATTATTGTGCAGTTGAAAGTGTGCTAACCAGCTCTTTTATTATGGTTTGGTAATCTCACTCTGAAAGAAAAGAAGGTTTTGGACAAAGTGGTTCGCTTAGCCAGAAGGACCATCGGCTGCACTTTGCCGCTCCTGGAAGCCAAATATAAAGTGAGACTTTTACACCGCACTTTACAGATTGTAAACGATTCTTCAGGCCATCCTGCCAGGGCCATGTTTGAAGTCCTTCCCTCAGGGAAAAGATATCGGTCAATGAAATGTACCACGTCTCGTTATATAAAGAGCTTCTTCCCACAAGCTGTGATGACTCTAAATAATGCACCTTGATTCTAACATGGTTTTTTTATTTTTCTTATGAACTATTTATTGGATCTTAGTACTTTATTCTTAAGGTATTTTATGTGGCATTTGATCTCTGTTCTTTTTAATGTCCTATTTTCTTCTGTATTTGTTGTTTTTAGATGTTGAAAGTGCACTTTGAGCTTCTTGCAACTCTTTCCAATGTGGTTTTATACTGCAAATGGCAAATAAACTTAACTGAACTGAAGTGAAAAAATGTCTTCAAGGTCCAAACAACAGTTTGGACAAATGTCCATTCAATTGATAATTTAAATTATTTTCAATCAAAAGTCCGCTGGTGATACTGTTGGGCATTTATCTAGAATTCTAAGTGACACTTAATCATCACAACTACCACACAATTCTGTAGCATCATACAATCAGATCTGGTTTGATATTAGTGGGTCTACCATTTGTTTTTGAACAGGACAATTACTTAAAAAAAAAAAAAAAGTAATGACATGCTACATCAGATCATCTGACCTCCACAATCACCTGACCTGAACCCAACTGAGATGTTTTGGGATGAGTTGGAGTGCAGAGTTACAGAGCAGCCCACAAGTGTTTAGTATATGTGGGAACTACTTTAAGATTGTTGGGAAAGCTCCAGGTAGTGATCTCATTCAGAGAATTCATGATTTTTTTTTCTACAAACCCGTAAAAACAGACAAAAACGTGTATCCAAAATTTTAGCTGGCATGATAGGATGGTTTAATACTGATACCTAATTGCTTGGAGCTTTTCTAACAATGTTGTAGCTAGTAGGTGATCAGTGCAGCCATGAACACCACTGATGACTACCACACTGCACAATATTTGGGGTTGCTAATATAAAGTAGTGTTTGTGGATGGAAACCTAGAAACTTAGGGCTCGAAAATGAACTGCTTTAGAAAGTCATTTAGCCGTGGTAAGAATGATTGTTACCTTGACAGTGTGGCACAGCAGTGAAAAAACTGGGAACCATATGAGAGTATAGGCAGTGACAGAGGCATGAGTATCTGTGGTCAGCCCCTAAAGGTTCCTTTTGAGAAGAGATTGGGTGCAGTGAATTCTAGAGTGACAGGCAAACTGAGAGTTATGGAGAACTTGGGAACAAAGTCAGCTCCAAATAGACAGTTGGGAGATCCGTTTCATGGGACTCGCTGAGAAGGTTGAGCCAGTCTCACCACAAGTTGAGTCTCCCAGATAATAACTGCAACAACACAGGTCTGAGGAAGGATGGTGTCAGAATCAGTAGGAGACTCCTCAGGAGTGTACTGGCGGGAGAGCACAGTTTTCTGTTCCCAATGTCATAGTTGCGTCTTGCCAGGTAAAGTTGTCGGAAAAAAAGAAGTTAAAGGGGTGAAGTTTTGGGTCCAGTGTCTAGAGAGGAAGTAAGCAAAAAGGGTCAGGCTGGTGCACAACTGAAGAGATTTATTACCTTGACTGCACATGGCAGCAGAGATGGAACCATGCTGGAGACAAAAGACAAAACAAGTAGTGGGGTGGCAGGGGTTGGAGTGGCAGGATCTACAGAAGCTGAATTGTGACCCAGGGCAGCATGCGTCTCATGCATATGTGCAGTGGGAAACAGAGCAGTTGCTGGGCAGTGGCTTGGTGTGAGCAGACAGGCAGACAGACTTCGTCTATGTTTGGGATAGTGCTGTGGCCAACGTAGGTGCAGCTTTGCTCAGGAGCACATCCGTGGTTTTGGCAGCGTTGCTGGCTTGCTAGTCACTCTCCCGATTCAGAGGCCTTTAGTGTGCAAATATCCACCAAAAGTAGCTGCATGAGGACTAGTTAGTGGAGCTTTGAAATTTTAGTGGGGAGGGGAGCCTCCAAACCTGCTGTAGTTTACTCTGCATGTGCACACAGAAAATCATTCTTGCCTCTGACTGGTCCAGGTCATGTGTGAAAAGTTGATTGCCCATTATTATCTTGAATGTGTGTTCCTGAAACTGGATAAAGCTAACTGTTGAAATGTTTATTGTCACTCAACCTAATGAGGCTTTGAAAAAGCTGATGAAAGAGCAGTTACTTAGACTGGTACATCATGATGATGATGTGGTGGTGTGAGACAAGTTTCAAAGAAAATATTAAAGGCAACCAGATCAAAATGACTGAAAATATGACTAATAACAGATCAGGATGAGAAGGTGTTACGGGTCCCAAAGCTTGCGACCACAGCAACAAAAAGATTTTTGGTCCGCTGTCTCTCTGGAAAACACAGATAAAAGGGTCACAGGAATGAAGACACGTACCGATCATTTATCTTCCCAAAATTCCTCTGACTTTATTAAACGCAATTATTAAATCATCAATGGTCTCAAACTCTTAGCTCATGTTCATAACACATCTGTTCTTTTTTTTTTTTTTTGGTCTGCATTTATTCTCATTGTTTAACTCCACAAAATGGGTGTCAACATTATATGAGATTGATGCATATTTTAATCTTGTAGCCAAATATTTTAATATTTACTGCATGCGTGTGACCATCACCAGCCCTCCCTGAAAGCTAAGCAGACATTCTTTATTAGAATTCCCTATTATGAGCCAGGGAGGGCAGTGCTACACCTCAAACACCACATCTCTGTTTCAGGGTCCTTTGGTCACAGTGTCTTGTCCACATAAAGTGCAGCAGTATGGCTCTGTTCACATTTACTCATCGATTCTATCACAGGCATTAAATCAGTTGAACATTGGTATTTGTTTAAGTATATTTCAGAATCTGTACTACTTTCATGGTTACTAATATAGTGCATCGTATAGTGCAATTCTGGCAACTAATCCATACACATACTGTAGTTTAGAGGTTTAAATCTGCTTTCTGTCTGAAACATTCAACACACTGCATAGGAAAACAGTCATAAACTCAACACATTGGTTAAATACAAACCTACAAAAATATAACATTCATCCATCTCTTTAATTTTTACTCTGCATTTCTGCAAAAAACTTGAGTATATATATATATATATATATATATATATATATATATATATATATATATATATATATATATAGTTTTTTTACATGTATATATTGAAATTGATTTTTATTTTTATTTATAATAATTTTTTCGTTTTGTTTTTTCTTATCAGTCTGATAGCAAGCTTTCTGCATTGAAATTTCAGTCTGATGTGCACCAACTAGTGTATGTTCATTGCTTTGGGCATTCTGTGTGTGGCCCTTTGTCCATCCTAAGAAACAGTTAGGTGGACACGGTGTTATGGTCACAGCCTCTGGCTGTGATCAGTGAGAGTCCCTTCCCTTCTCTGGTCCAGGCTTTTTCCTTCTCTTAGGTGTGTTTTGACACAGAGGCTGAGCAGCAGGTGCTTAGCAATCAGCAGAGGCAGAGTGCGGGCAGGTGTCCCTGATCATCATCTCCACTCATCTCTCCATAAAACCACATGCTACTGTTCACTCGGAGCGGGACTGTGAACCTTCACACCTGCCAGTTGTTTTGTGACTTTCAATAATCCTGTGGTTCTTTGTTTAGTTCTTTCACCTACCTGTGCCTCCTGGATCTGCTGTTGCTCCGTTCCGTCAGTTGGAGAGAACCTCACCTGTTGGATTCCCTGGGTTTCACGCTTCAGCCAGTCAGTTCTCCAATTTCGTCCTGTGAAGCAAGCACCTGCTGCTAGCCTCCCACACCAGGAGCTCTATACACCCTTCAGCTCGCCTAACACTCCCAGTATGACGCCTGCCACTCCACCACGGTCCCACACTCTCCACCTGCTGGGTCGTGTCTTTACCGGGAAGGTTGGAGCCTGTCCTCGTCACGAACTCTGTTCCCCTGCCCAGTCAGCTAAGTCCCTAATACTGAGCTCAGCCAGAGAATGGTTATTTATGATGAACTAATGTTCCTTCATCGCTTATCTGTATTCTGTATAGTTAATTCCAGCTATGGTTAATGTATGAGTTCAAATCTATAGCTGTTGCTGTGTGCAATATTGGGTTTTGGAGATTCAGTTAAGATTATGTTAGTTGGGGTTTTGTTTAATTTTGGGTTTTCCTTGTATTCCTCACTTGGTGGTACCAAGCCGGGGTTTACATTCTTTATTTCTTTCGTGTAGTTAGTCTTCCCGTCCCTTAGAGGGGATCTCGTTCTGTCCGCCTTTGGCGGTAGAGTAGTTCCGGGTTTTGTATAGTTCTGGTTTCCTGTTGTAGATCTGTACAGTTAGTTCCGGGTTTTCGTACAGTTCCGGTTTCCTGTTGTAGTTTGTATAGTTAATTCCGGGTTTACTTTAGTTCTGGTTTCCTGTTGTAATTCCATATTACATTCTGCACTTTTTAGATAAAAGCATTCTAAATCTCTTTTGCCTACGATCTCTATTTCCTGCACTTCAGCCTCTGACACCCACTGTAACATGTTGCCAGCCTAATAATTTGACCAGTTATGTTTCTGAGTTTAGACACGAGTTGTTTATTGCTTGTAGTATGGCGAGGGTGAAATTTAAGATGTCTCAAAATCAGTGACGTGCACAGATAGACTTCAGGTGGTGCTAGAGCACCTGCCCCTTGTCCTCAGTATCAAGCAGGTGCCCCCTGCGTCTCAACTTTTAAAAAAAAATTTAAACATTAAACACACAAACGCACGCGCACACACATACACACACGAGCCGTGACTTGCCCCGCCCCATCTGAACACGAGGAACGGACACGCACATGGCAGCAGCTGCACAGCCCATCTAGGCTGTAGCCACCAACCAGGTAGCAAGTAAATGAATCAGGTGTCTTGTTCATAAGCCTCAGTTGCCGCACGCTGCATTTATTTGTCTCTCTTGTGAAGTAGCATGTCTCATGCAGCACTAAACAACCGTGCCTAAATTAGCCAACTGCCCACCTGCTTAACAAGCTCGACTACCCATAATAATAATCAATTATTCGACATAACGTGGCGACGATGAACACACAACCAATGTTATTTGATGAATTGATTTATTTTGTCAACACAATTTGTGTCAAACACATTTGATGGAACTAAATCAGGCAATAGGCTGTATTAGCAAAATATATAATTTTGTACTAACCATGAGTTACTTCCACGTTGCAACACTTGCAGTAATTTTGGATTTTCGTTGATAGGCTATTATTAAAACTCTGACTTTTATTGACTCGTGTGTTATTATTAAGATGTTGAAATAAATGCTGTTACAGAAAATGCATTCCTGATTTTTTTTTTTATTTTTCATATCTCGCACTGTTATATTAAGGCAGCCAGTGGTTCTACATGCCACACAAGATGCCCTTTTTTTCTGAGCACCTGCCCCCCAAAATGTCTGTGCACACCACTGCTCAAAATCATATGAAGAAAATCTTTAACTATCCCACATAAAGCTATTAGTTTAGTCTTGGAGACAAGGCTCTCACCCTAGGACCCATTATTACCTCACAATTCCATGATAAATCACTGGTCCCTACACACTCACTGACAAAAAGACAGAAAGTTTGCTGTATGGTCAGCTGAAAAATTTTGAGTCACTTGCTCATTTGGATAAATTGCTGTCCTGTGATTGTCTGAGTCACAGCAGGAAGAAGTGGCTAAGGTGATCAATAGATATCCTGATTCGTTTTGTGATACTTTCCCACACACACTGGATCGAGCATGACATCAGTGTTGGCACAAACACTGATGAGGTAATTCCTCTGCTGTCACAGTGATGTCAGCAGAGGAATTACACTCCACTGATGATTAACAGGTCACTTATGGAGAGGGTGTGTAGCTTCAAGTACCTGGCAGTGAACATCTCTGAGGATCTGTCAAGGTCCAAACACATACAGTCAGGTGAAGAAGGAGAGGTAGCACCTGTATCACCTCAGACAGCTGAGGAAATTCAGTCTCTCTGAAGGTTCCATGGGTACAACATTTCCCACCTTGAAGGGCATCCATGCAAGAAGGGGTGAGGTCAGTTCAAACAGGATCATGGAGGACCAACACCACACCGGCAATGGACTGTTTGAGTAACTACGCTCTGGCCCATGCTGTTATTTGAGATCCTTAAACTACTTCACAATGTCAGACTGGTCCTATTTGAGTGATGTTTAGAATCAAGAAGTGTGGCAGTAATCATATGCGAGTGCTGCTGGTGAAATTGAACGCAACTGCCAAATGAATGTGGTCATTTGGTGAATTGATAGCCAAGGGGGCAATTGTTTTATCACATAGGGCAAGATGGGCTGAACAGCTTATTTCCTTCAAAAAAAAAAATCATGATTTCAAAACTGCATTTTGTTTTTTATTGGGTTATCTTTGTCTAACATTAAAATTTGTTTGCTTGTTTGAAACATTTAAGTGTGACAAATATGCAAAAAATAGAAGATTTCTGTACTTTTGCATGGCACTGACTTTGTGTTACAGTTCCCATGGCTGCAGGTGTCATCCTCTATCCAGTCATCTTTTCTCCTAACTCTAGCTTTTCTGAATAGAACCACTCTCCTGGCATATAGTAGTAACTTCTTCGAAATGAGGTTCACTCACTTTTTCTGTAAAAGCTACTTATTTTAGATACACAATATACCCGATAATTTGCTTTTGAACTGGGATTCTCCAGGCCCCTCCGTCTGATCCCGATCTCCCTGATTTGATGTTAAAACACAAGTATCAAAGCTTGATTGTAATGTAAATTTAGTGTACAGTAAAGTACACTAAAGTACAAAGTCTGAACAGAAAGGCATTCTGATGAATGATGTAAAAATGAGGTTGTATGGAGAATCTGACTGTAAAGGTGGAAAGGTATGCTTTTCTATAGCAGCTTTAACAAATGTGAAAGGGACACATAAACAAACGCTAAGCAGCTCCAACATTTGTGTCCTCCAGAAACTTTTGCCAGTGCCCTTCCCGTGTGAAAGCTGTGTTACCCCCTCTGTATTGGTGCAAATCCAGGAGAAGCAGCCTCCCCATAGCCCCATGAAACAGATGCCTCGGGGCATTTTGTCAAACTTCTCCCACTTCAAAGTCTCTCGGCATCCACCAGAGAGGCCACTGGGGTTCGGGCATCAATTTTAGATCATAAAGTGGAAGAGAGTACAAGGTAGAGAGAGAATAAAATCTTAACAAAGAACCACCAAGAGCCAAGCTTGTTATTATTGCCAATAAAGCCCTTGGGCTTGATGTGAACCAAGGTTAAAAGATTGGATCGGATTGAGCTGGGCTGAACACTTCAAGGTGATTCTGCTCAACCCGGCAGCTTTCTAGTCGGTACATCAGTGGAATCAAAAGCAGCATGTTTAGGTTCTGTGTTCAAAATGGAGGAAGACAAGATCCTCTCAGATGCTGTTCAGTGAATTCTTTCAAACCAGTGGAGTAGACAAAGGCCAACAATACCACCTAAACAGTTGATTTCCACATCAAGCAGGGGGGAATCGCAACTCTACAGGGCTGTTTGGGATTGGCTTCCCATTATGTACTGACAGTTGACTTGCATTGACCATACTTGAAAGGATTAGTTGTTCAAGCTGCAGTGTTTGGTTTGTCAAACTTAAGCGGTTGTAAATATCAGTAACTTCTTAAAACAGGCCGAGGAGGAGGAGTGGCAGCAATCTACCACTCTAGCTTAATAATGAACCAGAGACCTAAACCGGATAACAGCTCATTTAAAAGTCTTACTCTTAGTCTTTCACACCCAGACTGGAAAGCCCTGAAACCAGTTTTATTTGTTGCTGTATATTGTCTGCCTGCTCCTTACGCTGAGTTTTTATCTCAGTTGTCAGACTTTTTATCTGACTTAGTGCTTCGTTCAGATAAAGTCATTATTGTGAGTAACTTTAACATTCATGTTGTCGTTGACAGTGACAGCCTTATGACTGCATTTACACACGTAGACAAAATTGTTGGTACCCCTCGGTTAATGAAAGAAAAACCCACAATGGTCACAGAAATCATTTGAACCTGACAAAAGTAATAATAAATAAAAATTCTATGAAAATTAAGAAATGAAAACCAGACATTGCTTTTGAACCGTGGTTCAGGAGAATTATTTTTAAAAAATAAACTCATGAAACAGACCTGGACAAAAATGGTGGTACCCCTAGAAAAGACTGAAAATAATGTGACCATAGGGACATGTTCAATCAAGGTGTGTCCTCTAATTAGCATCACAGGTGTCTACAAACTTCAATCAGTCAGTTGGCCTATTTATATGGTTTCAAGTAGTCACTGTGCTGTTTAGTGACATGGTGTGTACCACACTAAACATGGACCAGAGGAAGCAAAGGAGAGAGTTGTCTCAGGAGATTAGAAAGAAAATTATAGACAAGCATGTTAAAGGTAAAGGCTATAAGACCATCTCCAAGCAGCTTGATGTTCCTTTGACTGCAGTTGCACATATTATTCAGAAATTTAAGATCCATGGGACTGTAGTCAACCTCCCTGGACATGGCCACAGGAGGAAAATTGATGACAAATGGAAGAGACGGATAATACGAATGGCAACAAAAGAGCCCAGAACAACCTCTAAAGACATTAAAGGTGAACTCCAAGGTCAAGGTACATCAGTGTCAGATCGCACCATCCGTCGTTTGAACCAAAGTGGGCTTCATGGGAGATGACCAAGGAGGACACCATTGTTGAAAACAAATCCTAAAAAAGACAGACTGGAATTTGCCAAACTGCATGTTGACAAGCCACAAAGCTTCTGGGAGAATGTCCTATGGACAGACGAGACAAAACTGGACCTTTTTGGAAAGGCACATCAGCTCTATTTTCACAGATGCAAAAATGAAGCATATCAAGAAAAGAACACTGTCCCTACTGTGAAACATAGAGGAGACTCTGTTATGTTGTGGGGCTGCTTTGCTGCATCTGGCACAGGGTGTCTTGAATCTGTGCAGGGTACAATGAAATCTCATGACTATCAAGGTATTCTAGAGAGAAATGTGCTGCCCAGTGTCAGAAAGCTTGGTCTCAGTCGCAGGTCATGGGTCTTGCCACAGGATAATGAGCCAAAACACGCAGCTAAAAACAGCCAAGAATGGCTAAGAGGAAAACATTGGACTATTCTGAAGTGGCCTTCTATGAGCCCTGATCTAAATCCTATTGAACATCTGTGGAAGGAGCTGAAACATGCCGTCTGGAGAAGGCACCCTTCAAACCTGAGACAACTGGAGCAGTCTGCTCATGAGCAGTGGACCAAAATACCTGCTGAGAGGTGCAGAAGTCTCACTGACAGTTACAGAAATGGTTTGATTGCAGTGATTGCCTCAAAAGGTTGTGCAACAAAATATTAAGTTAAGGGTACCATCATTTTTGTCCAGGCCTGTTTCATGAGTTTATTTTTTTAAATAATTCTGTTGAACCACGGTTCAAAAGCAATGTCTGATTTTCATTGGTTAATTTTCATAGAATTTGTATTTATTATCACTTTTGTCAAATTCAAATTATTTCTGTGACCATTGTGGGTTTTTCTTTCATTAACCGAGGGGTACCAACAATTTTGTCCACATGTGTAGCTCAGTATTGAACTTTTCTCAATGCGTAAATAAACCACCTCACAATTTTCATCATAATCTTGACCTTGTCCTGACCTCTGACATAGAAACTAAACAGCTAATAGTATTTCCCCAGAATCCTCTTCTGTCTGACCATTTTTTGATAACATTTCAATTAGCTAAAAAATAAATATCATTACAGTAGATGTCTGTCTGGCAACACTGTAACCAAATTTAAGAAAGTGATACCACCACTATTAGCACTATTTACTGATAAAATGGAGCACAGTTATTATAATTTTACCCCCACAGAGGTGGATTATTTTGTTAATAATGCTGCAGTCTCACTGCGTACGACACTCAATAGTGTCGCACCTCTGAAAAAGAAAACTATGTCTCAGAGAGGACCTGCTCCTTGGTACAATTCCCAGCTGTGGACTTTAAAGCAGGCATTGCGAAAACTGGAAAAGAAGTGGCCTTCCACTAGTTTAGATGAAGTTTATGTAGCTTGTAAAAGTGTTGTAATTTATCAAAAGCAAAGCTCTTCGTAATGCCAAGACAGCATATTATTTATCATTAATAGAGGAGAACAAGAACAACCCCAGGTTTCTCTTCAGCACTATAGCCAGACTGACAGTCAGAGCTCTGTTGAGCTTTGTATTCCTTTAGCTCTGAGCAGTAATGATTTCATGAGCTTCTTTACAGAAAAAATTGTTACGATCAGAGAAAAAATTAATCTCACCCCTCCTGCAACTATTACAGATGTATTATTGAGTACAGTTGCTTTAGAATTGACTGTAAGACCTGATGGATATTTAGACTTCTTAACTCCTATATACCTCTCTGAACTAATTTCAACATTTTCTTCATCTAAACCATCGACACGTCTTTTAGACCCTATCCCAACTAGACTGTTCAAGAAGGCTTCAGCTTTAATGAATTATTCAATGTTAGATTTGATCAACCTCTCTCTAGTAACAGGCTATGTACCACAGGCATTTAAGGTTGCTGTAATCAAACCTTTATTTAAAAAGCCTACTCTTGATCTAGGCGTTTTGACTAACTATAGAACTATATCCAACCTCCCATTTCTCTCTAAAATTCTTGAGAGAATGGTTGCAAATCAATTATGTGAATATTTCCAAAGGAATAGCTTGTTTGAAGAATTTCAGTCAAGTGGACCATAGCAAAGAAACAGCTCTGGGGAAAGTTATTAATGACCTTCTCATAGCGTCAGACAATGGGCTGGTCTCTATGCTTGTTTTGTTGGACCTTAGTGCAGCATTTGACACCATCAACCATAAACTTTTATTACAGCGATTAGAACATTCTATTGACATTAAAGGGACAGCACTGGACTGGTTTAAATCCTTCTTATCAGACAGGTTCCAGTTTGTGCATGTCAGCAATGACTCTTCTTAGCATACTAAGGTTAATCATAGAGTTCCTCAGAGTTCTGTCTTGGGACCAATACTGTTCACATTATGCATTCTTCCCTTAGGCAATATTATTAGGAAGCACTATATTAATTTCCATTGTTATGCTGATGACACTCAATTGTATTTATCTATGAAGCCAAATGAAACTAATCAGCTAGCCAGACTGCAAGATTGTCTTAAGGACCTAAAGACCTGGATGACCTGTAATTTCCTGCTACTAAATTCAGACAAGACTGAAATCATTGTATTTGGGCCCAAACATCTAAGAAACTCACTTTTAAAGCATATAGTTACTCTGGATGGCATTACATTGGCCTCCAGTACTACTGTGAGGAACCTTGGAGTTATCAGGACATGTACTTTAACTTAGACATAGCACAAGTCTGTAGGACTTCTTTCTTTCACCTGAGAAATATTGTAAAAATCAGGAGCATCATGGCTCAGAGTGATGCAGAAAAGCTAGTCCATGCATTTGTTACTTCCAGGCTTCACTATTGCAATTCCGTACAATCAGGATGTCCCAATAGCTCTCTGAAAAGCCTACAGTAAAACGCTGCAGCGAGAGTACTGACGGGAGTTATGCTGAGAGATCATATTTTCTCCTGGCTGGCTTCTTTTTATGTATAGCGCCAATGCACTATACATTAAAAAAAAAAAAAAAAACTATTGAAGATGAAAAATTGAATTGAATTGAATTGAAAACCCACCCAGGATGTTTTGTAAAAATGTTCTACCCCATAATTACATTCAACGCTGAGGGTTACCTATTACAAAATACTAATTTCCAGCTCTACATTGTTATTCAATCAGAACAGAGTAATCTACAAGGTAAATACTTTTATGCTAGGAAAACTGAACAAAACCAAGTACCAAGTACAAGGCAAGGCACAGCCACACAGAAAACTATGATTACATCACAGTAATATAGACCAAAATGCACAACAACAAGCAATTCCAATGCACACAAGTACTAACAGAACTTAAGGCGAATAGAACGCCACACCAAAATATCACAAAGCAGAAATACTACACAATCAGAATCGGAATGTTACTCTAGACAGCAGGACTCAGAATATGAGGAAAACTACTACAAGGAGACATGGGGTGGGGTTTTCAGGCTGGAGTGCAGACAGGTGACTCAGAGTCAAATGGTCCAGAGTGAGGGAATTTGACAAGGAGCAGAATGGATCATTGATCGAGAGAAGAGAGAACAGGTCACAACAAAGCAAGGCAACAAATGAGCAGATTAATTTGGCCTGAGCAGACTGACTGTTGTCACAGTCCGGTGTCAAATAGAGAAAGGCGCACATCTCTTATGGTGGAAGAGATGATCATTGGTGGGTCAGCCACTCCCTGGCACAGGTGTCCTCACTCCGGTGATTATCCAGTCCATGTGGAACATACACATCTCCACGCACACAATCACTTAACACAGTCACGCTCACAGAAAAGGAAAGGAAAAGGAGGGAACGGGACAGCTGCCAGTGAAGCAGATGTGGAGGTGGAAGGCATGACAACAGGCAATAATATTCTGTTTTCAGGCCGCTTTCAAACTTAGTTCCTTCTAACTGGCAGACTTTGCACAAGCGTTTGTTTGGGAGCACTGCATCATCCTCATGCCTGTATGAAAGCTCCAAAAGCAAACTAGAAACCCACCAAGTGATGGCCGGAGATATCAAGTTCTCAACTCATGCTTAGAAAGATCCCAGGCCCAGGCCAGGATGTGAACTGGTGATCCTCTCGCTGTGAGGCGACGGTGCTAACCAACAACCCACTGTGCAGTCCGTGCAATATATGAGATTGGAAATATACCCTTAATATAGCGCCAAACAAAAACCTGCTATGTAAGCATGTAGTAATGTCCTCCTTAACAGCCTTTGTGTCCGACCATACTTGCATGTATATAGTACCCCCCTACCTTTGAAACTGTTAGCCGTCATATTTCAAAACAGTGCATTGTAAAAGCAAAAGTGCCGTCTGGAGCATACAGCCAGTTAAACAACAAGCAACAACAAAAAAATTATTAGGAAACTAAGTATTTTATTTGTGAAACTTACTTATTTTTATGTGGACTTGTTTTATTTCAGTCTCCACTGTGTTTTGTGGCTTTCCACTGCTTCTCCATTATTCCATTATGTCTGCTCCACTCTGTGAGTGTGTCAGTTCCCACAATGTGAGCACATAGAAGTGACAGTTGAAGTGAAATAAACTCTACATTACACTACTAAGCGCTACAGCCATTTAAAGTATTTTTTATTGTGCTAACATGGATTAATAGTTGTGAATTGTTTTTTGTGGCTTTCTTGTACAGAGCCTTTCTGGTTGTAAATAAAATGTGAATGGAGGGGAGAGATGTGGCTAACCTGTCTGTTTTGTTGTGCGATCCTGGTACTCCAGCAACATGCTGTGATTCTGAATGTTGTATACAGAACATTTATATAAATACATTTAATGAGTTGGACATTTTAAAGGAAGAAAAATGGCTACCCAAAGTGATGTGTATCAAGATTTTGAGAGTTGATATTATAGATTTACTTTTAATGTTCTGCTAATGTGTGGTTAGAAAAGTGCTTAAAGGTGAATAAACATAGCCATGAAAAAAACTGTAAGTATCTGTACCTCTACTGTCACAAAAAAAAACACATTCTGATGCTGAAAATTGAAATGACATTTAGATTTTTAAGAGATTAAAATATCACAAAATTACAAAAGGAAGTTGACTGGAATATGGAAAGGGCTATGTAATTGTGGATGTTCTGCAATGCTCTATTTGTGACATTAAAAATCAGTTTTGGAGAACCTATGTTGGCAATCAATGCCGCTCAGCTGCTAAGCTGTCCTCCAAAGAAAGAAAAATATCAAAGTGTATTTCTTTGTAGCTTGACTCTTGAACTCTCGAGACTGAATATTGATCGCAGACCACACACAGTGACAATAACTTTCCTCTATTTCTACCACAGACACACACATACACTTACACATCACTCACACAAAATCTAATTTCCCACCACGCTTATCAAAATATCAACTTGCCCCAGGCAATCTGTGGCTCAGCCTGAATACGATAGAAAGAGGATAATATGGAAAAAACATTCATATTTGTAGACTTTGTCGTTTGGGTGAATGAGTAGCTTGGCCTTCATATTTTGGTATAGCTGCATCAGTCAGAGGCAGGTTTAGTCTTTTATGATAATCGCCCTCATTATTACTCACACACATCCTCAGGGAGATGGGCAGAAGGGAATATCACCTCGTCTATCCACATGTACATTGACACTTTCCAATATCTCCTCACAGTGCAGGCAATGTGCAGTTATTATATCTGAAATTTGGAGGTGAAGTTGAAATTCCACTTATCATTCTCATGCCACAGTTTTGTAGAATAAGAGACTTTTTCCAACCCAGGTGCCTACAGGAAAAGGACAAAGAACCTTTTTTAGGGACTGGAAAAAAAATATTTCAGAGAGTTAAAGCCATTAAAATAATTTTGTACTCATTAAAATGATTTAATTCAATTCATTTTTATTTATGTAGCACCAATTCACAACATATGTCATCTCATAGCGATTCACATAGTAAGGTAAAGAACTTACGAATTTTAAACAGAGACCCTAACAATCCATAAATTCCCTAGAAGCAAGCAGTCAGCAATGGTGGGAAGGAACCAGAAAAAAATTTTAATAGGGAGGAGGAAGAAAAAAATTCCAACAGAACCAGGCTCAGGAAAGGCTGCCATCTGCCTTGACCAGTCAGGTGAGATTGAGGAAGGAGGGGGTGAGGATAGGAGGATAGCAGATGGAGAACAGAAAAACAATACTAACAGAACAATGAAGATTTGGGAGGGCAGTGAAACCAGCAGCTGCAGATCAGAGATGCATGCAGAGAGAAAAAGACACAGGACCTCGGGGGAAACACAGAGTTAAAGATATGTAATGGTGATATACTGTATAACTGTATGGAAGAGAGAGAAGAGTAGAGGAGAGGAGTCCAGTGCATCATGGAAATCCCTCCATGAATTACAATGGTGCTGTCTAGAAGTTATACATACCTGGACTCGTTTCTCAGCATCACTCTGAGACAGGATGTTCCTGATTTTCATGATTTTACGTAAATGAAAGAATGCTGTCCTACAGACGAGCTTTTTGTGTGTTGAACGACATATCCAAACCAAAAATAACTCCATGGTTCTTTACAGTAAAATTGGAGACCAAGGCAATGCCATCCAGAGTAACTATGGTCAGATAGTGCATTTCTGAATACAAGAACCTCAGTTTTGTCTAAATTTAAATGAAGAAAATTACAGGTCATCCAGTCCTTTATGTCCTTCAGACATGCCTAGAGTTTGACAAAATGATTGGTTTCATTTGGCTTTATGAATATTGCATAACTTCAATTCAATTTTATTTATATAGCGCCAATTACAGTCAAATTGTCTCAAGACGCTTTACAGAACCCATATGCCTGACCCCCAGAGCAAGCCAAAAGGCGACAGTGGCAAGGAAAACACCCTTTTAACAGGGAAAAAACCTCAAGCAGAACCCGGCTCTTTATGTGGGGGGACCCATCTGCCTGCTGGCCGGGCGGGTTTAGAACAATGGAACAATGGAAATGTATGCAGTGTTTCCTAATAATATTGCCAAAGTGGAGCATGTACAAAGCAAATAATATTGAACCTAACACAGAACCCTGTGGAACTCCATAACTAATTTTGGTGTGGGTGGAGGAATCATCATTAACATGAACAAACTACAATCTGATGAATATGATTTAAACCAGTTTAGTGCAGTTCCTTTAATCCCAATAACATGTTCAAGTCTTTGCAATAAGATGTTGTAATAAACTGTATCAAATACAGCTCTGAGATCCAGTAGAACAAGTACAGAAACTAGTCCACTGTCTGAGGCTATTATATGATCATTTGTGATTTTCAGCAGCGCTGTTTCTCTACTGTGGTGCATTCTAAAACCTGACTGAAACTTTTCCGACACACCATTTCTGTGCTGATGGTCACATAATAAACAATGCTAATTCCAGTATTATTACTAAGTTCATCTATGTACCAAAAGAGGTGTTCAAAATCACACAAATCCAATTTTCACCTTGTGTCTTGTAAATTATTGAATTGATTATGATATAGTTTACACATGTTGATGTTCCCCTCAGGATTAACACAGAATAATTAATGATGCAATAACTTTTATCTTGCAACACCAGCAAGTAAACATCATATCCCAACAATTCATTCAGTTCAATAAAATTTTATTTATATAGTGCAGATTCCCAACATATGTCTCACCATGTTTAGCACAGTAAGGTACAAACCTTAAGTGTTCACATCTATTCTTCTAATGAGCCACCATCCTGAATCATTCTTTACCTCTGTCAGTACAAAACACCTCCACACACACCTGCACACATACACACAGAAATATGTATTCATACCGTTCTTCTTCAGGTCTCCGGTGAATGGCCTATTCATCACATCCTCCACACCCCTGCCATAAGCAACCGCTTCTCTGTCCCCCAGCAGCTAATCCTTCTCCCCTTCCAAGCCTCTCAGCTACTGTGTCATCAGCTGTTCATCACAGCAAAAGCAGCCTCGCTGCAACAGCAGCAGACTGCTGAGATGCATCACTGCAGCAGCACCAGCCCCCTGCCACTTCCAACAGACGCACCACAGCAGAGATGCCATGAGGCTGTGGCTGCTGATCCCTGCACTCACGCGAATACACACAAATCATATGCATTGGTTTTCCATATTTCTCTGGGCCTTCAGCTGAACACATTCATCCATTAACCCATCCTGAGCTCTATGGGACTGCTCTTAGTGAATGACCTTGGAGAAGAAATCAGTAATTCTTGAAAGGCTATTCTACCATTACTGAAACAATTTATGTCATGGGTAATAGAGACCCAGACGCAGACCGAGAACACAGCAATTCATCTGTATCTAGGTGTCCCATTGTGATTATTTCATCACAGGCTGATTTAATAATTAAACCATTTTGCACCCACTTTAGTACCGATCAAGACATTGACAAGTTCTCATTACTATTTGCCTCCTCACAGCATCCAGAAAATCTAAAAGACGATCTACCAGTGAACCAATTCTTACAGGTGAGGTAACTAGCAAAACTGACTTTACTTCAAAGGCTCAGAACAGGAGAGTACTTCATAGGATCCAGCTCAGCAAAGCCAGATTATCAAACATTTATCCAAACCTGTCTGAGGTTTGTGACACATGCACCAGGAGACTTGACTCATATGTTCTGGTCATGCCCAAGTCTCAGGGAATATTGGAGATCCGTTTATGAATTTATATCCAAGCTACTGGAACTGGCCCTGGTTCCTTCACCTCAGATAGCCATCTTTGGCATCCCCAAAGAGGGTATTAAATTAACTGCTAAACACCGTAACATAATCTCTTTTGCCTGCTTAATTGCTCGTCATGTTCTCCTTCTGTGGAAAAATTGATCACCTCCCTCCATCTTCTCTTGGCTGTGGGACCTAATGCCATTTCTGAAGTTAAAAAATTTTGACTTGCTGTCTGTGGCTCAATTGAAATTTTGTACAAACACTGGCAACCTCTCATCTCCCATTTCGGAACATTGCAGTTCATTTCATTAGACTAGGGTCCGATAGATGTAGACAGCTTCAGGATTACTTGCTGGGTGACTGTGCAGATCGTAATAACAGTAATGGTAGTGGCCTGGAGATGTGCTCGTTTTTCCTTCCTGTCTCCCTTTCTTTATTTTTTTTGACTTTATTTTATTTATTTAAGGGGGACAATATCAATTTTAGGGAGTAAAAAAATATGATATTGATATTTGTGCAGCCTTTCAGAAGAAATATTTTCACTTTCTCTGACTCCTTGAGAATTTCAAGAGAAAGACTGAATGTCTTCAGAAGCTGCATATTTTAAACAGGAAGATGAATATATAAAAATTAGGGCTTGGCACATTAACATGCAAGGTTGTTTATTTCATCTATTTTCATGCTTCAATGGGTAGGAAGAGAAGGGTTGTGAGGAGATGGAGGGAGGGGCAATTGTTGTTTGGGGAAAAAAGAAAAAACATGAATCTGTAACAATCTAATCTGTGCATTGCGCTTTATTATGTTGAATTATGCAGACTGAAGAATAAAATTTGGTTATAAAAAAAGAACAGGAGCATAGGTACAGCAACAAAACCATCAAAACAAAATATACTAAGTGGTACTGTTTCAGTAGAGTTTTGCAGTAGTCTGTGTCACGTATTCACTGCATAACAGCCCACATTTCTAATTACACCATAAGCTTGTAATGTGGCACAAAGCATATTTTCACACTACTAAACTCAACGCTAATCATAAGGTTGCAGCCTGCAGGGCTCTCCTTGTGCCAAAAGAATGACCAGATCATACGCAGAAGTGCATAAGTGAAAGGAACCTTAAAGACTCACTCCTGTCCCATTTTTAACAACATTTTTCCCAAGCCACAAGTATTACCTGTATGACTGATGGGACACCAGCAAACTGTAGATAAACACAGAAAAAATTGTTGAGTCGATCCGAAGTCAGTGGGTGATCGTAGTACTGTAGCACACAGTAACAACATTAAACCGATCGCCTCTTTTAAACACCTAGGTGTGCACATTTGATAGCGACCTCAGCTGGGACACACAGGTGGCTAGTGTTTGTGCCAGAATCCATCAGCACCTACACTTTCTCAGAAAACTCAGGCTTTTTGGTGTCTGTAGAGAAATCAAGTTGGCTTTTTACTGTGCAATATCCCATCTCACGTATCACATGTCCTGTTTCCAGAGTAGGAACTGTTGAATTCAGGCAGGAGGTACAGAGTCCCGCTGTGCAGGCTCAACCGTTTTAAACACTCTTTTATCCCTCTCTCAATCAAGCTTATTAATGAGCAGTTAGATGTAGCTACAGAAAGGAGGTAATTAAATGCTGTGTACAAAGGGATGTATGTATGTATGTATGGGGGTATGTGTGTATTTTAGTTTTTTTCTATTATTGTAACTCATTTATGTTATGTATTTTATGTGTTTTTAGTAGTAGCCTATGTATTCTGCCTTATGTGTTGCAGTGAAGCGTGCTTTTTGCCTTTGTCCAACATTTATTTACATTTATTGCCCCCCACGGGAGACAGTAAATGTGAACTCTGACTTTGATTTATTACCAGTGCCGAAAAAAAGATGGCTTTGCATATTATAGATATTTCAGTATTTGCATTTTTATTAGTTTTCATACTTGTCTCTGGCTTGGTAGTTAGCACTGTTTCCTTGCAGCTGGAAGATCCCTGGTTTGCATCTGGGGCCTGGGCCTGGGATTGCTCTGTGTGGAGTTTGCATATTCTCCCTGTGCATGTGATAGACTGGTGACCTGTCCAGGTGTCCCCTGCCTTCGTCCTAAGTCAGCTGGGAAAGACTCACCCCTCGCGGTGTACAGATAATGGATGGATACTTGTCTCTTATTTGCTCTGCGTAAACACAGAATGCATTTCAACTGAAAAGTCACAGATTTTTGTAATGTGACTGTTGAATGTAGCCAAGTCAGTCATGACTTGTAGGTTGCAGTTTTGGTTTTTTTGCCAATTTTTTGAAAATGAGATCTGTAGACTACAACATTTTGAGGAAATATTACAATTTTAAAATTTTGTTATTTTCACCGACAAAACTGCACATCACATATGATTAGTTCAAGGAACAATGGAAAGCTGAAAATACAACAATTATTTTTTTGTTTATGGTTATTGCTTTTGAAAAAAGTTGTGGTTTTGGTGTCATTTTTAGTTTGTTTCTTTTTTAAAGATGACATGGCTTTCAGAGGGCTGAGAGACTTTTCACATCCGTGGATGTGACTCCATACAGTCTTAATCTGTGACATCGTGGGAGGGTGCGGGGCTGGATTGAAATTTGGCCACTGAGTCGTCATGGCAACAACAAGCAGAACCCAGCTGTGTTTGTCACTTTTCAGTTGCACAAAGTCTATGCAATTTTACAATTCTATTCTTTGTTGCATTTCCTGTATCAGTAAGGTGGGTGTTTTTATTGGTAAAGATGTTTCCCAGGAGGACTTGGAATAGTTCACGGGGTTTTGCTTTGTGATACAGAGTCTGCAATGCAGGATTTTTACAGTTCACAGATCCTCTTCTGCTCTGATGATCTCTCTAATCCCCTTCATGTGTAATGTCACTTTCACATGCACTGAAAAGGAAAGAAAAATCCTTCATCCACATGGAACAGTTAGTGTATTAAATAACTGAGAACATGAATTTGCATGAAACATTTAATTCACTGGGAACCTGAATGAACTCTTGCTTCTCAGACACACTAACTTTTCTTGTTCTCAGATAACTGTGGATAAATGGATGGGTTGGTCCTGTTAACCTGCTGCTATCAGCAGCATTCACCAGCTGAGCTGTCCATTAAAACTGGAACTTGTGATGTAAAGGATTTGATCTGTGTCATCCCTGTCTGAGAGAAGCCTAAAAGATCATGTTCGAGAATGTCAAGGAGAGTCACATGGATTGACCTATCTGGCCTACAGATGTTAATTTTAAAAGGCTCAGCACCAGTGTATGTGCGGATGTCTCCTTCAATGTGTGGTATTGTCTGTTATTGACTTGGACTCTCCTCATATGATTACAGCCATATTTCCACTAACTGGTATCATCTCTCATTCATCAGCCTAGCACTCTATATACTACCATCCGTCACAACAACATGAACACAAACATCATAGCACCACATTAAGCAGCAATTGTGGCTGATGAGGAGAGGCAAAGAGGGGCCTCTAAGTTTTATTTATTCCCTGCCTCTCCCCTGATGATGGGCTTTTAATGGTAACGCCTGACATTGTGTGCACTTAGCATCTCATACAGAATAAGAAAGACAAAGAATTGCAGCCTTCGATCTAATTGACTAAAACAAATTCATTATATTAACTCCTTGCAGGCGACAAATTGCTCGGAGGGTTGCTAAAACCCCTCGACAATCACCCATGTTGTCTACGGGACCACTGGGAGTTAGTGAAACGCATGCCGATTTAACCAGATCAAATATACACAGAGAAATGGGAGAGCATGTTTAAATTACAAAGGCCTATGTCGTGCAAGCTCACTAGACACTGAGTTACATTCTGTAACCCTTGTAAAGAGAGATACAGTGACAGTTAGGACTTAAAGGTTGCAAATAGAAATGTGCAAACATTCCAAAGAGATAGAAGCACTCTGAATCCTGAAATAAACTTGTTTATAGAGCTCAGGTTTTGCTGGATATCTTGTGAGTGACATGAGTAAGAAATCATTATGACACTGGAATTTTATGATGTATGGCAGCAGGAAAGAGGTAGAGTAAGATAGAAATTTTTAGAATAAATATCTTCCTTACAAACAGTGCAATAAGCTTCCATTCCAACTACAAATGACTGCTATGTTTAATCAGCACTTGAATCAGAAATCCAACAGCTCATTTTCACTCCTTCACTGAAGTCATTTCTCCACGAACGTAATCGACTTTGTGCTGCATGTTTATTCTAATAAAATTATGCTTTTCTCCCTAATTGAAAGGCCTCATGCTTCTGTTACAGCAAATCAAATATGCACCAGTGCCTATAAAAAGGGCAGTCAGCTGACAGTTCGGTCTACCAACCAATCTTATTATCGACCATTCATTATTTTATCATGTTTTTGCTGGCTGCAAAGTGGCTCATGGTTAGCACTGTTGCCTTGCAGCTAGAAGATCTCCAGTTTGTTTCCGGGCCTGGGATCTTTCTGTATGGAATGTGGAATTTGCATGTTCTCACTTTGCAGCATACGTGGGTTTCTTCCCACAGTCCAAAAACATGCCATAGGTGTGAATTCGAGTGTGTTTGTTTGTCTCTATATGTAGCCCTGTGATAGACTGGTGACCTGACAAAAAGATCCAATCTCTATTTATTAACATTTAATTATTTACAGTGAAACGACAGAGAAGCTTAGAGAATCACTCGTAATCAATCATAGCCTTTTGCACGAACTGTCGTTAACTCTGGGTTGTAGTCTTGGTGGTTGTGGTGGTTACTGGATGATGCTGTAGATCAGGGCTCCAAGGTGTTTAATGGAACAAATAATTTTTTTCCTAGTACAATTTTTGACATTGTATGAGAGTTTATTTTATGCCCATTCCTTGTGATATTTTCCTGCCTAAAAGGGTAGAGATATTAAAAAAAAAAAAAAGTCGGTTAAGAATGGAAAATAATAATTATAGCTAGTCTGATTATTTTACTGCAGCTTTTAGTGGAGCCTTAATCCGTATTATAGCAGAACAGATCATTGCAATTTAAATTAAACTAGTTAGTGTCATGGACAGCGTTTGCCGGAGCCTGCCTTCCTCCCCCGCTTCCCTCCTTTCATGAGTTTCTGGCCATAGTGGCAAATTATTTGTTTATTCTGAATAAAGAAATCTGATTATACCCACCATTCTGCCGCTCTGCATATTCTCATTTGGGTTCTCAAACTTCCACTTACCGTAATGATTAGGTTTTTTATTGACTATTTTGGACAGTTTTTGCCATAGCACTCTTGGTCTATGACTGTTTAAAATGGTTCACATCTTTTATGCCTGTTTGTTCTGTGAAAGACCAGACAAGACACTGGGCTTACTTTTTCCTGACTATGATTTGTAGCAGCATTTAATCTTTGATGTTTTAGCAGTAGCTAAATATCAAAGATATTCAGCATCGGCTGAATATCTTTGGACATTGCAATGTGGACACACAGCATTTTATGAGGATTTGCTTTGAGTCTGCTGTGCATCAGAAATATGTTAATATAACAAGTTCTGTTTTGGGGTACAGTGCAGTTTAAGTTCATTGTGATTTTAAATGGTGCGTATTAAAATTGTTTTTTTTGTGTGTTGGAATGTTTAATCAGTTGTCTAATCATAATTTCTTTAACTGTGTCGTTTGCAGTGATGGCTCAGCGTGCTAACACTGTCTCCTGCTGTCCTGGTTCTGTTTCTAAAATACTGTTTGCTGTTAGTTCAAACCCATTTGTATGACATTCTAACAGAAAGAACCTGGGAGTGTGTCTGGCGAGGTTGCATTAACTCCTTTTGTTTATTGGTAATGACTTTGCTTTTTTCATTAGTTTGCTCAAGGTTTCTTCCTGTTAAAAAATGGAGTTTTTCCTTGCCACTGTCACCTTAGGGCTTGCTCTGGGGGTTCAGGCATATGGAGTCTGTAAAGCATGAAAGTTGAATTGTAATTGGCATTCAGAATAATTAATTTACTTCCCTATTTGCCTTATTCCCTTATTTAACCTTATATTGATACCTGACATATATGTTGGTTATACTGTGTGTGAATTTACTGCAGTGTTATTTAATATGTAGCGTTACAGTTGCAATTCTGAGACTCACACGCAGTGCAACAAAGACACGGCAGACAGAAATCAAGTACAATGATTTACAACAATGAGCAAACAATAAACTGCGAGCATACAGATGTAGTGGAACTGAGAAGCAGCAACGCAGGGGAAGCTAGAGAGCCTGTCATGAGTCTGGCGAGGCAAACAGAACACTAGAGTCAAGGAATACACTAAGCAAATAAGCTAATTCAAACTAAGTAACACAAAGTAAGGAGAGTTACCGAGTACGCTAAAAGGCAAGGGTTAATACTGAATGCCAAAACAGCAGAGGCAGAACGGGGCAAAAATACTACAGAGGAATACTAATTAGACAATTAAAGCTATATGTACTGAGTGCTGAAAGCAGCGAACAGCAAACAAGAATAAGAAAAGCTCTCAGAGAGTGCTGTACTCTGCCAAGGCTGCTCAGTGTTTGTATCATTTCTGATGGAAGAAATCTTTAATAAATAATGACCTTACACTGAGCACAGGCATGTGTTATACATGTGTGCATTATGTACAGATACCAAATTGCATGGCCTAAATATGTAGCGGGCGGCGGAAATTGATGGGACTTGGAAACTCCCCCACAATTTAATCAACTGTTCCTTGTATAATTTCCAACGGAAAATTCCAGGTCGATTTGTAGTAGGATAGCAATCATGTGATTGTCAGCAGGCAGCTGATGTAGTGTTCACTTGTTGTCATAGTTACAGTGACACCGTGCCGCTATCTCGCAATGCTACAGAAATCCTAAACAAATCCATGGATCCAGACTATAAGCTGCATCACTGCCAAAATCTAATCAGGTGGTCCCTGTGTCATTTCTGACCATCCCTGAAAATTTCATCCAAATCCTTTAGTCTGTTTTTGAGTAATCTTGTACACAGATAAACAGAAAGATTCACAGATTAACAGAAGGACAAATGTACCCCGATCGTCACTTAACTCCGCCGCATTCCTTGGCGGAGTAATAATTGTACGATACCTACTAAGAATACACAGGATTACAGTTTTTCTCAATTGATAAGACACTGTTCCTGAAAAATAGCACACATTTCCCAACACACTGCACACTATTTTCTTTATCTGAACACAATTCACAAAGCACTGCACACTTGTGTCAAAAGCGTACTTTATTGTCAAAATTTGAACTTCGTTTTCAAAATTAAGACACACAAAGCAAAAGTAGGACACAGCACTGCTAAATGCAACACACTCTTCTCTCACTGTGTTTTCACAAGAAGTATAAAAAAAATTATACAGTCCTCAAAAATGACAACTTAAACACAAATGCATCCTTTAAATGAATCAGTGGGGGCCATTGCAATGCCTGACTGTACATTTCAAAATAAAAATAATGTTACACTGTATTGTAAACAGTACAGTATGCAAATACTTATACCTCGTCTGCATCAATTCTTTCAGCCTGGTCAGGACACAGGACCTCATCAACATCACAAGCTATGTTTTCTCTGGCCAGGCAATGTGGAAAGAAAGACCTAGTGTTTTGTATTTAGCAGTCCAGTGTCCTAGTTTTGCTTCATGTGTCTTAATTTTGAAAACAAAGTTCAGATTTTGACAATAAAGTGCGCTTTTGACACAAGTGTGCAGTGCTTTGTGAATTGTGATCAAATAAAAAAAATAGTGTGCAGTGTGTTGGGAAATGTGTGCTATTTTTCAGGAACAGTGTCTTATCAATTGAGAAAAATGTAAAAATGTGTGCTATGAGTGAAAAGTGTGTTCAAATGACCAAAAAATGTGTTCAGTCTTTTGCAAAAAGAGTGCAAGAGTTTTGGGAACTGTGTGCAAACCATAAATAGTGTTCAAAATTTGGACAGCAGAGTCCTGTTTTTGAGAAATGTGTGCAGTCAGTTGGTGAATGTGTGCAGTGAAGGGAATTTAGTGTCTTATTAATTGAGAAAAACTGTAATAAACTGCCAAAATGGTGAAACCTGGAAATAGACAACCCAACTGCTACACTTGTAACTACACACTGGACTCAATGATTGAGCAGAGAACGTAGCTGACTAGATTGACAGAGAAGCGGTGAATGGTGAGGCAGGCAGAGGTGGTGGGTGGCGGAGATGATGGCAGAGAAGTGACAGGTGCTGCAGCCAAGGAGGAGCGTTGAACGGAGACCCAAGGAGGCCCAAACTGAAGGAGGGAGGTAGACGGAGAGTGCAGGTGTGGAGGTTGCAGGCAGGTGGTGATCCAGAACTAAATCCCAAGAGATTAGCAGTTAGTAGAGGAATACTTCCAGGGCGCTAGACAGAACAAGGATCAGAACACTGAATGAGGTTGTTCAAGGGTCCGGCATGGAGTCATGGCTTGCATCTGGCTTTTATTGAAGGAAGAGGTAGTTGCAGCTGATCACTCCCACCCGCCGGTGATCACACTGGGATATGGATTGGCAACACCTGTCTCACATGCCACACGCCACGCTCATGCCCACCTGAAGAGAGAGAGGAAGGAAGGGGGAAGGGAGACTCTGCCACCATGGCATTAGAGGTGGAGGGCGTGGCAATGTACTGTGACAATTTGAAGTGCAATGACCTGTGATTTGTGACCCCTTCCATCCAAAATTTACACTGAAAATCTACAGCAGTTTCCGTTTTGCTGCCTGAATGCAACAATATTGGCAGTATTGGCGTTACTGCAAGCATGAAATGATATAAATAGTTAAATCAATCAAAGTAAGGCAAAAGTCTGCTGATGAATGAATTTAGGTTGCAGGCATTTATTTTACTCCTTTAACTTAAGTGAGAGGACATGTCTGTTTCTATGTATAACAGGGTCAGCATTTCCGAAACCACCAGTTAAATGCAAATAATAATTATAGTGTAAAAAATAATATGAATTTAGGAAACTGACACTGCAGTTTATTGGGGTCTAGGCCTGTTCATTTGGGTGTTGTATTATTCTCCTATGGAAATTCACAGAACTCCTTGGTGGTGAACTTTTTTATTGTTATTGTAGTTTTTTTGTGTTTGTTTTGCTTTGTTTCAAATTCATTTAAAATATTGTATCATATAATTTCCAAAAAGGTTCAGAGGGAGATAAATAAAATGAAACAAAAACTTGAGTCTTTGTGGTATTTGAATATTTTGACAGATTTGCTTTGAAAAATCTGACTTTGATGCTTAACCTTGTTTAAGATGTAGAGGTGTCAGAAACTCATGTATCATATGTGTTTCAGATTGTGCTGTATGGTCAAGAGATTCACAGTGCTGTTGCCCTTGTTAGAGAGAGAAAGAGAGAGATTATAAATGCTAACACCCCTCACTCCCAAAATTTTTCACTTGCTGCTATTTCTTGTAAAAGAACAAAGAAGCAATTTTTCTGAAGAAAAAGTGTGCAGGGATAGATTATGACTTCATCTGTCTGGGGAACATCTGATGGAACTTTGATGGAGCCGGTTTATTGCATGCTGAATTACACTCCTTACAGCATGCTGTGTGATGTGAACAACACTTTAGTCAGATGCTGTATAGAAATGGGTGGTGGGTGGGGGGGCGGAAGGCGGGGCAGGGGTCTGGAGTCTATCAAAGCTGACTTAAGGTGGAGGCAGGGTTCACCCAGTCTATCAGAGCCAGACAAATGACCAAGCACACTGGCATTCACACCTACAGACAATTTAGAATCACCAGTTAACCTCAGCATGTCTTTGTCTTTGTGGGTTTTCACCGGGTTCTTCGGCTTAATCTCACAGTCCAGAGGGAGAACAAAATTCCTCACAGAAAGACCCCAAGCCAAGATTCAAACCCAGGGCCATCGAGCTGTGAACCTGGAACCACAATGCTCCCCTAAATATGCACATGTGCTGCAAAATAAGACTGTACATGATCAAATACTCAAACAGTGAAGAAGCAGGAGAGGCTGTCATTAGAGATCTAATTACAATGTAAAAAAAACAAAACAAACAAACAAAACACCAACATGTAAATGTATTACAAACCACTGCATGAATAAAATGCTTCAAAAAAGTAGCCTTTTAAATGAGCTTCTTGAAAGCACGTCAGATGTTGCCGAAAGAGAAATATTCACATTCAGCTTTGCACAGATAGCTGTGAATAATTCATATTCATAGAAAAGGGTGTGCTATTAAAAAGCTGTTTGGAGGCTGATTCCCATGATTTAATGTTAGCAGTGTGAGAATCATTTATTTTTTTCATTACCGTGCCCAATCTAATGAGTTATTGCACTGCATTCTGGGCTCGATGTATTCTAAATACCTGCACCTCATTAGAATTTCCCATTAGAAAGTGTGATGTGTGATGCAGAAGCTTCTGCTCATGAACCAGAAAATCTTATCCAGGAGCCATTGCCTTTTCAATAATGCAACAAAAAAGGACCTTGTGCTTTGAATTCCTCTTGAGATAAGTTGATTTTTACTCCCTTCTTTCTGTTTTATGCATTTCCGGGGAGGGGTGCACATGCTGTCTTTTTTTTGTCTGTAAAACACTATTAGACTCACATCGTCATAAAATGCTGTTATACATTAAAATTATGGTCAATATGATTTGGCTTTTCTGACAAGAATTTGAAAAAAAAAAAAAATTAAAAACAAACTCTAATATCAAAGTGAAAGCTGACTTTTATAAAATCCAAAAATGTCAATTAATTGAAAATATATATGGTAAAATAAAGGATTATGTAAACATTGACTCCCTTCAGGTCAGTATTTAGTAGATGCACCTTCGGCTGCAATCACAGCACTGAATCTGTGTGGATAGGTTTCAATCAGCCTTGCACATCTGGACACTGTAATTCTTCTCCATTCTTCTTTGAAATAAAAGCTCAAGCTCTGTCAGGTTGCTTGAGGATCAGGAGTGAATAGCTATTTTCATGTCCAGCCACAAATTCTCCATTGTTTGAGATCTGTGTTTTGATTTTGCCATTCCAGAACATTCACCTTGTTGTCTTTGAGCCATTACTGTGTACCTTGTGCTGTATGCTTGGGCTTGTTGTTTTGCTGGAAAATAAATCTTCTCCCGACCTGTAGTTCTCTTATAGTCAGATTATCCTCCAGGACATCTTTCAGCATTGTTTCATTAACACCTTGGTTAATGTTCCTCACCCGTCTTCCTCCAAACCCTTGGACCTTGATTCCCGAATGAAAGGCACACTTTACTTTCATCGGAAAAGAGAACCTTGGAACACTGGCCAACAGTCCAGTCCTTCTTCTCCTTGGCCCAGTTGAGACGCTTCCTACATTGGCTCAGGCTCAGAAGTGGCTTGACCTGAGGAACCCGACAGCTGTAGCCCATCTCCCGGATGCGTCTGAATGTGGTGGTTTTTGAAGTTGTGACTCCTGCCTCATTCCACTCTCTCTGGATCTCTGCTAGATTCTTGAATCTTCTCTGTTTGATAATCCGCTGAACCCCACGGTCATCTCTTTTGCTGGTACATCTTCTCCTGCCACATTTTGCCCTTCCACTAGACTTTCCATTGATATGCTTGGACACAGCACTCTGTGAACAGCCAGCCTCCTCAGCTATGAACTTTTGTGGCTTACCCATCCTATGGAGGGTATCAATGATGGTCTTCTGGCCAGTTGTCAAGTCTGCAGTCTTCCCCATATTGAACCAAACTGAGACAATTGAACCAAACTGAAACAATTTAATGACACCTGGGGAAACCTGTGCAGGTGCTCTGCAGTTTAGTAAATGATTAGTGTGTGACACTCAGTTTAAAACATTCATGCCCTGCAAAATTTGGGCTGATTTCTTCACAGTATTCAAATTTTTTGAATTCCCGTTTTCGTGGGTTTTATGAGCTGGAAGCCCAAATTATGTAAAAATAAACAAATAAATACTTGAAATCATTTGAATTGTGGGCCCTGAATCTATAATCTATGAAGTTGTAACTTTTTGAATGGAATTATGGAAATAAATAAACTTTTCCATGGTATTCTAATTTTTTGGAAAGGGTCTGTATATGTCTATTCCTCAATTCAGTTGTCAAGCAAAATGTACTTGAATTGAAAAATTTATTAGCTTATTGTGTCAAATATTTGCTATTTGACAAAAATGCGAGTAATCACGATTAATTAATTATAGATAGATATAATGTGCATGCAATTAGACTAACAGCTATACCAATTTTATTGAGATGATCACAGATTTTCTGTCAAGATCAGTGGCCAACTAAAAAGTCAAACTCAACTGCAGCAATAATCAGAGTAGTAGCTGTTTTGTACAACATTGTTTTGTACAAAACTGCATGGTTAAGCTTTGCCACAGAACATTAAAATAAGCTTGATGATACTGGGAGCACATTCTTTTATTAGTTGATGTTCTACATACATTTGCTTAGTTCAGATGGAGTACAGCATGCTTGATGTAAACATTGCCTTGATTACCGCATTGAATGCATACTCCTCATAGTGAAGCACAACGGTGAGGGCTTGATGATATGAGGCTGCATAAGTGGAAAAGGTGTTAAGGATGACATTTATAGATGCACCATGAATTGGAGATACACCATAATACTGCCAGACAAGATGACTCCCAGCCTGCAGAAGCTCGACAGTAGAGGAATAATCTAGAGTGTTAACGGAAGTACACCCAAGTTAGAGAGATAACCCAAAATAATTTAATCTATGGAAACCCAAAAGGAGACACTACACAGAACGATCTTAGGAATTAAAAAATTGCAAACTAGCAAGCCACTACTCCAACAACCACACAAGCTAGAGTTTACAGGGAGAGTACTGACTAGAACCAAATATGACAAGGCTAGAAATAATTGCGTGAGAGTACAAGACAATGGAGGAACTAACGTTAATCAGAGATTGGAGTATTCGAAAGGCTTAAACCGAAACTTCACCATCCACACAGTACACCGAATAGAATCCCTCTAATCATGTCCAAAACAGATACAGAACATATAGGCATAACAATTACTCAGCACTAAGTTTAGCGTGGTAACAAAAAAGCTACGCTATTTAGCTGTCGGCCACTGAGGAGGGAGAGCAGTCAGGGGGTTCTGTTGGAGGAGGAATGACATGCAGAGCTTCTTGGCACAAAGGCTGGCAATGGATTCAGGAGAAAAAGATCCAGGAATGAGACAAGGTCCGGTTCTAGTAACGTGGTTGTCAGAAGTTGTTGGGTGAGGATTGCAGTCATGCAGGGAGCGGATTGGAACATGTTTGCAGAACAGTAGTCCAGCGTCAAATTCAGTTCAATTTTGTTTATATAGCACAGTTTCACAACATATGTCATCCCACAGTGCTTAGCATAGTATGGTACAGACTTTTTAAATTATAAACAGAGAACAGAGAACCCAACAATCCAAAGTGAAATGATGAACAGCGCTTGTGTTTATGAAAGGTGGTGGTAATCAGGGGCAGATGACTCAGGTTATTAGCCTGTAGAAATGCCAAACATGCACACATACACACAGCAAAGAACAGCTGAAAAAGAAAGAAAAAGAAAAATGGCAGAACATCTGTCAATGGCGTCAGCTTTCAGGGTTTTTTTTTTAAATCATGCATGATGCTTCCTTCTGTGTCTATAGGGTCAGGGTTAGCATTTGTCTCTTTGTTGAAATGGACAAGAAGCTGTTTCACTAATAAAGGGAGGCCTCCTAATGAACATGGTCACTCAGCAACACTAGAAGCTAATCAATAATAATACAAGAGCAACTCTTGACATTACTACCAAGCTAGAAACTGCAGCACAGACAAGGGATGCCACCAGCGGGTAATTTATCTGGCCATGTCCCCTTCTTCACCTTCACTGCCACTGCCAAGGCCTTGCAATTTTCACCTCCGAACCCCTCTCCCAGTCATAATCCTCGGAGTGTCTATGCCCCACAGATCTGTAGATAACTCTTCTTTCTCCCTTTATTAGATCAAGAAAAACATTATGCAAACATCTACTACATACTATGCTTGGGAGTTTTTTTTCCATGTTTCCAAATAGATCACAGTTTGACTCCACTAGTGAATTTATATAAATAAACAATATCACCAGATCCACAGAACACATGTATTACCATGGCTTAAAGCCAACCATGGTCTGTACCACCGCAAATACGCATATCAACTATATGCAGTTGCTGCACACGCCTTGGTCTATGGTATTTAGAATGTTTGAGGACAACACTGTTGCTTCAAGTGTTGCAAGGCTTTGGGAGAAAAGTAAACACGCATACATTAAAAGATACACACACAATGAAAACTGTTCTCCAAAAAAAGCTTCACATGTCTGTCAATTGTATGCAGAGGTGGTGATAATGGACAACAACTTTCCACACATGGGCCCACTAAGATTTACGTAATTCCCTTTCAGCAGCTGGCCGTTGATTTAGCACCAATGCAGGTTGACCTGTCAGTCTTCTGGTAATGGGTCCAATGGGGAGGCTCAATGAACCTCATAGCAGCAGGGCTTTGTACGTGTATGTATGTGTGCATCACCCTGTATGTCTGGTTGAGTCACACCGCTAAGCTAACAGACACATGGGTGTAACCAGCATCAGTAAAGCCCACGAGGCACGGGCGATCTAATGCCGTTGTCAGTCTAACAAATGGTGCTGTCAGTCCAAGTGTGTGTGATCAGGAAGAATAATCGCAGCTCTGCTCAAACACAACTGTCACAGATTAGTGTGTAGGAGGACAGGGCACTGACAAGATGGTGTTTAAAAAGTGAGCAAGTGTGAAACAGTGTATTCTCTTCAGTCGGTCCTCCAGATAGCTCTTGTTCTGAAGAATGAGTGCACTAATAGCTGCTATATCTAAGGAAGAAAAAGTACCTCACAGACTCTCCAAAATTGCTGAACTATAAAGGAAACATCATCTGGCATAGTCCTTTGAATGGATTAAATGGCAACTTCAAAGGCACTATCATGAGACTTTATTTTCAAAATGATGATTAGCAGCAGGTGCCAGCTTTTACAAGCTTTTACAAGTTTGAAGCCCTTTTCCAAGACTTTGTCATTTACTTGTCATTACTGGATATACATAATTTCATCCATGCTGCTGGTGTGATTGAAAACTGTTTAATTTAATGTTGTATGTGTATTGTGCCTTCCTCTAAGCAACACCTTGTACAAAACAATACTGAAAGTATTAAATTGCACTCATGCCAATCAAAAGGGTCCGACTGCAGTACCTCACTCAATTCACAACGTATTCAATTTCATAGCACTTAACATAGTAAGGTGAATACAGTATAAAGTTTAAACAGAGAACACAACAATGCAAAGTTCCCTTTGGATTCCCTTTGAACAAGCAGTTGGTGACAGTGCAGAGGAACCCCTTTAATAGGGAAAGGAAAAAAAAACTCAGGCTCAGGAAGGACAGCCGCTATCTTGACTGGTCGAGGTGAGAGTGGGGATGAGGGGGTGGGGATAGGAGGATAGCAGATGGAGAACAGACAAACAACACATAAGAGAAGAATGAACATTCTGGAGGTCAGTGAGGCCAGCGGCTGCAGATTAGAGATATGTACCTCTAGATCCAGAGATACCTGCAGAGAGAAAAGGACACTAAGTATGGGGAAGACACAGTTAGTCAAAAGCAATGGTGGTGCATAACTGTATGGAACAGAGAGTGGGAAGAGTAGAATAGAGGAGCCTAGTGCATCATGGAAAGTCACTCCAGCGGTCTAAACCTGTAGCAGCATAACTAAGGGACAGCTCAGGTGATCCTGAGCAGCACTAATGATAAGCTTTATCAAAGTAGAAAGAAGATTTAAGCCTAATCTTCAAAGTATAGAGAAACCCGTTCTCCTCCCATTCTACTTCTGGAAACTCTAGGAACCACAAGTAAACCTGCAGTCTGAGAGTAAAGAGCTCTGTTACGGTAATATGGTACAATAAGGTATTTAAGATAAGATGGAGTTTGGTCATTTAGAGGTTTATATATGAGATGCAGGATTTTAAATTCTATCCTGAATTTTACAGGGAGCCAATGAAGAGAAGCTAAAACAGGAGAAATATGATCTCTGTAATTGGTTCCTGTCCGAACTCTGGCTGCAAGTTTGTAAGAGAATTATTGGGACATCTTGATAATAGCGAATTACAATAGTACAGTCTAGAAGTTACAAATGCATGAACTACTTTTTCAGCATTGCTCTGAGACAAGATGTTCCTGATTTTGACAATAATATGCAGGTGAAAGAAGGTCGTCCTACAAACTTGCTTTATGTGCGGGTTAAAGGACATATCCTGAAAAAAATGACTTCAAAATCCCTCACAGTAGAAATGGATCCCAAGGAAATCCATCCAGAGTAATTATCTGGTTAGAAAATGTGTTTCTACGTGGTCAAGGCTAAGACATGCTTGGAGTTTGACTATTTTTTCAAATATTTTAGAAATTTATCAAAAACTTGTTTCATACTAAAAATTGTATTGTTATTTATTAGGCAAATAACAAACTGGAACAACTAAATAGTCCTTTTTCACATATACACTGCCCTCCATAATTATTGGCACCCCTGGTTAAGATGGGTCCTTTAGCTTCTAATAAATTCTGTTTTTTTCTAAATAATATAGGACCACAATGAAAAAACGAGGAAAATCCTAGCTTTAATCCAAGTACATTTATTCAGTGGGAAAAAAAATCACACATTAAGAAATAATTCTTTTACATCAAATCATGTGTGCCACAATTATTAGTACCACTGATGTTAATAGTTTGTACACCCCTCTTTTGCCAACAAAACAGCACCTAATCTTCTCCTACAATGTTTCACAAGATGGGAAAATACAGAAAGAGGGATCTTCGACCATTCCTCTTTGCACAATCTCTCTAAATCATCCAGCGACCTGGGTCCTCTCCTCTGCACTCTCCTCTTCAACTCACTCCACAGGTTTTCAATGGGGTTGAGGTCTGGGGACTGAGATGGCCATAGGAGAAGTTTGATTCTGTGTCTGGTGAACCATTTTTGTGTAGATTTGGCCACATGTTTAGGGTCATTATCTTGCTGAAAGACCCAGTGATGGCCCATCTTCAGCTTTCGGGCAAAGGCCACCAGATTTTGATTTAAAATGTCCTGGTATTTCAAAGCGTTCATGATGCCATGCACCCTAACAAGGTTCCCAGGGCCTCTGGAAGAGAAACAGGCCCACAGCATCACCAGTCCTCCCCGATACTTCACAGTGGGCATGAGGTGCTTTTCTGCATACTCATCTTTTGTGTTCTGCCAGACCCACTTAGAGTGTTTATTGCCAAAAAGCTCTATCTTGGTCTCATCTGACCAAAGCACACGGTCCCAGTTGAAGTCCCAGTACCGCTTGCGTTTATGATTGTGAGTGAGAAAAGGTTTTTTCCGTGCACGCCTCCCAAACAGCTTGTTGGCATGTAGATAGCGCCTGGTGGTTGTTTTGGAGACTTTGTGACCCCAAGATGCTACCATTTGTTGCAATTCTTTAACAGTGAGCTTTGGAGAACTTTTTATTTCTCTTACCATCCTCCTCACTGTGCATGGTGGCAAAATAACATTGCGTCCTCGCCCAGGCTTGTTTACCACTGTTCCAGTTGTTTTTAAAATTCTTAATGATTCCTCTGACAGTAGATCTCGGCAGGTGCAAGCGAGTGGCTATTTTCTTGTAGCCATTGCCTGACTTGTGAAGGTTGACACACATCTGCCTTACTTGAATGGTGTGTTCCTTTGTCTTTGGCCCTAATAACAGCTTGCATTCTTGCTGGTATTGTTTTTATGTGTTTTTCTACAGTCTCTTTTGTTATTGAGTTCCAAACAGTTTCTAGCTGTTCCCAGAGACTTGTGTTGAATGAAACTTTTGTTAATCTATTTTTGAATTTAATAAATCCCAATCCTTCGCCAGTCCACCAGTTCCAGTACTTCAGATTTCTTTTTCTTGGTCAAGTAATCTCAGCTTTGAAGTATGCTTGGGGTCATCGTCTTCTTGGTAGATGACCCCCCAGCCAATCAGGTTCAATCCAGACGGGATTCCATGATGCACCAAGATGCTGTGGTAGACCTACTTGTTCATGATACCAGCGATTTGAACTAATTCACCCATGCCGTTTCCACAAATAGAACTCCATAGAAATAATGGAATCTCCATCGTGTTTCATTGTGGGTGCAATGCATCTAGCATCAAAACATTCTCCAGCTTTTCTGCGGACATAAACACAACAGCACTGACCAAAGAGTTCAAACTTAGACTCATCCGTCCAGAGTACCTTCTTCCAGTCAGCTACAGTCCAGTGTTTATGCTCCCTGGCAAATTACTATGAACCCCCAGAGGAAGCCCTAAGGTGACAGTGGCAAGAAAAAACTCCCTTTTAACAGGAAGAAACCTTGAGCAGAACCAGGCTCTCAGATTGACTGGGAATATACAGAACAAGCCAACATTGAAACTGATTCATAAGATTACTGTTATGGTGTAAGGCTCTGGCATTGAATATAAAACATATATAGCTGGTAGTAAGATGCAAACAGCGTGCGTATATGAGCATATCATGTATAGTAAGGGTGATGCAGAGTAGATTTGTGGAAATGGGAAGCTGGAAGCAGTGGGCTGGAGGAAAAACAGCAGCAGCATCCCACAGTGGACATGATGGAGACTAAGCCAGATGGTGGAACAGCAACCACTGATCAGAAGCATCCAGCTCTGGAACCAGGTACACTCGGAGAAGGATACAGGGGGACATAGAGTGAATTCCATGTGATAATAGTAAATATAGTAAATACACAGGTAATGAGAGAATGGCAAAAGAGATCCCCCAGCAGTCTAGGCCTATAGCAGCATAACTGGGGGCATAACTAAGGGACGTCAAAGAAGAAGTCAGTTGCGTCACGTACATGCAGACTCCAACTGACCCCCTCAGGGTCACCCAAGTCAGCCCTAACTATAAGCTTTGTCAAAAAGGGTCAAAAGGGTCTGCTTCCCGAACCCAAACTGGGAGCTGGTTCCACAGGAGAATTCTCTGAGAAGTCAGAAATTAATCCAGAACATACAACCACTAAAACATTTTTTCTGTTCAGAAATGCAAGCAAATGTTTTAGTAATCAGCAGTACTGTTAATTTAGGGCAGGGAGCCAGAGTTTTTTCAGCAGGGCCTGCGAAGCATATTTTAGTTTCTGTGTTACCCTATTGTAGAGGCTAATCTTTGGTTCATCGCTTTCGTCATTTTCTTCATTTAACCTCTTCTTTGGAATGACCGACAGAGACTTATCTTTTACGCATGTGACAACTTTCGCAGCACGGTAAAACGACCGTGTCGCTCTGTCGGCCATCATTTATTCTCTCATTCAAGTCAAAGAAACAACAATGTCTTCTTCATGGGTAATGACAGAACATGAGTGCGCCCTCTACAGCAAAACTGCATACACTCAGATTTTCTTGTAAATAACCATGAATTCGAATCTAATACATATGAAATGTAACACTTCCTTTTTAACCAAAAAATACAAATCCATGAATATATCAAAAAATGAATATATAAACTGATCATTCATGAAATATATAAACCTTATTAAATGGCGCTTATACCTATGTTGAAGATAACATGTTTAAGTGAAATGTCTACAACAGTTTTGTGCATCATGAATAAAATTTGTTGTGTTTGTTTTGAAAACAAATCATAAAAAAAAAAGCCAGACTGGAATTTTTGTTGACAAGCCACAAAGCTTCTGGGAGAATGTCCTATGGACAGGGCGAGACAAAACTGGAACTTTTTGGAAAGGCACATCAGCTCTATGTTCACAGACGCAAAAATGAAGGATATCAAGAAAAGAACACTGTCCCTACTGTGACACATGGAGGAGGCTCTGTTATGTTCTGGGGCTGCTTTGCTGCATCTGGCACAGGGTGTCTGGAATCTGTGCAGAGTACAATGAAATCTCATGACTATCAAGGTATTCTAGAGAGAAATGTGCTGCCCAGTGTCAGAAAGCTTGGTCTCAGTGGCAGGTCATGGGACTTGCAACAGGATAATGACCCAAAACACACAGGTAAAAACAGCCAAGAATGGCTAAGAGGAAAACATTGGACTATTCTGAAGTGGCCTTCTATGAGCCCTGATCTAAATCCTATTGAACATCTGTGGAAGGAGCTGAAACATGCTGTCTGGAGAAGG
The DNA here is from genome assembly GCA_027123335.1 of Amphiprion clarkii. Lineage (NCBI taxonomy): Eukaryota > Metazoa > Chordata > Actinopteri > Pomacentridae > Amphiprion > Amphiprion clarkii. The sequence goes on from CM049586.1 coordinate 14,938,413, forward strand.
CACCCTTCAAACCTGAGACAACTGGAGCAGTCTGCTCATGAGGAGTGGGCCAAAAGATCTGCTGAGAGGTGAAGAAGTCTAATTGACAGTTACAGAAACCGTTTGATTGCAGTGATTGCCTCAAAAGGTTGTGCAACAAAATACTAAGTTAAGAGTACCATCATTTTTGTCCAGGCCTGTTTCATGAGTTTATTTTTTAAAATACACTGTTGAACCACGGTTCAAAAGCAATGTCTGATTTTCATTGCTTAATTTTCATAGAATTTGTATTTATTATTACTTTTGTCAGATTCAAATTATTTCTGTGACCATCGTGGGTTTTTCTTTCATTAACCGAGGGGTACCAACAATTTTGTCCACGTGTGTATCATCTCGAGAGAAGGCCTGAACATGCTCACAGCCTTAGTTCTGAAGAAGTAAAATAACGTAAATAAAAAACAGGGTTCAGAGAGATAACCTGTAGGATAATTTGAGGTGGCTTATAGGATCTATGGGATGATTTGAGGTGACTGCAGTTGACAGTTGCAACCTGTATGATGTCTTCACCTAACAACTGCAAGGAAATTCCTTAGTAGAAGGAAAGAGAGTGATTTTTCTTTGACACAGACGATGTTGACATCCGCCATTGCGAGGCAGCTAGAGACAACCTGTTTCGACATCTGAGGGAATGCATAACGTGTCTGGAAACAGCACATGCCCTGACAATGCCAACGAGTTACAAAAAACGTGGATTTCAAAGTCCTCCCCAGACCAGCTGTAAGATGCCCCTATGGATCAATCTGCAAGCAATAGTAAGTAACCTTTCCCTTTATTCGTGATTATGATGTTGGCATTGTGAATTATTACCCCCCCCCCCCCCCCCCCCCCAAGTGTGGTGGCAGATGCAATGATTGAAGTGGAGAATGCTTGCGATGCTTCCATTGCTATTTTAACAAGAAAAGCACTCAGAGAACACAGTGCTCCGCCAAGGCTGCTCAGTCGTTATATGATTTCCGACTGCTAAGTCCCAATAAGTCTGCAGCGGTGGATTTGTAGTAGGATTGCAATCATGTGATCATCAGCAGATAGCTGACGTAGTGTTCATTTGTTGTCATAGTTACAGGTGCCACTGTGCCGCTAACTCACAATAATACAGAAATCTTTAACAAACCCATGGATCCGGACTATAAACCGCATCACTGCCAAAATCTAATCACTCGGTCCTTGTGTCATTTCTGACCTTCCCTGAAAATTTCATCCAAATCCATTATTCCGTTTTTGAGTAATGTTGTGCACAGACAGACAGACAAACAGACAGATGCACACCGATCGTCATATACCTCTTCCGCATTCCTTGGCGGAGTAATTAGGAACAGAACTCTGTGTCTGTGTGCATGTCCATATACTGACACATGCACATACTGTAGAAATATCCATTGTTTATTGTTTCTGCACACAAAAGTCATTCATACATTTCAGCTCAAGGCATGGTACTATGGCATTGACTGTAGTGTTAATTTGCCCAGTAGAATGCAGTATTCACTGTCTCATTGAGGCATTGAGTAGTGAACCGTCTGGTGAAGCAATGGGCTGGAAAGAATCACTGATTCATGGGGCTTCATTTGACTATCACTACAGGCAAGCAGAGCAGGCAGGAGAGGCTGCAGACTGAACAAAGAGAATACAGGGTACTGGCATGAACAAAAGGTGAAACTAGAAATGCAACTAGAACTGGGTTGACTACCTGAGAGGTATTCAACAGTAGTGCAGTGGTCTGAACCAGGCTTTTATGGTGCATGAATCTAGAGTAGACAGATAGACCACTCCAAGCTGCAGGTGTGTTCACTCAGGTAATAATCCAATGACCTCCTCCTGCAAACATTCCACACACACACATTCACCCACATGAGGGAAAAGGGGAAGGAGGGAGGAGGGGAAGAGGGAAGGCTGTCAACTGAGCAGAACTGCAGGTGGAGGGCATGACAAAATTACACAACATTTTTGCTAATTTGGATTGTTTTGTTCAGTTTAAAGTTTGGTATTCACTGATTGCATAGGTTTTCCTTTTGTTTAGGCTAGACATCACATAGCCATTTGCACTTCACAAACCAGAACAGTAGGTTTAGATGTATGCACCCAAACCCATGTCCTTGAATCCTATTTCACCCCAAGACAAAGGTTACAGAACTGTAACTTAATGGTTCTGCCTGCACTGAGACAAAACAACTCAGCAAAGACATTTAACTCCATTTTTGTGCTCTCCATTGGTCAAAGCCTCAACTAATTGCTTATCGGGTCGATAAAGTGTGAAATCAGTTGTTTAGCATACAGAGGGAGAGAAGAAAAGGATAGATGAATGAAAAATGGATTGAGACAAGGAGGAGAAAAAGGTTGGGAATGAGCTGTAATGGCACCATCTTGGTTGCAGATTAGGCCCATAGAAAGACTCTCCCTCAATAGTCGGCCTAATAAAAGACTGCTAAATGAAGACACTGTGGAGCTATATGGAGGGTAATTGAAAAGCAATTACTGCTCTCTCTCTCTCTTCATACCATTAGCACATTTATATAAAAACACTCATTTTATCTACAGATAATAATGTGTCCTCACTCTCACTCTCTCCAATTTGCTCACTTTTTTTTCCCTGATACATGGGATGTTCAACCAGTGTCTTTTTCATTTATCTTGCTCATTCAGTTTGTAAAAGGAAGAGCAGAGTAAAGCGATAGAGGAAAGAAAAGAGGGTCTCACTTCGATACAGACAGATATTTCCCTAGCTTTATGGGTTTTAACTCTACACATTTAAAGTTTTTTGTCATGAAATCTTATAGCTAAATTTATTGGAGAATGTGGCTTATTTGAAACTATTTTGCACCTCAAATCAAATTTTAGAGACATTTTCACAAAATTTATTTATATATCACCTACAGCTAGTGCTGTAGAAGCATGTGAGATTCACATAAGCATAGCTCTGGTCACGGACTTTACACATTGGAATTTTTAGGTCTTCTGAAAAAGCGCTGGCTCTCACAACCCCCATCCAGTGTTTATTATGCTGGAGATGCAAAGCGAGACATACATTTTTTAACGTATGGTCTGATGCTATTTAAATTACTTTCAGAGAAATCCTTGTGTGCTGCCGGTTTTTTAACAGCAAACTTGTAAATTAATTTTAGAAGTAATTTCAAGCCTGAAACCTTTTTAAAAACTGGGGGAGAAAATGAGAAAGCTGTGGTTGAACCACTTTAGAACAACAACATTTAGTTTTGAGTGATTTTCTGTTTTCAAAGTTGACATTAAAATATTTCTAGCTTTATAAAGCTGCACTGGATGATTTATTTTGTTTAGTTTTGTGTGTGACCATTCTGGTATATACTCCATAATAAGCACAAAGTCACACATTTGAAATATAACTTACTAGTAACATCTTAGCAAATTATTGTCTGCATGCAACCCCAACGGATACACAGCGACAGTAGCCTTTATTCAGAGTCATGTTTCTGTCCACCTTTTGAGATCAATATCAGCTTGAGTTTTGTTAGAATTAGATAGATTTAGCACTGCTGCACTGTCTGTAGAGCCATCCTAGAACTTGTCCACTAGTCACGTTTTTGGCTCTGGTTTGGTCTCCACCTTGCTCTTTAGCTACTTAATGCTCCCATATGGAACTACCTATTGTTTCATATGAGGGCTCCATGAAATTGCTGAAAATGTAAAGACTTTCTTGAATTCTCGAAGTTGAACAATTAGAACCTGTTTGTTATAGCCATCATCTGGCAGTTGTCACATCATTCCGATCCTTACCCCCAACTGGTTGAGGCAAATCACCACCCACCCTGAGCCTGGTTCTCTCAAAATGTATACATTAACTGTTTGTCTGCTGTTTGTCAGTGGTGAAGAGAGTGAAGCTAAAAAGTTCTTTTAGGGCTACACTTGCATAATAATAGTTGTTTCATCCATTGTGTATGCAAAGTAGCTGATTAGTGCAGCTTTAAACCCACTTGCCATGCAGATTTGTTACCATGCAAAGGAAAAAAACCTACATATTATTCTTGCTTTTAATGTTCATCTTATGAACTGTACACACAACTGAAAAATCAAGAGATGTGAATGGAAAAGGGTTTAACTGTGTGCTATTTGAATTTTGTAAGAATGGCAAAGCCTTGAACTCACAGAGATACAGAGCTATCCATATCATTTAGATTGTTCAGACTGTTAACACTTAGAAGTACAACAGCGGCGTGAGGTTTGATTCAAGTCCCCTCGCCCTGTCTCCAGTCCTCTGAAGTATCATTAATTATACGTGCAGACGTTTCCTTAGGCATTCCAGGCACAGCATGTGTTGCTTCAAACAGAAGCCTGCTCACATCAATTTCATTACTAAGTTGGTTTTCTGAGGAGTTATCAAAGATCTTCAGTTCGCTTTGGGTTATTGTGTCCTTGCTGACTCTCTTCCTGCTACATTAGAAGTCAGTGTAGCTTGCCAGCCCTTCTCATCTTATTCCTTCTCCTCATCGCAACATCTTGTCTCCTCCTCCTTCCTCTCTTTTTTTCTCTTCCCCTGTAATTCTTTTTTTCATTGCCCACAGTAATGTCCCTCTTTGTCTTTGTCTCCCTCTTCCTCTTTTCAAGTTTCCCCAAGAGTTTTTCATACTCTCTGGGCACAAATGCTGCTGGTCCTTCTCTGTTCTCTTCTTCCTGCTACACGGCAGCAATCACATCTCTCTCCGTTACACTGTTTACACCCGAAAAGGTTTAATTTAAGATGTCGTCTGTGTATCATGCTTCCATAGACATGGAAAATTAATGTGAAACCCTTCTAAAACAGTGACAGGGATTTGAAATTGCTGAAAATGTAAAGCTGTTCTTGAATTCTTGAAGTTAAACAATTAGATTCTGTTTGATGTACCCATTATCTGGAGCTATATTCACTTGTCGTTCTGTTCTTCAGCCTTATTCCTGAAGGAGATTACATTTAGCCTGATAGTTTGATGAGCACAAACGAACTTCATCAACCCAAAAGACATTTTTCTCAAAAAGAAAAAAACAAGCTACGGCACGAGCTTATTTTTATCAACATTTCATTATTTTGTAATTAATTAATCATTTGGAAAACATTGTATTATTTGGTAAATACTTGTTCCAAATCTTGAAACTGATATAGAAATAAGTGCAGGTGATTTTTAAGCATTTTTGTTCGGGACACGCCCAAAACTGAAGCCATGGTTGTAAAAACTGTTATCAAAATCAACACAAAAACAACAGAACTTGTACTCTAAGTTTTCTGATTAAAGCAAAGATAGTTTTGGTCTGCTTGGAGTTTTTTGTGTATACACCTCTGTCTCCATCCAGTCCCTTCCTTTTTCCCCATCTGCTCTCCCTCTCCCTCTCGTTCTGACCCGAAGTGTAACATAACAGAGGCAACAGGGGCCTGACCTGATTTTCTTTTATTGCATTGTAATACTGCCAAGTCCCAGAGAGCCATCTCCTGTATTACCATGTCATCACTTATTCATGAAAGTCTCCAAACACAGTGCCTGGATCTACAGCCACACTAGTCCTGCATCCTAAATCACACTCCCAAATTCACTCTCTCTCTTTCTCTCACATGCACACACACACACACACACACACACATAACAGTTGCCTCATGGGCATAGGTTCATGACACAACAGGTGAATTCTGCACATTGTATACAGTATACTTATCAACAGCAGACATACTACCGTTTTGGTTCCTACAAACAGAGTTAGAGCTGCTCTGGAGACAGTGAAAATCTTTCTGCCTGAGGTAAAATTCAGTAAATGGAGCCAAAGAAGCTCTTGGAGTGCAGGTAAATGATGAGAATAAAAACAACAGATAACACTGTTAGTAGTGCTGAAAATGAGTGGAAATGATGCAGATTTTGAAAATATGGTATATGGCGATGATGATAGTGATGATGATCAATGATAATGATGATAGTGAAAGTCAAGGTTGATGAAGGTGAATCATGATGATAACAATAATGTTGATGAAGGTAAATGATGATGATGATGATATTGCTGATAGTGGTTATGGTAAATGAGAGTTAATGATGACGCTGTGATGAATGATGATTCTGCTGGGGTAGATGTTGTCATGGAGGACATGATGGATAATGTGCTGATTGCTGATGCAATGATAAATGATGAGGAGGATGATAATGATAAATGATGATGATGTAAGACTATAATGATAAAGTATAAGGATAAAAATGGAAATGATGATGATGAGGATAGGGTGGTGATGGGTCACGACAATGTTGACAGTGTAGATGACTACAATATCATTTATCATCATTACATTGTCAGACAGTCATGATTATAAAGATGAATGAACAGGATAAGTAATGATACTGATGCTGCAGGTGGATGTGAGTGTGACTGATGACATGATGATCAAGATGAATGTAACGATTATGATAATACGACTGACATATGTATGTGTATATATGGTGGATGTCCTGATAATGAGTGCAGTTATGATGATAATGATTATCCATCCATCCATTATCTATACACCGCTTAATCCGCATTAGGGTCATGGGGGGCTGGAGCCCATCCCCAGCCGACCCAGGGTGAAGGCAGGGGACACCCTGGACAGGTCGCCAGTCTATCACAGGGCTGCATATACAGACAAACAGTTACACTCACATTCACACCTATGGACAATTTAGAGTTACCAATTAACCTCAGCATGTTTTTGGACTATCGGAGTACCTGGAGAAAACCCACGCATGCACAGGAAAAGCATGCAAACTCTATGCCAAAAGATCCTGGGAAGGCTGGGACGCAAACCGGGGATCTTCTAGCTGCAAGGCGAAAGTGCAAACCACCAAGCCACTGTGCAGCCCCATGATAATGATTATGATGATGAAAAAGGAGATAGAAACAATAAGTCTCACTGCACTCCCAATAATGTTCAAATTCATGACATAAGGAGGAGAAAAACATATAGTCACTGACAAAAGATGTCTTGGATCTCCTTGTCTACTTACAGTGATAAACAGTGCGTATGCTCCTTGTTTTGGAATGTTTGCTTTTCCCTTGAAACTTACTTTAATGCCACGTCTTCTTCTGACTGACAATACTAATATTAGTTTTTGTTTTCTTCCTCATCCTATAATCTTTATGAATACTATGATTATTTCACAATTACGGTAGTGTTTTTAAAATTGGACACCAACTCCGAGGATTTGTTACAAACTATTTACAGAAGGGTGAATTAGAGCTATCATTCTAGAGTGGGTACTGGAAGTGGAATCATTATAGAACATCAGTTCGCACACCTGCAGTGTGTAAAGATGAAGATAGGTTTTCTCATTGGGTATTAGTTGGCTTTCAGTCTGCTGGAATGTTTTACAGCGTAAATGAGAGGCATGGTAATTTGAAGCTATTGGTCTTGGAAAATCCTGTAAAAGAATAGAGACTGGGATAACTGACCTGGAGTGCACTGGTGTCGGAGTCAGCAAAAGAGGACCTGAGACTGCGACCATAAGAGTAACAGGGACACAGTCTGTACAGGAATAAGTTGGATTGGAGCAAGCTGACCTTTAATAGCAGCTCGAAGGAAAAGGGAAAGAACAGAATGAAAGGACATGTGGTATCAACACAGGCCTCAGACTCCCCATCCACTCCATCTGGATCTTTTCTCCGCTCTCATTCTCTCATTGTTTCTACTTCAAATGGTTGTGGTACCATTTGGGTTATTAAAATGGCTCTTCTGTCTTCTTTAATGATGCCTGAATGTGATTGAGAGGGAAGATGCTGCAGATTTTACTGCAGCTTTATCTTCTGATGAAAACCTTTAAAGCAAGCATCAAAAGGAAAGCAGTTTCAGCTCACCTCCTAAGTCTCTCTGAGCAAGCATGACACAGACAGTCCCTGAGATCACAAACCCCCCCAGCAGAGCCTAAGAGTCATCGTTATACAAAATATAATTTATATAGTTTTAGCACATAATTATGAACAATCTGTGTCTTAAAGTCCCACAAAATATGAGAAACATCCATTCCATTAATTCTGTCTTCCTCTACGGATTAGAAAGTGTGTCTCTGAATGAGCAGTTCAGGTTTGAGACTTGCTGAGATAACAAGATGTGGAATGCTCCCAGCTGGCTCCTCGTCCTCTTCCACCGAGTGAACAAAGTAGATACAGAGGTGCATTACAGCCCTCTTGTAAAATTGTGAGAGCTATGAAACTGAACCTTTAAAAAGGAGGGTGGGGAGGAGGGGCAGATTAGCGGATCTTTAGAGGCTGGTGTAGCAGTGATGTGGTGAGCGTGGAGCAGGCAGAATGAATGAACGCTGCCTTAGAACTTAGAACTGAACTTCAGTAGAAAATGATTGGACAGAAAAGGGCCTCGTGATGCCTGGACTCCATGCCTGTTGTAACTAGTGTGAAGCTCCATAAGCCATATTTTGCTTGAGGTTTGTAATGGCCAGTCCACAATAGCCAACATTATTGTTTATTACTTAAAAATAACACAATTCGGGGTCAAAGTACTGCATCCTGATGATTTTCATTATTAAAGTTAAAGCTTAATATGGCTTCAACATTGTTTGTGTGCATGTTTAACATGTCTTTAATTTAGAAAACACAAAAACTTACAGCACACTAAATTACTGTTTGTCTGGAAATGTCACATCACTCTGTGTAAGTATCCAGCTTGGAAATTAAGGCTAAATTGAAGGAGAGGAAAAGCGAAAGGTATACATTGTGGTTGTCTTTGCCTCAGTTCCCTTTTGCCGTATGAAGCTACATATCTCCCTGTTGGTTGCCCAGCTAATTGTTCCACGAGTCAAAAGGTCCCAATCTATGAGCTTCAGGATTAATAAACAGAGCGTGTCAGATTAGAATACACTGAATCGTTTCCTCCTAAAGTTCCTTGCCTAATTTCCTGAAAGCATTGAAAAGGTTAAGATGATATAAAGTTACTTCAAGAAACATTTCTAAACTAGTTCCTATTAGGGCTTTAACTGAAGGCGCTGAAGTCAGGACTTTGGGGAGACCAGTCTTAGACCTTAATTCTAAAGCCTGTTTTAACCATTTGTCCATTGTCTCGTAAGTCCATCCAGCTCCTTCTAATCCATTGCAGACCTGCTTTTTGGTGGTTCTTGGGTGACTCTCGATCATCCTGACTAACTGTCAGCGGTTGGTGGTAGTCACTGTTTTCTATCTGATCGTAGCAGTGGCACAACTGTACCATGCACCTCATTCTTACAAACATCTGTTTGAACAGATGCTTTGGGGAGCTGTAGTTGCTTTAAAGTGAGTCAAAATGACTTTCCTGACTTTTTCAAGTCAATGTTTTGTTTTTTCAGATCTTTGCTGAACTCCTCACACTTTCTAACTATATTGTTTGTGCTATGACAGTCTAATAAGTGTTTCAAATGGTCCTATTTAAATTGGCTCAGAGGAGTCAGCAGCTGTACTCAATCATAATCACTCATGAGAAGTTTAGAGGTCACCACCAAGAAAATTTGATTAACACAGCTTTCTGCACCACCAAAACTAACAATTCAAGTTGCTGTATGTATGGTTTTGACCCAGAAGATTTTGGCATAACTCCAGAAAAAGTATAAGAAATCTATGAAAGAACTGAAATGCATACATATGTATACATATAAGTATATATATATATATATGTATATACACACACACATATGTATATACACACACACATATGTATATATATGCTTTAGGGCTATATTAGGGCTGGGGCTTTGACGTGTTAATTCCGATTAATTAATTACAGAAAAAATAACGTGTTTAAAAATTAACGCATTTAATAGCTCCTTCCTGAGCTCCCTTTTTTCTGGAACACCGTTGCACACTGATGCACACTGCAACCCGCAAGGCGGCTACAATGCACCTAAATGTGTCGGACCTCCACTGCCCGCACCAAATTTGCATAAAGCAGAAGTCAAGTCTATTTTATGCAAATGAGCTCCTGGCAAAGATTTCCCCCTCTGTGAATCCACATGCTTCCGCCACGACTGTATGTGGCTCCTTCAGCTTTTGGTAAGCAGGTGTCCTGAGGCTGCTCTCTGATTGGTTGCTTCAGATTGTCCATGGGGTAGCAGCTCCCTGCAAAATTAATTAGTATGGACAGTAAACTCACATCAAACTCAGTATTATGGTTTTAATGGTAATGAACTGAGCTGTGGTGGTGTTTCAGCACAGTGTTCCGGTCATACGTGGTTATGTCACCAGTCAAATGGTTTATTACAGTTACATTCAGACTAGCATTCTTCCTGTAGTGATTGGCAATTATCAGTTTGTTTAATATCAACCTAACCACAGCTCTGTGATCAATCAATATTAAACTGGCTTACCCCAGGGACATGAATTATTAAATTCAGCAAGCTGAATATTATAAACAGTTTACTTCACATTTAACTTTGTTGTCACACTGGACAACTTCAAGTACAAAGTTTTGTTTTTTTTGCCTTACAGCACTTTGTGATCAATGTGTTTCTAATTAACTTTCACTTTAAAGTGCATTCAGAATCATCAGCATTAAGAAGCTCTAAGCAGCATTCACGTGCACTCACTCTGAGCGCCTTCAAATGTTTTTGGAAAGCCCTTTTAACCTCTGAGACTGACTGTTATCAATAAAGAATGTCCTGTTCAAACCTCTCCTAATCTTATGCCCTCCCTGGTCACCATGGAAACAGTTGTATTATTCCCAAACTGAGTCCTGTTGGACATTCAGACAAGATTTAATTAATTAATCAAACAGCCTTATGCATATTTATATAAATGTCTTCAACCATTACATATCAGGAACAGAGAAGTGAAAAATAAATAAAAAAATAAACAAACAAAAAATTAAAAGCTCCCAGAATAGTCTAAATGTGTCTTGACATTGATTCTCCAAGTCTCTGGAACTCGACCAGAAGGATGGAATTCCATTCTTCCAAAATACATTTCCTCATTTGGTGTTTTGATGATTATGCTGGAGAGTGCTGTCTAACACACAAGTCCACAATCTCTCATAAGTGTTCAGCTGAGATTATCAAATCATTCACAACCTCCTGCCCTATAAACACAGGCATCATCATCCTGGAAGAGAGAACTTCCATTAGGACAGAAATGTTTCATCATGGGATAAAGGTGATCATTCAGAACAGCTTTGTGTTGTTTGCAGGGACAATTCAATCTAAGGGAACACATGGACCCAAACTATGGCAACAAAATCTCCCCACAGCTTAGCAGAGCCACTGCGTCCACACTGTCAGGGTCAAGGGGTTCAGTTTTTTTGTCATCTGTATAGCAAAGAGCTCCAACCTTAACCCAAATCAACACTGCCACCTGTTGGTCCACTGGTGTAAGTACTCTGACTCAAGATTGGCATGCAATACATTAAAGTAATCCAACAGTGTTGTTTTTTTGGCTATGTTGCACATTTTATAATTACAGTGTTATCTGTCATAAGTTCCTTGATTTACATTTTGATTATGGATAATCTTTGTCTGGGTGTCACCATGAAAGGCACAGACTCAGGAGGGAACAGAATCACTGTGTGGCGAGCTGCAAGCAGAAATATGAGAGCTTTGGAGGATGCATGTGTGATAATGAGTGGGTTTTATTTGGGGGGGATGCATGTTAAAATTTGGCTACATGAGATACGGAGTATGACGACAAGAAATTACCAAACCAATACATACCAATTCAAGGTTTCACATAGGAGGGACCTTCTATCATTTGCTTTCTTCCATTACCTCTTGTGTTTTAAGTAGATGTGTGTGTATTTGCTGACTGCTGTGCCTGCCAAAGCCTGTCCAGGTCGAGCAAACATGTACTTGTTGAGGAATATTAGAGAGCAGCTGGGGAAATAGGAAGCAGTCTTTTAAAAAAGAGAAGAGAGCGTGAGAGCAAGCAGCAGAGGCAGTGGAGCTCCCCAGGAATTATTGAGGCGCGTCTGTCGGTTTGCGCCTGCATCCTAAATAATGGATGAGATCCTCCAGTGAGATAAAACCAAAATTCCGTGCCGTTACAAGGACATAGACTGCAGTGAATACTAACTACCCCTGTGCACTTTCATTTCATTTACTGTGTGATCATGCAGGGCCCTCCTTGCTATCCAACTGCCAGGTGCTCATAGAGTTGTGTGTATCATCACCTGCATAGTGTACGAAATCTTCTGCAATCTTAATGAGCTGGCTGCTGCTCCCACTGTCACATAATAAGTGGGTGTTTTCATTCTTCATGTTTCTCTAATATATATCAAAGTTCAAGATCAAGTTGCTTGGGTCTTGATGTGCAGATTCCATTCACATTCACTGACTGTGAGACTGTACTGTGTCTGTAATGGATAAAGCATGGTTGTGCTTGATTTGTGTTAAAACAAAACTGAGAGAGCTATATAGTCAATAGAGTAGATGTTACTGATTAATTGTCATGAGGGTGTTTTTGATTCTGTCAGGGAGAATGAAAAAGGTAGTTTTGCTGGTGTTTTTCAGATCTCAACCTGCACCGTTTCATCACTATCCATTATTTGCGTCAGGCTCCCTAATTGTGCACTCAAAAGCCCCAAGCAAATAAATACAAATTGTTTGAGTGCACCTGTTTTGACTGAGCAGACCTATAGAGCTGGGGCACAGCTTTAGGCCTCATTCAGTTTTTCATTTTAAAAATCTGAAAAAAATCTATTTTACTGTGAAGGCTTTCTTGAGTGTGAACCATCTGGAGTCTTTGACATACAGTGAAACACTGGCAAATGCATCCAAAATACTTTCTTTGCTTTGAATGGCATTCAGATCTCACTTTGTGATTTTACAATTTGTGGTGCTGATTTAAATTATTTTGTCACATTGCTTGTGTAATGGTAACAGTAGCAAGACACTATTAGCACCTGTTTTTGGTGATCACTGATTAATACTGTGATCACTGTTACCATATTTATTACAATTACTCATTTATTTTAAAGTCAACATCTTTTTGCTGTACTTTCACATTTAAAAAAACAAGGCTCTGCTTTCCATTCCATGTTGTGCTACATTCCTGTTGATGTACAAATCTGGATCAAAATCAGAAACATACCATCTAATAGTTACTCTGGATGCCATTGCCTTGGCCTCCCATTCTAGCTACAGGAAACCTTGAGGTATGTTTGACCAGCATATGTACTTTAACTTGCACATAAAAAAAAATGTCTGTTCTTTCATCTACATAATATTGTAAAAATCAGGAGCATCTTGCCTCAGAGAGATGCTGGGAAACTAGTCCATGCATTTATAATTTCTAGGCTGTTGTAATTCCTTATCAGAATGTCCCAATAATTCTCTTAAAACCTCCAGCCAATACAAAATGCCGCAGCCAGAGTTCTGACAGGAACCAGTAAGAGGGATCACATTTCTCCTGAATTGTATTAACTTCTCTTCATTGGCTCCTTCCCACTGTTGCCAACTGGTTGCTCAAAGGGAATCCAAATGGAACTTTCGATTGTTGCTTTCTCTGTTTAAAATTTGTAAAGTCTTCACCATACTATGTAAATGTTATGAGATATGTTGTAAATTGCCGCTGTATAAACAAAATTGAATTGAACTAATCAACTGTATTTATTAAATTTCATTTATTTTTTTATGAATGCATTCAACCTTTCTTTAGCCAGATGGCGGAACATGTTCTCTTTCTCCAGGGAGTAATGATTAAGACGACAGCACAATCAGTTTCACATTATTAACAAGAAAAGCACTCAGAGAGCACAGTTGTATAATTTCCAATTGATACGTCCTGATAAGATTGAAGCAGTGGATTTGTAGTAGGATCGCAATCATGTGATCATCAGCAGGCAGCTGGAGTAGCGTTCATTTGTTGTCTTAGTTACAGTGACGCCGTGCTACGGAAATCTTTAACAAATCCGTGGACCCAGACTATAAGCTGCATCACAGCCAAAATTTAATGAGGTGGTCCTTGTGTCATTACTGACCCTCCCTGAAAATTTCATCCCAATCCGTTACTCCGTTTTTGAGTAATGTTGCGCACAGACAGGCGGATTCACAGATTAACAGACGAACGTACGCTGATCGTCACATAACTCCACCACGTTCCTTGGCGGAGTAACAGGAAGTTGACATACTAAAACAGAACAGTAACAGTAACTGACCAGAGGTGTACAGGCCAAACCAGTGACATATTCTACCGCAAAGAATTGTGTAAAACAGCAACGTGCTTCCTTCAAAGCAAGACTTTTAAAAGCTATTCACATAAGAGGGTGTCTGTAAGGTGAAGTTGCAATTCGACCCCTTTCAAAACTTAAGTGGTGTTAGTTGTAAATTACGCAATGGAAAAACATAGTTCATTTTAATTCAGTTTTATTTACATAGCGCAGATTCACAACATATGTCATCTCACATCACTTTGCATAATAAGGTACAGCTCTTATGAATTATAAGCAGAGAAGTTGTCAGGAGACTGAATTGGAGAAACACACATGCAACCTCACAATTGCAGCCTCACACTTTCAAACTACCAGTAATACAGCTTCATAGGATGTGGTAATGTAGTGAAAGACTTTATATAAATCATTTTCAAACAGCCTCTGAATAACTTTTTCATGTTTCCCTCATATTACAAGTGTGATACAAAGCAGCATGTGTTGATATAACTATAGTGTTGAATTTGTCTGGTTTATCCTCCACTAAATCTCTCTTTGCAGGGCTGAGTCTTGACAGGACAACACCAGGCAACCTGTCATCCCACATTTGTTTTGACAGTTTTGAGCCTGTGATTGAATACACTATCAACAAAAACAGACAGATCGAGAAATACATCTATGAAGTTGACGAGAGAGAGAAAAAAAACTGTGCAGTGGTTCAGTGGTAGAGAAGACCGATTATCAGCCTGGTTGATTATTGTAGCTGATAATTGTCATTTTCCATATTATTGGTATTGGTAAAATTACTGGTTGATCATTGATTAATTAAATGTGTTACTTCAGGTCTGAAGCAGCATCCTCACTCTGCCTACAGTCACTTGTGGTCTCAGAAATGACTCTCAAGCAATGACTGCAAAAAGTGAAGAAGAAACAAACCAGGAAATTCGCTACGCTCACAGTGGCTAAGGCACTGCTAACAGCTAGCAGCTAAACTAGATGGCCGCCCCAAATTACCCTGAAACAGAGTCTGGGTAACAATAATTATTAATGCTTTAGGATATGGACCTTAATTTGCAATAAATATGATAGGACAGGGAAACAAAACAGAGAACAACAACAGACACAATTGCAGGAGACAAACTGAGAATCTCAGTCGAGAGAATCCTGATCTAGTCTATTTTTATTTTACACATTCAGTTACAGGACACCTTTTTAATGAAGGTTCTCTATCACACACTATCAAAATATTACACGCAGTGTACGCTACCAGTCAAAAGTTTTAGAATGCCCCATTTTTCCAGTTTTTTTATTGAAATTCAAGTAGTTCAAGTCCAACAAATAGCTTGAAATTGTACAAATGTAAATGGTGAACTGCCAAAGGATAAAAAAAACAGTAAGGATACCCAAAACTAAAAAAAAAAAAAAAAAAAAAAAAAAAAGCACATTTCCGAATTATACAAAAAGGCCTTTTTCAGGGAACAAGAAATGGGTTAACAACTTAAAGTAGTTCCGCAGCAATGGAGGTTGAAGTCTTGAAAGTTGGTGCTACCCAATCCTACAGGTGTCCCAACTTTTCTTGATTACTTACAACCCCCACTGTTTCACATGAAAGTAGTGTTGAAACACCGTGGCACCATAACCTGACGGGCATTATTTGAACAGTGTTGTACTGCAGAAAGTAGTGTGTTGCTATCAAAATGGTGAGGAAAAGGCAATTAACAATAGAAGAGAGACAGAACACTTAAAAATGTAAGTCTTTCCTGCAGATAAATTGCAAAGAAAGTCCAGGTGTCAGTGAGTACAGTTTTCTTCACCATCAAACAGCACTCAGAAACTGAGGGAAATCTGACAGGAAGAGGTCTGGAAGACCCAAAGCCACAACAGAATCAAAAGACAAGTTTCTGAGAGTCTACAGTTTGCGTTTTAGGCGGCTCACACAAGACTTGGATTTGAAGGTATGACAGGTCGAGTCGCAACAAGAAAGTCATTGCTAAGATGTCAGACTAACAAAAAGCAGCTTACCTGGGCCATGAAACACCGCCAAAACTGGAAGAAGGTATTATGGACTGATGAATCAAAATCTGAAATCTTTGCTTCATCATGCAGGATTTTTGTACGCTGTCAAGTAGGCGAAAGGATGGTTCCTCAGTGTGTGATATCAACTGTCAAACATGGAGGAGGAAACGTGATGGTCAGGGGCAGTTTTTTTGCTGCATATGATTTTAGAAAGTGCTGTAAAAGTCTCAGCCGGGGCTATGATCCTAGAGGGGCATTTATGTGACATTTGATTTGTGACGAGGCTTTGATTTGTCTGAGACTAAACAGTTGTGGAGTTTTGTTTTACTTTAAATATGTGTCAATAAAAAGTATAGTTGTATACCAAAACACCATAAAATACTTTAGATCATTGGAGCCCTATGAGCAAGCAGTCAGGGACGGTTGGAAGGAACCAAAAAATTCCACAGGGATGTTTTTGTTTGTTTTGAGATTACAATTATTTTCATTATTTTTTAATTTATGTTTTTGTGTTGTTGTTTTTTGTTTTGTTTTGTTTTTTAATAAAAGGATTGATTTAGTCTCCAAAATCACCTTAAATAATGAAAAGTCTGTTGTTGTTTTTTGGTTTGTTTGTTTGTTTTGAGTTGGGGTTTTTTTGGAGCTTGAGGCCATTTTTTCTTTCAGTCGAAATCCCAGTACTGTTAAATTTACAATGAGAAAAGACTGAAAACATCAAAAGCTCACATTAAAGTAGGTTTAACCAGAAAATGTTAGATTTTCTTGTTTGCTTCAAAACCACACTAAAATGTGTGTTTTCACTGAAGAATTTATACTCAGACGTGCTATACTAGGAGTGTGTGCTTCAGACTTGCTGTTTTATTCAACAGAACCAGATGCTGAGGATGCACAGCCAAATAACCATGCAGTTCTGTTGGAGACATGCCCAAGTTTAGTGAATCAGTAATTACCTAGCCCCCCTTGTGAGTACAACAGCACATGTGCCATCAGTTCCAGCACAGGCAGATATGTGTCTTAGTGCACCTTCCCCTGCTTCTGCCTCCCAGTTTTCTGTCACATCTGCTCTCTTACAAACCAAACACAGACCTACCTCTTATGTAGCGAACGTTTTTGCACATTGTGGTTTATCACAGTGAGCTGCTTCATTATAAGAGCACATTGTGTGATATATCAGTGGCCAAAGTCTCACCCAAGCTTGGATGTTGGGTTAGTGAACCCAGACCAGAAGTGCAGAGGCTGACATGTGGAGATAAAGCTGTAGAGATGAGGAGAAGGCTTGTTGTGCATGAAGCAGAGAGGGAGTTTGTATGTCCTAGCCCTTTTTCTTTTTAATTTGGTTTACATTTGGGCAGGGGTGGAAGAGACATTAGATTTCCTCAATGTGTTGTTAGATACAACAGGAGTGAATTTTTGTGGTGCAGAGGATGTGCCAAAATTGGGTGTAATGAGATGTCAGTGGAGCTTCTATCCATCTTAAAGCCAGCAAAAGATTTAGCTACTGACAGGCCAGTGGTGGTATAAAGGTGACAGGCAGTGGAAACTGAAAGACCAGCATTCTATTTTCCGTTTTTCATAATGCAATTCAATTCAGTTCACTTCAATTCTATTCTATTCAGTTCAGTTGAATTCAGTTTTATTTATACAGCGACAATCCACAACACATCATCTCATAGCACTTCACATAGTAACAAGCTGAACAACACTGTCACGAGAAGTTAATTTGCCTTCTATTTAAGCACCAGGATTATAAGAACCTGAATAACCTGAATGGGCAGCACTGTAGTCACCTCACAGCTCAACGGTCCTATGGTCAAACCTCAGCCTGGGGTCTTTCAGTGTGGAGTTTACCACATAGCTACCACACTGTCCTCGCTTTTTTCTGCTGTGGGCAAGAAAATATATATAATTTGAATATTACGAAAAAAAATAAATAAAATGTGCCTTCAGACTTGTCATTGTAAGTGTCAAAACAAAACAACTGACAGGTTCAAATTTGCAGAACATCAGCTTTTAAAATCTACAAGCTTACATTAAAAGAAGAAAAAACATGCTGTCTGTGAAACAAACCTCTTGTTACAAGGAGACAGGGACTATGGGGCTGGTTAAATCAGAGTTCAATGAAATAAATTATGTTCTGTTGGTTAATAAAAAATTGTGAAAAGAACATTAGCAACAACAAACCATTATTGGAAAAGCAAAGCAGCAGTACAGTTTATTGTGAATCGCACTGACAGTAAGGGACTCCCCTTGGTGCACAACCAGGAACTGCAGCTAATCAAAAATTCATCTCTAGAGATTTTTCTGGAGCTTGTGCCGCCTGGGAAAGCCTACCCT
Source organism: Amphiprion clarkii (assembly GCA_027123335.1). Classification (NCBI taxonomy): domain Eukaryota; kingdom Metazoa; phylum Chordata; class Actinopteri; family Pomacentridae; genus Amphiprion; species Amphiprion clarkii. The sequence goes on from CM049586.1 coordinate 14,956,867, forward strand.
CCAACACTACGTTTAAGACAGTTCAGGTCAATTCAGTCCTATTTATACAGTGCTAATTCATAACATATGTTATCTCACAGCACTAAATATAGTCAGGTGAAGACCTTAACATTTTAAAACAGAGAAACAGTGCTTGTTTGTGAAATGAGACGCACTGATAAGTTTCGATTATACTCATGTATGTTAACATGAACTGAGAGTTGAAAGCATCTTCAGCAGCTATCAGTTATCCAATCACTGCATTAAGCATGTCTTTTGTCGAACAGGTTAGTAGCCATGCATGCTGCAACACACCTCTCTGCTACAGATATGTGTAGCTGTATGTCACTAACTCCTCTTGAAAATGTTGCTTCCTGGGGTTTTGTCCTTGGGATCTGAATGCACTGTACATAGCGCTGTTTATACAGCAACTCATCCACACTTCTCTCGTCTCTCTCTGACCCAATAGCTACCAGACTGACCAGCCTCCACACATTGCAGCTGCCAAATATCATCTTAAGTGGTTACAATAGGACTGGGAGTTGCTGACGTGCAAAAAAAGGTACAGCATTTATGAGACAACTTAATAACCTCATCCCACTATCTCTATAAAATAAACTCTCTATCCACATCCTGGCCTCCAGTGGAGTCCAGAGGAGTCGCTACGTTGGAGATAGCTATTAGTGCCCCAGCACGGAGCCCTGTAGTGTTCTGGGGTCCAGTAATGGCCCACTTTGAGTCATGGTGGGAGCTTGTCAGGGGGCCTAATGAAGACAAAGGCAGGGTTTGTGGAGTATAGAAGCATGGATGCGGAGGAGCTAATGCTTCATTAATGGAAACCTCTGCTGTCCTTGACAAATTGCAGGGTTGGAGGCAAAGCTTGCACAGTGGGCATGCTGGTGCGTGAATGCAAATGTGCACATACTTTAAGTACAGTATGCTGTACATATAATTTACAATAGCTTTCAAAACTAAACATGCATGCATTTTAGCTTTTATAACTGTAGATGTAAATTTGACTTCTTGTCGAGGACAAGTTAGCATTGTTGCTGGTTATGTAGCATTCATCTGCTGCTTCTACTCAACGGCCAAATACAAAACACAGTGTGTTCCCTAGAGGCTTTAATATTAGTATTTCGAAAATCCCTATGAAACTATGCATGTAAATAAGCAGCAAGAAGACTTTAAAAGTTTACTCTCACAGCCTGTAGTCATGTAACAGTAATCCAACTAGTTCACTGAAAGGGGTTATAATCTCAAGGTGTAATTAACTGTTCTTAAAGATTTGAGAGTTGATAAGCAAAACTTAAAGCTATAGATGGTGGTCTTTAAATATGAAAATACAACATTTTTGATGAGAAAAGGAAAAAAATGTTTTGTTTCTTTTTAAAACTATAATGCGTAATATACTATAACAACACTTCCCTGAGAGCGAGTAACATGAAATGTTTCTCTCATAGTCTGAACCAACAGAAAATTAGCATTGAGATCTACTGTGGAACAAAGAATACAAAGAAAATGCATCCATCCATCCATTATCTATACACTGCCTCATCCTCTGTAGGGTCACAGGGGGGCTGGAGTCTATCCTCATTTATTTAGGGTGAAGGCAAGGGACACCCTGCACAGGTCACCACAAGGCCCATGGCACTACCATGCTGCCCAGTTTACAATACATGTATATTATACAATAATTACAGCTCTGCTATGAGGGGTAAGGCATGTGATCCTTCTTTGGATGCAATGTCATCTACAGCAATATCTTTCCAAATTGAAAGGATCTGTATGGAATGACTGCTCAGACAGCGATGTAATGATCTTTAAGGCATTCATAGTATTCAACGTGTTGATATAGTTTAATTGCTTTTCCTGCAACTCTAAATTATATTTATTCAAAATGCTATCTAAGTCGCAAAGAAATGCCACATCCATAAGTCAGAGCTCTTCATCTGGCACATACCAGATGTTTAGACTGCCTGAGATAGCCCACACAAAATCTCTACAGAAATCTACCACTGTTCAGTCAGTGCACGTTAGTGTGTCGAAGTAACTGTGTTCTGCGGTTGAAGTTGCCCTTGTTAGTTTTGTCTGAAAACAGATGCTGATACTCCAGCTGGAGTGCACTCAGTCTGTTGTTGTCCCCTGCATAAACAGAGCGAGCTCCTTGCAGTATTTCTTTCACTGGATGATCTTTATGCTATATTTGTAGTATTTAACCAGTATGTGGCAATATGTGACCAAAAATCCTGCATAATAGAAATAATACCTACATTATTCATGCAAAAGCAAGAATTCTGCATTCGACTGGTAGGTCACAATCGCATGGAAGGTAAGTGAGAATATGTTTCCTCATAATTTGGATGACGTGACCTTTGAAAAGTAAAATGAGACGTGGCTCTTTTGCCAATTTCGATGTTGTTTTCTACTGTGTCATTCATACAGGATGTACAGAAAAATAGCTGCACTTTGGTATACAGACACACACACACACACACAACACACACACACACAAAATACAATATAATACAAAATACTCCCTTATACCCAATCCCCTCATGTAGGCCTGCAGAGCGATGGAGTGATGGAGGGCTGTAAAAGACTCCACACCATTAGTTTCCTTGATTCCTGCCAAAGAGCCAGGAGGCAGGGTGGGGGTGGGTGTGCTGACAGTACAAGCCGAGTGTCACAACAACATTACAAAGATGTTGGCAGGAAGCATGAGGCACTGTGATCTGACAGGCCCATATCACTCACATTGTCCTCCCTCTAATAGTGCTACAGCGAGGCAGCTGAGGACCCCACCTCACACCACCGCTACGTGGATACATGAGACAGAGCAGCATGGAAATGACGAAAGTACACGGCCAGGTCAGTTGGTCTCCGTAGTCATTTTGCATCTTTTTGTGGACGTTTTGCCTTTCTGTGGTTATTTTGTGTCTTTGGGGGTTTTATAGTTGTTCTTGCATGTGGATGTCTATTTCTGGTGAGTGTGTGTGTTTGTGGCTTTTTTTGTACTTTCTCCTTGATCATTTTGTGTCTTTTGCCATTAAGCATTTTATACGGATCTTTTTAGTGTCTGTGTAGTAATTATGAGTCTCTGTGGTTGTGCATTTCATTGTGCATGTTTTTCAGGTAACATTGCTTCTCTCTGTACTCTTTTTTATTCTTTCAGCATATGTCTCTGTGGGTTTTGGGAGTTATCTTTACAGTTGTCTAGTGTTTCTCTGTTGTCTTTTTTCACTGTGGCCATCTTTACGTGATTGGTCTGCTTTTGGGGGGGGGTTATTTGGTGTCTTTCTGCTGTCCTTTTATGTGTCTTTGTAGCTGTCCTTTGTGCTTATATTGTATCTCTTTGTAATCTTTTTGAGTTCTTTTTGTAGTACCTTTGTGACTCTCGTTCTCACACTGTTCAGTGGTCTTTTCATGTGCAATACACATATCCTCACACATTGTTTACAGCCTTCACCTGAAGAGTCTGGTAGATCTGAAGGTAATATAGTGGCAATAAATACTGCTATGGTGCTGAAGTGATGAGGCCAAGCTTACAGTGTCGACCCATCACCATATATCCTGTCTCTCAGCAGTACATCTGTCATCGTCTTCTCCTGTCGTACTCATAAATGAGTTTGATCCATCATTAAAGAATCATGCGCGTGGAAGTGAGGGATGAAAACAATAATTTTATTTCATGCTATTGGGAGTTTGGGCCAAAAATCTACCTGCAACAGCACATCAGAGGTAGGAAGAAGGGAAATGTCATGCTGCCCTTATAAGGCTCAGGCTGCAGCCTCTCTGGATGTCAATTCACTTTCAAAGGAACTGCAAAGAAATTTGATTTCAGGGTGCATCTGTCACTGTAAAAATTTGTTAGCAGAACACAAGATGGTGAATGTGCAGAGACCTTCTCTTGCTAATGCTCTTCTGCCAGACATGGGAGGAAGGAGGCAGGGGGCAGGGCTGCCTGGCATGCTGCCAGACTGCCCTCATGTGGTGCATTAGAGGAACTACAATACTAGGCTTTTTGTTCTTTCATGTTGACTTCCTTCATCTTTTGTTGTGGATGTTGAGTATAGCAGAGTGTGGCAGTATTTCATAAGTTAGAATTTATTTTCAGAAGAATCAGATGTCCTTTAGTGGAGCAGATAGAAATGGAGTTCATTATCATTCTCTCTGGGGCAACTCCCCAAAATTATAAAATAAATCATAAAAAAGCCAGACTGGAATTTACCAAACTGCATGTTGACAAGCCACAAAGCTTCTGGGAGAATGTCCTATGGACAGACGAGACAAAACTGGAACTTTTTGGAAAGGCACATCAGCTCTATGTTCACAGACGCAAAAATGAAGCATATCAAGAAAAGAACACTGTCCCTACTGTGAAACATGGAGGAGGCTCTGTTATGTTCTGGGGCTGCTTTGCTGCATCTGGCACAGGGTGTCTTGAATCTGTGCAGGGTACAATGAAATCTCATAACTATCTAGGTATTCTAGAAAGAAATGTGCTGCCCAGTGTCAAAAAGCTTGGTCTCAGTGGCAGGTCATGGGTCTTGCAACAGGATAATGAGTCAAAACACGCAGCTAAAAACAGCCAGGAATGGCTAAGAGGAAAACATTGGACTATTCTGAAGTGGCCTTCTATGAGCCCTGATCTAAATCCTATTGAACATCTGTGGAAGGAGCTGAAACATGCCGTCTGGAGAAGGCACCCTTCAAACCTGAGACAACTGGAGCAGTCTGCTCATGAGGAGTGGGCCAGAATACCTGCTGAGAGGAGCAGAAGTCTCACTGACAGTTACAGAAATCGTTTGATTGCAGTGATTGCCTCAAAAGGTTGTGCAACAAAATATTAAGTTAAGAGTACCATCATTTTTGTCCAGGCCTGTTTCATGAGTTTATTTTTTTTAAATAATTCTGTTAAACCACTGTTCAAAAGCAATGTCTGATTTTCATTGGTTAATTTTCATAGAATTTTTGTTTATTATTACTTTTGTCAGATTAAAATTATTTCTGTGACCATCGTGGGTTTTTCTTTCATTAACCGAGGGGTACCAACAATTTTGTCCATGTCTGTATGTCACGTCCTCCACCTCTAATCATGTCGATACAGCAAGGATCCCGCAGTGTGAGTATGCTGTGGAGTTCTGCACTGTGGCAGCGGAGAGTGGCTGGAATGACAAGGCCCTACGGGGAGCCTTCTATAACAAGAATCCCTTAAGGATGAGAGTGAGATTGAGAGGAGATTTCCAGCATGGATCAAATAATTGCCCTCACTATCAAGATTAATAATCGACTACGAGAACGAACATGGGAGTGAAATCAGCACTCCAACTACGGACATTCTAGACCCCCTACATTCACAAAGGCCTCCCTGTCTCGCCTCCTTAACCAGAAGCTGAACCCATGCAGCTAGGTCATGTTCAGTTGACATCCCAAGAGAAGTAACATCGTCGAGATTCCAACCTCCGCTTATACTGCGGCAAATCTGGCCATTACATTGCCTCCTGTCCACTTTGGCCAGCAAAAGGACCAGCTCACCTATAACTAGGAGACTACTGGTGAGCTGCAAGACCACTACATCCCCTCATCAGTTACAACGAGCTGCTACACTATGTTGGCAATTCCAGTCCATTCCTGCCCAGGCCTTGATTGACTCTGGAGCTGAAGAAAGCTTTCTGGACAGCCAACTAGCCAATCAACTTGGCATTTCAACTGTGCTACTCGACCCACCTCTTGAAGCCCGAGCCTTAAACAGACTACGCCTGGCCCAGGTACTCCAAAAGACTGTTCCAGTATTCCTGATCCTGGCTGGAAACCACCAAGAATGTAATCAGCTGCATTTTTTGTCATGTTCAATGTATTTTTCAAGTAATATACCTTTTCGATAGATAGATAGATAGATAGATAGATAGATAGATAGATAGATAGATAGATAGATAGATAGATAGATAGATAGATAGATAGATAGATAGATAGATAGATAGATAGATAGATAGATAGATAGATAGATAGACCTGCATACATACACATCCACAAACAGCAGAGGAGAGGAAAGGAAATTACACACAAGTGGTAATGATTCTGTCCCTTATCAATAATTTATTATTGACAACACTATATTTTCTTATCAAAGAAAATATAGTGTTGTTTTGAAATTTGGGGGGTTTTATCATATACTTTTTGTCTGTTTAAAACTGACCATGTTTAGATGTGTTTCTTTTGCTGGTACCAAAGAATGTTTAAGTAATTTTAGCTGGTACCAAAAATTACTCTAAACAATTATTAAAATTGTTGCCAACTGACTTTCTATCAATTGATTAATCAACTAATCCTTTTATTGTAGAGTAGGTTGGGTTCTACGTGTCTGGGGAAATAAGCAAACTAATATTATGTGGGTCAGCATGGGCACAACAATGAAGCTTTTTAATGTGGCCGAGCTGCTAAGTATTTTGGCCATTGGAGGAGTTGTGTGACTACAGAAGGTCATGTGAGTCAGATTGAGATATTCACTTGACCGCAAAACACCATTTTATCTGACGAGAACACATCTGTGGACAAGGCTTAATCAGGTTCCGGTGTGTTGCCTTAAATTATGAATTTAGAAAACTCTGTGTTTTTGTAACAGGGTTCTTGCCCTTTTGGATCCAGGCAGCACTGATAATACAATAACACGATCAGAGGCAATGGAGTGTGGCAGTGTGGACTCATTATAACCTCAGTCCCAGAGCAATCCATGTTATATTGTAGTAATGACTCTCAACAGTGTAATAATCTCCAGTGGGCAGGTGCAGGCTGCAGACATCTACAGACTCCATAAAAATTACTCTAGCTAAAAATGACACTTTTTCGTCAGTGATCTCTGGTGTAAACCTGCACTTTGAACAGTGCAGTGACAGATAAGGCTAGCGGGTAAGGAGTTAAGTGGTTCAGTGCTAGCAAGTGCATGCTTATACTTGTGTGTGGCCTTATCCACAGACCCAGCTTCTGGTTGCAGGGAGGATTGACAGAAACATTGGCTGACTGCCACTTAAAACCTCCAGTATGACACCTGAAATCACCCATTTGTGCGTGTGTGTACGTGTGAGCAATTTGAGGCAATAAACCAAACTTTTTGCCTGGGAGAAATTTTTCTCAGTATCATTTTACATCCAAAGCAATTCCGCAAAACAACTTACCCCCTCTCATGGGTAGGGAGAGCTGCCTCTAAAAGCAAAATAATGACTCTGTATTACGATCCATTACAGCGTAAAGCAGCTACTCGCTTCACATTTTCTGCAAATGATGTTCCCTGCCCTCCCTGTGTTAAGCACAAGAAAGGGCACATTACAAAACTGGCAATGCCAATTATGCCACATCCCCAGTGTGTATCCGCACCACGCAGGAGACCTTCATAGTAAGATGGAAACAGCAGCCACACACACACACACACAGGCATGCAGACACAGGCAAAAGCTGCGCTAACAAGCTTCCTGGAGTAGTGCACTCCACTTAACTGTCAATATTTTCATCCTCCTGAGTGAGAGAGAGAGAGCAAAAAAGGCGTTTTAATCCTGGCCGTAAGCTCTGGTAAAAATAGGAATGGGAGTAGAACACAGGAGATTAGACCATGGGATTAACTCTCCATTTGTCTTCTAAGAGCATCTGCTAGTGGAGGTGCAGGATAGGATAGGAGAGGAGAGGAGAGGAGAGGAGAGGAGAGGAGAGGAGAGGAGAGGAGAGGAGAGGAGAGGAGAGGAGAGGAGAGGAGAGGAGAGGAGAGGAGAGGAGAGGAGAGGAGAGGAGAGGAGAGGAGAGGAGAGGAGAGGAGAGGAGAGGAGAGGAGAGGAGAGGAGAGGTTTTAAAAGTCCCTCTAGTAAATCATTACAGTGAAAAACAAAAATCACAATGAAACCATCATTATCACTGATTATTCTATCCTGTTGATAATATTGAGTTTCTGCATTTTAGTAAGATTTCTTGCCTGAATTTATTTTGGATTTTATTTCCGCAGTTTCCCAGCCTGCTAGTTCCCTGCTACCCCAGAGCTACCTAGCGTTCCAGCTGCTAGCACCCTGTTCACACCACCACCCATTAACTGTTCAGAAGCCGTTCCCCCAGATACCCCCGCCATCTGCATCTCTTCCAGCACTCTGCCCTCCTCTCTGTTGGATAGAGCCCTTGGACTAGACAATCCCTACAATAATCCAACCTGTTTTCCATCTGAAGCTGCTCCCAGGGATTCCAAGGAGGCCTTCCAGGAAGACATGTGGCTCCCGGTGACACCATACCTCACTGTTCCCCTGCCCAACTTGGGAGGTCCCACCAGCCAGAGCCATAGAAGTCCTGCTTCACCAGTCCTGCATCCTGGCCATCTCTGAGTGTGTTAACACTGCCTCACCTGTTCCCGTGAGGGTCGACGCTGCTCCTGAGAGTCTATCCTCCCAAGGCATTTTGCCTTCGTCTCCTCCCAGGCTGACCTCCCGAGGGGTTTCCACCTCATTTGTTGCTGGCCTTCCAAGGGGTTTCACCTCCTTCATCACCAGTCTCCCAAGGGGTTCCGCCTCCTTCGTTTCCAGCCTCCCGAGGGGTTCCACCTCCTTCATCGCTGGCCTAGAGAATGATTTTGAGTAGGATTCCACCTCTGCTGCCATCGGCATCCTGCCTGGCCCTCTGAAGGGCTCCATCTCTGTTGTCACCCTACAGAGCGGTCCTGACTGCCAGGAAATGTGAGCTGGTCAGGTGAGAACTTTTTTTTTTTTTTTTTAATTTGTTGAGTAGAGGTGGAATGGCCCATACACAAGTTTGTATGCAAGTGTAACACTGCTGCTATTGTCAACAGTATCTTTAAATCTTTCACTTTTTGCTCTGAGTGACTGCAAAGCATCAGTGACACGTCAGTGGACCATGGTTGTAAATGAATTTGCAACATTTTGAGTATATGTATGTTTTTAAGCTTGTTTGCAATACCTGTGAGGGCCAATTCTGACTTCAAATCATTGCTGTGAGGACATCAAGATGGTGGTGAGGAGGTTTGCAAGTTTAAAGCACAATTTAACAATTATAACTTGGTTTGAGGGTTTAGGTTAGAATTACATGAAACAGTAAATTGTCTGCACTTTGAAGTGACAGAGATGCAATGCCGGGTGCCTTCTTGGGGATCAATGTCTTGCCCAGAAACACTTTGGCATGTGGAGGGGCAGGGTATCAAGCCACCAGTTTTGCAATTGATAGACACATTGCTTTACCCCCTAAACCACCTTCACAGGGGTATGCAATTTTCTCTCTGACTCTTCTTGTATTAGTTTGATGAAAAAAACTATTTGTGAGTTAACATGAAGGGGTTGAAGTTAGAACAAGTTTAAGTCAGGTAGGTCATGTTTGAAAAACCTCAGCAGAGCACCACGTCAGGGAAGCCAGCAAGGATAGTGTTAGACACCTAGTGGTGGTTGTTAAGGATAAAGAGCTAAGGGGTGCATTATGTCTCACAAATAAGTCAAAACCAATGTGTGTGTGTGTGTGTGTGTGTGTGTGTGTGTGTGTGTGTGTGCGTGTGCGTGTGCGTGTGCGTGTGCGTGTGCGTGTGTGTGTGTGTGTATGATGCTATGTATATATGGTAAATGGTCTGCACTTATATAACGCCTTTCTACCTTCATGATACTCAAAGCATTTTACAATGTTTCCCATTCACACACACATTCACACACCAATGGCGACAAAGTTGCCATGCAAGGTGTCTGTCTGCAATTGGGAGCAACTTGGGGTTCAGTGTTCAAGGACACTTAGGCAGCGAAGGGGCTGTGGATCGAACTGCTGACCAGTGCAATCAATGGACAACCAGTTCTACCACCTGAGTAACAGCCAAAGCTTAAATAGTCCTTTATGCAACCGAAGTGGTGTCAGGTTGAGGCTTTACAAAACTGCATATTTCATCTTCCACAAATCTAAAAATAAGAGTTAATGTCAGGCATCACTCTGCAGGCAGACAATCTTTATCTCTGGGTCTCACTCACAGCTGCTACGACAGCCTTTACTAAAGCCAGAGGCAGCTGGCTGAGAAAGAAAAGGGTAAACTTATGTTTCATTGCAGATTCAATCACCAAAGGAGGATTGGTTTAGGCCATCATAAATCATATTTCATACTACCTAGAAATGAGATTCAGAAATACTCCACATCCACTATACTAAATAGTGAATGTGGGGTGGGATGCTTTACGTAGCAAATGCAGTTCTTCTTGGTCCCAGTGTCATAGGGTGCTTTCAGATCAAATTCATTAATGGTATGCAATGCCAATAGTAAATGTATGACTAGTGTGCTCATGCTATAAAAGCTGTAAGCTGCAGATTTAATCTCATAATTCCCCTTGAAAGCCCCATTTTGTCAACTACAAGCTTGGAGATATGCAGCCTAATGTCACCCAATTTACAGTACTTTTTTAAAACATGTGTACACATGTCTATGTGAGTCAAGTTGTAGAATTTTATTGCATTGGACCTAACCAAGATCCTTAGGGGGAAGCTGGTCTATTATAGTTTGTTTTGTGTGTTGCGTGTTTGTTTGGTTTCGCCCACTTCATGGAGGTGAGGGGTGATACATTCAAAACAGTTTGTCAAAATAATATCTGCACTGATTTTCATGTTAATACAAATACCTGGTATAATAACTTATTATAGAATAAAAAGTCATCAAAACTAAAAGACAAATGGAAAAGACAGAGAAAAAGAAAATACAAAATGGTTAATACAAAGTAATTTGAAAATGGTGTGAAGAGAAAGCAAAAGTAAATGTGAAGTAGATCACTAAGTGGACAAATAATCATATTAAATCATAAATTGTATACACATATCCAAAATAAAAATCTCATAATGCAGCCTAAAGGTGGCACAAGCAAAAAACTCTATGTAAAAATGCATATTAAAACAGCAATTCCTATTTCAGTGACAGAAGTATTGCACAAATACTGACCAAACTGTCAAAAATTAATACTGTTTAAGGAGATCATCCCTCACATTGTGATTTCATTGGCAACCCAGATTCTTCCTCGTCTAACCCACAGAAAACCTACCCAGAAATTAGTCTGATTTTCAGATCCTGTGAGCATTTACGACCCCATCTTCACTCCAGATCTAGACCATCACAACAGGTGCAAGAAACCATTTTGCTCAATCCCACCCCTTACGATGTTTCAATCCCATAGTCTAATCTGATTATTTAATCTGGTTCCTGAAAGTAGAGTTCATTTCCAGCATGTGTTGGAGTTGGACAGAGGCTCTAGGTGGATATACTGTGTGTTCAGGAGACCAGATAGAAAGGTAGCAAGGCCGGCAGTTTAGGAGCATGGCTCAAGCTATGCTATCATGGCAGGGATAGGAAGAGAAATGGAGCAGGAGTTATCTTGAAGGAGGAGTTTGTTTGGAATGTTCTGGAGGTAAAAAGAGTGTCAGAGTGATGAGTCTGAAGCTAGAAATTGAAGGTGTGATGTTCAGTGTTGTTAGATAGGATATGAGCAAGAAGAGAAGGAGAAATTCTGGAGGGAGTTTGATGAAGTGATGCAGAATATCCCCAGAAGTGAGAGAGTGGTTATTGGTCCAGGCTTCGGTGGACATGTTGCTGCAGGCAACAGAGGAGATGAGGAAGTGATGGGCAGGTTTTGTAACCAGGATAGGAACGCAGAAGGACAGATGGTGGTAGACTTTGCAAAAAGGATGAAAATGGCTGTAGTGAATATTTTCTTCCAGAAGAGGGTGACTTATTTACTTGTTTCCTTGTCCCTTATGCCCCTCTCCTCCCGTCCCTCCCACTCCCTCACCCCCTCTACCTCTTCTTTCCCTCTCAACCCATCGGCCAGCGGCAGATGAGTCATCTTATATGAGCCAGTTTCATCTCAAGGTTTCTTCCCATTAAAAGGGAGTTGTTGTTTTTTTTTGCCACTGCCGCCTTAGGGCTTGCTCTGAGGGTTCAGGCATATTGGTTCTGTAAAGCGTCTTGAGACAATTTGAATTGTAATTGGCGCTATGTAAATAAAATTGAATTGAACTGAACTTGTAAGAGTGAAGATTGGAGCACACAGGTAGACTACATCCTGTATAGACAGTATAATCTAAGGAGATCAGTGACTGAAAAGTAATGGTAGGTGAGAGTGTAGCCAGACAGAATAGGATGGTGGTGTGTAGGATTACTCTGGTAGTGAGGAAAATGAAGAGGGTAAAGGCAGAGCTGAGGACAATATGGTTGAAGCTGAAAAAGGAAGAGTGTTGCGTGTTTTTCAGGGAGGAACTGAGACAGGTTTTGGGTGGTCAGGAGGTGCTTCTAAATGACTGGATGACTACAGCTAATGTGATCAAGGAGACAAGTAGGAGAGTGCTTGGTGTATCTTCTGGAAGGAAAGTAGATAAGGAGACTTGGTGGTGGAATGAGGAAGTGCAGGCGTGTGTACGGAGAAAAAGGGTAGCTAAGAAAAAGTGGGACACTGAGAGGACTGAAGAGCATAGACAGGAGTACAGGAAGAGCAGTGTATGGTGAAAGTAGAGGTGGCAAAGGCCAAACAAAGGGCGTATGATGACTTGTATGTTAGGTTGGACAGTAAGAAGGGAGAGGCTGATTTATACAAGTTGATGAGACAGAGAGATAGAGATGGGAAAGACATGCAGCATGTTAGGGTGATTAAGGATAGAAATGGAAATGCATTTTCAGGTGCCAGAAGTGTGATGGGAAGATGGAAAGAGCACTTTGAAAAGCTGATGATTGAGAAAAGCAAGAGAAAACAAAGATTAGAAGAGGTGACCATTGTGGACCAGGAAGTATCAAAGATTAGTAAAGGTGAAGTGAGGAGGGCATTGAAGAGGATGGAGTGGAAAGGCAGCTGGTCCTGATGATATACCCGTGGAGGTATCGAAGTGTCTAGGAGAGGTGGCTGTAGAGGTTCTGACTAGGCTGTTCAACAAGATCTTAGTCAGACAGAGCTGGATGTCACAGAGATTAAAATATTGAGGTTCTCTTTGGGAGTGACCAGGATGGATAGGATCAGGAATGAATACATCAGACGGACAGCGCATGTTAGATGTTTTGGAGATGATGCCAGCGAGGACAGATTGAGATGGTTTGGACATTTACAGAGGAGGGATAATGATATATTGGTAGAAGGATGCTGAATTTTGAACTGTCAGGCAGAAGGCCTAGAGGAAGCCCAAAGAGGAGGTTTGTGGATGTAGTGAAAGAGGACATGAAGTTAGTTGATGTGAGAGAAGAGGATGCAGAGGACAGGGTTAGATGCAAGCAGATGATTCATTGTGGCGAAGCCTGAAGGGAAAAGCCGAATGAAAAAAAGAAGATACAAAATACATATATCATATTTTTATGTAAACTTGGAAATGATTGTAAAGTTTGTAGATTCAGAAACATTTAAAAGCAAACAAAAAGAACACTTAAATTGGGGTGCCCGGATAGCTCAACGGGTTAAGCGGACAGTCCATATACAGCAGCTGGTCCCTGATGCAGCAGCCTCAGTTCAATTCCTGCTCATGGTCCTTTGCTGTATGTCTTCCCCCCACTCTTCTCCATCCTTTCCAGTCTGTCTCCACTGTACCTATTGAATAAAGGCCAAAAAACTTTTTAAAAAAAAACAAAAAACACATTTGTGAAATCCTGCTTCCACCATGGTGTGTTTATTACAGCTGTGTGTCACAGCTCCGTTATACATCACAGCTGGCAAAAAGATCGCTGCAAAGTAGAGGGTAGGTGAGGATACGCTCACAGTTCATCTAGCAAGCCTCCTCTTACCTCTGTCCTTATAACATTTTAGAAATTTACACATCTTTTAAGATGGTGCACTGTGAACTCTGTGAAACTTTCTTTGAGTGCAGCTTACATTTCTACAGGTTCCTCAACCCTCAAGCAGTTCTATTGTCTCTGTGCTTAAGGTTCATCACAGCTGTCGGGATGCTTTTATTTTATTGTTGGTGAAGTAGTAGTTAGATTATCACCACATAAGAACAAACATTTCAGTGTTCATGAACTGTAAAATAATGTAGGTTTTTAGGTATTTGGGCAGTTTGGTAAGCTATTACTAGATTAGATTACATCATTTGTTTATTAGTGTCCTTGGGAAAGACATTGAACCCAAAGTTGCTGACAGAAGATGAGCACCTTACATGGCAGCTCTGCTGCTGTTAGTGTATGAGCGTGTGTGAATGGATGTATGGGAAACACTGTAAAGTGCTTTGATTATTGCCAAAGTAGAAAAGTGTTATAAGTGCAGACCATTTACGACTGATTTGATATTCTGCCCAGACTTCCATGTATGACAGATATCTTGCACATTCCGTAGAACAGTGGTTGTTATGTCTAAATGAAGTAGTGGGAACCAGTGAAATTACTTACATGCTGTCACTTTAACAGACTGATGAAGCCAGTAGTGCCACGTATTCCATGTCTAAAAACTGCTTGTGAGTGTAGAGAATAGAATTAAACTATACAGAGACAAGTTTTCTGGAGATCTAAAATTGAAAACAATAACTTGAAAACGGCTTTTGTTTAAGTATTATATTTAAACCAAGGCTGAGGAAGAAACATGTAATATATTGTGATAAATATCATATTGCCATATTTATAGACTGACATTTTGTGTAGTACTTGTGTTTTGCACTTAAAACGATATGAAATTAGATTACATTCAACTTTATTGTCATTACACAAAGTACAAATACCAAGGCAACGAAATTTAGCTTAGTGTCTAACCAGATGTGCAAAAGCAGCAGTGAAGTGCATTATTATTTATTATTATACAGTATGATAAATATACAGTATGTTACAGTAGAAATGGTATGGACAGAGCACTATGAAAACACTAATATACAAATGTGAATACAGTATAAAATTTATCATCTAAATATGCAAGTAAGGATGAATACTATGTCAAACATAAACATTATACTGTAAATAATGTGGATTCGGGATCGACCAATATGGGGTTTTCAGAGCTGATGGTGATACAGATTCTTGGTAATCAAGAAAGGCCAATAATCCACATTGGGAACTGATATACATTGTGTGTAATGTTTTGACAGCATGTGATAGCAAGAAACATATCATTCATGACTAGACTTTTCATTAATAGGGTGACTGTAACTGAATATGTAAAATAAGAATAGGACTAATTAAATTAGGATGCTCTTGACTGAGGTCCGTTGTGGGAAGCATCCCTAATGATGATGCGTGCCCTCCACAGACACTGCTGATGAGGCTGTCTCGATGGGAGGGGGTGGAGAGTGGAACACTGGTGCTACAGTGCTCTCTCTTCTGAAACAGAGCAGTTACCATACCAGATTATGATGCAGCTGGTCAGGATGCTCTTAAAGATGCATAGGTGCAAGTTCACCAGGATTTTTGGAAATAAGTTGATTTTCCTCAGTCTCCTCAGGAAAAAGAGACACTGTGAACCTTCTTGATCAGGGTCACAATGGTGAGAGTCCAGAAGGGGTCCTTGGAGATGGACACTCAGAAACCTGAAGCTCTAAACATGTTCTACCTTCATTCTATTGACATGGATAGAGTTGTGTGTGGAGCCTTTGGTCTTCTTGAAGTCTACAATGACATTCTAGGGCTTGTTAGTATTTAGGGCCAGGTTGTTGCTGGCATGCCCCACTGCTAGGTGTCAAACCCTTTCCCTGTAGGACAACTCATCATTGCCCTTTACGAGACCCACCACCTAGTGTAGTCTGCAAACTAGAAAATGGTGTTGGAACCATGCACAGACATGCAATGTGAGCGTCTAACCTAAAAAACTGAGGTCTGTTGGTTCAGAAGTTCGCTATCTAGTAGCAGAGCAAGGTGTTGATGCCAAGCTCACTGAGTTCGTCGTCTAGGTGGGAGACGTTGGAGTGAAGTGCTGAGGAAATGGCATCGTCTGTACTTCTGTTCTAGTGGTAGACCAATTGAAGGGGTTCCCGAGGGCTGATAAGTTTTGAGATGAGTCCAATTAAAGTTACCTTCTTGCCATTCATTTCATTATGTGATAACCTACTGGTCCAGGAGCAGGTTGAACAGCTGTGTCTTGCCTCACTTGGTGGTCAACCTTTTGGACAGTTCTTGCTGCATGTTGCACATTTAGGTAGCAACCTGCTGCTGCTGCTGTTTTCTTCATTGTTCTGTTTCTAATGCTGCCTGGAACTGCTCCTCTGTTCTGTCCTCGCTGATATCAAACCTCTGCTGCGTCTCCCCTGTACTACTTTTCTTCTTAAAGAAAAAACAGATGTCTGTGGACTTTCTGTTCATTGTCTGCAAACTGATAGCACTTCTGCACAGTCACTTGGACAGTGATCGGATGCTAGCAGCCCATGACGTCTGCTAATCAGATGTTCACCAATGTATTCCTGCCAGCAGGTGGTTCGACACAAAGTTTACTGAACAAGTACTTTTTTTCTATAAGTACTGTGTGACTTACTTACCCGTTGGTGGTTTGCTGGTCTGAAATGACTTCCCCGCTGCTGTCCATCAGTCAGACTGTACCCTGACAGCAGTAAGACCAGAAACCAGACCAGCAGCTTCAGAGCCAGGGAGCCCTGCAGTAAGATACAAGGAGAGAGCACAAAGTGGACAAAGATCAAACTACAGAGAGAATCCATAGTTAATAGCATGCAATTGTATACATATTTTTGAAAGTGAAAAGAATTACATAAAACTGGAGTGTAAACGCACAGGAAGACAACAATATGAACAGGGTAGTCAAAGTAAACCACACTGACTAATTAAACAGAGGTAGACTTTAAAGGAGAAAACTGATTGAAATCTGACAACTATCAATAACAATAAGGGGGCAGCTTCAGGAAGAGTCAGAAACAAAGGGAGAAAGGCCAGATTGAAATTTTGATCAAAAGTGGAACAGGGATTGTTTCACAGCTTGGGTGTGGTAACTAAAGAAGCCCTGTTGTGGTTGGTTTTGATTCCTGAGTGAAGGATTAGTGAACGTGAAGACCATCTAAGTAACCTAGTGGCAGAAAACGGAATTAACACATCAGTAATGTCTTGTGGAGCTTATCGACTGAGGGCTTTATATATAAATAGCAAACTTATAATGTCGCTTCTGAATTCACTGGCAACAAATACGATTTGGCCACCGGAAGGAAGTGAGTAACCTCCTGAGATTAGCAAGCAAGCAAAGCTCTCTTTACATTGGCTCCGGTGACTTGCCGTAGTGCTTGTCTCCGCCCCTGTTTATAAAAGGCGGCTGCACAACCTCCGTCGCTCTTCTCCCACGTCAACCGGAGCAGCAATTGTGTGCTTATCTCCCTGGAGCGTCACTGTTGAGGTAATATGAGCTCGGTTTTTCCGATATTTTAAAAATTAATTTCCAGTAGAACTTCCCCTGCAGTTAAACCGGCTGAATTTTGTAGCCAGCTTTTGTTACTTTTGTGTAGAAGTCATTTTTCCCCGAAATTGCGCTGCTGCTCGATGTCGGCACAGTCAAACTTTTGGATATCGCTTTAATCGCTGCCGTGCTTTATGAACTGGGGTACGGGACGTGGTCTGGGTGCGGTCCAGACGCGGTATGGTGTTTTTCCAGCCCGCGACGCCGACATGCTGCAGTGGAGCTGCTTCACCGCAGCAGTGCAGACAAAGACACCATGTGGCCGAGTGAAGGCCCCGAGCCTGGAGCTGCTGTCCGGGACTCGGTGTTCCAGTCACTCTGTACTGAGAGGAATTGGTTGTGTGCGCGTAAACGCCCTTTCTAATGGTGAGGAGTTTCCTGAGGCGGCTGAAAGTCGGAGTTGGTTGTGACTGTGCTTAAAAGAGCGCCCGTCTGTCAGTTTTGCAGCCGGCAAACCTAACGTCAGACACAGGGAGCAGGTGGTGCTAAAGGTCCGTGAAGGCGTCAGAAAGCTGCAACGGAACTTTCCAAGTCAGACATTTTGATTCGGCACACCGCCTCAAAATGTTGTCAGTGGCTTGGTGAAGGATCTAAGGAGCTCTGACGGTAACAGAATCTGTCTGTAGTGAGTTCACAGGAATGGATTTCCTATGAGAGCAGCTCAAGTGACTCACGACAGTTCATCCGACTTACGATCTTACGTGCTACGTAACGCAGCAAAGTCACGCATGGTCACCAAACCCTTTTTATTGAATATATATATATTTTGTAAATAGCCTTTAGACGGAAAAAATAAATCTTTTTCCCATCTGTTAAGGGCCGGATTGGTTCATCTGTTCTTCCAGTCATTCACAAGTTTTGCTAATGCAGGTGATACATTTGACACATTGTTTTAAAGTTGGATAACTGCAGTAAATGAATGAGTTGGCAGGGCTGGGCAGTCAGTTGAATTAAGGAGGCCGTATCAATCTGCTGCAGTTATAGTTGTAGCAAAGTGTCTACAAAAGCAGAAAAAATTGGATTTTTTATCGTTGCCAGTGAAAGTTGCTGAGGTTAGAAATTTAACACAAAGCCTTGCTCATCTATTCTGTCGGTCTTAGTCATTTAACCATTTTTGAGGAAAGATGGTGTCTCTGTAATCAGGTCCAGAACTCGTCATTGCAGGAGTTATTGCCATGTTGGACTGGAGGTGTTTGGGTTAGCCTGGAAATGCTTGTAATGTATTTATTTTTTGGTGGGAGTAACATTGGGTAGTCCTGCTCATGTGGGGTTATGATCATGGAAATTAAAGATTGGACTTAAGCACTTGGCTTCAAAGCAAGGTAGAAAACCTAGAGATTATCCTGAACATTAGTGATTGCAGGTTTTCATTCAATTTGACAAGTCTTGCTTTAACAGTCAGCATTCCTTATTGGGAACTTATTCCTACTGTGTTCTGATTGAAGGCAAAATTTTAAATTTTACACTAATGATGAATCATTTAATCTGAAATATCATTTGTCAGACCAGATAGATGTGGCTGGAAATGACCTATTGGTTCTGACAGTTCAAGCCCTGAAAGGATTCCTTCTGTTTTGACCAATGGCATATTTTACATCATGTTGGTTGACTTTTTTGATAATTTTCTCATTCAGCTGACTGCTTGCTGTTGCAGCTCTAAACTGTAAATTTACACTAGGGCTGATTAATTAATGAATTTGATCAGGTTTTAAAATGTCTAAAAATTTATGCTGTCACCTTGTGTGACAGTTCTGCTTTTGTCAGCATCTCATGTGGTAGTGCCCGTTCACGTTTACATTTAATCCATTGTGAATACTGAATGAAGCTTGACCATAACTTTTTCTGGCAAACATCGCAATATAGTTTTAAAAATATTGTCAGTCCTAGTTTACACAAGCACCTGGTTGAAATTGGAAGGTGGACTTTCTTTAACACTAAATCCCATAATTGCTCATGAGACTTGTAACACATGTTTGTAAAATATTTTTACCTTAGATTTAATTTCATTCAGTGATAGGAAACTGTTGATAGTTCTAAGTTCCTCAGGCCTCACTCTCACTCCTAAGCTGAATAGTTAACCTGACAGCAAAGTCTACACTGTAGAAATGGTGAGGATAAAGATGTCACTGTGTGGGCGGGGCAACCAGGCCAAAGCACTGTCATCCTGTTCAGGGATCACACTGTCAAATCCACACTAACCCAGGCAGCGCACTGTCCAAGTGCTTTCTGTGCAATGGGGTCGGTGCCTTCGGCAACTGGCCCCACCACTGTCTGTGCCAAAAACAAGAAAGAGACGTGAGTGAATCTTCAGGCTTGTTCTTCCTGCAGCTCGCTTGTGGTTTGACTTCAGTCTCCTATTCTATTTGCTGCTTTGTTTCAGAATCATGGCTGAGCTCAAGGAGCGTACCTTCATTGCCATCAAGCCTGATGGCGTGCAGAGGGGCATCATTGGAGAGATCATCAAGAGGTTCGAGATGAAAGGCTTCAAACTTGTGGGCATGAAGATGCTCCAGGTAAGTACAGATGACCATTATCTATAACACGTTCAAATAGGACGACAGAATCTCAGCTGCTTTCATAATGGTGTTTATGACTTTCTGCACACGATGATGCGAGTGTGCCGAATGACACTTAAGACGTCAAGTGAGCTGATTAGGTCTATTCCTGACAGTAGCATAACCGATTAGTGCTGAGAGTCAAGGTCTCCTGATCCTCTAACCTCTCATCTGAGAGTGGAATGCTGCTTACCTTTACTGTGAAGCGTGACTCATTTATTACGCAAGTCATGCAAGAATTTGTTTAATAGATGAAAGCCATCTTGTGGATCTGAATGTAAGAAAAGTTCTGTTGTGGGTTAGTTGAGTGAAGCAGCCATGCTGCTTAAATTTACATCCTAGTTGTGTCTGTGTAACCACACAGTGAGGGAAGAAGTAAAATCAGAAGGGGTATGAAGATGTTCTGAACCAACAATACACGGTGCTGCACTAGGTCTCGGTAGAGCTGCTTAATTAGTACTTCATTTTCCCCTTTGTATTTACAGTTGCCTCACTGACCTGTTCAAAAGCTGACTGGAGACGTCAAGTTAGCAACAGCCAAAATGTCAGTAAATACAATCTAAATTGTCATGTTTAAAGTGTTTTCCTTGAGTGGCCTGTACAGTGCTGGGTCTCACTATAGAGTGAGCAGCAGTGGGATATCATCTGGTCTGTCATGCAGAATCACACTGGTAACATTACTCCAGATGTCTGCTTACAGGATTTCTGGCTATTCAACATGTATGGCTTGAGCTTTAACATTACAGTGAGCTCCACTGACCATGTGATGTGGTGCATTGTAAGGTAGCTGCTTGAGCTGTTAATGGAAGCATGTGGGAGCTCTCCTTTTATAAGCTTGTTGGTGCATTAGACGGAGGTTATGGAGCACATCCACAATGGGCATTGATGCTGTCAAGGACACAGGTGTGAATATCTACTGTGCATGGAGTGCTTGGCTAGTGGCCGTGATACAGCTGGACTAAGTGACTTTTCCCCTCTGGACAGACCATCAGGATAGCTACTGATACGGGATATTCATCTGATAATGTCAATTATTTGAAAACTAAAATGTGTTGATTTCAGTGGTAACATGGTGCCATGGTGTGCAGCATACTGTGATTGAAGGAGTGTAAGTGATAGTGGAAACAGCGAGTTTTGACATGGACAAATAATTAATATCTTCTGAGTCACACGTGACCGTTTTTGCCTTTTATGAGCGGACACATGACTGGTGAATTTCTAGCTAGAGGTCTGCCATGAAGACATTTCAAGTTCTGAGTTAGGGCGTCTATTTATTAACCTCCTGCTGCATCAGTTTATGAATGCGTTTGATATTTTTGCATTATTAAGCCATGTTTCACCAGCAGGACTTCTCATCCATGGTAGTGTTTTTTTCAGCATATGTGATGCAAAAGCTACTATCAATGTGTCTCTGGTTAAAGACAATTCAGATTCTGTTTTCTTTCCTGACTAATGTAAGACCAAAAAATATGGTCTCTCTTGATGAAAGTCAGAACTTAAACTCATTTTTGTTGGTTTCACAGATGAGCTGAACCAGTAGTAGTTAATCCCTTTCAACAACCTGTCACTGTAGAAAACAAGAAAACCCAACATTTGAAGTGAAGGCAGAGGACAGATTCAAAAAGGATTATAATAAGTCTGCATTTTCTTTTGATGTATAAAAATAATAAAAAATAGTTTTGAGGCCCAAGAAATCAAAAGTACGCATAACTGAAATTGTAACTTTGTAAACATAAACATCTGCAGTGGACAAAGCACACCAGGGAGATGCTGCCATAAAATTCAGTCCTCATTACTGAGTAATCAGCACAAGTCCAATGCAGACTCCTGTCACTGTAAAACTACACCAGCTTCAGTATGCACAGATGTACAGTCAAGTGTTGGATTTGATAAAGGCAGTTTACTACCTGTCAGGATGTTGACGGCAAAAATGTTTCTTTGCTGTAACACATGCATATGTTTAACTTCATTACTTGTGATATCAGGGTCCAGCACTAACCGATAGTTCCCAAACAGCATGCTGTGGGTTTATGACTGATGGTTCACTGTAGGGAATCCACACAGGGAGAGTGATGTGGTTTGACTTAGTGCAAAGACTACACATTCGGCTGTGTAAGAGAATATGCAAAAAATGACGTTCGTTTTCCTGCTGCAGGCTTCTGAGGACCTCCTGATGCAGCACTACATCGACCTGAAGGACAGACCATTCTTTCCTACCCTCATCAACTATATGAGCTCTGGTCCAGTGGTTGCCATGGTAAGAAAATTCGGCACACAACAGACTGTAAAATTGTTGAACAGAAGGGGCTTGTAGCCTTTAGATGCAATAGTCTTAAGCCTGCTCTGCTACATGTTGTAGAAATAAAGCGGCCAATGTGTCAGCTGCTGTAGAGACTGCAATTTTAAGTAGTAGTAGAATGTGTTGCTTCATCAGTCATTCTTTGTGTATTCCAGGTGTGGGAAGGCAAGGGTGTGGTGAAGACAGGCAGGGTGATGCTGGGTGAGACTAACCCTGCAGAGTCCAAGCCTGGAACCATTAGAGGAGACTTCTGCATTGATGTTAGCAAGTAAGTGTTCACATACTGCCATAGAGATGTTCATGGTCCCTGAAGACCAGATACAGCAGTTGGTGACTGTAGTTGTGAAATTAGTTTGCTTAGACCAGATTCTGAATCTTTTTGCCTGTTTTTTTTTTTTTCAGGAACATCATCCATGGCAGTGACTCAGTGGACAGTGCCAACAAGGAAATTTCCCTGTGGTTCAAAGATGGCGAGCTGGCCAGCTACACAAGCTGTGCCTTCAGCTGGCTTTACTGAGCTACTTTAGGTGCTGCCACAGTTCCCACACACTAGTTGGAGACTAGTGAAACTCTTGCCTCAGATTTCTTGTTTTTGCCCGTAACTTACAGGGGAGAAAAACTGATGTGATGTTCTTGTCCCCCTCACATACCCGCCTGCCCACTACTCATCATATACTGTACTTGGAAGTGGTCTCTTCGGAGGTCTGTTTCATATCCAGATTCATTCCTGAGCTCCATTCCTTTAGAAACATTCCATCCTGTCTTTCAATGTACAGTTAATGACTTGAACCTTGTCTTTGGCTGTCAGTTTTGTTAAAGGTGACCTGCTTTCCAATAAAATACACAATACCAATGGTTGTCTTTCACTGGTGAGATTACAAACATCGGTAATGTACATATGATCCTGTGGTGGCCTGGTGAACTCCAAGAAAGATTCATTATGATGCACTCTGTCAGCCATTAGGTAGGTTTAGAGGGAGCCATAATCTGAGATTAAATGCTTTTGAGACCCAACTGGCAAACGGGGCCCATGGTCCTGTCAATAAAGTACTCATACATTTATCAAAGATGGCTTTTTAAAGTGTTTTTTAAAAAGTATTTTTATGTTCTCATAGGACCACCTCACAGGAAAACTGCTCAAACCTAATTATCAGCTGTACTTAATTCACTGACAGTGTGCTCATGTTGTGCCCTGCAGCAATTCACCTCAGTGTTCTGTTTCTGCAAACAGCTGTACATCACCCAGGCACAGAGATCACTGAACTGCAGAGCAAGTCCTTCAGGGCTTTTACTTGCAACAGATAATCTTCCAGTGTTATACTGGTATTTTCCATATTGAAGGATCTTAGGGCTGCAATGTTCCCTCTAATTTTTCATGAGTCTGAGCAAACACACAAACTCCCTGAACGTCCCTTGGACCACTGTGAGCAACATCAGACGTGTGCACTGTCGTCACACCAGCATGGCATCCATTAAAGTTACATGGTTCATTAAAAGAATCAAATTACAGCATTTACATTTCTGTTAAAACACTTTGTCAACAGGAGCCAGTTGAAGGCTGCAGTCATTTTAGTGACACTACAATGTATAAGAGTGAAGTTATTGAATATTTGTCTCTCTTTACTGTTGCAGCGGTTTTGCAAATTGCAGACGGACCCTGTTCACTCCATAGACACCAATGTTATTCCTGTAGCTTGAAAGACAGCTACTTTTGATAAAACTGGGCTTGTAGCACATTGTCTGCCTTGCAACAATGGGAAAGAGGCACCATTTGTGTTTTGACAACCTATATCTAATGAGTTATTGATGCTGGAAGTCCGAATCTGTGAATATCTTTCCAACTTTACTGAACTTGGGGCCACTACCACCTAAGGAGGGATATATTTAATTTTGAAAAAAGCATTTAGCCATACTTAAAGCTTTAAGTGCTTCATTAACATGGAACTAAAAATTTTGTATTGTTTTATTATCACAGGTTCTGTCTGAAAAGAGGTGGCATCATTTTAAACTGTGAAATCAAACTAACAAAATGTAATGACCAACCAGTTAGCAATACTGGATTCTGCAAAAACATACAACTTTATAAAAAATCTAAATCTTATCTTAACACAGTTAATGTATTAACTTATTTTTGTGTGTATGCATGTATTTATTGATTTATTTAGTACTGTTACCATATCAGAGTTCTGAGTGAGTTTTTCTTAAGATAGGCAAAGGCCATTTATTGATTACATATAGGTTGTTAAATGTTTATTAAAAACTAAAAAGCCTTTAAAAAAACAACTTAGGCATTTATTGAGTCACTAAAATACTGTAGAGTACAGACCACATCAGCATGATTATAAGCATCCTCTGGTAAATTAACAACCAGATACTGATGTCCCTCACCATATGGACTTCAGGAGATGATTAGATGATGATAAACTGTGACCTGCTGGTTGGGTTCTCTCTGTTCTCATGTTTCTTACATGTTTGTCCCCTGACAGCCGGGTCCTAATGTTTTTTGAGCAACACATCATACTATGACTTTTTTATAATGATGGTTCTACTATGGAACCAGTTTGACATGTTCAGGCGTTCTTTGTGTGAAAACTCAGAGATTTCAGGGATCAGAAGGTGGTTTTCAACTTTCTTTGTTAACTTTCTGCTTCAACTTTAAACTAAATTTCCTTCACTAACCCAGCCCTCTGGACTTCCAGGAAGCTGTGTTCCTATTGGCTGTCCAGGTGGCTGATTGGTGTTATCAGGAACACCTGAGCAGCTCACTGTCTTCCTGCTTTGTTTAGCTGCAGACAAACATTTCCTCTGTTTCTCTTCACCAGTGAAACGGGTTTGGCTCCGTTGCTTTAGTTTGTTCTTTAGGTGTTGGCTTGCAGCTTCCAGCAGTAAAATCGTCTTTAATGTGTTTCTTGGTGTGCTTTAGGGCTTTGTACTGGATTGTTGTCTTGGTAAATGTGGTTCTTTAGCCACAGTTAGCACATAGTGCTAATGTGTGCAGTGATTAGTGGATTTGGTGCAGCTGGGTTGTGTCTTTATCCTGGCTGTAGTGAGTCTTCAGAGGTTTTTGGTCAGACACGTTCTGTATTCTTGTTTGAGAACCAGCGTTGGTTGTCCAGAAGGTAAGAGTTCCTGTCCTGATTCTCTGTTCTCAGAGGTTCTCTGGTAGGCTGCAGGAGACTTAAGTGTTTGGGTTGTGCTAGTTTGGTTTTTGTACGGTTTCATTTGGACGACTATCTTGAGGCCCCTCCATGTGGTTTAGTGAGGTTTTCTGGAACAGTTCTACAAAGCAACCTGCAGCAGAAGAGACTCAGAGTTTTTAGGAAGTTCTGGAGACCAGACTTTCGAGCAGGAGAAGGTGAGCTTCAGAGTAGAAATGAGACAAAAACCTTCTTGACCCGTGTGGTGAGGTCCTGTACCAAGAGTTTGAGCAGGTTGTGAAGAGTCTGTAGTTCTTTGGTCTGAAAGCACAAAAAGAGTCGACTCATTAAAGGAGAAAACGGGAGATATTGTTGGTTCTTCTGTCGCTCTGCAGTTTTCAGTTTCCTTAGACTGAATATCAAGTTTATATTTTAAATGATTTCCCATGTGAGCCCAAAAAGACTTCAATAAACTCCCTCCATCCCCTGGACACAACATATTTTATTACCATGTTAAATCTTTTTTTTTTTTTTTTTTTATTAAATGTTTTTGAGTTTTAATCATATATTTAGCATAGTTTTTTTTCTCTTTGCTTGTTTAGTTTTGTAATCTGTGTGAAAGGTGCTAAACAAATAAAGTTGAATTGCTAAAGTGAATAATTGACTAACTCATGATTGTGACAACAGAAGTATTTTCATTGTGATTTAAGGGTTTATTTCGTTTTTAAGGTTGGGGTTAAAATCTTGACAGAAAAAGAAGATTAAAGAAATAAATACATAACAACAAGCAATTAAATCAAAGGGAAAAAATTTAATACAACAAAACTTTTAAAAAGCTTTATTATTAAAAAGATTTAAGAAATTTAAGATGTAAATTTTTATTAAATATATAATTTTTTAATTAAATGTTTTGTCTTTTTAAAGGTTTAATAATCTAATTAAATGTTTTGCTTTTTTTAAAAATGTTTAATATTCTTCTTGTTTAATTGTATTTTTAAAAGGTTTAATTATGGAAAATATTTTATCTGTAATTTTTAATTTTTGTATTTTAAAAATTTTGTTTAATTTCATAATGACGTGTTGTATCTTGTTGAATTATCTAATTCAATATTTTGTCTGTTTAATAGAGTTAAACATTAAATACAATTAAATGCTATTAAATAGACAAAATATTGAATTAGATAATTCAACAAGATACAACACATGTCATGAAATTAAACAAAATTTTTAAAATACAAATATTAAAAATTACAGATAAAATATTTTCCATAATTAAACCTTTTAAAAATACAATTAAACAAGAAGAATATTAAAGATTTTTAAAAAATGCAAAACATTTAATTAGATTATTAAACCTTTAAAAAGACAAAACATTTAATTAAAAAATTAAATGTTTAATTAGAAAATTACATCTTAAAGACAATAAAACTTCAAATAGGAATTAAACAGAAAAAAGAAAATTAAACATTAAAAGGTGGTAAAACATTTAAAAAGAAAAACCTTTAAGATTTAATCGGAACATTAAATATTGGGAAAGGAAAAAAAAAACTCAAACAAGCCGATAAAACATTTGAAAAAACAATTAAACATTAAAAAGACAAAACATTTGGAAATCAAATCAGACATTAGAAAAGAATAAAAGGTGAGAAAAGAGAAAAACTAAATGTTTAAGAAGAATCAAACTAAAGACAAAACATTTGAAAAGACACCAGTTAGACTTTAGAAGATCAAATTAAACAGAAGAAGCAATAAAATGATCAAAAGAGCAAAAACAGATAAAAGTCTGAAAGCGTTTTGTAGTCTGAAATGAAAACATCAAGTTGTTTCTTCAAACGTTTCCTCTTTCTATGTTCTTGGTTTGATTGTGGATACATTTACTAAGAATTCATTTCAGAAAACTGCTTTCCAGATAAAGTCTACTAGTAGTTGAAGGCATTGATCAAACTAATGTTACCTTCTGATCTCCACAAACTTTACCGTTCAGTGAAGAGAATCAAAGTTTGTTGAGGATTTCTAAAAAACCCACAGGTGAAGGTCTGAGAAGAACTCAGATGGATGGTCTAAATGTGAAATCAAGACTCATGGTCACAAGTTTTAAGGCTTCTGTTAACCAGAAAGTTCAAACTAACAGAGAAGTACTGAGAAACTTTTAAAATTTCAGTCCTCAGACTGTCTGAAGGTTCAAACTAACAGAGAACTACTCAGGAACTTAGAAAGTTTCAGCCCTCAGAGTGTCTGAAGGTTCAATCTAACAGAGAACTACTGTGGGACTTAGAAAATTTCAGTCCTCAGACTGTGTGAAAGCTCAGGTCCTGAGGACTCGGGAGGTGTGGAGGCTTTGGAAAGTCTTGGAAGTGAGGGTTCCACCCTCCAGCACAAAGGCTGAAGTCCCACCTCCTGACAAAAACGGTCGAGTCGAGACTCGAGTTAAAAAAAAAACTCGAAAATGACAAAAAATAGATGATAAATGCGCAAAAAAAAGTAAAATTAGTATCTGAGCGAGTAGCTCAGGAGGATAAGAGGATAGACTACCAACTGGAAGGTCGCCGGTTCAAGACCCACCACCGGCCTTTTTCTTTCTTTGCCTTTGTCAGGATTTTCAAAAAATTTAAGAAGGGTCTGGTCTTGAACCAGCGACCTGCAGCTCCACAGGCAAATCCTTAACTCACTGAGCTACAGATCAGATAAAAAGAAATAAATTCGTCGTCCCTTTGGCATCGTAGTTCCTGAAGTGACCACACGGGTGGAGCCAAGGCGGAGTCTGGGTGGAGTCAGGGCGGAGAGTAGGCGGGAGGTGGGTGGCGGCCTCCCCCCTCTACCCCCCCACCGCCCACCACACCTTCCCCCGCCCGACGAGTTCTTCGAGTCTCCACGAGTTCTTCGAGTCTCCACAGGTTTTCGAGTTTCCACCAGGTCGGAGGCAGAACAAGTTGTCATGAAGAGGTGTTGAAGTCGGTCAGGACGGACTGACTTTTTACAGCGACTAGAAGGAAGATGACTAGAAGAGCAGGTCTTTAACCACCATCCATAAAATCCATGGGGTCGGCTCCAGAGAAATGAAGGGAGGTCAACTTTTATCAACCTCCATCCAGATGTTCAACTTGATATCTTTGACATTTTTAGCACCACAAACCTTTAGTATCACACTTTATTATAATTTATTAGGACTTCAATGGAATCCACCAGCAGATTTAGTTTTTGTTGACAAACTTTATTCTTGTCGTCGTGGGACTGCAGTATTTAAAACTCTTCCTTCTATATGGCCTCATGTTTATTAGTTTTAGTGGAGAAAGTTATTTTAGTTGTCGATTAGTCTCTTAAAAACAAAATAAATTGGATCAGTCAAGAGGTTTAAATTTATTGCTTTGTCACATTTTAAATATGAAAAAAAATATATAAAACTAAAGTGTCTTGAGACAATTTGACCTGTATTTGGCGTCATATGAATAAAATTGAATTAAAATTGTATGTATTATGTAATGTTGGAGTAATTCAGTCATATATGTTGGAAAACACATTTTCTCTTTCCATTAATCTGTTGATTGTTTTCTCCACTAATTCATTTCTTGTTTTGGTTTATAAAATGTCAAACTCAAATATATTCAGTTTACTGTCATAAAAACCAAAAAGATTTACATTCATGATGCAGGAATCGGGCAGTTTTTCACTTTTATCTTAGTTTAGTCAGAAAGATAGTTGATAATGTGTGAATTGTTGCAGCTTGTGAGCCGTAAAAGGTTTTAATCTTTGGGGCCGAGTGTCAGAAAACATTTAGAAACCAACATCAACAAAACACTCAACAAAGATTTGAACATCATTAAAGGGAAATCCAACTTTTGCATGACAATGTCTAATTAAAGGACATTTATTTCCAACGTAAATGTGTGATATTCATCCGCTAGAGCTTTCTCTTCACATCGTCTTCCACCTGGACTTGTTTGGAGCATGTGCAACAAACATTTGAAAAACTGCACTTTAACATCAATGAATGACACTGAAGTTTAATCTCTACATAAATGAGACTGAGTCTGAATGTGCTCCTAATTCCTAAGTTTAGGGAAAGTTCAAACAAAAGAGTTCAGATCATACTTGAGAATGAGCTTATTTTGAACATACATCTCAGACTTTCTGAGCTTCAGCACCTCTAGCAAGATATTTTAACAACAAGCAACTCAAGAGATCCAGAAGTTGGAGAGAGTTAGCTTTAGCTGAGCCAAAGAACATGTGGGACGCTAACCTAGCAAACATTTCAGACTTTTCTCTGTGAATTCTGGGAAATAATTTCCTATTTAATGACAGAGCTACACATCTGAACTCAGTCTCATTAAAACAGACTCTAATTCAGTGTCATCCATCCATATTAAAGTGCAGTTACCCAAAATGTTTGTTGCATGAGCTCCAACAAAACCTGTCCAGGTAGAAGGCCACTTTGACAAACAGGAAGTGGAAGATTCCAAGCAGATTTATAGAAGGGGGAACCGGACTGTACTAAGTGTGGTCGAGTATAGAGGGGTGTTTTGTGGGTTTTTAAGGCTTTTAATGATTATTAGTGAGACATTTGGAGTAGATATTCATTTGCAGTAAATGAAAGTATTTAAAATCTTGGAGTTAAACTTAGAAGAACACAAACTCTAACAGAAAACTTTGTTGATATGTTTTTGTTTTGTTTACAGATGTTAAGTTAAAGGAGTTTTATTTGTGACGTATAACCAATCAAATCACTCCAGAAGACAGAGTGACCAGGTAGATAAAGGTTCAGAGCCAAAGTAGCGCCATTTTAAAATTTATTTGTTACCGAAAATCAGTAAAAAATAAAATACTGATAATCAGTAAATCAGTCATCCAAAGTTGTTTAAATCAATCCAACTGGACTTTAAGAAGGTTCCTTGAAGACGTTTCACCTCTCATCCAAGAGGCTTCTTCAGTTCTGGTGGTGGTTGATGTTGCCTCATCTTATAACCTCTGTGAGATGTGGTCAGTGTTATTCACATTCCGACGACCATTGCCAAGGCCAGTCAGCCCACAATTACTACAATTCTACAATGTATATCTCTTTGCTTTGACTTGCTATTTGTACAATATACGATGTATATGATGGCGTTTTTTCATACCAAAGGCTCTACTATGATGTTTTCTAAGAGACATACCGTGCTACTCTGGTTGTTCTGGCTCTGGGCCGCTGCACTCCTCCTCTGTTGTTTTCTGGATTGTACTCAGCTGCATGCCTTCGTCCACCCGGCCTCCGTTGACTCGTCCCGCCTGCCGTCTCTGGAGCTGAAGCTGGATTGGAACAGACCAAAGTACAGTCCAATCACGATGCCAGCTGCCTCTCAAAAGGCTCCTTCATCTGGCAGGTGGCGGCACTTCTTCTGAGGGGAAGCTGAGCTGGCCCGGCAGAACTTTGGAGATGTGTTCCAGTGGTTGGTGGATGTGTGGGGAGATAGAGAGGGACCTTTGAATTGTTCACAAAGGAAAACAGGGAACCCATAGGTAGTTTTAATTTAGGATGCTTCTGCGGTGTGTCTTTGGGTTTTAAGAGGTGGACAGGAAGAGTTTTTTTTCGTATTGATTGACTTTTACTTTGCTCCTGGTTGGAATGCCCATCAATGTCAACATGAAGTTCACTTTTAGTTCTGTTGATTTATTTTTATTTTACTACACCCATTTGTTTTTAACCCCCTCACATGTTGTGTTGTTGTAAACTTACTCTTTCAAGAGTATAAATTCTCATCTAACCCTCTGGAAACCAGCGTTTGGACTGTTTTTGTGTTGCTCTTCACCTACTGACAGCTGTGGACTAAAGGCTATACTATGACGTTTTTAGAGCGACATGCTATACTATGATGTTTGTTGGGCGACACGTTATACTATAGGCTTTTTTAATTGACATATTACTGTGACTTTTTTTTGTTTTAGTTTTTTTAGCAACATATAAGAATTCAAACAGTTTTAAAAGTTACTATACTTTTACTTGTGTAATGAAATTATTATTCTATGGCATTTTTTAGATGACATATTATACTCTGATGTTTTCTTGAATTACATACTATTTTGACAATATACTGCACTATGACATTTTTTTAACCACATATCATACATGACAATTTTAGGCAACATCCTATCATTTTGCGCTTTTTGAACCACATAATAATCTATGTTTTTTTTTTCTTGCCAACATGCTATACTATGAACTACAGGCCATACTATGTTATTCTTGAGTAAAGTATACTATACTTTGATGTTTTCTGAACTACATCCTATAATATGGCGTTATACACAGAGTGCTTTGGCTACATGTTGATTTATAATCTAGATTTTTTTCTGTTTTGTTTTTTGACGGGATTACCACAGACCTGACCGTGAACACCGTCGACACTTACCTCAGGGAGATGCTGTCTAAGATCTCAAGGCTGCTTTGGTTGTGGTCTTTCTGGCATGTACTCTTCCAAGATGAGCCGGGAAGTTTAACACTGATGGAATGACACCAGGTCTAAGCCGACAAACTTCCACTTCCTCCTCAACCCATAGTCTCTGGGAAACCTACATGGAGTAAGAAAAGTAGTAGGTCTGTACACAACATATTAAAAAGAAATCATGCTAATTAATTAAGTACAAAGAACCGAATTCGCCAATATACTGGAGACCAGAGCTATTTAATTTTATAAGTATAACCTTGTTTAGTAACATTTCAATTATTTGAGAGCAGTCCTAAAGAACTGCCTGTAATCCCAATCATAAAATGGGTTTGGAGGAAGAACATAGACGGTAATCTGGATATACATGAGTTAGGCTTTATAACTACTATTGGTAGTATTGGTGGTAGTAATAGCCATGTGACTACTAGTAGTAGTAGTGGTAGTACACACTACTGCTGCAGATACTGGCACTGCTACTACAACTTGTAATACTATTACAAATGCTGATACTACTTCTACGACTCTAACAGCTGTTTATACCACTACTGCTGCTTGTACTTTTAGTATTACTACTACTGCTTGTACAACTATACTACAGCTACTATTAATCATCTGGTATTTGGTTGTCAAGCTGCTAGCTCGCCTTAGCGTTTTGCTAGTGGCTAACTAGTTAGCTCTCATAGACTGGAAGCTCTCAACAAGATTTCATCATGAAAAAAGAGCCAAAAACTATTCTTACCTGTGAAAAGTCATTCCAAGTTTCCTTGTCTCAATCGTACGACGTAGTGTGTAACTGTACGCAACACAGTGAGCCGGCATACTTGTTGTTTCCGTTTTCACGCCGTCTACATCAACGGAATGCACTGAAACTTTGTCCCCACTAGCTTAGCCTCGGCATGGCACGCAGCTCAAAGGGGCGTGTCCTATCTACTCATTCATATCTATGAGAACAACGGTGGCTGCACATAAGGACGTCTGATGTTGATTAGCTGCGTAAATACCATTATATACAGTCTATGGTAAATACGTATGTGAATCGCATCATTGGCTGCAGCAGCCAGTCACCGGTCACTCACTGACTCACATTGGAAAAATAGCACAGAACGAATTGTTACGTGTTTATTTTATTTACAATTTAGGTTGGATTTTTTTTTTGTGCGCAGTGCAGACTTTCTGTGCGCGGAGACCGTGTCAGCAGTGCGCAATTGCGCACGCGCGCAGCTTAGAGGGAACAGTGGAGGGCTGTACTACAAAGCAAGTTTAGCGAAGTCAGTTTATTTTGTGTAAACCGGCTAGAAAAAACCTCAAGCCCCAGTTGGAAATGATGAGTATCAGATGGTGGTTATAAACTTTGTTAACCAGGTTATCTTCTTCAGACTTTGCATGTTCATATGAAATGGGGCATTGGATGTGTCATGTGACACTTCTGCACAAAATGGACCAATTATGTCCCACCTATTTCAGTAAGTTTTAATGAAGAACAATAATTACTGTGCCGCAACTGATTTAAGTGGAGGCTTAAACATGCTTCAGGAAGCTTTTTACTTTCACAGTGAATGTGGAATTGGATCTAAAATTGTATCGTGTCTTTTAACCCTTTGATGCACAACATGGGTCAAGAGATACACATTTTCCATTGAATATGGGTCACACTTGACCCATTCTGTGTATCAAAGTGTGAAGGATGTGAAATCTGGTTGATGTAAATCACTGAGAGGTGAAGAGGCAAACACATGCCAGCACACTGCTACGGTCCTTCAAATGTCTTTGAACACAGGAAAGTTGGATGTAATTCAGACAACACGTGGCAAGTGCCCTTCAGAGAATCAAGTGCTGAAAGTGACAAAGGTTTTCCAAAGTGTTTGAAGTTATAAGCCTTTTTATTCAGTGTAAAAGTCTGATCATACAAAAACCACCTGGTAAACTTTCACAGCCATGCGGAAAAAATTTGCAATGCTTGCAAACATAGAAGCCATCCATTACAACCAGTATGATGATCCAAACATTTGGCTTTATTTACAAAGTCTATCAAAGCTTGATCACAGCACAAATTTACCATATGAAAGGAAACTGGTATACACTATCAAAAAGATGTACAAACATTAAACTGCAATCTAATAATGTACCTCAAGCGTCAGTGTTAATATCAATAGATTTATAACTATTAACATAGACTTTTTTTCATTTGTATCCAAAATAAATTTTGCACCATAACCCTCTTAACTCACAATTATTTTCAGACAATAGTAATTCCAATACATTAAGTCATTTTTATCAAATATATATATAGCACCACAATATAATGGTTTAATATAATCAGGGGTGAGGAGCTATCGCATACAAAAGACCCGTGTTAGTATCCAAGAAGAAAAATTTAAAACAACTCCAGCACGCTTCCAGTCACTGCACACATCTGGCAGAACCAGTTCAGGTGCAACAGACCTCTGCAACCACAACTCAATCCTGCTACGGAAACCCATCAGTACCAAGAAAGGATAAAACATGAATTTTTAAAAAGGTCATTTGAAATTATGAAACTTCAACTGCAAATTTAAGCCAGTTATGAGATGCGACAAAATTTGGACTCATCTAAAATTTGACTTTTGACTTTGAATAGGTGAAGGATTATGTGTGTCAAAATCATTCAAATCCAAAATAATACAAAACCAAAAATTAGAGAAGTTTGAATTTAACCAAAAGTATAGCTAAGTAGCAAATTTGACTTATCCAAAATTGTGATAGTAGGCCAACATTGTACATAAACGACTTCCTTCCTCAGCCAAAATTAGGAGTCAAAATTTTGAAAAGGTAAATTAGTAAAAAAAAAAATGTAATCGAGGTCATTTTAATGTTTTGATATACCAAGCCAAATTTATGACGTGTAAGTAAATATTCTGAAATAAGTCGAAAATTATAGATACTGTCAAATTTGACATGATGAGCCAAAGTTAAGTCAACATCATAAGCCAAACACAAAATGCACTTTTTCTGAGTCAAAACTGTGAAATGAAACATAGTACATAATGTACTTGGAATCTTATGGATCATGTGTTTTTTTCCCCTTTCTTGGCATGAATGGTATTTCATACCTTCCTGATCATAGCGGAAGAGGGACAACAGACAGACTGAAGAACCAATGACAGCTACAAAAAAAACCCCAAACAAAAAAAAAACATGCTCTACACAACATCGCCACAAAGTGTTCAGTTACATGCATTCAGTTGATCAGTGCACCTAAACCCAAAACGACTCATCTCCAGCTACTGATGCCCCAACACTTGAGATGCACAGCTACCGGGCGATGGAGCTTTGGGGATTAAGGTGAAAAAAGAAAGTTTAATATCTACAAAGTGAGGTGAGAAACTAAAGATTTGAAACAGTGTTGATTGTGCATTTGATTACTTCAGGTTAATCTAGAGGAGGGTAGCAGCAGTTAGTCCTTAGAACAGTATTTTTTTTTTGTACTAAGATATTAATGCAGTTTGGTCATGAAGTACTTTAATGCTTCTTTCTGCCCTCCGACATTAGAGAATAACCCCAGTGAAAGGCCCCGACCTGAAACCTGTCTGCTTCAAATGATTGTGAAGCAGTCTTTTATTGCTCTTTTAAAAGCTTACTGTTTCAGCCAAGCTGTGTGTCCAATCTGATTAGGAGACTAACTGGAAAGGAAACTGGTAGAAAAAACAGAGACAAAAGTAAAAACCCAAAACAATCTTGGATCTTGTTGGAAATCAAAAGGAAATGTATAAAAAGCAGCTTAAATGAGAATTGTTTTTTTTTTGTATCATCACTCAAAATGATAAACTGAACATGAATACACAAAAAAATGTGGACAAAAATACACAAAACAGTTAGTGAGATAAGACCTTTGCTGTTTGAATGTATGGAAACTATTAAGTGCCATAATAATTAGAATTTAAAAAGCACCTCCCTAAAACCTACCCACAACTTAACACTTGTGTAGAAATTTCAGTATCATTGCAAACATCTAATTGTACTTCTGCAATTCAAAGAGTTTTGAATGTGTTTTTTTGTTTGTTTTGGTATTTTGTAATAGGCACAGGCTTTTTGAAAAACTACAACTTCAAATTATTCTGTTACAATCCCAATTTCAGGGTTTCCACTTTTCTGATTTGAATTTTTAGGTCAGGGTTTGAATGATTTATGAAGACCCTATAATTCAGTAAATGGTATACATAATAAATTGTCTGCACAAAATTCAAAAGATGACAATATATTTTTGAAAAAGAGGCAAAAACAATTCTCTCCGGCTTATTATATTATCTGAATAAACCCTAAAAATGTGAAATTCTGTGATGTGAATTCTTCTATTTACATTTTTGAACTTTAGAAAAATTAAAGTAGAAAATTGGAAGTGTCAAATTTTTTAAAACCTATGTTGAAATATTTTTTTCTTGAACTTTTTTCGCTCGAATTCAAATTGAAAATTATTTAGAAATATTTAGATACAGTATTTACATTTTTTATTTAAAAAAACATACGATTGAAAAAGATGGTATCAATTATAATTGTACCATTTCACATTACGCAATGTAAATTTCTGTCAAGTTTCAGAATTTGATCCACCTAAAATGATCTCAAGTAAGTGACATCAATTCATTGTTGTTGTTTTTTCCAGCACCAAGTGTTCAACAGTGGTTATATTTCACAACCACGTCTTCAGCTGCTTCAAAAAATTGTAGTTATTACAGCACTCCTTTGCTTCCACAAATAAATGCACGTGATGACATTGCCTTTGAGCTTTTCAAGCCCAGCTGTTTCAGACTTGTAATTAAAACCTTTATGACCATAAAAAGAAACACAAACTTCCTGAGAATTGAATCATGAACCTTACTGGTATAAAGAGAAATTATGCATCTTTTACCATCAGCGACAAGTTTAAATCTGCTCTTCATTTCAATACAGTCTTCGGCCATACAGTGAGTATTCTGTATGAACCCTTTGCTCACAAAAATCACAGTTATACAATACCATTTTGTTAAATTATCTCATGTTAATTATATGAATGTAGTGATGATGACATTTGTGGGTGCTATAAATTTTATTTAAACATAGTAAAATAATATGGGATCTATGATTATTGCATAATGTTCAAATTAGAAGACTACCTCATGTGCTCTGATAAAATTCTTCCGGGTTTGGTGTCTAGTCTTCAAGTGGATCATTTTTAGGTAATCAATATTTATTTGCATATGCCAACACACTGCCAGTCTTTTTCACACTCTTGTTTTAGCTAAACGTGGCTAGCATCAGGAGGTAGTATATAAACAGCTGCAAAAATCTAGCTCTAGTAGAATGAAAGGAGTCTTGTCTTTCCATTTCTGATTTGTTACTCCATACTGTCATAGTTAGGAATAATATATGTGTGTGTGTGTGTGTGTGTGTGTGTGTGTGTGTGTGTGTGTGTATTTTTGCCACTTTTAGATTCTGTTGTCCTATTTGAATGCTTCTCTCAGAGACTATTGGAAAAGCAGTGCATCGTTTTACGTTTCATTATTAACAGCAAAAACCTGTCTTTCTGTGGCTCAGGTGAATCATAAACTAGCTTGCATACATATGGCTCTGACATGAGAACAACCTAAGCACAAAAAAACCCAAAAACCCACAAATGTTTTGCATATTACCCAAATAAAATATCTTCTTTCTGAATAAAAAACAAAACAAACTGCTGGATCATAAGATTGTTTACCCATTCTCCTAATATTCTCCAAACATGCTAGAAGCCCAGCCTCATATTTTCAATAACAGAAGCTGAATTTGATGCTACAAATGCTGACTGTATGGAGTCCTAAGTGTGCCACATATATTGCATTAATTAAAAAAAAAAAAAACTAAGTAAAATAAAATCAGCAAATCTGCTTACTCATTAATGTATTTCCTTAGTCTTATGTGTGTCTAACATTAAGTAATTAAGAATTACATTTTAAATTAGAACTGCCAAATTATGTGTCAAAAAGATTTTACATTTTACTTTTTTGTTATTCAATATAATTACAACAATCTGTTACAGACATGTACGCAGTGTTCTACTGAAAAATTACACAACCTCTGAATCATAAAGCGGCAACAGCCGTCTGATTGGTCAGAGGCCCATAAACATGGGACAGCTGGCAAGTAAGACACTGTATTGCTTCTTTGTCACTTGTTGTCGATTACATGAACATATACTATTCTGCTTTCATTTAAGCCAGAATAAGGAAATAGAATTCCAAGTATGTGTGTCATGTAATATGCATATGTATGCATTATTTGATCCATTAAGTTTTTTAAAGCGGGTTACTTGATTATGATTTAACACTGAATCAGTCTACCACTATTCTGATGGCACACTGCAGACTCCATATAAATAAAGAGGAGTTCCAAATGGAACTTTGAGTGTTTATCCTCCTCTAAGTACAAATACAGCAGACATGGTCCAAAGCACATGGAAACCCTGTATCTGAATCACTGCTGTAGTGCATCAGTGCTGCACCCACAACATTTGACCATGCTGTATAGTTGGTCAGTTGCGTTGTCCACATCTGATAAGACTTAAGTTCCTCCCTAACTATAGCTACATCAAAATGCACATACTGTAGGGCTGAACAGTGGGAATAACATGTCAGAGTGCACCATATCATACCAGTAAGGTTTCTCTTTTATACAACATACCCTGCTGCTCACTTACAGTCACTCTCTGCCAATTTGGTTCTCATTTAATATTTTGTTTAAAACGAAGGTGACAGTTCTATGGAAAGTTTTTTAAAAAAAAAAAAAATCTCCACAGCTTTATAATTCCTGTTCAACATTACAGCACAAAGACCCTCAAACATTCACAATGATAACTTGTGCATTTCTATTATTTTATCATACATTTTTTTTGGCCTCATCAGCATTGCTGAATTCTTGCAGCATTTACTAATCCACATTTAATGATGTCGTGGTATTTCTGGTCGTAATAGGTCCCTCAAGCTCCACATAAAGCTTTAAAAACCACCCGACACTGTTACTTTATTTGATATGTGCTCTCTGGATTAAGCTTATCTTGGCTAATGTAATATATAGTAACCTACGAACAGGGTTAGTAGCTGGACCATGAAGAAAGTATTTGGTAAAAGCCACAGTGTTCAGGGGTTATACAGCTCAAAATGAGGACATAAACTAGATATTCCCAGAGTAACCACTTGACAGAGCTGAATGTTAGGATGTACAGACCGTACAGCATTAGGGAAAGCTGAATGGAATGTGCAAGAGGATTTCTGCTATTAATATGTGAAAAGCAATAGTGAGGGCAAGTCAACATGATGCGTCACTGTTTAAAGCTGCGCGGACTGAAAAAATGGAAATGTAAATACACCTCGCCAATGTCTTTAAAGACCCTCCCAAAGGGGCCTGGTGCAACTTAAATGTGAAAAATAAACAACTAGTTAATTAAATGATTAATTAGAGAATCTATCAACAATTATAATAATTGATAAATAA
This sequence comes from Amphiprion clarkii, assembly GCA_027123335.1. Classification (NCBI taxonomy): domain Eukaryota; kingdom Metazoa; phylum Chordata; class Actinopteri; family Pomacentridae; genus Amphiprion; species Amphiprion clarkii. The sequence goes on from CM049586.1 coordinate 14,996,074, forward strand.
TTCATCAGTTCGCAAGAGTAATAGGTTATTCTACTGTTTTATATTACTGTAAACTGAATATTTTAAGACACAGGCGTCACAAGAACTGTTACTTTGGTATCAAGTCAATGCCCAAACTGATAGGATGGCAGTATTTGTTATTCTAATGTATTCAAAGTACTGAAAGTACTGTGGATGCTGGAGGTACTGGGCAACAACAGAAAGGCAAGTGCTGGTGCAGCAACAGGTCTGTTGTGACTTGTGACAAAAAACACTGTGTCATGTATTGAAGATACTTAGTGTGCGAGTTGGATGACCAGGGAAAAGTTAGACAACCAAAAGCAAGAACGCAAATGGTGTCACAGAACTTTTGGAATGAACAGACTAACGCTACACAAACAATGTTCACAAAGGCTAAAGCAAGTTTGTTCAGACTAACATTACCATAACTTGTAACTTGAAATGGGTGCTGCTAATCACATTAGTAGGCTACTGTTCAGTCCATCAAAATATAATGTTGTGCAGGTGTTTGTGCTTACTAGCACACTAAATGTGCCCCAGGTTTTAACCGAATAATTAGTTAGAATATTTTTGTGAAGATGCCTTATTATTTGGGTATTGAATGATGTATCAAGACTTGGTGAAATTCAACAGTAACAAATTTCTGGTAATATAACATCCCTACTTTGAGATTTGGGACTGTTGTTGGGACCACTAAAAATGCAACCTCTGATATTCCCCAATAATGAAAATAATCTTGTGCTAGTACACTATTTTCGTAAATTTGATGAAAAGATGTTGAGCTTAAATTAAATTTTGGCTCTATAATGGCAGAATCAGGAATAAATGCAGCTGTGGAAATCTTCCAGCCAATATCTGTAGAAGAAAACTCCCTAAGCGAAAAGATCAATATTAGCTATGTCTGAGCAGCTCTGTACTAAGATCTCTCTTCAAATCACAATCCTTAATATCTATACTCTGCAGTTCTATTTGAATAGGTTTCCACATACTATATGAATATAATCACTTTATGAAACAATGCACATTACGTTTCCCACAGTCACCAAAATAAGCACATTAAGACAAAAACAACCCCCAAAATTATTACAAAATGAAAAAAACAACAACAAAAAAACTTCAAGTACTATTAACAAAGTAAAAGTCCACCTGGCAATCTTGTTCGGAAGAAAATAAAATATACACAACTCTGCTTCTTTGCCAGCTTCTCTTTTTTCTTCAGGCCATTCAGTGGCCGCCTTTCTGACCTGAAACAAAAACAACGAAAAAACTAAAGACCTGGCTCAATAAATGGTTCTCACAGTTTCTACAGGTCTCTGTGCGCGGAGCAGATTATGGCAGAGGCAGGATGGGCTGATGCTGACTTGCATTCTGTGGAAAAAAGATTGTAGTTTTAGTCAGTCCTTGTCTGGTTGGATGGATCAGACAGGAGAGGAGCGAAAGCTGCAGGTGGTGCGGAAGAGAATGCCCAAACATCTATAACCCAGGCCCGACTCTGGGTGCGTTCCAACCCCTCAGACAGGCTTTTGTAAGTGATCATGTGCACGCACAGCTACAAGTTTAGACGATTGTTCAGAAGGATGTTCCCTTCAGAATTTTTTACGAAGCATGAAACCAGCCACCCTCTACTCATTATCTCCATCTCCTGTACTGACTCCACAAGTGGCCTGAGTCATTGGTCTGTGAGTGTAAGTCGAGGCTAGTTTGACTCTCCACACTGCTGATCCTTGCTGGGGTTTTCCAGAGGTGTGTCCTGTCCTCGATCCTTCCGCTCTTCCTGTTCTTGTGACCTCAGGGCTCCTGTTTGATGTAGTAGCTGCCCGAGCCATTGCTCTCTTGGTCTGAGGTACCTTGTGAGAAGGTAAATTCGTCCACCTCAGCTGTCTCCTCCTTCATTCGCAGGAGAGACTCTACAGGTAGGGACAGACACAGATAAGAGAGAGAACAGTGGCAAAGATGAGCCACTTGTGTTCATGCAATTTAAGCAAAATAGAGAAGGAATCTTTGTTCCATGTGGCAATGTTAACTCCCCATGCATGGCAAGCATCAAGAGAACCGCTTAAAAGAAAAAAAAATCTAATCAAATTAACCAAACATGCTCTGTGGTCGCTTCAAAGTGGAGACAAAACATTAGGAATGCCAAAACTGTAATCCCAGAAAATCAAAAGAACAGTACAGTATCACTCCAGTTCTTCACTGACATGAGGACATTTCATGTGAGAACAAAGACAATGAACATGAACAAACAAAGGTTGATTCAATAGCAGAACATGCAGGACCAGCAGCTTGCAGCTCCATGGTGAGGCCCTGTGACTCAGAGAACTGTCTCCTGTTATAGACGCCATTGAGCCGCAGAAGGCTCGGTGCTGTGCCGGTTTTGTCGTTAGTGTGACATTACCTGATTTGTGGGTTTGGTGGAGGTGGGTTCGGGGCCGGGGCCGAGCAGGCCCCTGGGCAGGATAAGGGGGTGGACTCTGCTCTTCGTCCCCCGAGAAGCTGCTCCTCCTCCTGCCTGCCTGACTGAAGGGCCGTCGACCAACTGGAATCTTCCTCTCTAAACACCAAGCCAGACTCAGGTAAGCTACCAGGGGCTTCTTACACACAGGGGTTCAATTCAACTAATGTCCTCAATGAGAGATTATGTATTAGGAAGGAAAGTTTAAAAGGTTAAAGTTTAGGGTGAAATCTGTAATTTTGCTTCACAATGTTGTCACTTGCCATGATATACCCATCTGAATAAGCCCCTGGTAAGCTGTACTCAGACTGCCAGACCCAAGTAAGCAGATGCACTGTTAGCTACCAAAATCAAAGCTACAGCAACATTATCAACTCTATGCAAGTCTGTGGATGCCAATGTTCAAACAAAATCATTTTTTCCTTTGTGCTGTCCATGATGTCTGGCAAAATCAAAATTTTAAATGTAACAATTTTTGTAGTGTACACCTACAAAAAATACACTACCATAATTACAGCTAAATCATGTAAAATATTGAATTTTCCTTTACATTTGTCTTGATTTTGGCCAATTTCCTATCCAAATTAACCCTAACCCAGATTTCAATGGATATTTTTATAATGGCTAATATAATGACAAACTGTGACAAAGTTTTCCAAATGACATATGGGAAGAGCTCTTCTGTTACAAAAAATGTAAATAATAAAAAATGATAAAAGAAATAAAACATGAAAGTAAAATGTCACTCAGCAATTTCAGTTTGAATTTTTCGAGTTGACAAAGTATGGGATGAAAATTTATATTATGGCAGTTGTCAGAGGCCTGTCATGAAATTGACAATTAGATTGTCAGTTAGATATTAGCTACAACCTACACATAAAACTTTATTTTATCTAGTTACATTATTGAAATTCATAAAGTACAGACATTTAAAGACCGGGAAAAAAAATATTGTGAAAGTTGTGGTCACACATTGCCTACCTTGGCAGTAGCTGCATTGTCTACCACTGAAATGCAAAATGGATTTTACAAAACTGAATTTGGATTTTGCCACACATTATGTGCACACAAACTGAAAATACCATTTCATTTTTTTTTAAAATTATTTCATTTTAATATTGTAAACCACTGACTTCCACTTTCAGCAAAAGGAGTACCAATTTAGCACTAGCATCTGCTTTTGTGATCTGAAACTAAATGAAGTTGTAACACCATGCCTTTCTTCGATTCCTCAAACACTACAACAAAATCTCAAACACTACTTTGTCCAAGTGTGCAAGCTACGTGTTGAAAACTATCCCACTCAAAGGAAAAAGACACTACTTTCATCTTTTCACAGCAAACTGCACCCATGTGACACAAAGTGTCTGATGAAAATGCGCCAGAGACACCAAACAGGTGACCGATCAGAGAGCGGCGGAGTTTCAACCACAAGTGTATCCGGTGACAGGAAGAACAGGAAAAGAAGAGGATGGAAGGAGCCAAGAGAAACAAACTGAAAAAGCAGGAAGATAATATTACTCACTTTTCTTTTGTCCTTTGTACTGTTGGGCCTTTTTCTTCTGCTTGGGTGCAGACTGTGGCATTTCTCTGTTACCTGTAAATAAGACAATACAGCAAAACTGTAGGTGTCTCACAAACTGTACACAGTGAGGTACAAGCCAAGTAAATAAATGCAATTTGGAACCACCGAAAACTGAAAACCAGCGACAAATGCATCATAGAATGATCAGTCATAATATCGATACCTTTTTGTGAGCTATTACAGAACCTTTCTATAGTAACTTAATCAATGCCATTCTAAAATTCATTGTTTGTACTAACAGTTACATCCAGTTGTCCCTGTCTGCTGCAAAGCATTATGTTTTTTTCCCCACATGTATCTTACTGTCAAACTACCTGTTCATAGGCAAGTGTGACTACACTCAAGCCTGTACTCACTCCATAAACAAATCCAAAAATACTTTATAAAAACCCAAGAGATCGTTATTGACAAAATTTGGCTAATTTCAGGATAAAAGTGTCACTATGATTTGTATTTATTTTATGATACGGATAAAATTATCTCACAAAGATGGGCTTTTACATATTATGTTGTTTTATGTACAGTGCTGTTGTTCTGTGGTAGATTTTTGTATACCTGCTGAGATACAAGTGTAAATAAGCTGCAAGCTAACTTTGGCGGACTTTCACTTAACTGCGTACTGTCCCTGCAAAACTAAATAGACAACAAATAAATATTGGCCTATATAATAAGGATGATCATTTTGATCAATATTGAGATCATGATTATTTATTGATATTTTAACATTTTAATGGACTTGCATTAACATGAACATGTATAAATCTTTGCATCAAAATAACACTGGTTCTCATTGAAACCATCTTTGAAAATCAAAATTAGTGCTGTCAAAGGATTAAAAGGTTTAATCAGATTAATCATAGGGTTGTTGGGGATTAATTTCGATTACTCTCTGTTAAATGTCATTAATTTTTAATCTCTATTAATTGTGTTTCATTTTGCGTGAGCAAACAGATTCAAGAAAGAAGGGAATATATATGCACTAAACACGTTTATTAAATACCTGTGCTTCAGTGAAAAGAAAACTCCTTCCTGTAGAGTGTGCATATTACTGTAAATTGGTGGACTGTTCCATCTTTGGGGGCTTTTTTGTATTCAAAAAGAGGGCCATTGCTGTTTAGCACAGTGGTATTAAACTAAAATTCAAAGAGGCCCAGTCAGAGAAAACGTATTAAAGCAAAGGCCCAGAAAATCTTAATGTCTAACTTGAATTAGTGTGATATATGCTGATGTAACCTGGTAGTTTTATTAGTGTCTGCATGTAATCAATAACTGACCGTCAAATCAAATAAATTCAGTTTGGTTCAATAACATTTTGACAACATTTATTAATAAATAACTTTTGATATAACTGTACATCTGAAAATAAAGTGAAAAGTAATGACTGAACAACCTGAACCAACTTACATACATCTTTAACAATACCTAAATCTCAAAAAATGTAAAAAGTTGAACACTTTTACTTTTTTTTTCTCTTAAATCACTCCCCTTATATCCCTGCTGCTTAATGGGAGAACTGAGCTGCCAGTATTTTGAATCATGGTCTGAACGGTGTCAGGGCCATTATCAAACACATTTGGAGCACACTGGTGAGTCTGGAACCATGTTTAGTCTGGATTATATTCATAGTTGAAAAGCTGGCTTATAGTCGAACATAGTCAACATGTGCAGGGCGACTTTTCTCTTCGTGTCGATTTGTTTATTACTCCACCAAGGAACGCGGCAGAGTTATGTGACGATCAGCGTACGTCTGTCTGTGAATCTGTCTGTCCGTCTGCAATATTACTCAAAAACAGAATAACGGATTTGGATGAAATTTTCAGGGAAGGTCAGAAATGACACAAGGACCATCTGATTAGATTTTGGCAGTGACGCGGCTTATAGTTTGGATCCACGGATTTGTTCAGGATTTTCCATTGCGAGATATAGCGGCCGGCACAGCGTCGCCATAACCATGACAAGTGAATGCTGTGTCAGTTACCTGCATCTATTCACTCGACCCGCTGCATATTTCGGTCACGCAATTCAGTATCTGTACTACATAATGTACGCATGCACAACACATACCTGTGCTCACGCAAGGCAATTTTGTAATTGTTTAGTTAGTTTGTGGGTCGATCTACATTAAATGGCCAGATTCTATGTTGCCGTAATTTCTGAATACACAAACTGAGGAATGAACAGTCTTGGCAGAGTACTGCACTCTCTGAGTGCTTTTCTTGTTCATCTTTTTGTCCGTCCTTCTCTCGTCTGTCCCTCACCCGTTTTCTGAACTCAGCTGCGATGTTTAGTGGCTGGAATGCAGAGATCAATTAATTGGCTGAGTAGCGTCACGTGGGATGGCTGAACTCCTACCTAATTGGTCTGTGTGTTTCCTGAGCTGATAAACTAATGCCATAAAAGCTGGAAAAGCTGTGCCGGTAAAGTAGAAGCGACCCATCAAATTTTGAATACCTGAAATGCGTTGCCAGAGACGTTTCAGGGATTTTGAGTCATTCTGCACTGCAGATGCCTTAATTGCGTTAAAATTTTTAATCTGATTAATTATGGTGCTGGATTAATCCACGTTAACGCATTAATTTTGATAGCCCTAATCAAAATATAAAAATTGTAACAAAACGTTTTACTAAAGATCACATTAACAGAGCTACCTCACTTTGGGTGATATGGTGACGCACTGTTAGTATCACTTATGGATATCTGAGGTGATGGCTGAGGGCAGTCATATATACATACAGCAACGCTAATATTTACTTTAACATCTCTTGGTCATTTTCACCTCAACCAGGTGCTTTTGATAGTCGTCCACAAGCTTCTGGCAAGTTTCTTTGATTATTTCCAGTGCAGTTAAACTAAATTTGTTTGCTATGTGACACAAACTTCTTCCTTCATGACAGTCCACAGTCTTGATGGGGTTAAGACAGGAGTTTGTGATGGTCAGTCTAAAACTTTCATTCTAGCCTGATTTAGCTATTGTTTTTACCCCTTTTGATGAGTATTTTGGAGCACTGTCTTGTTGGAACACCCAAAGGCATCTGACCTTCTTACTGATGAGTTTTGGTTTCCCTGAAAAATATGGAGATAATTCTCCTCCTTCATAATTCCATTTATTTTGTGTAAAGCACCAGTTCCACTAGTACCATCATTCTTGACTGTAGGTTTGGTGTTCTCAGATTTTTACTCAGCTCCTCAGACTTTTCCACTGTAGTGTTTCTGGCTGAGTCTGATTGATGTACCAAATGGGCTCTACTTAAATTGGCTTGGAGGAGAAAGTAGTCAAATATAATCACTTATGAAAGTTAAGAGGTCATGTCACTGAGAAAATTTGATGAACGCAGCTTCCTACATCTCCAAAACTAATTGAAGTTGCTGTATGTATATTTTTGACTGAGCAGATTTTGTCATATTTCCAGAAGACCTATAATACATCTATGAAAGAACCAAAATGCATGACTGTTTTTTGTAACAAAGAAGCATGGGTTTCAATGATTTCATCATAGAAAATTCAGTTATATGCATCATTGGAAACTCAGCACTATCATAATATACATAGTCTGTCAAAGTGTATGTAAACGTTTGTTCACGACTGTATTTTATGGCCTAAAAACTGACAGCGCCAAGGCATTGTTCAATTATGGTAAGACAACAGGTTTTAACTCATTTAATTCTTTTAGCACTTCTAACAAGTGTTCTGGAAAGGATACTTAGTAATGCTGCCATTACAGCTTAAACAAAAACCTTGTTTGAAGAATTGAAACAGTTTCACACCTGACATATATTTTAGTTAATTTCATCTAAACCAAGGAAAAGATACAATACATTATTCCAAGGAGTGTAGTCTGACTCACTAAATGTGCCTGCCATTGGTCACGCATTTCACGCGGCTTTTTCTTCACCTTCCGCTATCTGTCACAGTGTTCCCAAAATCTGCTTCACTATGGGACACAACAGGAGCCACTTCTAGCCTAGGAACCTACTACACTGAAAGTTTTTGTTGTGGATTTGGATTGTGCAGTAACGCAGTTCTGCAGCACAAAAAAGCTGTAATGGCACATATAATCGTCCTTAACCTTTTGGTTTCAGATGAGACCAATGACAATAAAGATTTAAGAGCATAAGCTCCAGCTAGAATGGTTTGGTAGTGCATTTATATATTGTCTATTACCTATATCATGCTAACGGGGTTAGATGTGTTAACTTACACTACACCTTTTAATCAGCATTCCTGCAGCCAGAACCTGTGACCTCTTTTATCACACTGAACCACCAGCCAAAATGTGGAGCTTACGCTGAATGTAAGTGCTAAGGCTTTGTTTGCTTTGTTCAATGGCATCAAGTATATTCAAACACAATGGCTGTCTGGTGTCAGATGTATGTCATGTCACTGGCATGACAAAACATGCTCACGACACAAGCAATTTTTTTTACTGGTTTTCACATGGGCGGGTATTAAGTGCCACTTGAATAAACACACAAACTCACTTATAGAGGTACAGGTAGTTTAAAGCAAGAAACAAAACATAGGGAGAGATAAAAAACGGCATCTACACGTACAGAACTAAGCAAGAAGTGGACAAAGCTACCACCACATGCTAGAGAGTATCCAGCTGTTGAGCGCTGGAGGGCATACACGCATTCAAAGGTAATGTTTGCTCTCAAAGCAGTGTTCTTCTTGTGCAAATCAGTATTAGATTGGGCTACTGTCCCTTCAATATTGACCAATTAATGACCAAAAAGGTCACATTCTATTATACAGTAATGAAAATCCATCTACACACACAATACACTACCATTGCAAATGACAGACTGTGAAACTGAAAAAACTCTAACGGAAAAACCTGATATGACAAAAAAAAAGAGTTCATATAAGGTGAATAGTTTGACTTTAGTCAACGGATCAGACTTTTCCAATAAAATATCTCTGACAAAGCTCAGGAGTCAACCTAAGGACAATCACTATTATAATGACAAATTATTAGGATTGCAGCTAATAAAATGTGACTGTGTGTGTGACAGCTCAAACTTTCAATAATATGAATATTTATTGATAATTAAGGAAGCTGCCATTCAATGTCTTAATTCTCTCTTTGAAGATGCTGTCTGCTGCGGTCAGATGCTGCAGGTATTTCTGGGTGCAAACACCCAAAAGCAACAAACTAAATTTAAGCTCTTATTGATATTTTGTCAAAATGTGGATTATTATTGGAGAGTCTCATGAATCTGACCCTTTACACACTCCGTCTTCATCAACGTGACACTGCACAGCAAAGTGAATGAACTAGACATGGTTAATGAATGTGACTTTGGAGAAATCTGTGTGTGCACCTCTATCAACAAAACAAAAAGACAAAAAATGCCACACAGGACACAATTCTTGCTGTAATTAAGGACTTTAAATGCTGCAAACAGTCATTAAGAAAAGACTGGTCTGTTTGCTGTCAAGTACATACCTAACTAACTAATAGCCATTCAGCTCAAATGCAAACGTGTTCTTCCTTAAGGGGCCGGGAATAGCAGCAGATCATAGCCTTTCAGAACAAACCAAGTTATTTTAAAACGGTCCTAAATCCTGGGGCTTCACTGTCATGGTGAAATGAACCATTTTTGCAGTATTTTGAGTTGGAAAAAAATCAAAGACACACAGAGGTGGCATGTGACACTTTGACTATTTAGCTGAAAAGTGGCATGATATGCGACCTGTACAAAAAGTGCAACATATTCATAAATAACTTCAATTAACCATTAGCCAGCAGTGCAATTTCAGTTTTGCAAATTAATGCTGCCTTTCTTTCACAGACACCTTGTTTGAAAATACTTTACTGGAATTGTCAGCAGACAAAAGCAACTGGGGGAGCTCCTCAAGCTCCACATGGTGGCCAGCTGATTGATTAATACAGTGTGAGGAAGTCACAGGTTCTGGCTGCTCGAAAAGGCTGATTAAACCCCAAACTCAAAATATAGTGTGAGACAATGCAATACACTTGTTTAATAAAACTGACACAGTGTCTGCCAAAATGCAATGCACAAAAACTGCTACACAACAAAAAGTTCTAGATGAAGCTTGCGTTATAAATTTTCATTTCGGGAGCACAAGCAAGTCGACATAAACAGATTTCTGACATTAAGTCTTACACTGAACTGAACACAACCATGTACTGAATGGTTCAGGACCAAAACATTGTTGGTCATTACTCCCTTATAGCCATGGCTACCAAACAATAAATGTACTCTTGATATGTTTACTATGTCGACAGTTGACAAACAGCAGATGTTCAAAACTATAGATTAGCTTTTAAAAATCCTGTTTGATCACATATATCTCTATCATAAACTCCTGTGGTTGGCTATCAGACCACCAACAAACTACACTTAAACAGAGACTCTCCTTTTCCGGCAGTTTTGGCTCAGTGGTTTAGTCCACATCAGAGGTGCACTGACAGCTTTTACATCAGTCTAAATGAACTACACAAACCGGGCATACATCACAGCTTTATATTTAAGCAAGCAGGCATGAATGGAACCTTCTTCAAGCTCACAACAAATTCTGTTATTTTGATGTTCTGTGTCATTTAAATAATGACATAAGCTGACATTTTGTCTTCATTGTAGCACTAGAGGCAAGAGGATGAAGTGCATCATGTTCTTACTTTGAGAGGCAGGGGGTTGAAGCTGGTAGCCTGTCAGCTGACACCAGCCCACAGGGTAAAGGTCAGGTGACTCACAGTCCACCCACTGATCATATTCGTCCTCCCAGCCGTCAAAGTGTATCCTCAGTAGCCGGTGCACAATTCTCGTCACTGTGGCAACACACACCAGCCGCGGCTCCATCAGATCTACAGCTTCCAGCTTCATGCCTTGCCGGAAACCGTGATTGGGAACCTCCTAGAAGGTGCAAGTATAGCGGATGCTTTTTAACTATTCCAGTAGTTAAATCCCAAACCCTATTAAAAGACAGTAGAACTTACACAAAGGTAAGCTGATTCACAAATAAAGTTGATGAACCAAAATTAAAACCTACCTTGTTAAAGAGCCTGACAGGAGCAGCTATTGAACATGTTTCTCTGAGGTAGTCAAACCATTTAAATGGCAGTTTAGTGTACCCTGAGGAAGAGAGTCAGTGTTCAGACCATAGGCAAATCAAATCCAACCAATAGTTTAGGCTCTGTAATATTCTAATGAGAACAAACATTCAATTACATTTCTCATAAGCTAATTGAAAAAGAACAGGAGTGTACAGTACCTCTAGGGGGTGTAAGTTCAATGCTGTTGATTTCACAAAAGCCAACTGGAAAGATGGAGGGGGAGGTGCCGTGGTAGCAGAACCAGTCTGATCCATCCACTGCCTCCGAACCGTCGATCCCAATCATGAGGTACCCGTCCGCCAACACCTACACACACAGCAGAGAATGGCTGAAGACATTCTAGACCAGTGAAATGACTGCATTTTAAAATAACAAAACAAGAAATAATCCTTCTGTTACTCTGTCGCTCGTCACAAGACATTACTGTGAGATCAGAAAGACACTTACCTTTCTTACAGTGGCTACACATATAGCTGAGAGGTTGAGGGGGTCAATGGCTTCTAACTTCATCCCATCTCTAAACCAATCCCCACTCTGGTCCACATCTTTCACCTGAAAAAGCATACAGGTAGGAAGGCACACCAAATTAAGGATTATTATCATCAGGACATGTTTGAACACTACAACTTTAGGAATTTTTTAATGTACTATAGAAAGCAGTCATGGAGATGCATCAATAATAATTCAACATAAGTTTTGAGAGCCTACTAAGCCTTCAGGTCAATTCATGCAACTGAAAAGGTCCATGCAACGTAAATTTCATTATTTGTTGTAGTCCATGACGGTCTGCATGGACCCGTCTTTAAAAGAGTTGTCATCGAAGTGGTCACTGTCAGACTTTGGAGGTGTTTTAATTTGTACATGCTCGATGTTGACAGTATACAAACACAGTGGGAGCTTCTAATTCTCCAAAAATCCTGTGCTATGTCCGCAGACTGTGCTCGGGGCAGGAAAGGCAACCAACTACAGCTGCCTACAGCTGTAGGCTAATTCATGGCACTCATCCTCCTCAGAAACAATGTAACATGGTGCTACAGTCCATTCTGTAAGCAGCTGCCATGTTCTGGAAAAAGTGCAAAGTCATAACCAGTCTTTTCGAAACATCCACAGAATCACAGTGTGTTTTATCAGTGTTTGGCATAAGTGATAGTACAACCGTCATTACAGCTGACTGACTTGTGCCTTTTGTACAATGAAAAGAGCTGCATGCTCATCCACTGGCAGCTTTTAAAGTCTGTATCAGTCAGCACACAGGAAAACTACTTGTCCTTCACTCATACAATGAAAAGCACCATACAACATCTGATGAACGGCAGGTCTTGATCTTTAAATGCATTTTAACTAATCTAAACCAAATGCTATTATTAGGCTGAAACAATCCAGTAATTCCCACGCAGGATTTGTTAATGTCGGATGAGGTTATATCAATTAACAGTGTGCTCTCATTTTAAAACACAGGTAATGGACACAGACATAAGCCCCTGCTGTTATTTTGTTCGATATTGCTCCCCTTACTCACTGTTAAATAATCAGAAATGACCAGACTGCGTTAAAATTCTTGTAATTAAAATCTACACATCATCATTTATTGATAACCTACATGTTCTTATCTAAAATTGTAATTATATAAACAGTATTTCAGTATAAATACACTGGGTGATTTGCATTTGACAAGGATTGCTTATGACCCAGCTGTCAGTATGCTAAACTTGCTCATGTTTGGGATTAAGGACTTGGTGTGCTTGTTCTTGATTCAAAGAATTAAAAAGAAAGAAATACAATACAAAAAATACAGACTCATGTTTAATCAGATTTTAGATAACTTATTTACACAAACAGGGCCCAGATCTGTAGTATTAACAAAACAAGTCAAATCACAGGTGCAAGATTTGTTTTTCCATACTACCACTTTGGAGAGTAAAAACATTTTTTTATTTTCATTACCTTCTGGAAGAGTGGTGGAGGAGCATCAACCTGACCTTCAGTTTTCTTTGTAATATCTGAAAAATAAATTGACAGAAGTGATTTATTCCTGAGGTAATGATCCTACAGAAATATATAGCCTAAAAAAGAGCTTTCTGAGCGTGACTTCGAAAGAAGGACAAACCCACAGACAGGTGGAGCTGAGGAAGAGCTGGGCTTCAGTTCACACTGACTGACGGATAAAAAATTATTTGATCACTGAGAGTAGGAGAGAAACATTCAGCTCAGATAAAGCTGCATTTCACAGATTTAAGCATAGCAAATCTATTGACACAATCAGTAAGGTTCTTTATCATTTAGGATTACCTTGTAAACAATTAACATGTTGTACTTCCCAACATTTCTGCTGCTCTGAACTGACTACAGGGTTGTCTTAATTGTGTCACACTTACTTGTTTTTAACTATTTATCTGTGACAGTATGCACAAACTGTTTCACTTGATTTTAAAATGTTATTTTTAATGGGAGATTTGCTCGTTTTTTGCTAACACCAAATGCAGTTTATTGACAGTACTACTAAATATAATCAGTATTTACATATTTTAAACAGCATACATGGATTCATGTAATCACTGTAAAATCATCAGATACAACATTTAATAGGGCATTCCACTCATTTTATATACAAGTACAAGCTTATGTATCACTACCAGTGATAATTTGTGAAACCTTTGGCTTTCTCAAATTCAAGGAAATATTTAATGATGTTACTAAGGCTATCTTGGTTCAGAAATTACAAATTTCTAAAAGATAGCCTACAGAAAAATGGACATGTCTAACACAAAGACTATCAAATAACAGATTAAGAGTTTGATGTGAATGGGAATGGAGCGGAGAGCCACAAGTAGGGTAGGAACATCAAAATGCACTCGCAAGATACTGTTGTTTCATCTTCTTGCAGAACTTATTGATAATAAGAAAATTACAGAATAATCCTATATCCTTTAAAGGCTTGTTATTTCATGAGTCACAACTGGCTACAAAATCTATTTGTCACAAACAGCAAAAACTACCAGCTAACTACATAACAGTAACAATGTAGATTCAGCATTTAGTAAATTTAATAAATACAGTGCTCCTTCAGTGTTCATAACATTCTGCTTATCCCAGAATTTGTGGTGTATATTAGGTATCAAAAGGAAATAAAGTGCTGCTAGATTTCCCTGAACCTACCTGATCGTTTGAAGCGGTGTCCAATGCTTCGTGACCAGCCGATATTATGGATAAGGGGGCTGTACATGTGGCACCAGAAGTCATCTGACCCGTCCTGGCTCTCCTCATAGACCAGCCTGAGGCGACCTCCGATAACCTGCTCCACCAAGGCAACCCGTGTCCGGCACAGGTAGTTCTTATCCACCACCTCTACCCGCATTAGCTTCTTAAAGGGGAACTGCATGTTCTCATGTACCTACAGTGAAAAATTTGTGATAAAACAAATACGAAAAATAATACGAGATGAAAAAAATGCTTCAGGTTTTACATGAATGGAACAGTTTGCGCTTACATGGCACATATTATCCTTAGTTTTCACCCTTTGATTGACAACATGGGTCAAACGTGACCCAAATCCAATGGAAAATGGGTATCTCCTGACCTACACTGCACATCAAAGGGTTTAAGAACTTTACAATATGTTTCTCTTTCACATACACATTCATACATCAAGAGTGGCACAGTTGCTATTGGGAGCAACTTGGGGTTCTGCGTCTTGCACAGGGACGCTTTGGTACATACAGGGAATCGAACCAACAACATTGCAAGTAAGTTAGTAAACAACGCACTCCATCACCTAAACTGTAGTCGTTAAAATTTGCAAGCATTCTCTTGTCATAATATCTGGACATGGAAATTGTCCATTTTAACAAGTATACACATTTTACCATGCTGGCCTGCTTGCCTAGGCAGATGTGAGCCTCACCTTGGTATTAAAGTCAGGCGGCAGTGTTTTAGCTCCAGTGAGACGCTTCACAAGAAAAGCTTTCCAGTTAGAGTACTTATGCTGTATACCTGCAAAAGGAGAGTACAGAAATAAGAGCGACAATTACAGCCAACATCCAAGAACACCAGCAGCTTCAATAACCAAACTGAACAAGTTTGGCACAACACTCACTTTTTGGAGGTACAAGGGGTTTACCACTAGAAGCACACCATCCCACTGGGTGTACCTCGGGGATACAGAGATTACACCAGAAGTCTCTACTGGTGTCATTGTCAAAGCCCTCGTACCGCAGAAGAGCCTTGAACCCTGCAGAGTAACAAATAAACACTTTTGAGGTGGCTTTTTTCCTCTTCTTGAAAGCAACAAATAGATAAAATAATCCACCATTCTAGGTCTTTTGCTTGCTCTCTTCTGACTTAAGTTACTATTTCAAAACTACAGAAGAGGTTGAGGTGGTCATCAGTCATCACTGTTTGAAGAGACACAAGTATTACCTGATTTTACTAGCTTTTATGTCCTCCCTTGTTTAAGTACTTAAATATTAATAAAAATGTGTTATGAAAGTACTTTGGAAAATGCTACAAGAAATTTCACATTTAATCTATTCATTGTCGCAAAGATGTTACAATGAACAGCAAGTAAAATGCTGGCATGGATACAGTGCAGTTTTTTAGTAAGATTGTGAAACATTTTGAGAATTTAAGTACACCAAAGCTCTTTTTTACCATTTAGCATTGGATGTACTGACAAGCAAACTGAATCATTTGATTATTATATTTGATACTGAGGACAATGGAAAAACCTGATGATTACTAATTAAGTCAATTATATTCAGAGGACATCTGAAAGCTGCAAATGTTGGCTGGACTGCTGTACAGCATTTTAAGACTAGAATCAGAGAACGGACAAACAGAAAACTGACCCTTTCCCTTCTGTTTACTCTGTGATGCACACACCGGAATAGTGCTGTGTTAATTGGTCCAAGCCTCTCTGTTTGTTTCCCATTTACAGAACCAGGACTGTGTATGAACTCTGGATTCCATTTTTAAATGCCATACATAGGACAGACAGGGAGTGGACCATGTGCAAATATTCACTAACTTGGACAGTGTATTGGACGAAAATCACTTTACCATTTACATTTCGAAAAAAAAGTCCATAATCTTCTAAATTTGCTGACAGTAAGTGTTTTCTTAGTCTTTTGTAAATTATCTTATTATGCAATAGTTTACCTATACTCTCCGATGCCCCTCATCCCCACTCAGTCAAGGAAGATGGCCCACTCCTTCTGAGACTGGTTCACTTGTGGGGGTTTTTCTGTCGTTCCTGGTACAGGGGAAGTTTTTTGGTTCTTTCCCACTGTTGCCAAGTGCTTGCTCAAAGGGAATCCAAAGGGAAATTTGGATTTGTTTGGTTTAAAATCTGTAAGGTCTTTACCTTACTATATGAAGTGTTATGAATTGCTG
The DNA here is from genome assembly GCA_027123335.1 of Amphiprion clarkii. NCBI lineage: Eukaryota > Metazoa > Chordata > Actinopteri > Pomacentridae > Amphiprion > Amphiprion clarkii. The sequence continues at coordinate 15,012,578 of CM049586.1, forward strand.
CTATATAAATAAAATTTAATTGAAGTGAATTTATAATTACTAGATGAAAGCATGTATCTTCCAAAGTTATCCACATTTTGAAACACAGTGGAGGGATATGACTGGCACAGGAAGTGATGTGTAGGGCTGTTGCCAGGACAACAACAAACATACATGACTTCCAGGACAACAGCACCCACTTTTGACCAGCTCATGCTTCTAATGTCTAATATTCATTTTGGTTGAACTTCAGACTGCATTCTTAAACAGAGAAAGGACAGTTCCACTATTGACAGGCAGAATCACTAACCTGTCATTAACATTCACTGTGTATATGCAAACATAAGTATGTAACAAGACCTTGGAAACTGTAGGCTTTTCTTTAAAGATTCTAAACACATTTTAGTAAGACAAAATAAAATTAGTGGAAGAGTGATGTGTTATACAGTGGGAGAGTTTTGCCTGGCGTAATCATTAACAGTGAAACAGAATGCATTGTGCAGAATGTCAATGTGTTTATTTTGCATGAAGTTTGCATATGTTTGTTATTGGGAGAAACATACTTATCAATATCCTGAAGTGTGATTTCAACTTTATCAGCAACTTCTGCCAGTAATTCAGTGAAAAAAAACATTCCAAACAAAAGGACCCAGAAACATAAGGCTGTCTGACATACCCAAGACTTTTAGAGATGATTTTGGCTTTCATTAAGTATAGTCCTACCTGCTAGCTTTATAATTTCTGCTATCCAGTACACCTTAGTGGAGAGGTTGGTATCTGAGTTAAGCACTTCGATCCTCACTCCTTCCTCTATGTCATGCCAGCATGTCCCCATAGGGGCCTGAGACAGAGAAGAAACAGTCATATAATTAATGAAAGCATCAAATCAGTAGACATCATCTACTGAACTCAAACCTGTACTCACGTGTTTGAAACAGCTGACTGGAGCTCCGACTGTGTTATTGCTACAGATATACCTCCCCCAGTCAAAGCTCTCTGCAGGGACCACTGACAAAGATAACAAGCAGTGTAATGATGGAGTATTCCTTAACAAAGTCGCACTATTATCCCATTACCTATCATGACTGTTTCTGATAACCTACCAGCTTTTGTTTTGGCCTGGTTCTGCTGACTTGCTTGGTACTGGGCATAAGCTGCCAACTTTGCCATTAGAGGCTGTTTTTGTAAGACTTTTGCCTTTTTTGTTGGTGGTTTCCCCTAGTAAAATCAAAGCAGACATCAATGTTTGTGGAGCTGCATAATTATCATAGAAAATTGGAAGAGTATTTCTATAATGTATTCACCTGGAGTCTTGCCAAGATGCTGGCTTTTTTGGAATTTGAGGAATAACTCCTGGAACAGGACACACTGCAGAAGCGCTTGGTTTTGGAGTAAAAAGCATCTCGGACTCCAACCATCCCACACATCTCACAGGTGGCTGCAAAGAAGGGACCACAAGACAATGACAAATAAAAAAGTTAAAATCATCAGACTACAACAAGCCGGCAAATTCTTCTACTGCCCACTCACAAAATTATATGTTAGCAACACACACAAAGTATAGGTTTCAAATACATTACTGACCCATTCCAGATTTGCCATCAGGATAGGTGTAGACTTGACCATTGTTCTTAATGATCGGCAGGCTAGCAGGGATGGAGGGAACCACCTCATCCTCACTATCCTCTGAGCTGGAACTACTGGTAGATTCCTCGCTGCAGCTGTCATAGCCATCAAACATCCCGAACGAGTCTCGCCGCTTACGCTCTGAACGTGGGGTGCGTTCAGCCTTAACAGACAGGAAAATCGTAAAAACAGAGTCTAAATGAATGACTGTATGATGTTAATGATATGTTTTTAACTATTTTATGTTTTTTAAATACATTTTATACATTACTAAAAATGTCCTGTTCTCAGTATTCATTTTGGTTTCTGCAAACCAAAACTAATTTCGCTGAATTTTTGCTTCAAAATAAATAATATAATTAAAAAAACATGTCATTATCAAGAGCATTGCAGAATATTTTTGTCTAGTCATTAATCAAGCAATTGACTTTTTATTGCAGCTCTAAAATACTTCAAGAACATATTCCATTATAATTTTGCTCTCGAAATACTCTGCTTTCCACGGTAGATCATTCATAGTCTCTTATATTCTCATCTGACCTGGAGAGTTGGTCGTGGACGCTAATTCGGAATTACTATTAAAAGATAAGCTATATCGAGATATGATGCATCATGAAAATGTGAAAATCTCCTAGCCTTGCTGAACAGTATTACAGTATCCGGAACAATGTTAAATGTTTGGTGTTGTCATAATCTGCTTACTTCCTCTTTGGAGCATCTCAGGTGAAACTTGAACTGGTTGCGCTAACATTAATTATTTACTAAACTATAGTATTGAAGAAAAAACAGTGTAATCACCAGCAAGTACGTTCCAAATGGCATTTTATATGCGCAAAATGAAAAAGCTAACTAATATATATGCTGGAAAAAGGGGGCGGCCTTACAAAAATAGCACCGTAAGCTAACTAGCACAGCAAGCTAGCGGAAAACCTGTTTTTCCTGTTTTTACTCACAAAAGCATACGCATTTTTCATTCGAGAAGCAAAGCTGCCTCTTTCCGTGTATAGTTGAAATAAATGTAAGCTTGTTTTATTCCTACCTTTGAGGGTTTTTTGGAGGGTTCTAATATTTAACGCTGGTTGAACCACTAGCTAGCTACCATAAACAGATAACAACAAAGGAGGAGTGCTAGCTTGAGCAAATCCTCTGGAGTCGGAGGCTCGCGGCCCAAAAATGTTTCAAACTCACTCACCAAATCCCTTGTGTCTTCCATCAGCCCTTCATATAGATAGCGTACTAGTTAACTTTGCTCCCCAATGCAAATACAGCCTCTACGCTGGGGACAGATTTGGCTGTGAAACACTAAAGTCTAAATGAATACTACCAAGCAGGATATCAACAAATTACTTTGCTGCTTCTGCGCATGAGCGAGCGTAACCTACTTTCATGTGATTGGTCAATCCCAAATGGAGGTCATCGACCGAAGCAGAAACAAAACAGTGAACTCCGCAGAGGAGATGAATGAATGAACAAAAGCTGTCCATATGACTGATCGTGTCAAACCGACACCGATATAAATAGATGGAATAATGACTGCAAAACTAGTAGTTATATAAAAAGTTACATCTTTCATTCTTCTTACAAAAAAAAACTGGGACTTTGAGCAATTAAGATTTACATTACAGGTAGGTAGGTTTGAACATACAGATCCAAATTCACCGGAAAATTTTTTGTTTTAAAATATGCCTTTAGAGTATTAAAAGCATTTTTAAATATATGACACAAACAATACTTGTGAAATAAAATAAATCCTTTATTATTATATAGTGCAATCTATTACACCTCTTAAGATAAACTTTCTTCTTTACTCAGGTAAAGATACAGTAGATACCACATTTTCATCCTAAACACAAGCTGAAGACCACATTCAATAACACTGTATATTTGCCAACAGATAACAACTTGTGAGGCCCAATACATAGGTAATTAAATTCCAATGAACATACAAGTAAAGAAATAAACTAGGTATTATTAGCCATAAACCAGCTGCCTTCTGGTTCCATTGATTCATATCACAGTGCTTTTTAATAATAATAATGGCATTCTGTTTTTGTTTCTCTTCTCATTTCTTGAACACATAAATGTAGTAGCAACACATTTAAGCAAAGCAGCATTGGGTACAGAACAGAACATGAAAAAGGCAAAACTTAACCATTACTGAAGTAACAACAACAGAGTGAATATGGCTGGAAGAGCTGTCGCACGCTCATCAAGTGGGTAAGGCTTCACAATGAGGATTTATGCGGTTGAGTTTGGATCAGACAAAGAGACCTCCTCTTCATCTCATTTGGACTGATGCTGAGGAGATGATGGTCAGTGCTGGGAGATACGAGGAGAAAAGGTACCATTTCAACAGACTTACACATCCGTTTTACAAGGAAAGCTTAAATTCGCTCTGTCATTAAGCCAGGACACAATACCTTTATATTTATGTGCGTCTTTGGTCTCACAGCAGCTCATCCTCTATGACATCGTCAACACTTCCTGAGATTGAGGCAGCTTCTGCGAAAAAAAAAAGACACAATCAGATTAGTGATCATTATCATTAACCACCAGCTTGGACTTTCTGTTTGCCCACCAGTGTAGAAACTTGAAGGAGAGTCACAGTGTAATATCACAAAGTCTTTTAAATTTAACAGAAATGTAATAGTTTGATTCCCATTAGCTAAAAATAGGGCAAAGATATTGAACTTGATTACTTTATTGTTAAGGATCGGAATGTGTCGTGTATTTATTATTTGATCAGACACTTCACAACAGTTGCTTCATTTTATTAAAGCTACATTCATCTTTTTTTCTTATTTTTTACCACATGGAGGGAGAACTTCATGCTAGAAATCTGGAAAGCTGGACCAGCTGATTAGTCTTAAATGTTAGCAGAGACACAAAGAAACACTAGAATTCATTTGAACTTGTGATCATGTTCATCTAATAAATCTCTCAAATCCTACAGTTAGATCCATAAGTATTTAGACAGTGACATATTTTTTCCAATTTAGCCTCAGTACACCACCAATCCACTGGATTTGAAATTAAGCTATCAAGATGACTGAAGTGCCAATTTTCAGCTTTAATCTGAGGGACTACAGGCAAATTACCATGGTCCTTTCACTTTCACAGGCTCAAATAAATATAATTATCCTATGCAGTCAATGAATGACTTGAGTCTGGAATTCAGAAACATTAGAAAATTGCCGAAGTTCCTCCACTGAAATGTTGCACCAGGCTGCAGCCGCCTTTAGTTATTGCTTGTTTGTGGTTTTACGTGCAAAGTTGGATTAAGGTCAGATGACTGATCTGGCCATTCAGAAAAGGAACCGGAGAAAGCACATTTAACAATACTCTCACATCACGTGGGAATATTGTTAAATGTTCTGTGTGAGACTACTTGAAATGCTAAAGAGCATTTGTCTGTACCTGCATAATTTGCTGTACAGGGGCAAGGGGCAACACTGAAATCTATTGTCGGTATCGTTTCCTCCTTTTTTTCCTCTTGAGGTTCCACATTTCTGCTGCACAGTTTGTTAAACAGTCCATTTTATCTTGTGGTTCTCTTTGAAACATTTTACTTGCTACATCAGAAGGTGTCAGCAGTGTTCCAGCTCCAAGGCCAAAACTAAGTCCCATGTATATCATATCACTGCGGTGGCTGCAGCTGTCAGTTTGGAATCTGCAATCACTCAAAACAGTCACATCACAGATGTCCTGTCCATATTTGTGACTTTACTGGGGTCCTGGTCTTTGTGAGCAGGGAGATATGGATGTTGCAACTATTTACCACACCGTCCTCCTCAGTGTAAAAGCTTTTTGTGGTACTCCTTATAGTGGACATTTGGTTTTCTGTGTCTTCACAACAAGTACTTCACTCAAGCGGATTGTGAACTACAATCATCTCGGCACTGGGAAGTGGAGGAAGTGGGTAAGTGAAGTTGTGAGCTTGTGAGCTGCAGTGTTAGTACAGAAACATCAATAACAGCTTAAGCTGATGGTGTGTGGATGATGACTCAACAGCGTAAATCACTTCAGTTGAGGTTGAAAGGACAAACTGTGTGCTTTGAATTAGAGGAGGGATTGTCTTTCTCTAGAAAATATCCCCCACACCCTTACTACACCAGCAGCAGCCTGAACCGTTGACAAAAGGCAGGATGGATCCCTGCTTTCATGGTGTTTATGACACATTCTGACTCTACCAGCTGAATGTCGCAGCTGAAACGGAGACTCATTAGATCAGGCAATGTTTTTCCAATCTTCTGCTGTCCAATTTTGGTGAGCCTGTGCGAACTGTAGCCTCAGTGTCCTGTTCTTAGCTGACAGGAGTGGCATCCGGTGTGGTCTTCTGCTGCTGTAGCCCATCTTCTTCAAGGTTGGACGTGTTGTGAGATCATAGATGGCATTCTGCATTCCTTGCTTGTAACGAGTGGCTAACTGAGTTACTGTTGCCTTTCTATCATCTCCTGCCAGTCTGCCCACTCTCCTCTGACCTCTCACATCAACAAGGCATTTTCATCCACACAACTGCCACTCACTGGATATTTTCTCTTTTTTGGACCATTCCCTTTTAAACCCTAGAGATGGTTGTGGGTGAAAATCCTAGTAGATCAGCAGTTTCTGAAATACTCAGACCACCGTCTGACACCAACAACCATGCCATGTTCACTCACTTAAATCCCCTTTCTTCCTCATTCTCGGTTTGAACTTCAGCAGGTTTTCTTGGCCACGTCTACATGCCTAAATGCAATGAGTTGCATGTGATTGGCTGATGAACTATTGTCAACAAGCAATTGAACAGGTGTACCTAATATAGTGGCCGGTGAGTGTAGTTCAAACAGACCATCTGCTGGTGTTTTTCTCACAACAGTGTGGGTGAAGCAGTATTGTGTATACAGAGGACTGTTACGACCCCAGAGCCTTTGTCTTCTCTCTGTTGCTCTTCTCTTGCAGGTCTCTGGCTGGGTGGCCCTATGATCATCTAACCTGGGACACCTGGCTAGTGTACCTGGTTATATAAGTCAGCCTGCTGAGCCACAGCTCTCTGCTCTTCTCACACACCACTGATGCTTACTATTATACCTCATTGTTATGTTTTCCTTAACAAATAATCTTTCGTTGCAGTAAAACCCTCTGTGCATCTCCTCTTTCGTTGCAACGTAAGAGCCAGTCGTAACAGATGCAAAGAGACTTTTCATACCTTTTTTTGACATGAGATATGTACCATTGCTAGCTTCATCAGTCCATTAAAGTGACGGCATTTTGTCATTTAGACACAGGTCACTTCTCTGTTAATGTTCCCATGCAGACATGCCCACCACAGTAATGGAGACAACCACGGTATACATGCAACATTAGTCAAGGTCTAAGCTTTTAGTATCCGTTTTCATCACAGTAAAGTCTTATTGTTATTGGCATTTCAGTTTGTAGCTTAGTAGATTTGAAATTGTAGAGCAAACTGAATGAGAAAGGTGTGTTGTGACTTTGAAATTAAATTGTGTTTTTGCTTTCTGTGATATTTTTAGCCCAATATTGGTGCTGAAATGTGAAAAAACCTTCCTCATACCAACTCATCCAACTTAAAGTACTGCTGCTTGTGTACAATTATCTGTTTGTGTGACGGCATGCAGTTCAGGCTTGTACTGTGTCGCATGTGATACAGAAATGTTACTAGATTCAACCTAGTAAGCAGTCATAATTTTTGTGGACACCTGACCAGGGTGCGCATTTAGACAACACATTAAATTGCATCAGATTAACAGAACTGGGCAAAATAAATCTGTCAAAAACATATAGAAAGAATTTATTTTTTTGGTTTAGGCTTGATCCGTGTTGATTTAAACACACTCACTGACTAAACCTCACTTTACAGTTCAGTGTCTGTACTCACCTGATAAACTGATACAGGAGAGGCTGAGCTCTGATGATGCTCCTATTACATCATCCTGCAGGAAGAAATGAAAATGATAGTTCAAAGATTCTACTGATGTAAGAGACCTGCATCCTTCACATCAAAGATCCTAACTTGTAGTCTGCTTCCAGAGCTTTAAACCGTATACTAGTTTTTACCAGCACAAACAGTTTGCTCAACTGTCACTGTCCTTTTATATCAAAATGTTCCAGGAACTCTCCCTCATATTTGTGCTGTCTCCAACTAATAATAATCAAAGTATGTAGTTCTTAGGAATACATATTTACAGCAGAGGTTTTTAGTAACCCAGCTCTAAAGTTTAAAGGTCAGTTGATGCAATGAAAATGTAGATTCAAGAAATTAAAGAGTTACATAAACTGTTGTTGGGGGCTGCACAGTGGATCGGTGGTTAGCAATGTTGCCTTGCAGCTAGAGGATCCCTGGTTCACGTCCCGGCCTGGGATCTTTCTGCATGGAGTTTGCATACTCTCCCTCTGCATGTGTGCGTTTTCTCCGGGTACTCCGGCTTCCTCCCACAGGTTAACTGATGATTCTAAATTGTCCGTAGGTGTGAATGTGAGCGTGCTTGTTTGTCTCTCTGTGTAGCCCTGTGATAGACTGGTGACCTGTCCAGGGTGTCCCCTACCTTCACCCCAAGTCTGCTGGGATAGACTCCACCCCCCCACCCCTACGACCCTAATGAGGATTAAGCAGTGTATAGATAATGGATGGACAGATAAACTGCTAGCCTTAGATAAATCTTTCTAATGACATTCATTTATTCATACAAATCAGTTGAACCTTTCCTAATTCGGTGTTCTGCAGTGACTCACCAACATCCTCTGCAGACAGCCAAGATTGTCACCCTCAGTCCTCACATTCAACACCTCCTGGAAGCTGACAGCATGATCCAGCCGTATGAGCTCTTCGCCAATATCCACAGTCTACAATGGACAGGTTTTTAACATGGTGTGTGCACAAAAAGAAGAGGCAGGGAAAGAGACAAACCGAACACAGACATCGAGAGAAATGTGAAATAAACAGCTGCCTGACCTTGCCCTCACTGTTGTCGTAGAGCTTGACACTGGGCCAGGAGGAGATCTCAGAGTGAGAGTAGCTGCAGAGTTTGGCCTGCAGGGGTTTCCAAGAGGCACAATACGTCAGCCGCTCAAAATCATCCAGGGCTGCCTCAGTCCACACGCCTTCTGAAAAACAGCAGCAGGACAGTGAAAAATCGAAACAAACTGCGAACAGTGCCGAAACTCAATGGCCAATCAGCAACCTCCTTATTTCAAGCTATATATCAGTGCAATTAAGTTATCATTAAGAAGACCACTTTACCTTTTGGCCTCACCCCTGCTAAGTTGCACTCAATAGCTTGGAATGGTAAGCTGAGGAAGTCACTCCTGAAATGTTAATGCAGCAAAAGCAAAAGCTGTTAGTAACATATCTGTCTTTTTTTGGCTAATGCTACACAGAATAAAATGAACTCTGCAGCTGCTTTATAGCACAACAAAAACCCTAATTCAGAGTTTTCAAACTATTCAAGATTTTCCGTTGTTAAACATATCTTTGTTTGGTCTCCAATATGCTTTATAATTGTTATTATTACACCCATTTTATCTAAACCTTTTGGCTGTATGTACTTTTATTTCCTTGCGTTGAATTGTTTTATCTGAAATTCACAATATTAAGCACTTTGTTGCATTTTAAAAAGTGCTTTCTAAATGATGTAATATGGATTTGTGGCTTCAACTGTGTGGTGCAAGAAATTTTTCTGAGATAGTCAAATGTTGGGAAAAGTTGTGTTGTCTACATTACACCATAATGCAGTGTGAATAATGCGTTGTTGCAGTCAGGATGGTGTGTGTAGTGGCCACTGCTGTGAAGCTGTGGTTCTACTGTTCAAATCTATGTGCTGAAATGTTTTTTAACTAGCACTAGCAATTTTACAACAGGAACATCAGGTTTTTATCTGAAAAAATAAGAAACAAACAAACAAAAACTTTTATTACTGTCATGTCTGACACCGAATTTGGCTCCATCTTTACCCTGGGCTCTCTTACCTCATGCGGCGGAGGCTATCTCTGGGCAGCTCCCCATTGTCCCCAAAGTCAACATAGTAAAGGTCCACCAGTCCAGAGTTGAGAACTCCAAGCACCCTTGCTCTGTTCCATGTGCCGTGGTCTCGGTATGTAGCTGCCACTATATCCCCCACTACAATGGTCTCCACCCTGTGCTCCTACAGAACAGACACTCAGTTGTGTTATACATTATACATTTCCAAGTATGTTATTAAAATTTTGGTGAACTGGCTAATAGCAGGTCCTGTTGGTAGTTTAGCCATGGATGAAAAGAAAAATATTACTGAATGACAATGATATTGTTGAAAACTGAAAAACTTGAAAGACTTTCAGACAAGTTCTGGAGTTGTAAAGACAGTCTGTCTAAGTTTCTAAGTCCCTCAAAGTTGATTTATGGCAGCATATTTACAATGAACACCAGAGACAACACTGTAATTGTAAACTGCAAGTTGCACTGAATCAAATAAATGAGAATGTGTTGAGATATTTGTCCGAAATTTGACTGCTCTGTTCTGCTCCTCTCACACCAAGCCACTCATGCTCTCCTTTGTTTGACTTTGGTCTGCTTTACACTGACAACATGCACCACACATGGACCACTGCCACCATACACCCTCACACACCACTGATGCCGACTGCCACACTTTATTGTCATGTTTTCATTAAGAAATAATCTTTTGCTGCAGTGAATCCCTCTGTGCATCTCCTCTTTTGTTGCAGAGTAAAAGCTAGTCGTAACAGATGCAAACAGATGTTTTTGCCCTTTTTTAGACATGACATATGTAACATTGCTAGCATCATCAGTCCATTAAAGTGACGGCATTCTGGTATTTAGACACATTTGACATAAAAATTTCACAAAAAATCTGCCAATTGGGCAGGAGGGGTCTTAATGGAGGTCACTGTGTCAGTGAGCATCCAAATCAGCAGCAAAGTAGTATTATAATTACAAAAATTACTTTCTGTTGTGTTGAGAACACTGGCACACCACTGTATGTTCTCAACTAACACAGCATTGCCATCTTACACCTTTCCCTCCACTTTGAAAACCATGGTTTTATCATAAAGATGTTTCTGGTACAGCACAAACATGACGGCAGAAGGGCATGTCCTTACTGGAGGGTGTCCACTGTTGTAGAAGCGGTTCATCTCCTCTGTCAGTTTGTCCAGTTGGAGGGAGCGAACCCCCAGGATCTGGATCCAGAAATGATTTGGGTTCTCTGAAGCAGAAACATAAACTTCCAAGTGTTCATCAGGCTGGAAGCTCAGGTCTGGGCTGGGAACTGGAACACAGAGAGAAAACAATGTCTTTGCGCGAAATGCCTGTGCTCAGAGATACATTACAGAGGAGTTGCAGTTCAATTAAAATCTTTTCAAAAGCAAACTAGAGAGACAGTGAACTAACTTTCAAACTTGGACACTTCAGAGAGTGACTCTGTAGAGATACTCTCCTCTTCCTCCTCCTCTTTCCTGACTGTCTTGCTGATTTTCAACTCCTCCACCTTGTCAAAAATATTTTCTGGTCGTTTTGTGGTGCCATTAGCGTGGATGAGTCCATTCTTCTCTGTCTGGGAAAAGGGCCCATTGTTGTTTACACCCAGTGGTGGTTCAGTCTCCTCGCTCTCGGGCTTCTGATTTACAACATCATGGCCACGTTTCTGGCGCAGGGCAGATGACTGTGAGATCTTTGTCCTCACCATCATGTCTTCTCTGACTTTTTCTAGAATCAGCTCCTGCAAAGACATCACAAACAGTTACATTAATTTTAAATAAAAAGCTTAAATGAGAGAAATGAACACACGTAGATAATACAAATGATTTCATCCTAATTCACCTTGGCCTGTTTGACCTCCTGTCTGGTCCCTGCGATTGTCACATTGCCCTTTGCCCCTGGACCATAAGCCTTCTCTTTAGAACAGGCCACTTTGGCCCCTGTGGTCCTGGTGATCAGTTTCAAGCTTTCTCCACCACGGCCTGCAAAACCAACACACACACAAGGTACTGATGCACATGCTGTTACACTCCAACTGTTTATGAGAGACATTTACGTAACATAGAAACAACCACATAACAAAGGTTATATCTGACGATATTCTATATTTTTGTACAGAGACAAACACAAAACAAATGGATCCTACTAACAAGTATTGCACTAAAATCTGGCCTATTTTGATTCAGTACCACATACACTGTCTTGCTGCCAGAAATACACCTAAGTACCAAATGTGGACTAATATACTGCTAAAAATAGTCCCGAAGTAATGCACTCTTTTCTCCTATTTGACTAATGTTTCCTACAAACTACAGTGAATAACTGGTTTAGGAAATGACTGCGCATTTCTAGAAAAAAAGAATGCAACCATCTATTTATTTATTTGTGACGCAAATATTTCCATCTTCGGTAGGAAAGAAAAGGCTTGGAGGTAAGGAGCTACAGACAGCTGGCTCAGAAAGTACTGAAAGATGCACCAACACACTGTTTGGGTTTGGTCTTCAATATAAATCATACACAAATGATATTTTTGTAATTCAAGACAGCCATCAAAATTGTGTAAAAAACTACTTAAAATGAACTGACAAGCTCCCTGTTCATTACATGAAAGACTTCAAGAGATTTGTTCCACTAAACAGTTTAAATCACGAATAGAGATTTAAAAAATCACTTATTACCTGAAAGCATACAGATCATCGATGTCATAGATGTTACTTAAAATTACAGGAAGTCACTGTGATCTGAGAAAAACTGTATGTTTCGTAAAACTGCACAAAAAACACTGTATTTTTTAATCATGTCACACGCTCAACAGGAAACTGCCTTCCTAAAACAGGCTGAGAAGTGTTCAGCAGCTTGCAGCTGTGTCTGGTTGTGTACAGACACCAGATAGTGGACCTGCACCACGAAGTGAGGATCAGAGGATCAGATCAGAACCTGCTTGCAACCAAACTAATGACCACTCAGGAGATGTGTTTATAGATCAGTTCAATAGTATTGCTTTTTTACAATTTCTTTTTAAAGAGAACCTCTGACAAATAGAGAGTGAGTTTATCAGTAAATAATTATAGAATGAAGCTGGCAGCTACATTTTACATGTACAAAGGCTCTTTCATTCCTATCATAACTTTCGTATTGAGACCTTTTCATTGAAACTCAGAATAACGTGGAAAACCTTGCTGATGATAATTGAATATAACAAATAAACTCTGTTGTTTTTAATGAGAAACTAATTGAAACGTTGTTCCAATATTTACCATGACAATCAATGAAACATTCAAGGAAAAATAGACATTATCAGGCATAAAGTGACACATTTCATGCTGCACATAAGCAGCTATTCATATAAAATTTTGCTTACTACAACTTTTAACATAGAACTGCATGCATGTTGATGGAAAAAAAAAAGAATTTTAGCAACTTCAGAAAATATCAATCTGCAGCTTTAGTGTAACATCAGTGTCAAAAGCAAAAAGGTTCTGAGGCAAATGAACAAGGTTTAAGAATAAAGCTACCTATTATACGTCCAAAGGAGGTTTGAGGAACTTCCAAAACCTCCGATACCATTTCACATTCCGTGACCAGATTCTCCATGACACAGCGTGCAAGCAAGACCTGCTCTGCAGAGCCCTGCAGCAGGAAACATACAGATGTCTTACTTCCATGTTCCCCTGAATCTGACAAAACCCTCACATGAGCCCCGGACTTCTGGGTCACCTACAACAGAAAAACATACAGGAAAAAGCATTTTAATGATTTTAGAAACATATTTTAAAGACCTATTTGATCTGTTCTCACAGTCTCTGATATTTGCTGCTATCTAGTAAAAGAAACATTAATGGACAAAGTCTTAAATAAATTAAGACATATGAAATAAGTGTGACTTCTGGTGGGATTTTCCTCTATATATATATATGATAACATCAAATATGCACAGTGATAAAATTAGAGTGAACTCTGAACTCCATCAGAAAAATCTGTCTTTTTGATATAGCAAGTAAATATTACTTCCCTAAAAATAGAAGCGAGTATAGAAAAGACAGGTCGTCATATGTCATTTAGACTGTAAAGCACGCAATGTAAATTTGTGATTTTGAGCTATACAGACAAAACGAATACAGCTTTCCTGACGTATGTACTTAATCATTCAGCAACTATTTTAATTATGTTATTATCAGACCAATCTGTAGATTATTTCATCTAAATTAATCAACCACTCACAAAGAAAGTGTTATATTTAGTGATTAAAAAAATAACAGTCAGGTACAGCTCTAGAGTTATGCAGAGAAAGGGTTCCCTTTCAGTCAATTCACTCGGTACAACACATATAGTATCGGATATCTCGCCCCTGCCTGGACTGACTGAAGACACCACTATTCACCGATGATCTGTGATGACACGTGAGGCCCTGCCTGCACATATAAATACCAGTCATCACAGTCATCCCTCAGTTCAGACACTCTTCACCTTGCTAAGAACACCTCACTGGGATGGGCTAGCTAGCTATTGATAGTTAGTTCTGTTTTCTGTAGGCTACTGCCGGCTTGACAGTGGTTAAACTGCCCCTGTTGGTGTTTGCCACCGCCACTACTGTGGTGAGTGTGGCTGCCCGCGGAGCACTGATTTTGAGTTTCTTCTCAAGAGTTGTCAGTTTTGTGTCTCAGTATGAGCACTAAGCCAAAGGCGAGGAGGAAGTCTTCAGTTTGCCTGTGTTCTAAGGGGTGTGGCTTTTCCCTGCATGACAAGGATCAGCACAAAGAATGTCCTGTCTTTCTGAGAATTGTCCAGGCCAGGAGAGTGTTGATGGAGCCCGAGGCATGTGAGTTATGTTGCCAGCTTCGGCACTGAATCCTGGAGAAACGGGTCACATTTCCACAGCCGCATGGCACGACCCGCTCCTCTCCGAGTTGAGGGACTCGGCGTCGTCCAAGTTCAACGACGAGAGGTTCCCCTACGAGAGGGGTGTCTAGTCATTATCTCAGTGCAGACTTCACATCAGTGCCAATTTAACAGTTAAGGGCCTGCTCCCTAAAGTGGTGACAACAATTCAGAGTGCATAGGCCTCATCCACTAGAGGCCTGTATGCTATAAATGGCAGGCATTTGAGCAGTGGTGCCAGAACCTAAATGTCCTGCAACTGCAGTGTTCTATTGTGGGCATTCTGACATTTCTTCAAGAGCTGCTGGATAAGGGTCTCTCCTTCTCCACCATTAAAGTTTATTTGGCAGCTATATCTGCCTGCCACTTTCAGTTTGGTTGTGTGATGTTAGGCTCTCATCCTCTTGCCATGTGCCTCATTAGTGGCAACGATTCAGAGTGCACGGGCCTCATCCGCTAAAGGGCTGAGGCTCGCGGTTAGCGCCAGCATCTCCTCATGGCATTTGTCATAGGCGCTTGAGGCCTTTTGTGGATCTCTATTTGAAACTACTGAGTATGTTGATATGAAATTTTGTTCATATAAGTCTGCTCTGCTTCTCGCGTTATGCTCTGCAAAGTGGGTAGGCGACTTTCATGCATTGTCTGTGCATCCCTCTTGTACCCAGTTCTCTGATGGCTCCAAGGTTACATCACACCCAAATGTGGTGTCTTTACCAACGGTCATCCCTGCAGCAT
Organism: Amphiprion clarkii; assembly: GCA_027123335.1. Taxonomy (NCBI): domain Eukaryota; kingdom Metazoa; phylum Chordata; class Actinopteri; family Pomacentridae; genus Amphiprion; species Amphiprion clarkii. The sequence goes on from CM049586.1 coordinate 15,027,771, forward strand.
ATAGCTCTATGGCCTTTGAGTTCTCAAGCTTTTGTACCCCTCCTTTGGCATCCAAGGGGCAGAGGAGGTTCCATGTCCTCTGTGTGCTCTACGTACCTATATTGACCACACTGAGAGCGTGCGTTCATGTGCCCACTTATTTGTCTGTTTTGGGAATTCAACCAGAGATAAAGCGCTGTCCAAACAGCGGCTTTCTCACTAGATTGTGGAGGCTATTTCCCTGGCCTACAGCAGCAGAAGTCTGCCTTTACCCCACGGTGTCAGGGCACATTCTACCAGGGGCATAGCAACACCATGTGCCCTATTTAAAGGGGTACCTGTAAGTGATGTCTGTGCTACACCCAGCTGCTCATCTCCGCACTTTTGTACGGTTTTATTATTTGAGCGTAACAGCCCCTTCAGTGGCTCATTCTGCCTTTATTCTGGGTCTACCATGCACTAGAGTGCTGCAAGTTTCCTGAAGGAGAGGAACAAGGTACACTTGTCGCCGCTGTGGGTTTGCAGCTGGGCTCTGTGAAGAGCAGCTATCAAATTGAAGAATGACTGTGATGACAGGTATTTATGTGCGCAGGCCTGGAATCACGTATGTCATCACAGATCATCTGCCATAAAAGCGTGAAAAGAGGCATCTTCTGTCAGGCCATGCGAGGGCGCGATAGACACACCATGTAGCCCTTGGTGCCTATTGTGAATAGTCTTATCTATAAAGCATGGAGTCTCTGTCTGTATAGGTGTGTGTCTGTCACTTTTCTCGACAACACTTAATCCAATCTGCTTCATACTTTGTGGGTGTATTGCTGGGGACCTGAAACATAACAGTATGCTTCCAAAGACATTCTCTGCGCTCTTTTGGCTTAAGGAGGCATGGACAGCACATTCCAAAAAGTCTTCAATTACATTGTATCACTGTAACGGATGCACCCTCCATTGTGTGACCTTGACCTTGGGTTTGGCTGAACTCAAACAGTGCATTATCTTTAGCTAACTATCAGCTGTCCAACCATCTATTTTATAACCACAGTGGCTATGTTAAACCAGGCACCCTAAAAAAAGTTGAGTTTACTCATCCATTGCAATGGATGTAATCTCCATGTTGGAGATAAACATTTCAGATGTTTTGCTGATGGAGCTGTCAACATGCCAAAGAATCCACTATGCTTTGGTGTTATGGGCTGGCATGGAGGAGGTGCAGCATTGGGTTTGCTTTCCCATTTTGGTGATACTCAACTCCAATTCCACTGCACCTCGTATTACTGAGGTATGTAAGATCTGGTGCCTATGTTTATCCAAACGCTCTGCACGAACTGTTAACTCCACTGAGTTCATCTGGTGAGCTTTTGCTTCCAAATAATTTAAAGACCCAAACATCTGTAGAGAATGGTCAGAATTCAAGGAAGGATGGTATTAAGTGTGAAGTTAATTGGTTGCAGGCGCAGTTCTTGAGAAAGCTACAAGCCACAATCAATCTGTTCTGAACAGGTGTGATATGAAGGCCACTGCTTCAGTGTTTGTACTGAGAGAGAAAAAGAGGGAGGTGGTCTTATTACAGTCGCTATGTTGGAAACTGAACTACTCACCATATCTAAAAACTTGGCTTGGTATCTGGATATGTTCCTATAGACTTCTACAGGAAGAGTCATCTTGGACACTTCCGTGTTGGGCCCCTGACGTGCTAAGGTCAACAGAGAATAACACAACAAGGGAATTTATCAATTATATACAAATTTGGCTTTTAACAATTACTGTTGAATGGCAGATACTTACTGCTGTTGGTGCTGCTTATGTGGCGATAAACCATGTAGCCCACTGTGGCCCCGACAGAGAGACCTGCAGCGAGAGCCATCATTTTGCCTGAGCTCAGGCTGCTCTTTTGACCCTCCTTCACTGCATCCATGACGCGCTGTGCACCCAGCGGGATGCTCCACCTAAACATAGATATGACAAAAGTCTTCTTGTGACTGTTCTCAACTGTCCTGCAGCTGCAACTTTCCAGTGTGGTTTGCCAGCTCCCGTTGATGAAATGTCTTTACAACAACTCAGGCTTCTTATTGCTTTTGCAAAATGCAAAAATGACCTTCACTGCAATGCAAATGACATTAGCTGGTGTCAGATACGTCAGTGCTTTTGTTGGTTCACTGGGCAGCGGTACAGTCATGCAGCACAAGAGCTGAAGCAGTAGCCAGCCTGAAGTGAAACGGATCAGGTGTCTTCAAACATTTTCAAATTGCAGATCCCTTAGGGACAAAGACTTTTCTGTGGAACCCTAATTATTAAGGCTGTCTAACACTTACTTTATGAGGTAAATGCACAAGATAAATAATTAGATGTCAAGCTATGTTTTTGCCATTGAAAACAGTAGTTTAACTGTTACTATTCCTTTTTACTTATGGTTTTCAACCACATACCACACAAAATGTCTGTAAGACAAAGGAGTTTCTTGGTAGCCATTTATAAGATGCATTTATAAGCAGTTTATAAGTGTCATTATCAGATGCCACAAAATTAAAGATGTACTTGTTGCTGAGGGTGATAGTTCATCCTTAAAGTTCGACAGACAGAGAGAACAGTTGAGAAACTGTTTTCAGAAAAGACTGTGAAATATAACAGAAAGCCTGGGAGCAGCTACTAAATGGACCTTGGAGTGAGATTATTTTCTCAACTGTTTATTGGCTGCTACACTATTCTATATCCAAGGTCATTCCAGTCTGCTCTTCCTCATTTTTGGTCAGAGACCACCTGAAGGTCCCCTGACCGCACGCTGAAAAGCACTACAGGAGATTGTTCCAATGTAGCCTTTTGCTATCTCAGACTACATCACTTGGCAAAACAATTAGCCTGCAAAAACGTGCACAAGCAGTCACATACACATTCTTTAGTTCCCTAAATGATGAAACATTTAGTGTACACACACACAGCATTGCGCTTCCTGTAAAGCCAAACTGCAGCAGCCCTGACCCTGACTGTAAGATGTAATGCACTGAGGGACGCTACACATGTTGAATACCATGTACTGAAGTTGGACGACCTCCAGACATTCCATTAATCACTAAATACTTGCATCCAATTCTTTGTGAGGCTTTTAGCTGGTAATAGTAAGACTAACGAGAGGAAACAGAATGTACTGGAGATAAGCCAACTGCGTCAAGTATTATGACCACGCAGGACCGAGGAGCACACAGCACCACCATGCAGATGCGTGTCTCACTGGGAGAAGAGGGCTCTGGGGCTGTAGTTGAGAAACACATGGGACTTGGACACTCCAACGTCCATCTTGGAAGAAGCGTGACAATAAAACGCAAATCTTCTCCAGTCCCGGCTTTGTTTTTGTGCTTACATCCAAGTTCAAGGCTACTGGCAGACAGGTAAAAGGGGAAAAAGATTTTGACATGACATGACAGCAATTACACTTTGATGTCCTTAATAAGGATGCTTTGAATAGCATGGAATCAGAAATGATTAGAAAATCTAATACAGCACCTCACTGTGTTGGAAGAGTACAGTAGCCAATATAAGGAAGGTCTGCCAGTACAAGATGACTGATCATTGTTGTGAATTCTGTTAAAGTGAATCCTGTCTGCTTCACACTTCCATGCTACAGCTGCCTTCCAATGAGAGCACTCCGCTATTTAAAACGACACACAATTTAATGTGTGAAAAAGGTGTACAAATAAACCAAGTGTAAAGCTTTTATGTATTTGTTCAGAAGTTTAGATCGTTGTGGTGCTTATTAGAGTTGTTAATTAGTAGTAGGTTTTTACCAATAACATAATGCAAACGTATTTGCAGCTGCTGTGTCAAAAAGTGATGGTCTGGGAAAAACTAACTGCCTAATCTGTGTCCTACATTCTAATTAATCCAGGGGCTTTTACTGGTTGCAACAGCTTCAGATCAACTCATGATGCAGTTTCCCACACGCCACACAGTAATTACAGCTACTACTTTGTACAAAATGTTATTAGTGCACCATGACGACTTGGTTTAATTCATGAGTACTGTATTATAAAAACTGTAGCCCATTGGATAATTTCTTTTTTGCCAATACAAATACTCAAGCACATACAGCCTGAACATCTGAGACAACATGGTGCATTGCCTATAATAATCCCAGATGTCATGTCTGATTACTCTATCAAATGCAAAATTCTTTCGTTCACAATTATTATTATTTTTCAGTCAGAAGAGACATTGAAGTTACACAAAGACACACTTTAGCTGTCAGTACAAAAACAGTTGCGTGGAGCTGCACGTTTGGGATGTCTGGTCCAGATAGAAGCAGCTTTAGATGAAGCTTCAACAGGAGGCGCGAAGTGAGTTTCTATCAGACACCTGCCGGGTTTGTCGCTGTAGAACAGCTACTCAGTTTGCTGTCAAGTATTTAAGCCGTATTGAAATCAAACCGAATGACAGTCCTTTTTTTCTACTACTACGTATAGAGTCTTAAGTCACGTCACATGAAAGATACGTTTTAACAGAAGCAAATCAGCTTTAGATGTTGCTGAAAACAGCGTGACTAGTTAGATAACCTTGTTTTTTTCTACTCCCTGCGACATGAGAACCAATAAGTTGTGTACAACATGCCGTAAGCTAGAATAACTCGAAATGTTTAGACTATTTTCCATTCGTGATGCGCTGTTAAAATGACCGCAAACACACGTTCTCCTCTGACCTAATCAAACAAGCTAGCATGAGCTAAGCTAGCTGCTGGTTCATACACGCAGGCGAGTCCAACATTCACAGCAAACATACGGCAGGAGCACCCCGTACACACCTCGACAGCAAGCCTTTGTATGCTTTCAGTGTGTAACAGAGTTCAAAATGAGCAGTAAATGCATGTTAGAATAAATGACACTTACAGACTTCGGCTTTCTTTTGGATCGACCCTGACTGCAACAACTGTCAAGCTGCCGCAGGAAACCCGAAGTAGGCAGAAATCGGTTTTAAATTTTCGGATTATAACGGTCTACGTGTAAGACTAATGATATGCAACAGCAAGAGGGCTATAGACATTCGATAGACAGTCCACGGCGATAATTTTAACGTGAAACGTAGTTACAAGTTATTAGATAGCAATAAGTGCAGGGTTTTATTGTGTACACTCAAACGGAAGTTCTACTCACTATTGCATTTAACTTCACACTTAAGTCAAATTCTCTGTTGTCACGTGTGATACACACTACTTCATTTAAATGCAGGCTCGTCCCTCTTCCTCCTGTGTAGCAGAGCCGCCGAGAAGGGTATGTCTGCAGAGCTGGAGGCTGCACCGAGAAGGGCTGCACCGAGAGGGCTGCACACTTCCGGTCGCACATTTCGAGCATTTTTTTTTTTTAAGTTACCGCAATAGATGGTCACTGTAGTGCATAACTTACGGTTTAAATGCAGAACTTACAGTTTTAAATTATGATTTCACTCTAAATATTCTTTGAATTAAAAAATTTTTTTCAAGGAGTTTTCCACTTTCATTTTGGCCCCGGTAAGTTTTTTCTGCAGAGCCAGAGGCTGCACTTTTAGGACCACATCGAGTATTCCACACAAAGTACTACTTCATATGCTACCTAAGATTTTAAAGGTTTAATTCACCCAAATAGCATTTATTACAATATCATGACTGGGTTGCTGAGACTTGCGTTAAGCAACATGAAATTTATACGTCTCTTCTCATTTCGTTGCGAGCCATGCTTTTATTCTGAAGGAGGTGTGCACCGATACACGGAAGTGAAGTATTCTGTGAGTGCCGGGAAATTGTTGGTTATCGTTTGATGAAGTTCCTGATACAAATGCGGTGGTTATACCTGTTCCAACTTGCGTTTGGACATGGCATTGTCTGTAATGGCATTTGTGGTGTCGAGATCTCAAAAAGCACGATCTGAAAGGTTGGAAAGAGGCAATACACATAGACAACTCTGGAGGCAGATATTTATATTCATACAATACCATTAAATAAAAGTTAAATACGCAAACACACAAAGGTAAATTAGCTCTATGACTCCTTGACCTACATAAATATAAATGTTTATAACATTATAAAACATACAGCCCTCTCCGTGCAGCCTCCGGCTCTGCAGAAAAATATTATTGGAATATTTTGGGTGAAATCATCCTTTAAAACTGTAAGTTCTGCATTTAAACCGTCAGTTGTGCACTACAGTGACCATCTATTGTGGTAACTTTTAAAAATGTTCGAAATGTACGACCGGAAGTATGCAGCCCTCTCGGTGCAGCCTCCGGTTCTGCAGACATACTATTGGAGCCGTCTCCAGACATGGTTCATTAGGGGGCAAGGTTGGGCCACTGAAACCTTGAGGTACTCCAGCTGGAGACATAACATTAGTTAAAGTTGAACTCTGATCTGTCTGCACAACTTAATGGCTCTGGTACAGAACGCAGTGAAGTTATGTGGCATGCATTTGTCTGTCTGTGCACAAAAAGAACAAAAAATAAAGATCTGAAAAAATAAAGATCTGTTTCAGTTTTTCTCTAATCTTTGATTTTTGCAGATACTGGATCACCCATTGGTGGACTTCTCCTTTAGACACACTGCACTTTGCAAGAATGTGAAAAGGGTAGAAAACACTGGTTTAATCTGTGTGATGTATTTTCTAAATGTGATGTCTTATTGTGTCAAGTCTGCATCTCTAAACAGCTGTCAGATAAAGTAATAGTAGAGGAGTAGAAAGTACAATTTCTCCCTCTAAATTGTAGTGAAGTGGCAGGAGAAAGTAGCAGAAAATGAAATTACTTAAGTGCCACAAAGTTGTACTTAAGTACAGCAGTTGAGTAAATGTACTTGGTTCATTTTCAGAATAATTTTTGTAGCACAATAATTGTATAAATAAAAGAACATATTTATTACATGACAATCAATACACAAATCTGTCAAAAGTTTGAACATAGAGACTTTAAAAAATACAAAATATCCATCTGTGTGTCTTGTGAACAACTATACCCTTGTCCATCAGCCCACACCCCTAACCTTCGGCACCAAGCATGTGCGTGATATCAACTCAACCAGAGGCCTGCTAACACACAGTATGAAGTCCATGCTGACTGAGTTCATTTGTGCTGTGAACAGAACAGTAGAACTATAAAGAATGCGTACATTGATCAAGACAGAGCATTCACAGGATCTTATTCATGCAGCATAGTCTATACATTTGTCATGATAGAAAAGAGGAAAGTATAAAATAGGGCAGACCAAAAAAATGCAGTCATGTATATTTTCTTGTTGCATTGTATTGTCATAAATCCATTCTCAGTAGTTTCATGCCGACTATTTTGTCCATCCACAAGTGATCACTACTACTTTAGTGCCATAAAACCAGTGAATAAGATTGCGCTTCTGCACATCTTTACTTGTACCTACTCACATATACCTTCCACCTTAAACACGGAACCTGAAGGAGCATTTTTAGCTATGGAACAACTACAGACAGGCACATATGTAAAAAGAAATCAGGGCTGCAGCCAAGTTTTAAATACTGAGGTCATGAATCAACCCCCCACCACTGACGCACACACAAAAAATGTATTTACATATAGTTTTAAGGCCTTCTCCACATCACAAGAAACTGGTGAGGAAATGCTGATTTCTCTTTAAAATTTATTGTTGGCCTAAAATCAGTGAGATTGTAATACAATGTCTCTGAACTCAGTGTGTAAAATATCCCCTGCAAGTCAGTGAATAAAAACAGGAAAAAAAAAAAACGGTAAAACCTCCAAATTCCCAGATAAATGACATGACCTCAATGTCATCAACGGTAGCTACAGCCCTGATGTGGAACCCAGATGCTATGATTGATCAAACTTTAGCTTAGGATACGCCGCGAGTGGACAGGAAATAAGACTGGATTACCAACACGCCTTAGAATTTGAGGGGCTACAAAAGCCCCAGGTCTATCGTCTGTCAGTTGATGTTCATCTTATTGCCTGCAAATCTGTTTAGAAAAAGGGATGGGGAATGTCCATAAATCTTGTCACAACTGCTTCTTACAGTAAAGAACATTTGAAAAATTCGGGAAAACTTGTGACATGTAATATGTAAATGTCACTGGCTTTCTGAATTAATTCAAATTTTAAAAAAGAAAATATTTCCCTCTATTACAGAATATATAATTCTATGTCAAAATATAGATATATATCTGGGTGTAATATGTCTTCTGGGAAATATTTTTTGAAGCTGACTGCTTCGGGGCTCTGGGCCTCCTAGCTGGTTAGTACGGCCCTGACAAGAATGACTTTTGTTGTTCCATACTGATGTGAAAAAGTTGGTATTTAGTTCTGAAACAATGCACTCCCAGTATATAGTTGCAATCTTTTAAAAAAAAACATTCATCTGAAATAATGACAGCACCACACTAAAGGCTGGTCTGACTGATCATCAATGACACAGACGTCTGCTGCTGATGCTGCACGCAAACCATTAATCCACAGGTTTGAAACCAAATGTATAGACGCCTGCACATTAGCTCGGACACTTGAAGAGTTTTAGGAGTGAAATATCGATGACAGGTTGGTCAGCCAAGCAGGTCAAATATGAATTCTGGGGTAATCTTAACAAATATGTTGAAGAACTCCACTTAGCTATTCAATCTTTTCTACTGAAAACAGTATCCTGAGCTACAATCTGTTGAGGTTTTGACAGATGAAAGAAGCAGAAAGGCTAAGACAGAAGGCAACTGAATGACATAAAGCACCTTTCATAAGATCCTGGTATGTTAGCAAACCCGAAGGAGCATGTTTCTTCCTAAGTGATGAGTAAGCCCATCACTTAGGAAAGGGCTTGCAAAATGACTGTAGATACATGCGCATAAAACGATCCAATTCAATCCTTCATTCCTTTTTGTGGTGCAGCAGATGTAATCCCAGTTTAGCTCAGGAATAAAGTTACAGTAAAAGACATTTATTGCGAAATACAATAAATTAATGGAGAGCATTGTCTTGCAGGCTAGCAGATTAAAATGTGGCTGAATTACAGAAAGGAACAAAAAAGCTTGTCACATTTTTTTTTAGAGGTAGTAGTAACACCCTATCCTGTGTTACATATGGAACCGCAAAAAGCGCAATATCAGATGAAAAGAGACATTAGAAAATAAAAGATTACATGTCAAGTTTATCGCTTAACATTACCTGTTACACCTTTCATAATGGCACTTTCACTTTCTCACCTTTCGACCCCTTCCTTCCTTACAACTACTGCCAGATTTCCTGTTAGCTAGAGCAAATAATTGTCAGTCAGCCAACTATTTATGTCTGAGGAAGATCTTTATAATCAACACACAGCCAAGGTAACTGACTTATGTTAGTGATTGCTGGTAAAACAATTTCTCCATTTTTATACTATAGTAATGAGCTTAGCTCAGAACCTTGCCTAGCTAGTTAGGTAGTATATACAGCCTTTTTCAGTTTAAGGAACAGGAAAAGGAGTTCATTGACTAACTGCGATAGCCTGCAAATGAAAGAAGCAGCGTGCTACTGTCTGAAAGGTGAGCAGACAGTGAAGACACTACTGTCATTAAAAGACAAAATGTAAAAGCAGTTTTCAAATGTGTAATAACAGCAAGATATTTAAATAACTTCTTAAATTCACAAATTACTGCTGTTTTTACACATTTATTCAAATAATGATTTATTTTCATGATTATTGCACACTTTGGGGTTCCATAGTTACACACTGTCGTTCCTTTTCAGTCCTCTGTTTCCGTTTAAAGAAGACACATTGACATTATGTTCAAATGAATCAATGTTGGACTGCTAAAATTATATGCCACAATTCAATGCATGTCAGTGGATAAAATTAAAATCAACTTCACATCAAAATAAGTTTGAAAGTGAAGCAGTATTTGGTGGACTGTTTGGTACTTGGGGCAATCCTGGAGATGAGAAAAACCATGCAAAATTTTCTCAGTGATGAAGAACTGCAGTGATGAGCGAGGAAATAATTAATCTGTTTAGAGAACATTCCTCATGCCAAAAAATCGAACTAAAACCAGTTCACAAATAGTTACCTATTTTGGCTTTTTCTTTTTAGTGGAAATTAATGCTTTGGAATCTTCCTTTATCCCGCCCTTCACATAGCTCATCGACAGCTTTAAGAAAACACACCCAGGAGTGTAAACATGAGCCCCCACTGTAACATCTGCTGGATATTCGATCCTTCTGAAAGCTATAGGGCAGCTGGGCCAAGGTGGGAAGAGCAGGTACGAAAGCACAACCCTTTCCTGGTCTCCCGAAGGACCAACTAGTTGGCGGTATTGCCAAGACACCAATTTCTTCAGAGGGAATTCATCAGAATGGAGAGTTCATCCCCAGCTTTGTTTCAAACTGCAGCTTCTGTCTCTTCTGATAACGAACTCGCACCCTGTAAAGAAAAGGACAAATCAGAGCACATGCGTCATAATTTATCTCTGCTCTGCAGAAGATGAGAGAAGATCAAAGACTGATCTGATCTGTAAATAATCCTCAGCAATCCCACACTGGTCCCAGCTGCTCTCACTGCAATATCTGCATGTACTTCTTTCTACCATTTGCCCAGCATTGCTGTGCTCATGGGCTACATCCACTCAACATAATACCCTCTTCCATCACTACTTATCCATCTAAAACAGCTTTCTTTGTTTCATACCGAATCTCATGTAGCTTCACCACTTCGTTGACCACCATCACCAGTAAAGGGGACAGAGAGACCAGCAGCCAGGCTTCCAGCGGGATGTTTTCGAGGTTAAAGGTCAGGAGACTGTCCTGGTTGCGCCACAACTGAAAATCCACGGTGGCCTGAACAATCTGGCTGAGCAGTCTGGTGCGAACAGAGTGAGAGTTAACAATGTGTTAAGACATTTAAACAGAGAAGCTCCAAAAATAATGCAACTTCATTTACAATAAATTAGGGATGTCACGATACGAGAATTATGGTAGTCGGTACCAATACCATTGAAATTTTATGAGTCGCAATACCACAACATTAAAGAAAACAATGCAGAGTATTTCCTTGCTTGGAATCTGCCTTTGCAGGAGACTACACAAGGCAGTAAGATAGGAGAAGACAGCCACATGAAATGTACAGAGAAAATGGCAGACTATACCAGAAGTCTGCATGGAGTGAGTATGGCGCCTACAGCATTTCTACCACCGAGCTTAAGTGTCTGATACATGAAGAAAATAGTAAAATGTCATGGGGAAATAAATACATGGAAAAATATTAACATTATAAAAAAAAAGTGGCATATAGCCTTCAAAAATTTAACTTATAAAACCAGTTTACTTGTGAGGGCTGATATGAGTTTTCATCATATTTTCTGAGCGTCTGAAAGCTTTGCATATACTGTTGGCTGTGTGAGTGTGTGTGCGTGCATGTTCAACATCCTCCTAATGCTCATGGTGTGAAAAGACCGTTAGGAGATCCACAGAGGCTGCTCCATACAGTGCGCTAGCCTGTCAATGTTGTCTGCAGCACCCAGCTCACATTAAGAGCTATTGCTGCATTAGCCTAAACAAAGTAAGTTTGCCTTTGCGAACACTGTGTGAGGAGTTGCTATAACAGATGCAACTGTCACAGTTCACTGACAGCGACGTCAAACTTCCACACAGATCTGTTTTGGTGTCTGTGTGCGTTTTCCCCCAAACTCCACGACCAAAATTGAACATCAACATTCAAACACATCAGGAATCACAGAGGCTCCAATAGGAATGACTGAATATCTACACCCATTGATCAATGAGTCTGTCACAGAACAGCAAATTAAACCCTGTTGTCGGGTTATGTCTTGACAGCAGGGCTGCCGTTAACTCCTATCAAGTGTAAACTCTGTCTTAGCCTATGAATGCAAAGTAAGCAGTTGGGTCTTTCTGTTTGGGAAGACACTGCTAACAGATAGAAACTGAGACATCCAGCGTAGTTTAAATTATATCATTAAAAAAAACAGATGAACAGTAAATTTGTGGAGCATACAAATGACCAACAGACAGTATCTATCCAAAGGACATGACAACTTACACCACAGGTACAGTAAGACACCACCAGGTATTGCTGAATGGACTCTTTCTCCACAGAGGCTGGGAACGGTGGACATAGCTGAGGGAGATCACCACTAATATAAGACAAAACAACAACAAAAGACAGGAGTTGATTTTAGGAACAAAGCATGAGAATTTGATTACCGTTTATGCTGAACGAGTGCCCACCTGTGTGTAAGACGAGGAACCCTGCCATGACCTTCTGAGTGAGCAGTAGGCCATTAGACAGCTCATTAAACCACTGAAGAGCATCATCTGAAGAACTGCAGTCATACAGAACAACTATTAATTAATTAAACACATTCATGAAATTTGTCTTTTTCCCCGCTATCTCTGTTCTTCAGAGATAAATGCTATCATGCTGTCATTTTACCAAAGATATCATAGTAAAACTAACAGTGATATGTGCAAATAAGTGTCCCAAACAAGCCTATGAATGGAACAGTCAGTGGATATTGTAGGCAGTGCTCCTTTTACCTGGTTGTAAATATGCAGCTACAGGCGACAGAGGTGTTGTCAGTGAAGGTCAAGTTAGTGCCTTGGGGGCAGATCGCCTGCAGGGTGAACCCAAAGGCCAACAGGTAGGCACACACAGTCACACCAAACTTTAACAGGAAACAGCCAAGGAAGTAGTTCTGAGTCTGGTCAAAGAGACATAGGAACAAAGTCAGACTCTCCAAAATTATAGGCATTTTTTGTCAAAATACAAAGAGACACATCAATGACAAACTTATTATTGGTTAACTACCAATGACATTGTTGTACTGTGCATTCAAATACATCCTTAGTACACCTCAAGTGCAAAATTACTTAAGTATCGAATGACTAAAAATTCAATCACCTCTCAGTAATTGCATTCCTTTCAAATTGACAAGTGTTTCCTCTTATGTTGAAAATACAGGCCCTACAGTAGAAACTCAATTCAACAAAGGTGAAAAGACCAGTGAGAAGACGTTAGAAAACCTGTGGTCACCAAAGTTAACGGAGTACACTCATGATTGCCAGCCTAAACGAATGAACAATAAAGGCGCATCTCATATAATTACATATTTTTTGTCAGATGTTGCTCAAAGTGAAAATTACATGCATTCTAGACTCATTACACATTACCGGAAATATTTCAAGCCTTTATTTGTTATAACTTTAATGATAACTGATTACAGGCCATGAAACTCCTCCAAAATCAATCTAAAATATGTTCATGTATGCTCTGTCAATACTTGGTCAGGGCTCCCTTTGCTCTAATTCTGATTTGCTCTATTTCTAGAGGTATACTGTGGGGCATGGAGGCCATCGGCCTGTGGCACTGCTGAGGCGTAATGGATGCCCCCGTTGCACTGATTGCTGCCTTCAGCTCTTCTTTATTGTTGGGTCTGGTTCGTCCCATTCTCCTCTTGACAATATACAACTGATTTTTTATGGGGTTCAGATCTGGTGAGTTGCCCAATCTAACACGGTAGTGCCATTGTCCATAAACCATTTCTGAGTGGTTTTGGCAGTGGGGGGAGATGCCAGGTCTTGCCGGAAGACTAAGTCTGCATCTCCAAAAAGCTGTTCTGCAGATAGAAGCATGTAGCGCTCCAAAAATCTGTTGGTAGATGGCTGCATTGATTTCGGACTTGATTATATATGGTGAAATGCAAAACTTACATTCATCTGAAAAGAGGACTTTGAACCACTGAGCAACACTCCAGTTCCTCGGTTTATATGTTATGAGTCTAAAACTAACTCTACATATAATTTTCACTTTGAGCAATGTCCGATGAAAAATATTTAAGTTTTTCCACACTATTCTGAAAATATGAGATGCATCTGTATTATGAAATGAGCTGTGAACAGCGTAACTTTCTCAGTTTTGGACTTATGGGTTGTGTCTAACTGCAGGTCAGGATCTGGACTCCGCACGGAAAAGAACCGTCAGAACAACTGAAAAATCTAATTGTGAGACTTCAGAAAGCTGGTTAAAAAAAAAAATTAAAAAAAAAACACAAACCTGCAAGAATAAACTTATCTGTATCTTTATGTGAACAACATGAAAATAAGTCTGATCAATGTTAGGAGTCAGATAGGAGCAAGATAAATTGGTGGCCTCATATGTTAGCATACACCTGGTCAGGACTCCCTCAGTCAAAGTGCAGAGAGTGATAATATGTTAGGGAGATGACATTTTATTGTTATTAAGCGGTAATTTTTTGCCAGATGTAATTTTTTGAAGCTACATTTGGTTGGCAAGAGTTTTTAACACTATGCAGTGTGTGCAGTTTGTTACACTGCTTATTTAAGCATATTTCTCATAGCTTTAGACGTGATCCTGTGACGGCTCATGCAATCCTGATGTCACCCTACCTTCCTTGGGATCGCGTCCAGGTTCTTCCCTGTGGCAACGGTCATAACTGAACAGTCAGGTGGCTTCCCCAGCAGTGAAACACTGTCAATACAACACAAACCCACATGAAAATAAATGGACATAATGGACAGTATGAATTTCTACATTTACTATATGCACAATATGTGTGTACCTTAGTAGAGGGCAGCTGAAGCAGGACACCCAGAGGATGTCAGTGGTGTTCAAGGGAGGAGGAAGCTGGGCTAGACAGGCTAAGAACTGCACACAAACACAAGAAGCACTTTAGTGATTCAATGTCATAAACGTCTCTATGCTACAAAGAACAGGAACAGACACCGTAAATAGCCATACGTTCAGACCTCATGAAGTCTCTTCTCTCACCTGGATGATGACGAGACTGAGCTGACACTGCAGCAGGAATAGGAAGCACTTACGAATTCCATAGGTTGTGTGTCGTGCCTGAAACACATTCACATAAAGACAGATCAATAAATGTAGAGTGTCTCTTTGACTTGATGTATGAGGACCTTGTGCGTCAAACCTGCTCTATGAGCTTGACAATGCTGACGCTCTCTCCTTGGTGGAAGGTGACAGAACAGCCCATACTGTTGAGCTGTCCGGACAGCCTCAGAGGAGACAGTCCCTCAGCATCTCCATTAAATCCTCCTCCAGTGGCATAGCCAAAAGTCTCCCATGAACACTGAGATGGATACAGAGGGTCCAAAGCGATGCTGTGGAGCGAAAAGAGTGAAAATTTACATGTGGTGCAACTACGATTATACTGCCATTACTGCCTCTTCAGGAAGTATTCAGATCCTTTCAGTTTTTCAACACCTAACCCTAACACTATTTTAAATAGATAAATTTGACATGTTTTCACATCTATGTTCAGCAACCCATAACAAAAAAGTGAAAACATGTTTTTAGCAATGTTTGCTAATGCAAGCTCAAAAAATGCATATCTCATTTATGAAAGTATTCAGAGCCCTAATACAGTGCCTTGTAGAGGTAGAAATTATGAGGACAAAAGCGCCTGAAATGAACAGTAGCTTATACCCACATCCTGCATTCAATGAGTTACACTTTGCACTTTGGGTTTTTGATCACCTCACTGACCAAAGCTGGGTTCGGCTGGGTTACTCAAGGCAATATACGAACTCCAGAAGGAATTTCGGTAGTTTCGCACTTCCATAACACAATGATTGAGACCACTGTGTTCCTAACAACACTCAAAGCTTTAAAAATGGTGTTTCATTTAAGAAATTACTCTAATCCATGCCTCACTTAGACTCTCTGAAGACCTACAGGGAGTTTCTTGAACTTGTTTTTTTGTCCTCACATGTAGTGCCAATTGTAGGAACTCATATAGCTTACAGGTATGAACTTAACTAAACCGTCCAGTCTATCCAGATGTCCATGAGTGTACTTTGCTTATGCATGAGAAGTGACTTGAACTCAGCTAAAGAAAACAGGAGACAACTGACCACAATCTGGAGTGTGGATACATTTATGAATGACAGATTTCAG
Organism: Amphiprion clarkii; assembly: GCA_027123335.1. NCBI lineage: Eukaryota > Metazoa > Chordata > Actinopteri > Pomacentridae > Amphiprion > Amphiprion clarkii. The sequence goes on from CM049586.1 coordinate 15,043,651, forward strand.
TTTCGAATTTTAATAACCTAACAAAAAGTTTTGTCTTTGTCATTAAAATGCAATTGTGTTTTATATTTAAAGATAAATCAAAAACACTCTGAAGGGTTTAAAAAGTGAAGGAGTCTGACTGTTGTCTGTAGTATATCGAAAATATGAAACAGCTTGTATGATTACATTACATTTTTATATGAGTACAGTAGGGTGAGTACATTGAAGTTCCAGTAATTAATTTCCTCATTTACTGCTGTTGCAATCCAGACATACAGATAGTTTCTATCTACTTAATGCAGGAAAATGGAAAGAAACTGTCAGCATGCCTAAAGTTGCTTTGGTTCGTATTTCAATGCATACAGGTCAAGTAAAATCGTGAGTCATTACACTACCAGCTTTGAAAGTGTTGCATATCTGTGCTTTTTCTTCAAACTGTTGCAACACAAGATAATAAAGTTGAATAATACTATAAAATACAACAGTAAATATGAACCAAGAATTTAGCCATGGACAAACATCAGCAGCATCATCATTTTTTCTGTTGCTACTGTTTGATGAGGCACCACTAGAGGTAACTTTTCATAATTCTTTCCCACAGCATTAGGGGTCAAAATTTGTTATTTCTAATGTTTGGTGAAATTTTTTAAATTACTATTAAGGTTACAAAAGAACACTCGTCAAATCCTAATCATAATTAATTCACAAATCCAAAATATGTTAAGGGATTATTATCTTATACCTGAGATCACTCTGTAAGAACAGGCGGCTATTGCGGAAATTAGCGGAGCTTCCCAAACAGCAGGTCACTTCCTTGTTCTCCTGCATTATCTTCATCATCTCACACATGGCTGCGGAGAAAAAAAAAACACTGCGGTTGTCAGTATCACTCTTAAATATCCAGGAGAGTGACAGTAACTTCAATCATCAGCTCAGTCTCTGATAACGGTCTTACACTGCTTGTTTATTATAACCTTTGCATGGAAGTCTATTTCACCTTTGAGGGGCAGATGAAGAAATCTTAGGAAAAGTATATATAAAACATGTAAGAAAACTCACTGTCAGGGGTGCAGTCAGTGAAGAGTGGCACCAAAAGAGGCACATTATCAATGTTCTTCAAATGAGGACGAACCTGGTGGATTCCACGAGGTAACTTGGCCTGTGATATAGCAAGGATAGCATAACAGGAACAGTAAAAACTCAATGACAGCATATTCAGACTAAATGCACTATTTTATGTTCTCTGTGAAACATTGAGCACAAAATAATCTACTTAAAAGTCCAGATAGAACATCATTTCAAAGCAAAAGACAGAAAAATCTGGGTGCAAGAAGAGAGTAGTAGCTTCTTAACTTACCCTGTTGCAGTCCTCCAGAAAGCTGGGTACATCGCTGTCTGTAGGCTGGAAACTGGCCAGGTCAGAGTGGGCTTCCTCCTCTGGCAGCAGTGGGCCTTCTGCTTCATCCCGAGAATCTACGTTAGACAAGAGACGACAACAACGTCCACTTTTTTGATTTTCCTGAGCACTTGAGTAAAAAGCAGAACGCTCATTAAGTGCACCTTCAGTGAAAACAGAATAAAATGAACAATAGCCTAAGATCGTACAAGCCCAGGTACCTTGGTTCAGGTCTTCATGCAGTGATCCCTGACTGGGGCTGGAGGGTGCTCCATCACAGGGACTGTCTCCATTTGGAGTCAGAGAGATGTGACAGTTCCAGCCTGTCTCTAAACCCATCTTCTCTGCAAACACCTGTGCAGACACAAAACTCCACACATGAGCATTGACTCTTTCAGTGTTCCCACAGACACTCTTCTAGTGGAGTAGAGTACTTTAATATACCATACTGCATATAGCAGAATATTGATGTTGACGCTGTGTACACATTTTCCACATTGTACTGAATGCACCTTTTAGATTATAATTTTTGTATTTGTTCCATTATGTGCTACTGGTGTATACATGAAATAATATTGAATTACGACCGGTGAATGTCTTCCTCTTATTTTACCGCTGGAATATTTCGTTCTTACACAAATGTGTCCTGTGGCAAGACATCAGTTTTTACACCATGCCTGAGAAAATATCACTTTCTCAACGAGATCATATTTTTTAAGTAGTAATGCTGTATATTTTTATTAAGGGTTGGGATGTTAACATTTTTACTAGGATACTACTAATTCTGTGTAACCTGTACTAAATTAGTTACTCGACCAAGGAACGCGGTGGAGCTATGTAACGATAGGTGTTTCCTTAGAATTGAGTGATTCCATAGTTTTTTCCCTCTGTTTGATGTAAAAAAGCAATTGTTATTGACTACCACAATTTTTTTTCTCGATTTCTTTTAGTGTTTCTTAAAGCCAGAAAGTTGCCATTTTAAATGAATTTAGTTTTGTGGCATGTCTGTGATCTGCTTTTTTTCTACAAAATTAAACAACTGAGACCTCCGAGATTGGTGATTCCATAATTTTTGCCAGGGGTTGTACTAATTCAGTGCTGCCGACTTATCGGGACGTATCCATCGGAAATCTTCCAGGGAACAATTGATTAAACTGTGGGGGTGTTTCAGAGTTCCATCAATTCCCACCCCACGCTACGTATTTAGGTCACACGATTTGGTATCCAGGCATAACACACACCGGCGCTCAGCTCGTCGTCATTTTGTTTGTAGGTACATTAATATTAAATGGCCACATTCTATGCTCCCGTGATTTCTGCCACAAATTTTTTTCAAGATTTCAGCCATCGGAAATCATACGACGACTCAGCAGCCTTGGCGGACTACTGTGCTCTGAGTGCTTTTCTTGTTTTTATTACATTCACTACTACAATGACAGCAACACGTATAAGCAGGTGTTTCTGCTGTTCCACTTACTGTGGTGTGAAATCAACTCCATGCTGGGAAATTCACATTTAATAGATAAACTATGTTTCAGATGTTCACATGAGCTAGTGTGTGTTCACCTTGCTGCGCAGTTCGTCCTCCATGGAAAAGTAAACAAAACGAATGCAAGCAGTGACCAGGGCATCAATTAGACGGACTGTGTCCAATCTCGCCTGGAACTGGGACGACACCATGCCCATGAAGATTTGCCCGCTCAGGGCCTGAACACAGTCCTCACGCTCCACGCCCTCACCAATACCCTCTGTAGACATACCATACATTGGATGAGAAACAACAGAAATACTATAGTATAATTGCATTAGCATTTTAACTTTTTATCCCTCTGTTATTAACTCATACCGTCTGAGCTCCAGCTGTTTCTGCATGAGTTGTGTTTAATGGGGGTGGTAGAGGGCAGCTCCACCCCAGAGAAGAGGCAGGGGCCAGGGGCCAGCTCCACACACTTCCCATTCAGTTGGCAGGAGAGAGATACTTGCATTGGTTTGTAGGCAAAGGCTGAGCAGTAACCTGACAGACAGGCACGCTGGTAGAAGTCCAGAACCTTTTTTCTGTTACACAGGAACAGAATGTCCAATTAAAAAAAGGTCTGAATAGAAGAACTTTAACCGTAATGTAAAGCAAGGTAATTATTAAAAAAAAAAAAAAAAAAAAAAAAAAGGTATGATAGATACTATACCTGTCTGAACCTGAAAGGGGGTAGATATCAGTTCCATCCCAGAAGTCAGTGCAGGCTTCCAGGATAAGATCAGCTGAACCATGTGACAACATCTGGACATTATCTACAACAGAATGAAGAGCATCAGCAAGCATCAAAAACAAAAACTCAGTCCAGTCTTCTTGAATATTTGGACAAAGATGGGATAGGGAAACGGAATCACATTTTTTATTACATTTTTTAAATTGGAAATTATGCATGTTAATGTCTCACTGTACTCTGAAATGAAAGCGTAGAACAAATAAACAAATGAAGTAAAAAAAAATCAATTTACAAACCAAAATGTATTCTAAACTTTGACTCAAAGTAGCCAATTTTTGCAGATGCAACAGCTTAACACACTCATGGCATTCTTTCCACAATGAAAATCAAATATTCTTCAGAAAGTTCTTCCCAACTCTGTTAGAGAAGTTCCCATAAATGTGTGGCACTTGTAGGTTGCTTTCACCCTTCTGCCCAGTTCATCCCCACCAGCTCCATGGGGTTTAAGTCTGGAGACTGTGATGGCCACTCCATGTTCTTACTATCTTTTCCTAAAGGTAGTTCTGGCATAACATGTAGGATTTGGTAGCATCAACTTTCAAGGCTTGATCAACCTCCATTGCTGCAGAACAGCTTTAAGTTGTTAACACATTTCTTGTTCCTTTAAAAAAGAACATGTATACTATTTTTCAGTATTGGGTAACCTTATCTTTTTTTTAACCTCTAGCGGATCACTACTTACCTTTGTATCAATGCAAGCTATTCATTGGACTTGAACTACTTAGAATTTCAGGAAAAATTGGGGCGTTCTAAAATTTTTGACCGGTAGTATATGTAAGAAAAAAGATAGCTATTATTATGTTGCTAAAAACTGTAAAATAAGACACAATAGAAAGGAAAGACAAACTGCCGACTCACTGGAGGAAGAGTCTCGTACGAACAGTGAGATGAGGTGTGAGATGGGAGGCTGGCGCTTGGTGAAGTAATGCAGGCGGCGAGAGGTGAACTCCTTGGTTTTCTCTCCTGATGGTAGCTGGTACAGAGCCAAGTGATTCTCCTGTTTAAACAGCTCCCTCGCACCCGGAGTGAACCCTGTCACACAGACATAGACAACCTTTGTTCTGTGAAGTCTCAAACTTAAACTAAGACAACCTAGATGACAGCATTAGAAATACTGATTTGTTTGTGAAGCTTCACCCTTCTGGGTAAAGATCGCTTCACAAAAAAGAGACACATGGAAATTATAGACATATATCCAACCTCCCCTTTATTTCTAAAATTCTTGAGAAAGCTGTTGAAAACCAGTTATGTGACCATCTGCACAGAAATGGCTTGTTTGAAGAGATTCACTTAGTATTTAGAAGCATCATAGTAGAGAAACGGCAAAGGTGAAAGTCACAATGATCTTTTTATAGCCTCAGACAATGACTTTGTCTCTTTAATTGTCCTGCTGGATCTCAGTGCTGCATTTGGTACAAATGTTGTTGATCAGAACATTTATTCCAGAAACTGGAACAAGTCATTGGGATTATATGAACTGCACATAACTGGTTTAAATAATATTTATCAAATAGATTCCAGTGTGTTCATGTTGATGATTCTTCCACCCACCAGAGTTAGTTATGGAGTTCCACAGGGCTCAGAACATTAGTCAAACTCCAGGCAAGTCTTAAGGACATAAAGGACTTGATGACTTGTAATTTTCTTTAATTCAGACAAAACTGAAGTTATTGTATTTGGCTCTAAACACCTCATAAATATATTGTCTAATCAGAGAGTTACTCTGGATGGTGCTGCCTTGGCCTCTAGTTTTTTTTTTTTAATGCGAGGAAGTTTGGAGTTATTTTCAGCCACGATATGTTTCTTGAACTCGCACTTAAAGCAAGTCTGGAGGGATGGCCTTCTGTCACCTACGCAGTATTGTCAAATCAGGAACATTTTGTCTCAGATAGAGGATGAAAAACTAGTCCATGCATTTATAATTTCTAGGCTGGACTATTGCAATTTCATATTATCAGGATGCCCCAATAATTCTCTTAAAAACCTTCAGCTGATACAAAATGCTGCTGCCAGAGTTCTGACAGGAAAAGAGATCGTATTTCTCTCATATTAGCTACTCTTCATTGGCTCCCTGTAAAATCCAGAATAGAATTTAAAATCCTGCTTCTTGTACATAAAACTCTTAATGACCAAGCTCCATCTTATCTTAAAGACCTTATTGTACCATGTTATCCCAACAGAGTGATTCACTCTCAGACTGCAGGTTTATTTGTGGTTCCCAAAGTTTCCAGAAGTAGAATGGGAGGCAGAACCTTCAGTTATCAGCTCCTCTGTTGTGGAATCAGCTCCCAGTTTGGGCTCAGGACGCAGACACCCTCTCTACCTTTAAGATTAGGCTTAAAACCTTCCTCTTTGATGAAGCTTTTACAGTAGTTAGGGTTGCTCAGGTGAGCTGTCCCTTAGTTATGCTGCTATAGGTCTGGACTGTGGGGGGATCCCCATGATGCACTGGGCTAATCTCCTCTACTCTCATCTCTCTTCCACACAGCTATACAGTATATCACCAATACATGTCACTAACTCTATGCTTTTCTGTGTTTTTTTCTCTGGATTTGGAGCTACATGTCTCTGATCTGCAGCTGCTGGCCTCACTGACCACCAAAATGTTCATTGTTGTGTTTGCATTGTTTGTCTGTTCTCCATCTGCTATCCTCCTATCTTCCACCCCTCTCTTCGCTACTCTCACCCTGACCGGTTGATGCAGATGGCCACCTTCCCTCAGCCTGGTTCCGTCTAAGGTTTTTTTTTCCTCCCCATTAAAGGGGAAGATTTTTGGTTGTTGGTTACTTCCCACTGTCGCCGACTGCTTGCTCAAAGGGAATCCAAAGGGAACTTTGGATTGTTGGGTTCTCTGTTTAAAAATTGTAAAGGCCTTCACCTGACTATGTTAAGTCCAGTTAGATCACATACATTGTGAACTGGCGCTATATAAATAAAATTGAAAAAAATATGTAATTAAACATGATTCATGATGTCTTTGCAGTACGGTGTCCCTTTAGAGTCACACTTATTATTTAGTTTTGAGTTTTAATTTGTAGCGAATTGTTTATTTTTCTGTTAAGTTAAAGAGTTTGACGGTACTGATGTCATCTGTGAAGTTTTCCCTGGCTCATGTTTGTTTGGTACTTCATTCAGCAAGCCAAAGTCCAGGAAAACACATTTGTAAATTTTTCTCTATATGGGTACTTTGTCAGAGAAAAGTATAAGACATGTGACTTCCAGAGGAGAAATATATGCTTCAGTATTTAAAAAAAAAAAGGAAAATGGAAAAAAAATATTGTCCATGCTTAGCCCCATGAAATACTCTCATTCCAGAATATAAGTATCATCAACACAGCAACAACATGTGGCCTTACTTTTACTTAAAACCATGTGAGGATTAGATTTTAGATCTCTATGCTTGGATCTTTAACTTATTTAAGGACTTTCTTTTGGGCTAAAACTTCTTCGATAATATATGCTGAGTGGATGACAGTCAGATCGGGTTTGTCTCTAAAGAAAACTTCAAGGTGAAAACTGAAGTGCCAGATCACCTGAACAAGATCTGTCTAACTGTTGTCGTCATGTGACCTAAAAGCTAAAAGTCTGAACTAAGAAGCAAACCAGGTCACTGAATAAAAAAGCAGCTACAAACTAAAAAAGTGTACAATTGCCATCCGTCCACACTCACCTATGAGCCTGGAGAGCTCGCAGAGCCCCCAGGGGACATAGACGGGCAGCACGGTGCCATGGCTCTCCTGCAAAGCTAAGTTGGACAGGTGGTCAGAGAAGCGGCAGAGCTGCTGAGTGACACTGGCATTGCATAGGTTCAGCATGATGTTGAGGCCCAAAGGCTTGAGAGAGGGCAGGTGGCACTGCCAGGAGAGGTCATCGAACTGGATGCTGGCTGGGTTCTGCTGGTCCTGCGAAAGGCTCAGCATCTCCAGATGGTAGTCACACACAAAGTCATCAGCTTCTGCTTCAGGGCACCCCATCACAAAATCCTGGAGACAAAAGGCAAGAATCACAGCACAGTCTGTGAAGTCAAAATCAATTCAGGGCACCTTTAGAATATATGACAATGACTGAATAAATAAATTTTATTTCACACTGTGGTTCTTCTCAGTCCGTGTCAGACTGTAGCTATTTGAGGCCTTTAGACTGTACAATAAGTTTGTGCTAAATCATAGCTCCCATGTAAACAGGTGGAAACGTGTTCTCAGTTCATGTTATCCATCTGCGCCACACCTGTGTTTAAAGAATGCAGCAGTGCCAGGTTCTGCTTTTGTTGCCAGAGTCACCTTTTGCTCATTTAGCCTTTGCCATGTTGGTGTGTACTAGTGTTGTTGATTTTCTATACTGCATTCATAATGTGCTGCCTAATGTCTGCAACTCTGCATTATAAGTTGTACTCTCATTGGTTTCTATGGAGACACATGGCAGTAGTCACATTGTGAGAATTCAAACACAATTTTCTGTCTCTAAAGCAGGATGTCTTTGATGACCACAGCTCAGAGACTTTGGTCTAACAAAATTTTATCACATTTCTGTCATGACTGTCAACGTTCATATCAAGGACCTAAAATCACACAATGTAAAGAGGTCTTTCATCACTGCTACGTCGGTCTGAGTTTTCCTTCCAGTTGTTACCTGGGTCTGGTCGTCCTCGCCTCCCTCAGTGTCATGGCTGAAGCTCACATTGGATCCAGAGTGGTGCTTGACGCGAGTGTGTGCAGGCTGGCAGGATCGCCGAAGTCTGAGTGTGTCAGACGAGCGAGCTGTGTCATGTGACGTCTCACTGGGCTCAGGCCCTTCCGCCAGCTGGGTGGAGGACTCTGCTGGAAGACAGAGCAGAGCCTCTGCCTCCTGAGCCTGCAACAGCAGGAGTGGATGCAACATTGTGAATTATCAGGTGCTGAATAACTGAGTTACAGTTAGCCACAGACAGTCTCTACTAAATATAATAGCCATTATACCAAGCTAACATGTTTTTTCTTCCCTGAAAACAATCCTTCCATGCTTTAAAATGACTTCATGTAATTTTCTTCCTTTAGCATGTGTGGATCCCTCTAGCAAGATAATCCCTGCCTCCCTCTCCACCCACCCCTCCCTCGCTCACCTATGACTCTGCTCAAACCCTGGAAAATGTCTTTATGCTAAACAGAGGCAAGTTGTAATGTTAGAGTAATTGAGTTATGTATATCAGAAACCGATCTAAAGGAAAAATAATGATACAGAAAGCAGTGATGAGGCTAAAAGCGAGGACACACACAGATATCTACCTCATCCCTATCATCATCCATCTCCATTCGGCAGTAGGAGTTGACAGACAGGTCGTCTCTGAGATCATCCTGGCTGTTGTGAGGGGGTTCCACTCGTCCACTAAAGAACAGCACAGTCTCCGGACTGGGATTAGGCCACGACAAGATACCCTGCTTGTCCACACAACATAGTACCTAAACATACAAAGAAGATTTAGAGTGCACACACGTCATCAATGCAATGTTCTGCTGACCTTGAGTCCTGACAGTCATGTGGATGTTTGCAAACATTGCAGATCTAGCAACCTCCCACCTCCAAGCCCCTCCATGACAAGAGCGGTCCTTGTATTGATGCCACCGTCAGCAGGACAATGCACCCCGACACACCGCAAAAGCTGCTCAGGAGTGGTCTGGGGAACATGACAGAGCTAAGGTGTTCACTTGGGTTCTGCAATCCCCAGATACAATTCCTATTGAGCATCTGTGGGATGTGCCAGGTGGGTCCCACCCTGCAACCCACAACATTCACTGCCACCATCCCGGTGCCACAGGACATCCTCAGAGGTCCCATGTTCATGCCCCATTAACATATATATATATATATACACATATATATACATATATATATACACACACACACCTGTTGGTCACTTAGAAATGTCCTTATTTTTGAAAGAAAAGCAGTTTTTTTCAATGAAGATAACATTAAATGAATCAGAAATCCAGTCTAGACATTGTTAATGTGGTAAATGACTATTCTAGCTGGAAACTGATTTTTAATGGAATATCTACATAGGGGTACAGAGGCCCATTTCCAGCAACCATCACTCCTGTGTTCAAATGGTACATTGTGTTAGCTAATTGTGTTGAAAGGCTAATTGATGATTAGAAACTCCCCCCCCTCCCCTCTGCTGTTGCCAAGGAATGTTTAAGTGGGTGGTACATGTCAAACATCCACATGAATGTCAGGACTAAAGGTTTCAAAGCAGGACATTGCACTATAACAAGATGATTGATGTTATTCACTTATAGTCATAATGTGGCTGATTGGTGTATATACACAGACATACACAGGATTTCAAAAACAATGACTTCAATCCTTTAATCAGGTATCTTCATGCCATATTGCTAGAAGGTTATCTTGACTGATATATTATCCCAATAAAATCTAAATTGCAGTAAAGGTCAGCGAACTCCCACAGAGATCTTTTCCTTAAAAAGGTTGAGGTCTACGGTACTCACAGTGACAGATCCCAGGGTGTGTAAAAGGCTTGAAGTATAGCAGAGTGTCTGAGATTCTCCCTTTAGAACGCCGATGAGGTGCCTCCACACACAACGCAGCATCTCCTGCATATGCATATGTGAGCAGACAGACGGACAACACAAAAAACAATAATGTTTACACAGCTATTCACATGGGCAATATGTTAAAAAAAAAAACAGCTTTCAGTAACGAGCAAGAAGCAAAAACCTGTCTAAAAAGCCCAAGCCAGCTCGATAAGGCAAAACATACAGTCCTAATGAGCTTCGTGACTGGGCAATAAAGAAAGAACAAAGCTTATAAGGCAATAAGGTAAATAATGCAAGTTGCATTACACACATCCATGCAGATTATTATTTAGTTTAAATGGATTACATTGAAGGCTTATTCAGCAGGAGACAAACCAAAATCAATCACAATGAGAGCGAAAGAAAGGTTCCTCAACATTCTGATCAAACAAACTCCTCTCCTTGCCTCCTCTCTTTGTTAAGCAGCCTCCAGCTGGCAAAATGTCAACAAACAGTTTCAAAAAGAACGGTTTTCAAGGTCAGTTGAAAAAGCCGTTGTGACGGTTTATAGTTTTCAGAGCTTAGCTGTAATAATAGGAGATAAGCTGAGAAAACGTACAAACAGCAGTGCTGCTGGGTTCATGTATAGGTGTGCTTAATGTATGTAAGCCTTTAAGTGCTCCTGGAAATTACCATCATATGTAACAGCATTTGTCCAGAGTCAATTTAGCACTAATGAAGATATAAAGTACATGTTTGGAAGTTTGCTGACTTTGGGTCCCGACTTTTCCTGCAGCACCACCAGTGGTGTTGACATTTTTGAGTTTGTATGAAACAGCTGTTTTGTGTCAGATGAGCCTCAGATTGAGCCTTAATCAAGCCAAACTTTCAATTTGTCTATATTTTTACGAAATGCCACACTTTCGTGCTTGTGCTAATCAATGACTGCTAGCATACTAACATGATAAGACTGTGAATTTATGTACAATAGTTAATATATTAGCATCTTGTCCAACTTCAAATGTTGATGTTTTCACTCTAAGATAAAAGCAATATGTAAACTAATTAACATTTTGCGGTGTATACTGTAAAAAAACAAGCGGTTTGCCATGTTTGATGACCTCTTTTGAGACAGTCTAGTATATCAATTTGTGTACCCTAAATTTCAGCTTCTCCTATCAGTCAACCGTCAGCGCATGTTGTCAAGTTTTGTTTAAGAACATGACCTCATCTGAATACTATACATGTGTATTTTTGAATAAAATAAATAAATCATTTGGTTGGAAAAATGTCAGTCGATCGATGAGTCTTCAAGACATGATTTGACTCACCGACTTTCAGCCGTCAATAACATTACACTTTCTAACATCTTGCATGCACACACACACACACACACACACACACACACACACACACACACACACACACACACACACACACACACACACACACACACACACACACACACACACACACACACACACACACACACACACACACACACACACACACACACACACAGGTAGAGAGAGATGCTTGTGAGCTGCTGAAAATGCGTTTCATTAATCAGGTGTCTGTATGTATTATTGCTGAATCGTTCAATATAAATGTACTGACGAGCGCTTTAGTTTTTTTTTCATTTATATAATGCTTCACTTTTGCATAAAATGGTTTCCTGCAACTTGAACCAACTGTGTGACTTGTACTGGATAGAATGCATACGCATGTCAGTGCATAAAGGCTCATACATTAAGTTCTCATCAAGTCTTGTATTCTCGCTGCAACATCTCTGACTGCCACTATGTGGTAAGTAGTAATGCAACAGGCAGTAGTCAGGTGCTAAGTGTGAATGGCTCACAGACAGGCCTGCAAAAATTAAAACCAAATTTTGATCAGACCTGATGCATCAAACAAACTAGTCTTTCAATATTTTAAAAGTCAAATTGTCTTTTAAGAAAGATTTAAGCTTTATTTGACGCCTTGAAGTAAAAAATATTGTCATAATAAATCCACTTCAGATAAGGAAAGGACACAAGGAGAGGAAACCTGAAAGAATTACCAGCACAAAGCCTTATTGGGGCTGATTTCCAGCCATGCAGTGCAGACAGGCAAGCAGAGGTGGAAGGGCAAGCACAAATTCAAGTGACAGTCTCTCTCACTATAACCCTTTTCTTATATTTCACACTTGCTCTGACTTTTATCTGGAGCTGGAATGCTGATCTGCTTTGTTTTCCTTTGAGTACTACAGCCCGGCAACAATAAAGGATAATGATTGGGTTTGGTTAGGAACTGTTAGAGGTTGTGGAAACAGAAGTTGTATCTGTGGGGTGAGAAAATTATCTTAAAGAGGGATGATTTGACGGTTGAGATAACACATCAAAGACGACTGGAGACATCCGAGTTTAAACTTACATCCAGAGGTGCTCAGTCAAGATGTGTTGACTGATAATCCAAAGATGAAGGTAACCAAAGAGTCAAACAAGAGAAAATAGCATGTCGTGCAGGATGAATAATAAAAAAAAGGCAGAAAGCAAAGCCAAGGGCTTGTATAAAAGCAAAAAAAATAGGGGGCTGGACACATGGAAAAACAGAGAGGTGGCCAAACAAAAAGATGTTCATGAAGATTTCCATGGTGAAGAAATCAAAGATGTCATCGGGGCTGAAGGTGGGGGGTGGAGATAGGAAGATAGCGAAAGCTTTGTACAGAGGTTCTGCAGGGTGAACTGCAAAGGGGCAAGAACAGCAAGTGAGGTAAGACAGGAAGGTTCAGGTGGAGTTGGGAGCCAAGCAAGAGGAAGGAGGGAGGGAGGAGGGTGGAGTTTTGGAGAGAGACAGCAAGAGGTTATACCTGGGAGGAAACCACTTCGGTGTAGCTGCTTAGAGTGTCCTCAGAGAACTTAGCAAGCTGGGGCAAGAGAAAAGTCTAGTTAAAACACAGAGGGCGGCCGTCGTCCTATTTCCTCTGTGTATATTTGCACACATGTGAATGTGTGTGTTAGGGTTAGACTCATCTAATCAATGTCGTTATTTCTGAACTAAAAGCGCCAATAGCCAGCAGTGGAAAATCCTCTCACACCATGCATAGTATGGTCCATAAGCATTTAGTCAACAACTTTTTATTTTACATTTGTACAGAAATCCAAAGCATATAAACACACACAAGACATTGTAAAAACTACACTCAGTGACACCATGTCAGGGTGCTTAAGTGACGGCTTTTACCTTTAATTGGAGGGTGTTCACATCCATATTGACTGAACTGCAGTGGAGTTGCAGGCTGTTTAATTCACAGTCCCTAATTAAAGAGCACCAATCTGGTTGGCATCATATTCAAAGAGTAACCTCTGGCTACAGTGAATGCCTAATTCTTTGCTGACTGCTCACAAGGCAGCTGCTGAACACTGTTCCTCCACTACAGTCAATGAAACTAGCTTCACCAGGCACAAAAACAGTGTGAGTGGCAGCGTATGAGCTGCAAGTGTAAAAACAAAAGTCTTCTACTGAAATTTTTTTATGCATGGTGCTTGCTTTCACAGTGAAATGGATCATGAAACATCTGCATTTAAAAAAACCCAACTAGAGGTATGGCGTATACCACTACTTTGTATAAAACGGGGCTTCCACTTCACAGTCTTGATCAACGTGGCATTTATTTGCGAGTACCAACAGGCAATAACTTTATGTATAGTGTGCTGTAGTCTGTTGAACTTATTCACATCACAAAAAACTGTTAAAAAAATTCGAAGTTTCACAGTGCTGTCCGGTTCCCAGAAACTGAAGAAACAGCTTCCCAAAAGAAAAGCTGTAGAAAAGCATTATTTTGTCACAGCTGAATGCTGCATGTGTGCCGCAGGTGTAGCAACTGAAAGGATAAATTCCACGAAACCTCCACTCCGCTAACAGTTTGTATACATTACACGCTGAGTGTAGTCACGCCGTTACTCCAACACTTTCATATATGAATATCAGTTTGGCTACTATGGTTCATACGACTCAGCCTGTAAAACACTTCTATCACGTCTTCACCAGATCTGAGGGAACACGTGATAAAATAACTTTGATGATGCCATCGGGCTTGGGCTTGAGGACTGCTAACATACAAATGAAAACCTGTTTTATAAACTGGGGGCAACAAATTTGAAGGACATTACTGGATATAACTACTACAGGTTCACTATGAGTGTAACTGTAAGCTAAATTCACAGTTTGGTGTGTACCTCAGTTTTGAGGTCTGGGTTTAGTACATTTTGTTAGAGCAAACACAAGGCAAAAATAATGATAAACTGCTTTTTTTTTTAATTTCACAATGGTTCACTGAACAGACTATGGCTTAAGTCTGCTGTAACTGGCTGCAACCTACTAATAAAAAAACATTTACAAAATAAATTAATCGACATAAATATTCCTTTAAAAAAAAAAAACAATAACATAGAATCCATTAAGGTGCAGCATATAGAAAATGAAATATGTATAAACAGTACTGTGCTTGTACTGTACAGCAGATGCATTGGACAAATTGTGGATAACTGTAGTTAGTTTGTTATGAAAGACTGCAATAACCTGCCTACTGGCTGAAATGCAGAAAAAAAGGGAATTCTGTAACAGGTTCATGTTCTCAACACAAATTTGGTCACATATGCACTGCTATAACAACACCTATGGCGATTATTTTCTTTTTGGTCCCTGAATTGTTTGGAAGGGGCTGCTTCGACATACAACCAGCTACAGGCCCAACCGCAGTTGAACAATGCCACTATATAACTTTTGTCTGAGCCACTTGTCTTTGTCATTGCAGTTAACTGAGAAACCACAGTGTTCCCAAACAGCTGATAGTAAAGGATAGTTGGTTTGCATTCACGATACCTATGAGGGGAAAACGTGGAGTTTCAAAAGTGAAATCGAAAAACTTCTGCATGTGCAATAGCTGTATTCATCTGGTACATGTACGTTCCAAACTGAAAGGGCTATAACAAAAAATTTTGGTACAAGTACAATTACATTACTAAGATTTCCCAGGCACAGAGGTCCTATTTATTCCTATCCCAGCTGACTTAGGGTGAAGGCAGGGTTCAACCTGGATGGGGTGCCAGTCCATAAGACGGGGTGCATCTGTGAGCTCTATAGTATTTCTGAGTTTGTAATGTGATATTTATGTGAACTCTTCCCAGCCTTGTGATAAAAAACTAACGAACTAAAGAAGTAGAACGAATCTCAAAATATGGATGTAAACACCCGTAATCAGTCCAATTTCTATCCTCATAGTTACTATTCCAATACAACAATACAAGACTAGTTTGCTAGACTTGCACTGATTTCCTGCAGGAGGTCAAGCTTTACACATCCAGCACAGGTTTTGTCTGAATGGCCCATATCACTGACATGTGAAATACTGTTTGACTTAAGAATGTAATACAAATATGGCATCTCTGTTCAGTTAATGTTCAATCAGGTTAATACAGTCTCCTACGGACATCCATTTCTGCCACAATATTTTAAGAAACCTGCTCATTATTTTGAGACAGAAATGCCTTATTTTGACGACGTTTTTCATTATTTTGGCTTATGTGTTCTTTTTTTCATCACAGTGGCAGAAATGGGCTTCCATACCTTCCAATAGACAACCTCTAGAACAGCTTTCAATCAATCACGGTAGTGATTAGTAGAGTCTGTATTCTTAAATGTATCACATTGAAGAATACTGACTAAAACATCTGTCTAATCCTATAATATCAGATAAAACATGAAACAAAAAAAACCTCTGTGTTGGTAACTAAAACCGTTTCTTCTGCAAGTCCATGTCACATTTATATGTGTACCCTGTATGTGTGGAACTATCTTTGTGAGAACAAAGACGTTTTAGAACAGTGTAGTGAGTGTGTGTGCATGTGTGTGTCCCTCACCAGGCCAGCTGGTGACGCACGGCTGAACTCTGCAAGGACCCTGGCCTCTCCGAAGGCATTCACCAGCACCCACATGACAGGGAAGAGCAAGGGCAGGATGGGCAGAACACCCATCAGCTGCAAAATGCAATTTCACACTTACATTTCTGCCATCTCCTCTGTTTTCAGTTGCACAATGCATTATTTATAAATCTCTAACCCAGCACTGCCAACAGAAAAGAACACATCACTAACGCAAACCAAGAAAACAAATGTCAAAATAGTGCACACACTACAGTGACTGTTAGCTGCACATTTCTAGTTTTGAATGATTTTACCTGAAGTTGAAAGAAATTGTAGCAGACAGGGGTGAGGCTGGGGGCATCACAAAAATAACGGATGGTGTTTACCAGCAGGAATGCCACCTAAAGGAGAGGAGCACAAACATGTCAGTTTAACAAAAACGGCAGGCATTGCATCTGTGATTCCAAATACACTGTAGAAACAATATAGGAAATCCACATTAACCGCTCACCAGCACAACAGGACAGACTAGCTTGGTGATGACCGACTGCACCGTAAACCTCTCATTATCGAGCACTGTGATTGGTCGAGACAGTGCCAGCTCTAAACTGTTCCTATTAAGAAAGAAAAAGACAAAAATCCATATTATTATATCAAGGTTCAACACTTTTTTCTCTCTCCTAGAATGAGCTGATAACATTTAAGTGTTACTTTAGACCTAAATGCTAGCATTAGATCTAAAGACTCATTTAATTATATTACACACACACTAATATGAACATCTGTACACCTGCTTATTATTGCTATTAGCCAATCACATGGCAGCTGTACAACGCACAAAATGCTGCAGATACAGGCCAGGAGCTTCAGTTAATGTTCAGTTTAAATTTTAGAATGATGAAAAATGTGATCTCAATGACTTTGGACAGTTGCAGAAAGAAAAATGTAGCCTCGTCTGATTCATCATCATTTCAGCAGCATGAACCTAAGGACCCGACCTGCTTTGTGTCCTAGTTCCAGGTTTCTGGTGGTTAGATGATCTAAGGAATGTTTTCTTGGCACACTCTGTGCCCCTTAATGACGTCAATTATGGTTTGAATGCCACAGCCTGTCTGAAAATGGTTTCTGACCATATGAATCCTTTTATGGTCATAGTTTACCATCTTTTAATGGCTTATTCCAGCAGCAGTTTGTACCATCCATGACAATCACTGGACCTAATGTAGTGTAACCTAATGTAGTGCTCATTAAGTGTTTACACACATCCCAGTAAGCTAACAGGCTTGACTAAGACAATACGAAAAGGTACTGTACACCTTAAACAATACTGGTACAAAGGCAATGTCAGTCAAATTATCAACAGTTTATATAAAATATCAACATCTTCAAACAAAATTAAAAATAAAATGACCTAAAAATATGAAAAAAAGTCTTAGAATGCGTATATAATCCATTAACAGCCATTTTAGAAAATCTGCACACTTATACATTATATTTTAAATAAATGTGTATGATGTTTGAAGATACTGAAAAAGTCAGAAATTTTGTTTCAGAAAGACTCACCAGGATCTAACATGACCAAGTTACCTACCTGACAGTGTCTAGTACTGGAGTCCGGACCACTCTGAAGAGACGGTGTTGCTGAGGGCTTTGGGGTCCTCTCTTCTCATTGGCCCGTGGGGAAGGAGGAGGAGAGAATGGAGGGAATAAATCTCCTGGTTCCAAAACAATGTGCTCATCATCCTGAGGTGAGAAAAAGATCAAACACAGATAAGCAGTCAAGCAAATTTAGTATTTAGTACGGGCTGTGCAGGAGCAGTTGATTAGAACCGGACACACATTGTTGACAGCAGCAGAGTGTTTAGACAGGATGGGTCATGGTTGTTTAGAGAGTCTGGGATTACTACCTTGCTGGTTATACCACTGAGGCTGTTTTAAATCAACAGGTTGATTAAAAGAAGTATGTGCTGCTAGGAACCCACTTAACGGTACAGTTAAGAAAGCTTCACCATTTATTTATTTATTGCAGTAGCATTACTATCTAACTTCAAACGCTTGATTAAAAGGCAAAAGCAATGTGTATTGCACTTGTTTTTGTCAATTAGTTTATTAAATTCTTTAGCTCCAAGCAATGACATGGTAAAGTAAACTAAATATATGTATTTGACACTGACATCGTCAGCTTAACTTAAGCTGCATCTGGCTGTAGGTGAATAATCACTATCTACTGTAAAGTCATTGAAAAAAGGTTTACCAAATACAGTAAGGCTTTTCTGTTTGTTAATTAGCAAAGTACAAGCTTTAAATAACAAAGACACATGTTGCACATGATGTTCAGTATCACAAACGGCATAATAACAGATAAAATAAGCAGTAACTGATATTCTCCACATTTATGTTATTGTCCTGCTGCTGTACAACTGTACAATAATATCTTACACAAATTAATATCTTCGACAAATAACTTCTGTTTCTTATATAATAAAGTTATGTCCCAAAAGACATTATTATAGTGCATCATACAGTGTTCCAGCTACACACAGACTCACCTTAATACCTCTTAGTGATGCAAACGCCTCTTGGCCAGGTCTCAGAGCAATGATATCTCCTTCCACCAGAAGGCTAACAGGCAGGTTAACCAGCTGAGAGTCACGATAGGTCCAGTGAAGGGACCATGAAGGGGACGAAGGTGTGTACAGGTCAGGGTAAAGAGAGGAAGGCCACCGCACTTCGCCCACACACCCTGACAAGTAGTCTGGGATGATGCATACAGAAAGTGAAGAAGCAGTTAGAGGAAGGGACTGGGGAGGATGACTACCATAAATATGGTGATGGTAAACAAGTAACCAACACAAAAAAAAAGCAATATTCTTCTAAAGCTGGTCAGCAAGGAGCAAGCTTTGTACTTTTAAGAGAAATGATGGATCCCCTTTTTTGAACGGATCTGTGTTAGACACAGTATAGCAATGCTACTTGTGCCACAGTGAGTATGAAGAGTTTAAACAGAGTGATGCAGCATTTTTGGAAGCTGGTGTATAAAGTTGGCATCAGCATAGCCTCAGTGATGCCAGTTTAAAATGCTTTGATTAACCCAACAACCACTGGAGATTCCTACATTGAATTTTACAGTCACTAACATGGAACACACAGTTAGAAATCAGCTACCAAATAGGTTGAACAGAATATTACTAATGGGCTGTGGTTGGGTACCACATACTGCCAGTTAAGTAAAGCTGTCACGATATTTCTCTTTTATTGTTCATAAAGTAGTGAGTTTAATTATCATTGCAAATAGACAGACTTCAGCATTTAGGAAATCATAAGCAAAGCATACTACATTTTTGATCTTTATGAAAGATGTGAAAGACAAAAATTAAGAACAGAGTATCTTTTTTTCTTGCACATCTTTCAAAAAGACGAAAAAGCAGTATCTAGAAGCAGTTTTTGTTACAGTAGAAGCAGTAAAATCCTAACGCATACTTTCAAAGATAAAAAAAATGTATTCTTAAAAGATATGCAGACATCTTTATAGCAGTACAAAAGCAGTTAAAAAAGTACTGAAAAGACATACCGGAACTCAAAATCAATTAATCAGTGGTACCAGTAAGAGTATTGGGACACTACCTAGCCCATGATCAATGTTTGTTAACCAATTGTTCTTTTTTGTTTTAGCGAACTGTGGACGCATGATGCTGAATTTGTGGACTTTTATGACGACGAACAAACAGATATTAATCCATGTCCCCCCGACATTTCACTGTGGATGTTACCAAGAATCAGTCACAGGGCGTACAAATTTCATAAGTGTTCTGTATTTCCAGTGGTGAGTGAAAAAGCCAGACTCACCACTGAGTTGAGTGATGATGCTTTTGAGACGACGCACCATCTCGCTTCTCTTCAGCCTTTCCTGACGTCCAACCAGCAGCAGATTCAGCAGGAAGAGGAGAAGGAGAGCTGCAGCGTTCATCAGCTCTATACCAGAACTGTGGAGTCGAAAAGGGAACAACAACAAATCAAGGTGAAAAACAGGAATTAGTCTATACTGCTAGTCTTGTATTGCTGGTTTTATTGGAAATAAAGAAAAAAAAGGTTTCCTTTGAGAAACTATCCCACATTCAACGTTTTGGTCAGCCTAAGTTGCTTAGTTATTATTAGCAATGTTAATGATTTATTAATAACTCATAAATTGCAGTTCTCAGTTCAACCAATTACAAATACACGATCAGTCAAAAGTTTGGACACACCTTCTCATTTAATGGTTTTCCTTTATTTTCATGACTGTTTACATTGTAGATTCTCACTGAAGGCATCAAAACTATGAATGAACGCATATGGAATTATGTAGTAAAAAATAATATAGTGTTAAAAGAGTCAAAACATGTTGTAAATTACTTTTAGATTCTTCAAAATAGCCACCATTTGCTTTGATTACTGCTTTGCACACTCTTGGCATTCTCTCAATGAGCTTCATGAGGTAGTCCCCGAAATGGTTTTCCAACAGTCTTGAAGGAGTTCCCAGAGATGCCGAGCACTTGTTGACCCTTTCGCCTTCACTCTGTGGTCCGTCTCATCCCAAACCACCTGGATTGGGTTTAGGTCAGGTGACTGTGGAGGCCAGGTCATCTGACGCAGCACTCCATCACTCTCCTTCTTGGTCAAATATCCCTTATACAGCCTGGAGGTGTGTTTGGGGTCATTGTCCTCTTGAAAAATAAATGATGGTCTAACTTAACGCAAATCGGATGGGATGGCATGTTGCTGCAGGATGCTGTGGTAGCCAGTTCAGTGTGCCTTCAATGCAATACAATGACTTTTGAATAATTTTGAATAAATCCCCAAGACTATAACCAGCAAAGCACCCCCACACCTCCTATTCCATGCTTCACAGAGGGAACAATGCACGTACAGACCATCCATTCACCTTTTCTGCATCACACAAAGACATGGCAGATGGAACCAAAGATCTCAAATTTGGACTCATCAGACCAAAGCACAGATTTCCATTGGTTTAGTGTCCATTCCTTGTGTTTCTTGGCCCAAACAAATCTCTTCTGCTTGTTGCTTTTTGTTAGTAGTGGTTTCTTAGCAGCTATTTGATCATAAAGGACCTGACTGGTGCAGTCTCCTCTGAACAGTTGATGTAGAGATGTGTCTACTACTAGAACTCTGTGTGGCATTTATCTGAGGTGCTGTTCACTTGCCATTTCTGAGGCTGGTGACTTGGGTGAACTTATCCTTGCAGCAGAGGTGACTCTCGGTCTTCTTCTCCTGAGGCAGTCCTTGTGAGCCATTTTCGTCATAACGCTTGATGGTTTTTGCGACTGCACTTAGGGATACATTCAAAGTTTTTGCGATTTTCCAGACTGATTGACCATCAGTTTTTAAAGTAATGACGGGCTGCTGTTTCTCTTTACTTAGCTGATTGGTTCTTGCCATAATATGGATTCCAACAGTTGTCAAATAGGGCTGTCAACTGTGTATCAACCCGACTTCTGTACAATACAACTGATGGTCCCAACAAGAAATTCCACAAATTAACCTTGACAAGGTACAGCTGTGAAGTGAAAACCATTTCAGATGACTACGTCATGAAGCTCACTGAGAGAAGGCCAAGGGTTTGCAAAAGCTATAATTAAAGCAAAAGGTGGCTACTTTGAGGAATCCAAAATATAAAACCTATTTAGAGTTCTTTCGCAATTGTTTTTTGCTACATAATTCCATATATCTTGCTTCATAGTTTTGATGTCTTCAGTATGTATTTACAATGTAGAAAGTATTAAAAACATTGAATGAGAAGGTGTATCAAAACGTTTGACTGGTAGTGTATATTAACCGATAAGGCAGAAGAAGAGACAAACGTCACGTTTGTGGAGACATTTATAACGTTTTACAGGTAGTAACTTTTGTAATGGAATGTAACTGAGTAAATTTTGCAGCAAAAACATAAAATTTCTGCGACTAAAAGCAATTTTATCAGCATATGGAAAAATAACCATTAATTTTTAACGATTACTTTATTATTGGTTGTTAACCCGGCCAACTATCAGTTAAAGAAACCATTTCAAATTTGCATCCAGTGATCATATATATGTAACACTTGTACAGGAAAGAAAACAACACAGGCAAGTGCAAAATTCCTGGCACACAGCAAAAGCAGCGACAACTGGGTATTTGTAGAGCTTGTGATGAATTTCTCTGTGTTTCTACATGCTGATGTTTGTTAATCATTAGAATAACAAAGTGAGAGGACAAAAAGATGAGCAAGAAAAGTTGAGAAACCTCCTATAAGCTCATTCTTTTGATATTTTACATCAGAATGTGATGTATTTTTTACGTTACACCATGTTTACGGTGTAACGAGCTTCCCCACATGATTTCACATTAAAATGGATAGTGTAGCTTCACACATGATAGTAGCTAAAAACAGGCTACCTACCTGCCCTTTGGCTGGCTGCCATGGCAACAGAGGAGTCCTAGCACCACCAGCAGAGTGAGTGCAGCTCCCGGCCAATGGAGACAGGAGTGACGGTTGCCATGGTAAAGGAAGCTACTCACCCACTGTTCCTATGGATACGTACCAAAACAGCAAAACGTAAGCCCAACAACTGCAATGTGGTATGGCACACGTTAAACATGTGACAGACTTACGTAATAAATGATGCAATGATGATGGTTTTTCTATTTCTGGACGTGATGAAAGCCGTGTCTGTGTGTATACACGTACATGTGCCTTGTGTTTTTATCTATATGAGAACTACACATGTTCACGAGGATCTCACAATGACAAAACCTACTGTAACACTTCCCACTTTGCTAATTCAGGTTTAGGAAATGGGTTTAGGGTTAGGTAGTAATATAATAAAATATAATAAATATTACTTTTAGGTCTGGATGAAGATTGAAGGATAATTCTCATTCATTTCAACATGGTGTTCATCTCATTATTATTACTGTGGCTCTCTGGGTCATGCTAACACCACCTCTGTTGAAGAGGCTAAGTTGAAACAAGGACTTGCCCAAAAAAAAGCATGTGAACAACACATCTCTGGTTGGAATGAGAGAGCGCCATCGTCTACGGTCAGCCACAGCTCTAGTAGCCTAAGCCATAAAACATGCTTTTTGCACGTCTTTTAAAATGTTTATTTTGTAGGTCTGATTGACAGTAAACACAGAAATTATCCACCTGGAATGACCATTTTTCTAACTGCATTTAGGATCTCCATTCGGCTGATAGATGCTGTTCCCAGATTTTTTTTGTGCAATTCTTCATTTCTGACCTCAATAACGGAGGTTGGAGTACAAATATAACATGACTTATAACATGACCCACTGACACAATAGCCACATTAAGGGGAAAAACATAATGGGGAATTATCTTTTAAAGCTTAGTGAATAGTTCCAAATTGAAGACCACTAATATGAAATTGCATGTGTAGATGCTGGTGCGTACTGGCACTGAGGCTCGTCTGCGGGAAGTCCTCTGGTGCTGCTCCAGCAGGCTACTGAGCTGATCCCGCAGTTTCACCAGAGCCTGGCCAGTGGAAAGGCCCAGAGTCACAGCATTCTCCTCCTGCAACAACACATACAACAACTATGTCATACTCCGGTTGACTCTTAACCCTAAACGGACAGATGGCTGAACAGTTTGCGGTTTGGCAATCAATTGTAAGATTTACAATTATCACTTCCATATAACTTTTACTGTTCTACAAAAGAACCCATTAACACAAACCACCTTTTCACAACTGAGAGCTGTATTTGTGTAGACATTTTTCACAAGATGTATTTATGTATATCAAAGCATAAAAAGCACAGGTGTTTAACAATGTGCTTTTTTATATTATATCCTCAGTGTCACCAGCAAAGCACCTCCACACCATCACACTTTCTCCTCCATGCTTCACAGTGGCAACCATGCATGTAGAGACCATCCAATCACCTTTCCTGCATCGCATAAAGACACGGCAGATGGAACCAAACACCTCAAATTTGGACTCATCAGACCAAAGTACAGATTGTCACCGTTCGAATGTCTATTCCTTGTGTTTCTTAGCCCAAACAAATCTGTTCCGGTTGCTTCCTTTTCCTTAACCCCATTAAGAAAGCAAGAAACTCCACAAATTAACCTTGACATGGCACACCTGTGAAGTGAAAACCATTTCTACCACATGGAGCTCATCCAGAGAATGCCAATAGTGTGCAAAGCAGTAATCAAAGCAAAGGGTGGCTACTTTGAAGAATCTAAAATATAAAACATGTTTAGACTTATTTCACAATTGTTTGTTTGCTACATAATTCCATATCATTCCATTCATGGTTTTGATGTCTTCAGTACATATCTACAATACAGAAAGTAGTAAAAATAAAGAAAAAACATTGAATGAGAAGGTGTGTCCAAACATATGACTGGTAGTGTACTGTAGGAGCCATATTTCATTTTGTTCTTGTTTTTGCAATTGCCCACGCAAGACTCCAGGGGCTGTATTTCTTTTACCTGAGGCTGACGGCCCGGGATTCAAAATTAGGGTTTTTAGTTGATGGTAAGATTTGGTTCAGGTGTTGCGTATAGAAACAGGCAGAGGCAGACAGTTTTCGACTGTGCTCGGCTTTCTTTGTGTTTTATTATTTTGTTTATGACCAAGTTTAAGTTACGTGTGTAGAGCGATAATAAAGAACTGGGATTATTTCGACTCTCACGAAGAATCTGTTTGTTTATTTTCAGTTGAGTGCACTCTTGTATAGCCACCCTCAACAACCAGCAGTGCTAAGTAGAGGACATAGCCACTACAGTGTACTTTTAAATCCAAATTGCCGACACCTAATGACAACAGCCAAATGCAGCTAACAGTGACTCTCTAAAGCTGGAACCTGAGAATGTTTATCCTTTTTCCTTCATAAATTACTTAAACATGTAAACAATTACCAACACTGATATTAATTTCTTGTTAACTGAGTAATCAAGTCAATGTTTCAGCATTAGCTGCCTTCAATGTAACACACATTATCTTCTCACCATATTATACAGGCTTAGTCCACACATGAACAAAACTGCTACGTAGGACAAAATGAATGCGTTATAATAGAAAGAAAAGGGAAAATGAGCCATGAGGGAAAGCAATCTTTCCCCATACTTCCCGTCACTGTAAGGATATGTGTGTCTCAAAGGTCTGTGCAAACACGAACAGGGAACACATACACAAATATGAAAATTCACACACACACATGTACACACTGGGTTCAGCTTTCAGGCTCTAAATCCCACGCAGCCAAGCTATAAATATCTTCCTATTTCCCAGAGTAACAAAGCCTCAACAAAAATCCTCCAGACAAACGTAAACAAGCAGAGATACAAGGAGCTGAACAGCCTTAGTAAAGCAGAGCATGTCCATCAACTGGGAGAGATCAGGCTTAACCTTGGATGCCTCCCAACAAATTAAGAGCATTACGACAATGTGCTAACACTGCTATTGATACCAAAAGGTTTGGTTTAACTACAGAATACTTGAATAACAACAGACAACAGTCTGGTTACATTCGCTGAGGAGAATGCATTCTGCTACAAACTGCAAGAAAAAAAGCAAGAGACAACTTACACCACCCCTCTTCCTGAGAAAGAGCCCTTCTCTCATCTTCAACACCATGATGGCCCAGCTCTGCTTCTCTAAAATCTGTAACACTGCTGTAAGGCTGCAAGGGTGATGTCTACCGACGAGAGTGATTATATTTCAGAGTGAGGATGAAAATAAAATACTGGCTGAAGAGACTGCCTGCTTATGTCTACAGTGAGAAGAGAGCTGGTGATGCTGCAAAACCTCACCCAAATTTCCCTCGTCACTGAGCTGCAGACAACAGAGCCCAGCTTCAGTGCACGCTGCCAGCTGGACTTTTAATTCAAATACAGAGTCTGGCTGTCTCTCTGGCATGGTCTGTGCCTCACTCAGTTCAAACCAGTTCAGCAGCTGGCTGGGACACTAAGCAACAAAACCACCACTTCAGAGGTTGGGAGGTGGGGGTTGGCATGGGATATATGGGTTAAAAGAGGCCAGACAGTCGGGAGAGAAAAGGGGCTCTGTTGATGTGACAAACAATGCCAACCTGGTTCGGCTTGTTCTCCCACTCTTGCCGGCTTTGCATACTTTTTACAGCAATGGACAGATGCATAGAGTAGCCACACAGATAAATGGCAGAAACAAAAAAAATGATGGGGCCAAATGGCTGAAACCTTAATCACACTCACATCATAGGTACATCGATAAGCATTTAGATAAACGTGAGGCCTTCATAGATGAGTCCTAAAATTGTGTAATGCAAAAGAGAACTCCTGAACAGATACTGGGAAAACCGTGTGGTAAGACCGCATTTGTTATTAACAGTTTTATTCTGGTGCATATAATGTATGTTAAATACATTCAAAAAATCTCAGTTTGATATCTAGTGCGATGCACTGCGCGAGCAAACATAATTCAGTTGTTAGCATTTAATTGCAGTTGTTTGAAATCAATACTTCTGACTCATCATGCATGCAGCTGTCAAAACAATAGCACAGAATTATCACCTGGTGTTATTGACATTCAAATGAAATTTTTTTTTTCGAAGCACTCAAATTCAATGTTATTCAGTTTACGTTAGGGTGGTTACGTTGGGTGCTACCATGCAGTCAACACTGCAGATGCTGAACAACAACAGCATGGGCAATGGTGTCGCAAAGTGCAGGCGCATCAACAGGTCTATTCATGCTTGTGAGAAAGAAAAAAAACACAACACATTTTTTTGTGTATGTGGCATTGACATAATCAGGGACAACTAAAAGCTAACATGCAAACATTGTCACAATTTTGGTTACTTAAGATTAACACATCACATTGCTTACATCCCTAAACGTCACTGCTGTTATTGCTTGTGATCTGCATCTGTTGTAGCAAGGCTTCACGACGACGTACACAGCATACATAGTGACGGCTCAGAAAATAAGTTGGGTGCTGCTCAGAATGTTAGCAGCTACTATCATTAAAGTTTAGTATGTGAAAACATAATGTTGTTGAGTGCATATTTCGAATTGATTTGTATCGAGAATTCTGGAAATTCAGTAGCACTCGTACTGACTGGAAAATTTCTGGCACTGTGGCATCCCTAATGTAAGACAAGAACATTAAGCATACAGTGGGTCGTTCAAATAGAGTTTTGTCTCCAGGACAGTGAACAAGAACCATTTGAAGGCTCACACATCCTGTGGTGGTGACTTTATTAGACAGTATATTCTTTTCGCTTTTCTTACTAATGTGTTCAGAGTGTATTAAATAATTATCAAAGCATGAAAACAAGCAGGGACTCACCACATCATGCAACTGAAATGTATAAAATCAAAGGTCTACTCTACTCTAATCTACTCTACTCTAATCTGCTCCTTGCGTCTAACTGTATTGCAATGAGTTAATGATTACATAAGAGAAGACAGCACATAGGTGGGAACACTGAGATAGACAAGGTAGAAAGTTCTGGTTTGAGCTAGTTGAGCAACAGGTCAGCCACGTTTCTATTTCTACGCATGTTATGTTGACGTAGAGGTGACCGGTTGTGAAATGTCTCCCTTACACATCTATGTTTAACTGGAGAGGTTTAATCTTTTGACCCTTCATGGGGAATTGAGCAAATTTTTTTTCTGGGATTGTATGGAGTTCATATGAAAGAATAAAAAATACAGATAGCGTACATAGCTTTAAAAATCTGTCTTTGCTACTGCTGATTCTAATAATTTACTGCATGCATCATTGTGGATAATTACAGTGCTTGCAGTGTTCAGTTTTTAAAATCCAGTGGCTTTCCCTACATAACAATTTTACTCTGTTCTCGTCTTTAGGGGATGTGAATACATTTTCAGCACTGCAGAATTTCAGGATAGGGTCCATCCATGATATGTCTTCTCATAAACACATGCAATCGCATACTGAAGATTTTTAGTGTTCGCAGCAGTTTGTAATCTGCTAACTTTCGCCAACATATCACCGACAGCAGGGACATTCAAGTATACTGCATTATCAAGGCATTATCAAGAGTGAAAACCCCAAATCCTTACAAACATTCTGATACTTGCATTGGACACCTAATTTCAGTTTATCATGTATACAGTAACTGTCCCTATAAAAAAAAACATATAAATCAATAATATTTATTGGAGTCTTCCTTTTCTCATGCTCTGAGTCTCCACCAAGTTTAATGAAATTTGGCAAGGTAGTTTTTGCATAATCATGCAGACAACAGGCAGACAGACAGCACCAATCATTGGGGTGACCAATCTAGCCAAAAAAATGTTATGACAATCCGCAACCTGAATCACAATTGAACTGATCAGTGGTGCATGTTGTTGTCTCTGCATCCTCTTTTCACTCTGATTTTAGTCTTAATGTTTTGAGCTGAAGTGGTGATTCGTATTCCATATGGAGCAGTACTAGTAATTATTTCAAAATAAAATAATTACATAAACACAAACTGTACAATTCTTATGAAGAGCAGATCATACACCAAACTGGGATCATCAGATTTCTCACCAATCATTGGTCACACCGCAGCTCTTGCCTTGTCAGCACAAAAACAAACAATGATTTAAATATGCTTTTATATCTCAGAAGGCAGTACAGGAGGTATAGTAGTTTGGTGCTATACCAGAGAGGACCTAAGAGTATTGCAATAATAAACAGGCCACCTATAAATGGAGATGTTTTGTAAGTATGTACCCACTGCTGGTAAAGTAAGGTGAGCTCCACCTCATCTTTAGCCCGGCCTCAGCCTGGTCCAGCTGATAATACATAGAATCCATGTCACAAATGTCAGGGCCAAATAAGGCTGCAGATACAAGATGGCACCTGCAATAAATGCCAATTAACTTCCTTATGTTTAATGTTTTTCTCTTATGCCAAGCTGTCTGATTGCTGATCTCATTTCTTTATGCCACATCCAAAGAGTTTACTT
Organism: Amphiprion clarkii; assembly: GCA_027123335.1. Taxonomy (NCBI): domain Eukaryota; kingdom Metazoa; phylum Chordata; class Actinopteri; family Pomacentridae; genus Amphiprion; species Amphiprion clarkii. The sequence continues at coordinate 15,072,668 of CM049586.1, forward strand.
GTGTCCTAAAAACCCAGTCTTTTTAATTTTAGTCTTTCATGCTGTGGACAATGGTGGCGCTGTGGGCCTTACATCAGACAAGTGGCGACCATCTCTTCTTCAGCTGATCACAGGAAAATGTTGGCCTAAGATCCTTGTTTCATTTTTACATTTAGAAAAGATCAAATACGCCAACTCTCAGCAGTAGCATTCCTCAGTGGGTGGAATCATTTGCACTCTTCATTAACTTTCAACCTTGGGACCTGAAGATGATAATTACTCCAACAAGGAATGGGGGAGTTATGTGACGATCGGCGTACGTTTGTCTGTTCGCAACATGACTCAAAAGCGGACTAATGGATTTGGATGAAATTTTCAGAGAAAGACAGCAATGACAGAAGGGCTAGTTGATTAGATTTTGGCAGTGATGCAGCTTATAGTCTGGATCTACAGATTTGATAAAGATTCCTGTATCACTGAGATAGTAGTATGGCATCACTGTAACTATGACAAGTGAACACTACGTCAACTGTCTGCTGACGATTACATGATTGCGGTCCTACTACAAATTCACCGCTGCGGACTTATCCGTCGGAAATGATAGAAGGAACAATTGATTGAGTTCTATCAATTCCTGCCACCTGCTACATATTTAGGTCATGCGATTTGGTATCCGTATATACATACACATGCATAACACACGCGTGTGCTCAGGTCATTTTGTTTGAGGGTACATCTGTATTAAATGGCCACATTCTATAGTGCTGTGACTTCTGCCATGAATTTTTGAAAGATTTCAGTCATTGGAAAGGATATGTATCTGAGCAGCCTTGGTGGAGTACTGCGCTCTGAGTGCTTTTCTTCTTAATTAAAGTAGTGGACTTGCACCAGTACCCAGTTGCCTGATCCGTTTGCAGTCTTATGCTGATCTGCATGTATTGGAAGTTTTAGACAAGCCGTCTCTGGTCTCCTACGCTCTAAATTGGCTTTTTGCGATTGACACACAAAGATTTTATCAACATTTAGCAGAAATAAGTTTTTCTGTTTAAAAACCATCTACTTGTAAATTTGTCCCTTGTAGAGTATCACAAACAGACTTTTGAAAATCATAAACCTGTGCCAGGAGACGTTACAACACAGCTAAACACTACCCTTAGTTCAGTCTAAATCCTAGGTGCCCCATCTGTTCAGTAAACAACCACTGCCACCACCACAGGGACATTTAAGTAGCATAGGCAAATGCTGAGCTAAACAACCTAACTCACCTGCTTCTTATCCTGCAGCTCCATGGCAACCACAACCACTCAACATGCTCCGCTCATCAACCAGCCAACGCCACCTGGCAGAGCCCTGTCACACTTGAGGGTCCTGGCTGGATGGTTCTCAATCCTCCACTGGTGGAAGCTGCAGGTGAGGTGGCTCAGATATAGAAGGAGGAAGTTGGAGAGGGCAGGAGGGTGCAGTCTTGGTCCTCCACCTGGCAACACCTGCTGCCCCACCTCTTCTGCCAGTGTGACAGGAAGCACGTTGAAACCAGCAGGGTCCAGCAGAGAGAGGCAGGGAACTCTGGAATATGTTTTTTTTTTATTTTTGGGAGGATTGATTGTTGATTAGTTGCAGCGCAGTGGCCCTCTTCATAACATTCATGTCGAAGTCTGTGGATAAATGACAAATTACACAAACCAATCAATAATCAAGTTTCAATGGAATGACATCTACATCGTTCACATTTACAGTTTGCTTCAATATTGTCACTTTTTTGCGCACAGTGAGAGCACACAATGTTAGCAAAATAGCTTTACTGAAAAGCCAACTGAAGCCCAGGATCTACTGGCACCACTCACTCTGACCACATAAGCAGCTTCCTCTGGCACAAAAAACCCTCTGAACTCCAGAGTCAGCAGTCTCCATTGACAAAGAGTGGACAGTGCTCAGCCAAACAGAGGAGAAAAGAGGCAAACAGACTGAAGGGTGAGAGGGTTGACTGACTATGAAGTTTCCAAGATACAATAAATCAAACCTAAAAACCTCCAATGGTATAGGCAACGCAAGGAAGTCAAACAGGATGTAGGCAAATATATCACAGACACACAAAATTGACTGTGCATTTAGGAGAAACTACTCTCAGTCTGAAATTGTGCAAGGATTTCTCTTTAATAATAATAATAATAATAATAATAATAATAATAATAATAATAACATAATAATAACAACAATGTCAGTTCTTTTCTATTGAAGCGACAGTCGTAGCAATGAGCCACCATAAACAATACCAGGACCCTCAAACTGAAGCAGCTAAATAGAACTCAAGTATCATTAACATTAATACCTACACTTCTGCTTTTCCTACGGTTATATGTCAAAGTAAGGTAACTAAGTTCTGTGAAAAACGGCCTAATTAAGGTTTTATAAAGTGAGGTCTAGTTAGGTGCTCAATGTCTACCATCATTCAGCGCTACGGATTGTGTTTGTCACTGTTAAATCTTCTTTAATCTACTCCTGGCACAAGTTTCTGATTAGAAAGCTTATTATTCAAGGCTTAACTGTCACATTACCCAGAATATAAATTTTCCAGTAACTGGGCAATGCCAAAGCAGGTGATGACAGACCTGGCAACACATTTAGCCCTGCTGCTCCTAGTCCCGATTAGCACACCTACACGTTGCTACGAATTAAATAAGGAGCTCATACTTGGCAGCCAGACTTTTGCTGGATTTTATCCGATATTCGTAGGATATAGAAATACAATCTGAGGTGAAAGACTGAAATAAAATGTAGAAACTTAAATTTCGACAGTATATTTGACGTCAAGACGAATGTCAGGTCTCGGCTGCATAGATGCATGAAGTGTTCTCCAATGACAACACACTGGAAGTAATGATATAGGATTTAGTTGATAAGTAGAATGGCTTCTTAATATTTATGGTTCGGCTTTAACAACAGCACTGCTGAAAACACAGTTCAACACTTAAGAATACAATTGCTTCCCCCACTGCTCACTAATTACAGTCCTTTTCTGGAGAATGAGGGAACCACGGAAGGTCAAAACACACGTTTCTTTAAAACATATCATTGTTGACGACATATCGCAAACCATGTGGATTATGAGTGGACGGTACCACGGCTGACAAACCCTGAGTTTTAATTAAAGTTTCGATCGCTCCCTCCTTGCAGAAAGCCTGGCATCACGGCTACACATCCTCAGTTCCTTCCTTCAAAGGCAGATGCTAACAGAGGAGAGGCTCTGACCGAACTACACTTACAGTGGTGATATATTCGCTATAACACACCCGGGTGATGCACATCATTAGTCTGTAAGAACTCACCTTTCGTTTTCTTCAAGTCGCTGCTGATATCCTTTTCAAAATATGTTTCTCTCTGAAATATAGATGGACTTCCGAGCCTTTACTGCTCTGCAGCAGCCATGTTGGGGAACGTTCTGCTCAGCGGAAGGAAAACTGTGCTGTAATTGGACGGCGCTGCAGTACTCTCTTCTCTGATTGGCTAGCCGAGAGTGGGCAAAACTATATATATTTCTATTATTTTTTAGGTTCTATTTTAAAATAGGAAGCTTGAAACCTGTAATAGATAGCAGCTGACAATTCGTGATTCTCAAAGCCACTAAGAAATTCTACCACATATTCCAACAATAACATCTCAGCATCAAATAACATTAGCTTTAATTCAACTATTACTATGGCGAGGTGCGGTGGCTGCTACGTTATTCTTAGTGTTGACATCAATGTTGACATGACACATTTTACAATTAACAATATACAGAATACAAAGAAAAACAAATCCAAAATCTTGTGATGACATTTTTATACAGGGGTAAAATGAGTGTAATACAGTCTATGGTGTAACCAGTGGCACCTGGTGGTCTTCCACAACAAAGTGAATCAATTGGGTTGGGAAATGCTGCCAGAGAGACACGAGGCTTCAGCTGTGATTTATGGTAAGATGCCTGTAAGATATTTAATTTAAGGGGTAGCTGGGCCACAAAAGTTAAGGTGTGTCTTTTTTTAGTAGTTGTTTTTGAATGTTGCAGTGTGGCCACACAGTTTTGTGGTGCAAGGGATGCGGTTTTAATGGATGTTTATCAAAATGTGTTTTATTCCGCTTTGAGTATGTTTAATCATTAATTTAATCATTAAATTGTGTTTTTATTGTTCATGCTTTGCAGTGACTGTTTATCCAGTTTGTGCTGTCTCCTGCTGTCCTTTTTGGTTTTTGTTTTCTGTTAAGACATATTATCTTACAAAGGCACTGCTAGCTGAATACTGAAATTGATATCACATATGAGTATTACAATATTGATATTAATAGCATTTATTGTGCAATTAATGCATGAGCTGTGCTTGATGTCTTTAAGGGAGTGATATGGATCCAAGCATTAACCCCAAGCTCTGAAGGGTTAAATATATAATGGTTCCCCATTTCCTTTTAAGGTAATAATTAATTTCCCTGGGCCTGCTTTCTCAGGGCTGTTTAAGGCTTTAAACCATAATAGTCCTCCCTATGAGACACCAGCACCCTCCCTATTGAGATACCTCCTGTAGCTGCATCACAGCTAACAAAGGAATAGAACTGACCAGTAGAGAGCGAGAAGAGGTTGCAAGGAGGGTTCTTTTTTTCAGGGTGCGGCTCCTGGAGACTGGGTGAATCGTGTGCCAAGAGATATGGACATATCTGTGCACCAACTAATGGGAGAACTAAGTCTGTACCCTGGTTTATCCCCACCTTATAGCGAATCACATTTAAATACTTGAATTATGGGTTTGTGTGTAAGGGCTATTTGACCAAGAAGGAGAGTGATGGAGTGCTGCATCAGATGACCTGGCCGCCAACAGTCACCTGACCTAAACCCAGTCGAGATGGTTTGGGAGAAGTTCGACCACAGAATGAAGGCACAGCAGCCAACAAGTGCTCAGCACCTCTGGGAACTCCTTCGATACTGTTGGAAAACCATTTCAGTGACTACCTCATGAAGCTCATCGAGAGAATACCAAGAGTGTGCAAAGCTGTTGTCAAAGCAAAAGGTCACTTTAAAGAATCTAAAAGATAAAACATATTCTGATTCAACATTTTTCTGTTTACACCATAATTCCAGATGTGTTCTTTCATATATTTGATGTCTTCAGTATTAATTTACAATGTAGAAAATAATAAGAATGTTTGATAACAATAATCATTTCTTGATTTTTTTTTTTTTTTAAAGGTTGCTGATCCTAATATTCCATGCAGAGTACAGGTCCATAAATATCTGGACATTGATACAATTTTCAGCATTTTTCCTCTGTACACCACCACAATGGATTTGAAATGAAGCAACTAAGATGTGCTTTAAGTGCAGACTTTCAGCTTTAATTTAAGGGTAATTACATCCACATCAGGTGAACAGAGTAGGAATTACAACACATTTTATATGTGCCGTCCGCTTTTTTAAGAGACCAGAAGTAATTAGACAAGCCACTATAATCATAAATCAAATTGTCACTTTTAATTTTTGGTTGCAAATCCTTTGCAGTCAATGGCAGCCTGAAGTCTGGAACCCACAGACATCTCCAGACACTGGGTTTCATCTCTGGTGACGCTCTGCCAGACCTCTACTGTTGCCGTCTTCAGTTCCTGCTTCTTCTTGGGACATGTTCTCTTCAGTTTTTTCAGCACGTGAAATGCTGCTCAGTTTGATACAGGTCAGGTGATTGGCTTGGCCATTGCACAATGTTCCACTTCTTTGCCTTAAAAAACTCTGTGGCAGTGTGCTTCAGGTCATTGTCTATCTGCACCGTGAAGTAACATCCAATGAGCTCTGTGGCTGTTGGCTGAATATGAGCAGAAAATATTGCCTGAAACACTTCAGAATTCATCACATCATCAGTAAATATAAGAGAACCAGTTCCATTGGCAGCCATACACACAACCATTGCATTACCACCACGCTTCACTGATGAGGTGGTTTGCTTTGGATCTTGAGCAGTTCTTTCCCTTCTCCATACTCTTCTCGTCTCATCATCAGTCTGGCTTTTATTTTAATCTGTTTATTTTGTTTTATTTTATTTGTCTGTTACCAATTATTTGTGATAACACCAAAAACGTGTCTGTCAAGAGGATTCAGGTTTGTTGCTATGATTACAATACACAATAATTACTGTCATTGCAAAGAAAGTGGGACTGATTGTGATGCATGACAAATGTTTTCGGGTTCCACAGCTCTAATGGTGGGAACACTATGATGACAACGATGAGACGTTAGCTGAGTGTGACGTTGTCAGACAACAGCGTTCACGACAGAGACTCCTCTTTTACATTCAGCTGTGATTATTCATCAGTTTACAGAGAGCTTCACTGGGTCGCGTATCTGGATTTTGTTTAAAGTCACTGAAACTTAAAAGTCGAGCATCACATTTTGAAACAATCATAGTTCTCTTACTTTGAGCTCTCCACAGAGCAGTAGGTGAGGTTTTAGATGAGAGCACATTCAGCTTTCTGCAACGGGATGCTCTCAAGGAGTGTCTCAAAGGACAACTGTGTCACACTATTTGGCTTTGAGCGAAGCATCAATCCCTGATTTTTTAAAAAAAATTTTTAATCTAACATTACTCAATTACTAATCTGAGAAAAAAACCAAGAAAACATTTCTTCCGGAATTCATTCTCTAAACCACTGGGCATGAGACACAAATCAGATATGCCATCTGCTGTTTTTTGCCTTAGTATGCAGCAGGCAAGGACTTGGATTTAAGGACACAACTTTCAGAGTTAACCTCAAAACCTTACTTTTGAAACTTCACTGAGCGGGAGATTGACAATGAATTTCAATGACCTTTGGATTTATCTGGACGAAAGCTCTCAGAAAAAGTGCAAAAACAAAGACGCACTTTTTTACACTGAAAGGCTGTTTTGGTTGTTTATTCCTCAAAAGAATGGATCATTAACTCTCTGCCACTAATGTTTAAATCCTGAAGACTAGGGCTCGCTCTCAACGCACGCACTCCTACATTTATTAATGAGATCCAGTCTGAACCAAACTACTTGTGCTCTGAAACAGCTTTGAAAACAGCTTTAATGTTTGAGGTAACATCACACTGATGTCAGTTTACACTGTAATTGTGCATAGGTGGTTCAGTTATCATGACCTGAGTATAATTCCTGGCTAGTGCACAACAGTAGTATCCAAAGTGGTAATGTGATTTAGTTTTCATTTTGACATCATGATTGCATTTTCTGAGCCATGATGTCAATATTGCACCAAAAAAGAGGTTAATGATAATGTCTAAAGCCAGGCAAGTATTGGACAAATTGCAGTTGTGACTGATGATGGTACTAGACCCACCATTCTTATGAAAGAGAAAATGTTGGAAAATAAACACTTGAGATTAAATAAATCAACATTTCTTTAATGCTTATAAATTGTTTGCTAACGTTACACATCTGTGTGCTCTCAATTCTTATCATGATTAACAATCTTTACATTTCAAAAATGGAATTTTAATACACAAAAAGGATCAAATTTGAGGCTTTGATTTACTAGTACAGTGAATTAGTCCACATCCTCCTGCACTGGCGATACATGGGTTTGCACAGCATCACTTCCTCTCAGAAAGCACTGAAGAGAACATCAACATCATGTCTGCATGTTCTATTCAGTCCGTTTGATCAATAATTCACTAATCAAGAGGGAAAAGCAAATCAGTCATAGAAGCCAGTCATTAACAAAAACTCTCTTTACTGTGTGCGACTACTAGCGATGAGAAATAGAACTGGTGACTGACAGCGGGATCAGCTCTCCATCATCACAGCAAGCAGGTGGCACAACTGTTTAGCCTGAAATAGAGATTAACACATTGAATTAGACATGGATGCACATATCCAGTGCATTAAAATTGATAGGCAGTAACCAAAATAATAAGTACCCAATCTTATCATGTAATTTTGCTATAGTTTGTTCAGTGTTTGGGGTTCCATATGTGTACATGCAGTACTGACACCAAAGCAGATGTTCAACAACAACAGAACATTATTCAGTAGCATTTTTGATAATTGATTACTGAAAATGCCAAACCCTTTGTCATTTTAAAGATTTCTTTAGTTTGCTGAAAGTCTTTATCTGATGTTGACCCTTAAGAAAGTGTGATGGATGTTTTTTTTTTCCACAATTTTATGTCACGTATTGACCAAATGATGAATCACTTAATTGAAAAATTAATGGAAAGATTGAATGAAGATTATTTAACCATTAGTCGCATAAAAGAAGGACATATTTCAAGTGCAATATGTTATATGAGCAGTACAACAAACAAAACAAAGTTCATAATTAATTTTTCTACTGCTTATCTTTTTTTAAAACTGACATTAATGTCCAATTTATGTCACTACCAAATATTTATTTTGCATTGCTACATGTGATGATGGATCATGTTAAAGATCATCCAGTTAGGAGTTTTTCACTGGAATCACATCGGAGCCCCCTTTAGACTTTCATTCCTTTCTGTTAATCTGTGGGCACCTGAGTGTGTCAGCTTCGTGTCTGAATTAGCGCCACGGTCACTTTCTGTAAAAGTTGTAATGCCAGTCTTACTAGGTTAAACTTAGCATCATTTTCAGCATGGCACAATTCATAACTGCATGCAGTCACATTAAGAGACAGGCACAGGCAGCATGCTTCAAACTGTCAGAACTGATTTGAGAAAGATTCTACATTTCAGCATCAATCCTGAAACAGCAATTAAAACATCACAGGAAGCAAAAAAGAGTTTGTTGCGTCTCATTTACACCTGCACTTCTCATTTCACATCTATTACAAGAATGCAACAATTGTCCATGAAAATAAACCTGTACTGTGATGAAGACAGAACAAATCAGATGAATGAGACAGCTAACCTGTCTGAAGTGAAGTACACAGTGTCATTTCCTGTTAGATACTGATCCGGCCTGTCCCCATGTCGGGGATCATTTAAAAAACTCTGAGCAAAGATTTGTACAAACAGCTGGAAGCAACGAACTAAACTTCTGCTCCTGTTAACTTACAGTGCTTTCACATACATTCTGGCACCATAATTGCTTAAACTGAAACATGGATATTGCAGTTTCAGTGGGGGCTATGGTTGTGTCTTCACCAAATAAAGTGACCAAAAGATTGTGGAACACAAGACTTGAGGCATTACCACACCCTCAGCCACATCTCTCCTTCTACTGTGGAGCAAACTGAGTCGCCAAATTGCAAAACCAGTAAACAGCAGTTCACTGTACAAAGCTGCGAAAATAGAGCCCATTGCTACAACTGTAAGTCATTACCTGTTTGAGATGAATGGTGACTTTTTTGGGATTAGCTGGATTGCCATAGTTGATTTCCACTGCTGGCTCTTTGCTGTTTTTCTTGGGGCCGATGGTGCGCATGGACTGAATATCCGTCAGAAAAATCTGAAACACTCGCTCCTGCAGCAGATTAAGACAAAAATCATTAGATGGCTGACCAAATTATCAGCTGAACATTGGGAAGTCTGCATCAAACACTTGCTGTATTTATTCAGCATTAGTAGAGAGATGTGTCGGCGAACACAGGTCAAATGATGCTTCACACCGAAGGTTTGCCAACCTGACCGAAAAGATGGAGTTTCTGCAGGCGGACTGACTGACAGTGTCTGACTGAAAAAACACTGAATTTGTTAGACATGACAAGACATGAGTTCGTGCTTTGTTTAGCAGAGCAGTCTAGAAGAGGATTTCTTTCCCATGCTCTGATTAGTCTAAGACAGGACACATAGTGCGAATAAATTAAAAATGAAATGTCTGACTTTATTCTTCTTGAGGCCATTAGTTGCGAAAGAATACTACCACTGAAACACTAATTAGGTGCATTAGTTTGATTATAATGAAGCAAGACTTTATTGATGTCGCAGGCACATGCTGAGAAAGGTGTATTTCAGTGCTATAGATGATGAGGGGGAAGTACCTGTGTTTTAGGGTGACGGAACAGCACCTCCTCCTGGCTGATGCTCACCGTGCAGGGCGAGGGAATACCACTCTGGCTCACCTTTTGAGCCAGGAAAGTGTTGGAGCCAAACAGAGGCAGGGTGGTCAAAAGCTCTGAGAGACACAGGATTCAGATGAATCACATTAGTAACGCATTAGAAGAGAGGATTAGATAAGAGGAGATAGAGGAGAGGCGTTACCCACCAATGAATCGTATCTTGGCCTCTTGAGGACCGAGGGACTCCATGGCAGTTATCTGACGCTGGCAAAAGGAGTGAATCTCCTCCACTTTACTGCTGAGCCCGTCCTGTGATGGCAGGTACTCCTTTATCTTCGGCCTTATGGAGAAAAACGCAGACTGAATCTCAATATTCGCAAACATAACATCTAGAGGTTAGGAAGCATTCGGCTTACATTTAACAATACCTAAATCTCAAAAAATGTAAACAGTTAAACACTTTTACATTTTTTTCCTGTTTTATATCAACCTCTGTTATATTTCCTGCTGCTTAATGGGAGAACTGAGCTGCAGCTTGTCATTCTCAAACACATTCGGAGCTTATTGGTGAGTCTGGAACCATATTCAGTTTTGATTATGTTCATAGTTGAGAAAGGTGCCTCGTAGCTGTATGCTGAGCCAAACATGGTCAGCATGTGCAGGGCTATTTCCCTCTCGGTGTCGCTTTATTTTCCTTTTTTTTCTGTCCTCTCATCTGTCTCTCGCCTCTCAGAACTGTGATTTTTAGAGCCTGCAGTGCAGAAACTTGATTGACTGAGTAGCGTGACATGGGATGGCTGAAACTCCACCTACTTGGTCTGTGTGTTTCCTGAGCTGATAATAAGCCGTAAACACTGGAAAAGCTGTGCCGGCAAAATAGACAAGACCCATCAAATTTAAAATCCCGTTACAATTATACCAATTACAGGTCTGGGTCTGTATAGGATGTCTGCGTCCAGATCCGGACCGCGGTCTGCCAGTCTGGACATCTCGTCATTCCAAGGTTTTTCTTTAGTTTTACCATTTTTTACAGTGTAGAATAAAGCTAAATACATTAAAAAATATATTAAATAACACATATGGAATCATATAGTAAATGCAAAAGCACAAACAAAGCAAAACATCTTTTCAATTTTAAATTCTTCAAAGTAGCCACCTCTGTACACACTTGACATTCAGACTAACCTTCTCGTCTTGACGTAATGATGGACTGTTTTCGTTGCATAGTTGACCAGTTCTTGCTATAATATGGATTGCTACAGTAGTTGCATAGAGATAGTTTGCTCTGTACCAACACTACCTTGACGCAACACAACTGATGCTTTCAAACGCATAATAAAGGCAACAAATTCCACCATTTAGCTTTTGACAAGACTCATCTGTTAGCTGGAAACCATTCTAGATGGCAACCTCATGAAGGTGGTTACCATACTAGTGAAAGCTGTCATCAAGGCAAAAAGTGGCTGCTTTAAAAAATCTAAAATGTGAAACATATTCTATTTTTTTTTAATATTTTTGTTTACTAAATAATTCCATGTGTGTTCTTTCATAGTTCCGGTGTCTTCAGCTGTAAAACAGTAACTAAGCTAGATGCTATTTATACTCTTTATCAATAATATGAGCATCACATTATTGCTTTATGTTATCAGTATTGTTGAGGTTTATGGTTTAACTGCATGGCACATCATGTTATTTTCTGCCTTTGCTCTTTTTCTAGATACACATCTGAAATGATGTAATGTTGCTTGAAGAAAACACCAAGCTTGAAATGTGTCACAAACTACAGCAGCTACTGACCTGAAACTTTATAGTGTTTCTTGTGTCATTTTTTTCATGACTGTATTTGTGCGCACAAGGCTGCTGTCCACTGCAGCAATGTGTGGATTGTTTTTAGGGCAGTCCAATCCTTTGTGTCTGCTTTTGGGGCTGTATGTTTTGTCCAGAGTGGTTAAATGAGGCAGTCTCCCAAAACATTGCACAGTACTATCTGACTGTGACTCTCAGTGTGTGTTACTCACGGGGTAAGCTGGTCTTCCAAACCCAGAGCCAGATGTTGCAGGGCTGACAGCTCTGCTATCAGCTGGACCGGTGAGGACCCTCCTGCAGCAGGAGGAGGCATCAGCTGCCCACTCAGGTAGTCACTCAGGAGCTACACACACAGAAACACACACAGATAGTAACAGTTAGATAGGAACTAGATCAGTGGTTGACAAGTCCTGTTGCTCCTGGCCGCTCTGAAGTCATCTTGTCACCTGCTGATAGTGGAAATCCACATAGAGGTCATTGCTGTAGGACAGAGGGCTCCTCCACATCACTCTCTTCAGGGACAAGGCGATAGACCCATCGTCCAACAGGAAGTCAAACAGGTACTCGTCAGCATGGAGAGGACGCACTATTCCATCTGGAATACAGGGAGCAGAACTGTTAGGTGTTTTGGGACACTGATCTGTTGTGTCACGGAACCACCTGGCTCTCTTTGCTCAAGGATGACTGAAAAAGTCTTAATTGGATACTTTGTTTCATGAGGCTTTGATCTGCATAGTTTCTTTGCGTAGAAAAATAAATAATATGTGTCATTACAGCAGCAGGATGTGCAGGAAAATATAGTATTAGTATTACAGTATTTTAAAAATGATAAAGTTAATATAGTAAGAGATCCTAGGCAGCATTAGAATGAAAACATTATTTTACATGTACAGATGCATTGCATTAGATGAGAACAAATCTGACACTCCTCCTTCAAATTCCTTGTCTGAGGTTAAATGTCCTAGGAGCTTCTTTAAAAAAGCAATTGGGCTTCTTGTCGGGGGTCTTCAAAATGTTTCACTTCTCATCCAAGAGGCTTCTTCAGGTCTCGGTTCAGAACTGAGAACTTCTGACTTCTCTGTGAATCTACAGAGACAACCTTCCTAATGCTACACACTAAGATGCTCTTTGGGAGAGGGAAATTGTGTCACGAAAAATGCCTTGTGGAGCATCTGCATCTGCTACAATGCTGTGCACAGTTCTTATAGAAGTGGAACAAATTCTCAACTGAGAAAAATTAAGCGTACAATGCAATAATCAACACTTACTTTGCTTTCTGCGACAGTCAGTATTGGTCTGATTTACCTTTACGTCTGGAGGCAAAGATGCAGAACTCTGTGATTTCTTTGAGATCTGAGATGCCCATTTCTTTAGTCACGTCTGTTACTGCCTCTCCTACCATCTAGAGGAAGGAAAATAAAACCATGGAGATATTTGATTAAATAAAAGATTGATGGTTTGATTCACAGATACATTTTTGGATATAAATGAATCTTACAGTGAAGCTGCGGATGTTAATGGGGAAGTCCACTCCCCCTGGCAGCTGTACAGGAATACGTTGGGAATTTTTGCCAGCCTAAAGGAAACCAAGGTTTGCTCACAATGAGTTCACACAATGAGATCAATTGCAAATGCAGAGAATAATGACACATAACAGGTAAAATAAACCATGAAAAGAATGCTATTATTTGCTTGAGCTCAACTTGCCAGAAAAGCTTCCATCTCGACATGTGAGGGGATGCAACGGCGACCACCAAAACTGACAGAGCGCTGGAGGTTATCCTGACACACATGTGCCAACTCTGAACACATAGATGGTTTGCATGAAAAAGCTATCTAAAAAAAAAAAAATTAACAGACACTCTTCAGCAGTAAAATCACTTTCTTTACCTTGGTATGGGTGTTCATAATCCTCAGAGATGTCGTGAAGGTGGTGTGTGACGTAGGGTTGCAGAGTACCAGAGCAAGGGAAGACACCAGTCATCAGGCTGAGCAGCCGCCAGCCGAGCATACAGCTGCTTCTGTAGAGATAAACAACAATTAGACTGTAGAACTGTAACAAGTAAGAAGTCATATTTGGGGTTAATATCTGTTTTTCCCTATCGTTGCTGTTTCCTAACAGAGATTTCGCTTTGATGAGACTATTTTTTGAAACTGCAGTCTTGCCAGCTGCTTGGATTGCTCAGGTTCTCTTGATGAAAATATCCAAGAAGTGTCACAGTGCTTTTTGCAAATTGCAAGCTAAAGTTGGAGGTACTGTACACTTACATATGTTTTTTAGCTGTAAATTCACTGATTTCTACTCTTTTCGATTTTAACACCCTATAATCAGAGGTGGGCGATCCACCTCACCCTCCCCATCATTTTGAGATCGTCTTGAGACTGCGAAAATGTGCTCATTTTCTAATATATGCTGATTGAATCTCATTCACAGGAGTTTACAGTGATTTCTGCTAGACCTCTGCTTAGTATTTTTCAATTTTAGCGCAGTGGTTCGGACTTGTGGTTTACAAGCACCACCAAATGTATTCTTTCCCCTCAGACACTCCTTCTACGTCCATACTTTATTGATGGGGGATCAATAAAGCATTTCTGATTCCTATTTTAATTCATCTATCCAATGGTACAGTACCATTAGAAGCTGCCCCCATCCTCTCTTGCACTGCCTCTGTTAAAACTGCTTTGGTTTGGGAGATTACTTGGTTGGAACCAATGGCTTCTGATATGGATCAGAACCACCACATCTCCCATCACACTAATGACCATTTCTGAGGATTCTGGAAGGAGAGGACTTCCATCTCAAAAGAAACCTTTGTGGTTTAAGTGTGACAAATTCTGTGTTGCCATCCATTTTTCTCTGGCTTTGAGATGTCACTGAGCAACTCCTGCCTCACACACCTTATGATGTGTGATACTTGTGAAGTTACTTGGCAGACTATTATGTTTCATTGAGGTTATTATTGAAATGATGCTGAAAATGCAAGAATGGCAAGAAAATACTTGGCTTACATGTTAATAGTCACTCAGTTTACATTGCAACTCTTTTGCTCTATGTACTACAGATCTTCTACAAATAGCGATATAAGTTTCTGTTTCGACAACAGTGTAGCCAAGTTCTGCAATGAATGCCTCTCCTTTCTGTGCATGACAAATGAATGCAGATAGCAGGCTAAAGTTTTACATCACTTTCAAATAAACTGTGCTTCATTTCATAATCCATTATTTATTATGCATTTACAAGTTGAGAAACGTGTTCATTCATTGTTAATCATTAATACCATTCAACTGAAACGGTTCCCAAAATCTTTAATAAATAACAAAAACTTACTGTGTTGGGTTGTTGGTGGTTTGCTTGATGACCTGGCAGTAGATTTCATCTCTCAGCATCTCATTTTCCTTGCCTCGCTGCACAGAAAAGAGAAATTCTTTAAATTCCATCAAAGTCCGTCTGAAGTAGATCTAATCACAGAAACAATGATTGTGTGAACACTAACCAGCAGGATACGTCCCAGGCAGTCTAATCTGGTGCTATTCTTCTTCAGTGGCATGTCATCCATGAACTGCAACAAGTCTGGAGGGATACATAAATATGCAGATGATGGAGGAACAGAAAAACACTGACTGCCATGTGATAGTGTGGATGGGATGTGGACTTACCCAAGAAGCACTGGATAGACAAATCTTTGATTTCATCATCATTGTAAAGAATGAGGCTCTCCTGGATGGGGATCTGGACAAAAATAAAAGATAATGCAGTTGTTTTTTTTGTTCGAATAATCTAATAAGTTTTATTGACATGGTTGCTCACTTTAAATTCAACTAAGGATGTTAAATATCTCAGAAATGTTGGTAGCAAACTGAACCTACAGAGGATAAAATGGTGTATACATAATTTATGGATGGATGGATGGATGCATAGATGGATGGTATGTCAGCAATGACCACTGATCTTCCAGCATCATTCCCAGTGGTGACTATGGTAGCTGGCTGAATTATAGATTTCAAATGGCATTGGATGCTTTAAGAGTAGCAGTGGCAGATAGTTAAAGCATATCTACATCATCCAATGTAGATAATACAGTGGATTGTATTGTGTTTATTAGTTTTGAGAGAGGAACAAAGCTCTGTTTTGGAATAAGAGTCTGATTTGAATTTGTGCTTTCTGAGCTGACTGATTAATACATTTTGTCAGACAATCTTCCATTTCACCAAATTCTTAAATAGTGAACATACTGTACCTTAACTACTGCATTTCAATTATTCTCTCTACTTGTTTAAATACAAAATATTGATAAAATAAAAAAAATCTTTATATTTTCAACTATGTGGCTCAGAGTAAGAACACCAAAGCCTTGTGCTTCTGTGACATGCCTTTTAAAAGTTTAGAATAAGTTTTTAAACATACATGATGGTTTCATCAGCATAAAAATGGGAACATTTGGATGGTCTTTTGGAAAATGTATCATATTTATGTAAAGTCTAGGGACTTGATTTGGTACCATGTGAAAAGTCTAAAGCCAGACACGTACAAATGTAAAGCAGAATATTTTTAGGTAACAATGTCATTCACCACAGCAGTGACGAGTTTTCTTTTTTTTTTTTACTATGACTGGGTCTACAGCCTGATCATTTTATTTCAGGAAAGTTGGTACTATAGCTGTGAGTTGACTCGTATTGCTGGGACTCCAGGACAGCACACTTTAGACACAGGCTTACTCCACACTAATAAACATGTGACATCAGAAGGATTGAAATGTCTTACCTCTGTATGCTGAACTGCCTCTGAAAAATTTCTTCCACTAGCTGGCAGACCTGTAGTCCCCACTCTTAGATAAACAAATAAAGGGAGCACAAAATTATTCTTGTCATGCTACGTGAACCCAGATCACTTTCATCCACAACAATAATTAGTATTCTAGCATACCTAAAGTACTTAGATGCAAAGTCAGCCATTGCAGTAAGGATCTCCATTTCGTGGACAGAGCCCTGCAACGAGCTCTGTACTGATCTATTTCCCTTTGCTGAGGTGGGGAGTGAGGCCTCTCTGCTGGGCTGCTCTGATTCAATGTTCCCCAGTGGTCTGCTCATGGGAGCTGGAGACCGGCCCTCGGGGGAGCTGACAGGTCTAGCGCTCCTCATGCTTTTCCTCCGGTCATCTCTTCGGTCTAGATGTAGGCAATGGTAGTCTGGGGCTGCAGATGGCTGAGTAAGGTTCTCTGGGAAAAGACCAGAGCGCCCTCCCAAGGTGCCAAAACACCAGCCTAGTGGATTACACATTATTTAATGGAAAGAAGATGTTGACATGCATTAAACCATGGATATAAATATGCATATCTAACCCTGGTCTTGCATAGCCATGCCTAACTCTACAGTGCTGTGTTAGTGCTGGTCTGGTTGCATCTTATGATCATTCTGTTACTTAGCAAAAAACACAACGCTATGGATTGTTTGTGTTTCCTTAAACTAGTCTCAGTCTTCTAGGTTGTTGCTAAGTCCAGGATGTAGTAATGGTGCAATGGTAAAATAGTGATAGGGGAATGTCTTAGTGGAACATTTGTATGCAAAGATACAAGCACTAAAATGACCAAGCAGGGCTGCTTTATTGCATGACTCAAACTTTTGCAAAGCACGGCAGAAATTACAGGCCTATACCTGCCATCTACATCCAGCGAGTCAGACTAATCTGCCTCTAAAAACTACCATAAGCGTACGAGTATACCTGACATCCAAATCATAATCTTACCGCTCTGGAGTCCTTCCATTGGCAGCAGTTTGATGACGTCACCCTTGTTGAGGTTAAGCAGACTCTTGTCATCTGTTACAAAGCTCTTCAGAGCTACCACATGGCCCGAGTCCTGGAGAGCAGGGAGACAGATGTGCAAGATGGTGACACATGGACTAAAATTGCTGAGGCTTTAACAAAAGCAAGAGGGGAGATGGTCGGGAGAGGTTCCAAAGCTTCAGAAGGAATGATAATGAAATAAACCATGACGACAAAAAGAGAAGTACCTTGATGAGTTCCTGGAGGAATAATCTGATCATGGCAGTGATCTGAGGAGCTCTGGTTGACTGCAGCACCACATTTTCACTTTTTAGTTCTAGTTCCACTCTGTCGGCACTTTGGAGCTCAACTGACA
Source organism: Amphiprion clarkii (assembly GCA_027123335.1). Taxonomy (NCBI): domain Eukaryota; kingdom Metazoa; phylum Chordata; class Actinopteri; family Pomacentridae; genus Amphiprion; species Amphiprion clarkii. Next base: position 15,090,562 of record CM049586.1, read on the forward strand.
GCACATCTGCAAAGCTACAGTCATGACCTGAGTTAACGTTCTGTCCAAGACACATAAGCTGCAATGAATCAAGAAGAAAGTCAGAAAACTTATAAAGATTAAACAGCAGACAGCACCTGCAGCAGAGCTATTGTCATCACAACTTACTGTAGTTGGTAAACATACATAATGGAGCGTTTAGCTACTAAGGAGCCAGATATTTGTCTCAGGAATTGGTGGAGACTAGATTTTGGATTTATTATTATCAGGTAGACACAAACATGGCTCTAATAAATGCTACTCTGTGTCTGATGGATGTGTAACTAGCTTCTTTTTGAGATCATGTGTTCACAAGTTGTTCTATGGTCTCTAAGTAGTCATTTGCTGCAGCTTTATAGTCTCTACATGGCTGTAAATATAAGTCATCCCTGGAACTATCCCAAGCTTGTAAAAAAGTCAAAATGTCTTCATGTACACAGTTGAGATCTGACATTTTACCACTCAGAGTTAAAACTGGACAATATGCAAGTCAGAAAGAAAAGCAGTGGATTTGATCACTGTGCCATCTTAATAACACAAAAAATAATTTCTGTTGTTTGGTAGTGTGTCACAGTGGTCTAAGGCACTGGATTAAGACTCCAATTACTTTGGAGGCGTGGGTTCAAATCCCACCATCATTTCCACTACAGCTCTTTAAAGAATTTCTTTGGGGATTAATACAATTTTATCTTACCTGGTCATTTTAAACTAAACCACACAGCATTTTTCCTCAGTGTAAAAGAAAACTGAATTTAAAAAAAAAAAAAAAAAGATGTATGTAGACTGAGTGAGACCTTTACATTGAGTAAGGAGATAAAATAATAAAATGAGGAAGTTATTTGAAACAATGATTAAGTATTTGTCATTTTTAATAGTTATTGTTACATCCCCAGGCTGCAACACTATATTTGTATATATTTATATATGTTTGATTTGTTTATAACTGTGTCCCTTACACGGGTCAAACTGAAATGTTAGTGAAGTCATTTTGCTTTTTTTCTATTGTGTTTTTGTTTGCAGACAGAAGGTTTACCTGTAGCTCATAAGCAGTCGGAGATGTTTAGGGTTGATGCCTGATGCTCTCACCACCTTCAGGAAACGGATTCCACGATGAGAAACGCCCAAAACCTGGGCGTCCCAACTGTCCGACTGCACATGAAGATAAGACACAAATATCAGTACAAATCAAGTGATCTGGCTGTCAGTGCTGTTTAATTAGTTTCAAGACATATGCATTTGATACAAGCTCCAAGAACAGTATCCACGAGCAGAAAACCATCATCATAAGGGAGCATTTCTTGTCTGCCTGCACAAATACTGCAAGTCTTCCAAGTATGTGACTGTGATAAGTGCAAGTTCCACAATACCACAGTTTAGGAATAACTGTTACAAGTAAAGACCCTGCATTACAATTTTAACGTAAGTAAATGTTCAAAAGTATTAGCATGAAAATATACTCAACGAATCAAAATTAAAGTATGTTTTATTCATGAATGGTCCATTTCAGGATCTATAGTTGTATTATTAGTGTTGATACATTACTTTTAGTCGCTTTATTGCTGCAACTGTAAAGGTGAATTTCAATAAAGTCTCATCTTAATCTAATAAGTTGTCACTTTGGAACTTTCCAACAGTAATGGACAACATCATACTTTATTTGTTGACTATACTCTGGATTATTAGTCTTCAAAGTCCCTTGCAATTCAATGTCGAGTAAAAAGTACAATATTTGTCCCTGGACTGTGGTGGAGTTTAAGTGTAAAGCAGCAGGAAATGGAAATACTCAAGTAAAGTGCAAGTACTCTGAAATCAAAACTGAACTTTCTAATTACAGTACTTGACTAGAAGTACATAGTGAAAGTATGAGAGAATGCCAAGAGTGTGCAAAGCAGTAATCAAAGCAAAGGGTGGCCATTTTGAAGAATCTAAAATATAAAACATGTTTTGACTTATTTCACACTTTTTTGTTTACTACATAATTCCATATGTGTTCTGATGCCTTCAGTGAGAATCTACATTGTAAATAGTCATGAAAATAAAGAAAAACCAATACATGAGAAGGTGTGTCCAAACTGGTAGAGTATGTTGTTCGGTCAGTTTATCTCTCTGTGGTATATAAGAACAAGAAAAAGTCATTTTGGCATTTTAAGTTGTCAATTTTCATTTAAAGCAGGTATCCTTAACTACTATGGCCAGCAGTGGAGGCCTACAGCACCAGATTTGATACACAGCAACTAAACAAAAGACAGTAGTTGTAATAACCAATAAACACAACTCATATAGCCAAAGGAATGGACCTATCAGTCACTGTCCTGCGTCCAAAATCTCACGTCAACTTGACTTGCGAGCATATTGAGCATTTGCCAGCGTGTAAGGATGGTCAAGCAAGCACTCGTCATAGTCCCTTGTCCCAGGGCCAAATTTGTGCAGACAGACACAATAAAAAAGTCTTCCAATTAATGGAACAGACAAACTCTTTTTAGTCATGCACACCTTCACAGGAAACAGTCGAGTGAAATAGTTTTCCCAGTTGTCTCGAGCGGCAATGACAATCCTCTTCTTCATGTTGTCGTCCTGGATGGTGCTTATAGTCGTTCCAACATTGAAATTTGCTATACAGAAGGGTAAAAAAAATGGGTAATTAAGAAATAAATAATGCAGGAACAAATTAGAACTGTTAAAGCGCATATCTAAGGATACAGAGTATGCCTTCTAGATACTGGTGAATGATGAATGGAACAAAAACATGGTGGCATTCAGCTTTAGGATGAACGGTGAAAAATCTCACCAAGCAGATCCTTCATCTTCCTCCTCTCTTCTCTGCTGAGCCTTACACAACTATCAGAATAGGAATCCCTCATGATCTAAAAAAAAATAAAATAAAAAATCATAGTATCCAGAGTATGGCGTCTGCAGGACATCAAGACACACATGCAAGTATACTGACCTGTTCACACAACAGATTGAGGATGTATGGCCGGTTGAACATCTCTCTGGGGTAGAACACCTGCACAGAATGTTTAAGCTTTGTGAAGTGAACTTAAAACAATATTCCTAGTTCAAATCGCCTAAGACTACATAGATTAAATGCCTTACTATGGAGTAAAATGCATTATTAAAGAATTTATAACTGTATAGCGACAACCTGGACCACATAATTGTTTTAGTGTCATTATTTCTGTTCCCTGTTCCTTTTGTTTCCACAATTTTTTCTCTCTCCCTTTTGTTGTGTGTGATAAGAGTTTAAAGGCATAGAACTAAAACAATGAGCTAAATACCACTAAAACTGAAGAGTTGGTGATAATTTGTGGCTTGATTACTACAAGGTACATGTTTCACTCAATATATAGTAATTTGATATATTAATATAAATAAATCTCCTCAAGAATGCCCTGATTGTGTTTGTGTCGATGTTTATCTTACTTCTTTTCGCATGAACAATTTTCCCGGCATGTTGGAGTAAGAGAAGTAAACCCCTGCAGAGAAGCGGTGGAGCTTTGATCGAACACCATCCTCATTTGGCATCACATCTGCAGATAACAAACAGTACAATGAATGCCAGTTTGCATGTGTGGTCATACCATCCTTCAATGCTTAAACATGATGTGGGAGGAGAAAGGTGAGGGACACCCACTGAGAGACGGCGCAGTCATGGGTGGCGGCTCGGGGATGTCATGAAGTACAGGTGCTGGGTGTAGAGGAGGTGACGGAGAGCGAGGCGGAGTTGAGGGAGGGCTTTTGGAGCGCTGTGAGCCAAACAGGTCCTCCAGGGAGCGCTGCTTCTGCGCCATGCTGTTGGAGATGACTATGCGACCCCTGGTGGAGGGAGGAGAGTCTGGAGGGGAGTAAGTCCTTGGACGAGGCTGCTCCTTCTGCATTTTGAAAGGGGGCGGAGGCACCCATTGCTTCTGCACACAGGAAAGACAGGAAAATGTGACTGAGATATATATGACAGAATAACAAACATAACTGTAGCAATTGTAATGTTTAAAGGAATATACATTTGGACACATTGTATTTGGACCTGCAATTCCCTTTTCCAGATTATTCTGACCTGCTGTTGTGGCACTGGTGATTTGTTTTTTAATTTGGCCAGAGCTTCCTCTTTGGGGTCTGACTTCTTCTTAAAGGTTCTTGTAGGAGGTCTAGGGGGGAATAAAATGCAAACACAAACATTACAGAAGTTATTAGAGAAAAAGGCTCTTAGAACTCTTCATTTAGCTGGGGAGGATACGCTCTTCAAGGGGTTGTCATCTTTGACTTAACACTATTAAGGGGAAACAACTTAAGAATTCACATAAAACACTCAAAGGAGCACAGAGAAGAAGTTTCTTAAATTTGAAAAGAAATTGTTGTCCAGGTTGCCAGTAGAGAAATCATGCGTACCATGTAACCACAATGCTCCCCCAGTTCAAACCCGGCCTATGACCTCTGTTGCATGTCAACCACTGTCTTTAGGTTTTTGCAGTTCTAAGTGAAAGTCATCTTGATCGTACCCCCTTCCACCACAGTAACAGCATCATAAAATTTGTGGATGACACCATTGTGGTGGGGCTCATCTCTGGGAGGGATGGGACTGCAAACCGGGACGACGTGGAGCGACTCAGTATAGTGTCAACAGAACAACTTGATCCTGAACACAACCAAAACAAAGGAGATTACTGTGGACTACAGAAAGAAGAAGACAGACATTCAGCCACTTCTCATTTGTGGGGACTCTGTGGAGAGGGTTTCTCACGTTCGCTTCTTGGGTGTGCACATTATGGACGACCTGACCTGTAGCGCAAACACAGCAACCACTGTGAAGAAGGCTCAGCAGAGACTGCACTTCCTGCGGGTCCTCAGGAGCAACAACCTGCCGCAAAGACTGCTGGTGGCCTTTATCGCTGCTCCATAGAGAGCATTCTCAGTTATAGCATGCGTGTTTGGTTGGCCAGCTGCACAACAGCAGAAAAGAAGGCTCTCCAGAGTGTCGTCAATGCGTCCCAGAAAATCACCAATTGTCCTCTGCCTTCCCTTGATAAACTGTACAGCTCTTGCTGCCTCAGGAAGGCACAAGATATAATCAGAGACCCCTCCCACCCCAGACATCACCTGAATTTCTGCCATCAAGCAGACGTTACAGAACATTGAAAACAAAACAAACAGACTCAGAAACACTTTCTATGCAAATGCCATTTATGCACTAAACTCAGGAGACATTAAATAGTTCTAGTGTTTAATGGGTTTTTATTGGATAGTTTTATGAATGTTTCTTCTATCTTTTCATCATTGTCTGTCATCAGCTGCAATGTTTTTTTTTATGACAAACCTTTTATGTACTTATTTTGAAGTTTTGTCTTGTTTTAACCTTTTATTTTTGTGCATTTTATATTATGTACAATGGCAGTTTCTGATAATTGATAATAATCAATAATTTCTTTGCGAGCTCTTTGGGATATTATTTAATCAAAGTTGTAATGCTCCATTCAGAAAATCTCTTTCTTAGATAGTAGTATGTTGAGTCTCTGAAAGATGTGTTTAGAATCTGAATTTAAACTTCTGTAATACTGAAAATGTTACATAGCAAGTACTATTCAGATATTCTACTTTTACTTTCATCTCATTCCCATTTTAAACTATAGTTAACACTTAAAACTTACCTACAATGTGTCCGATTTTATTTAAAATTTAACAAGTTGTGATTGTGGTTTTACCACATTTTGTCAGTACAAGAAAGCAATAATAGCAGAGAGAAAAAAAATCTGATACATTATGCCCTTCCATTGTTTAAACATAGAAACTTTGATTTAAAGTTTTAAATCATAAAACTGCATATCTGTGAATGTAGAGAGGCATAGAAGGCAATTTACAGGATCCTTCAGGACATCAGATCAGATAAAACCCAGTTCAAATTTGGGGAATGTGTCCACAGAGGATGAAGTGTTAAAACTGACCTGACAGACTCGAAGGGTTTGGGTTCCGGTTGGGGTCGGCTGTTGTACTGTTTGATGATTTCTCGAATGTTGGAGGAGGGCTGAGGCCGAGGCTCAGGGAGAGGAGATGGGGTACGTCTTTCCTTTGGTGGCGTCACTTTTCGTTCAGGAGAAGTGGCGGAGGATTTCACTGTGGGAGAGAAGAAGCAGAAACTGTATCCCAAGCTAAATGCATTTTTAATATACAATGAGGAGCAAAAACATCATGACCACCACTGCCTAATGTGCTGCTGGTTCTGTATGCCACCAAAATGGAACGTAGCCACTCCAAGACCTTGCAAGGTTTCCTGTGCTATCTGGCACAGAGACATTAGCAGAAGATCCTTCAAGTAGATCCTTCAAGTCTTGTCGGTTCAGACTTGTTCAAACACATCCCTAAAACTCTATGAGTGGTTTATGGCCAGTCGTCAGTAGGTACTGACCCCTACTGACCCTACAAGCCTCGCTGATTCAGTGATGCTCATTTGACTCACTTATCTGGCCGTAATGATTTGTTACTCACATATTAACTCTACGCCTCTTTCAGGACTTTGGGAGGATAGAAAGTATTATCTTCAGGATGTGCACTTCTGAGCTGCCCTAAAAAAACTGCTGTGCGAGTCTTAATGTTGATTGGCTAAACTCAAAGAGGACAAATGCAGATTGGTTAAACATGGAAAGGACAGCAGGCGCCATTTCTTTGCCCTTTTGAAGTCCTTGTCACATAACAGTCACCCTCTACAACACTGCTATCGTCATCATAAAATTAGAATATACGCTCGTATCACACACCTTCCTTGTATTATGGTCTACGTTCTCACAGAAGCTTAGTAACTGTAACTACAGTTTGTTTTTGTTTTGGCTACCTCTGAGTTAACATGGAATGGAAACAGAAAGAATGAAAGGGTTGCTTGCAAGTTACCACTTGGTCACCTGAGGATTCAGAGAATACAGTATGTACAAAGCATGGATGCACACATCAGTTGGTAAACATTCCCTTATTGCCATCTAAGGAAATACAATACCAAATAATTATTTAATAAACAACTGTCAATCGAATGAGTTACATTTCTGTCAAGTTTGTTTATGTCAGGTATGGTGTAGATGAAGTGCAGCAATGTCTGCAGCAAACTAATCTAGCTTTCTATTGTTTTGCAGATTGACTGAGTGACTGTAGCATTCAGGCATGTCAGTAGAAGGCAGAAAACATTCAGTTTTCACAAGAAATAGGAAAGTGAGTATGTTTTCCATGCATGTGCAATAAGTTCACCCCAACAGCATTTAAGCTAGTGAAGTATCACTAATAAACAGCTGTCAAGTTAGAGGTATGTCTGATGCAGCTTGACATATTGTATCAAAAAAAACACAAAAGCACAAAACATTCTGATACTGTGAATTTAAGATGTCTAAATCTGACTTTGAGACATCCCTTAACTAGACAAGAAATAGCTTATTCAGCGTGTTTGAAGATCAGTTTTTAAAATAAATTTGAAATTTGCTTTCTGAGTAGTTAGTAGTTTTGTGAACTTGTCTCATCTTCTTACCTTTTGGCTTAGGCGCCACAGGTGGGGGAGATGGATGACGTGGAGCATGTTGCTGCTTGGGTGGGCTGGTGGCTACCGGCCGTTGCTTTGGGGTTTTGGATTTACGTTGGTCCTGAGTGCCTGTGGGACCGTGGAGGAGAAAAATAGTGACGACTGAGAAAAACATGAGTTAAATAGCACAATGAGTTACAATGTCAATATAATAATTACAAGCAGCCCGAACTATGCTATCTAAGAGAATGGGCACAAATGACGTCGACCACACTCATGCTTTATAAAGTCAAAGATACAGTACAAAGAGGAAGTAGTCAGGTTTGTGCAGATAGTTTGAAAGGTACTGTGGTTAACCCGATGAACATTTTGCCAGTTTTTGCATTATTTTGATGTCATCCTAATAATTTCAGCACCAGACTAACTCTTTATATTGGTTGCATTAGTGCAACTAGTTTTTTCTTTTAGGCGCACACATATTTGTCACCACACACTATGAGAATTATACATTACAGTATATACTTCCAGTCAAAAGTTTGGACACATCTTCTCATTTAATGTTTTTTCTTTATTTTCATAGTTATTTAAAATGCAGATTCTCACAGTTACTGCAGCGTGCAATTTAGGTACGTGACGAAAAGTCACTTTGAAAAGAGTGAAATAATCTATAAAGTATCTCAGTTGAAACTGAGTGTTGTTTGTTTCCACTTGAGCAGTTTACCTAGAGATCTGCTAAATGTCAGGCACCAAGGTGCAACAAATGGAAATGTTTAGTCACCCTTGATCGGTTTTTGATTGCATGTGTGACCAGAATGCTGACACTCTGGTGATGAACAACATGATCACTTTCTAATGTTTACCAGCTACACAGACATCACTGACCCAAAAACAAACTAAAATATAAACTCTGCTCCCACACATTCAGATACACTTACTAAAACTTTTTATAACAATTCTTCATCTATGAAAGCTAGTAGAGGACAGATCTATTTATCATTACTTGCTTTTGTCTAATATATATATAAAGATTTTGTCAGAGGGCTGCACAGTGGTCGGTGGTTAGCACTGTCTCCTCACAGCTAGAAGATCCCGGTTCACCTGGGATCTTTCTGTGTGGAGGTTGCATGTTCTCCCTGTGCATGAGAGGGTTTTCTGCGGGTTCTCCAGCTTCCTTCCACAGTGCAAAAACATGCTGAGGTTAATTAGTGATTCTAAATTGGCCGTAGGTGTGAATGCGAGTGCGATTGTTTGTCTTTATATGTAGCCCTGCGATAGACTGGTGACCTATCTGCTGTGTCCAGGGTGTAATCTGCTTTCACCCTAAGTCAGCTGGGATAGGCTCCAGCACCCCCACGACCCTAATGAGGATTAAGCGGTGGATAGATGTGTCAGATTCAAGTTACACCATACAACCACATTCACTTGAAATTAATTGCAGGGTCCAGACCAACAACTGTTTGTTCATTTGTGCCACTCATCCGTACAGTTTCTATCCAAGAGTAAGCAAAATGAAATGTCACATGAATGCCAAGATTCACTGAGATGCACTGGAACAAGCTCAATGTACAGAAGCCCCGTCCAATCCACAGGATCCAAAGGATCCACTATCAGCATCACACATAGGATATCACCAGAGGGGTGTACATGCCATGGCAACGTAGAGCTTTTTTGGCAGCAGGAGGGCAGCTACACAATATTTGGCAGATGGTTTTAATAGATAAGATAAGCAGATAAGATAAGAAGCTTTATTGTCATTGCAAGGGTTCTCTTCACAGCCATGGGGAAGAAGCTGTGTCTCAGTCTGTTGGTGCGAGCTCTCATGACTCAGTGTGGCTGATCAGTGTGTATCACTAATTGCTGTTTATCAGCTCAACTCACCAATCTTCTGGAAGTAGTCCCTTTTTTCTCTGAATGACTGCGGGTCATCTGCATCTGCTGAATCCACTTCTCTTACTGGCTGTTAAAGTAAAGGACGACGTGTTACCACAAATAAGGAGAAGGGACACACATTGTTCACAACTTCATGACATTTAGAAAATTAAAAGTTTCTGTATTATTGATTTTTTAATTGATATGAATTAGATTTTTTTTTAAATCCTATGAAAAATACCCAAACCAACAATTAATGTATTTACTAATAAACACTGTGTAAGTCCAATACACCTGATTTCCACATTAGCATTGATACTACTAAAACTACTAAAACCAGTTCAGCTTTTGTTGAGCTACACCGTTCACCATCACCATAATCTGTACTTTATTTTGATTTAGTAATATACGCATCAAGCTCTGTCCACAAATATTCAAGTACTAAATGTGGAATAATCTACTGCTGAAAATATTCCCCAATAAATGTTCAATTTTCTTCTGTATGAGATTTTCAAAAGCAGTCAGTGTTTAAACTATAAATGTAGTCCACACCAATGTTGACAAAAATCGACAATGGCTTCTAATCACTTTAACGATTTGATGAACAGCAACAATTAAGTGAAACCTCAGCATTAGCCACTCAAATTTTCAAAAATCTGTATTATGTAATGAAAAAAGACGAAGCCTACATGGCATCAAGTGTAGCATACTGGTTATTGTTTTTTTTATTGCAGCACATTCCTCTGCTGCTGGCTTGACAGGAAGCACATCCAATCTGTCAATGCAGCTCGCAATTCAAATAAAGCCAGTGTAGGGTCGACATTAAGGCCAATAGTTTCTCTTTGTTTCTTCCATTCTTTCCCTGTTTGTGTCTCCGTAAGGATCCACAAAGTTAAGCACGACATGAATTTCATTATCAAAGTCCAAGTAGGTCGATGCACACAGTGCTACAGTCCAATCTGTGACTACCAACTGTATCATGTAACAAACGCTATAAAGCCTTTCACAAACTTCCATGGGAATCCTTTGTGCCACATCCAGTTTGTTATTACTGGTTTTATGAGTGAATGATTAGTGTAATCAGGAGCACCTATGGGCACCAGTGTGTTCCTGGGTTACTTAAGAGCTGGCAGCATTCTAATCATTCTCTCTGATTTCCTCTGCAGGTAACACACACTCTGGTTTGGTTATGGTGTTTCAGTTTTTCCGTTCAGGACTTGCTTTGAATTTACAACACTTTGACAGACATCATTCATGCATGCCTCTCACACACACACACCACTCACACTACTGATTTTCATAACCCCATACTATTTTGGCTTTTTGGTAATAAAAAGATTTCATTGCTATACTTTGTGTGTCTCTCCTTTTGTTGCGACCATCTTAAACCAGGTCGCTGAGAGCCACAAAAAGTTTAAAGCATTAGGAGATGGACTAACATATTGTTGTTTTTGTATTTTCTCTTAATTTGTTGCATAGTTAAAATATTCATCTTCTGAAAAACAACAATGGCACACAGTACAGTATGAAAACATACTACACCTCTGGCTCAGGCTGCCTGTAGCTAGGGGTGCGTTTAACTGCGGGTGCTTTAGGCTGGGCAGGTGGGGATGGGGGTGACGGTGATGGAGGGGAAGGCGAGCGTGAGCGCTCCCTGGAGTACCGCACAGATCGACGCTTCTGATTCTTTCTCTGCTGCTCCTGCGTCTGCTGCTGAGACAGAGTCATCGCCTGCAGGGTCATCTGCTGGGCCTAGAAGGATGGAAGGGAAAATATAGACTCTAGGCAAGCAAGCAGGGGAAAAATATATGTATAGCTGGGCGAAGGAGTAAGTATAGGCTGGAAACAACTTGACGACGTGATTCTGACCATGAGAGCGGCTTGCTGGTTGATGAAAGCCTGTTGTGTTGCTGCCACCTGCATGGGGTCAGGGACAGGTGGTGCAGCTACAGGAGCCTGAGGCATCATCATGGCTGTGTGGGGACGATGATGACAAACTCTTATACACATTTATTTATGAGACAAAGGAACTTAATTTCTGCACATTTTCTGATTTCCACAGACACCACAACATATAACACAACACACACAGTACATATACATTGATGTATATAAATCAGATCAGGCATGCCATTGCCAATTATGGTTTATACGTCGTTGTTTATGTCAACAAATGAATTTGTCTGCTATAATTTTGTTGCAGAGCCTTACGAGCTGTTTGCTCAATTGTGAATGAGTCCATATAGTGTTCTTTAAGCCAGTTTTCTATACTAAAACAGTTCTTTTCAGTCTATTACTACTGCCCACAGAAATAGAGTAGTTTTGCTTTAGCTGCTTCCTTAGTGAACATGTGGTGGAACAATAACAAATCCAAACATTTACTATTAATGCCATTCTAGAGCCATTACATGTGCAAAGGGCCATTTGATGCATTTCTTTAATCTACAGGGCACAGTTTTAAATAAGAGAGAGTTGTGTCGGAATTCATTTGATCATAGTTTCTTGTAGGGGTTTACCTGGCATGGCTGGCATGGCTGGCATAGCTGGCATGGCTGGCATGGTTGGCATCATGGGAGCTGCACCATAGCTGGGCATTGCTGGGTTGACTCCTACATGTACAGGAATCCACACAGTAAAGGAAAGATTTCACATATGAAAGACTTTGTGTCTAACTGAACTACTCACAAGAGAATATTTGTTGAGTTTCTCAAATTTTGAAAGGAATTCACCTTACTATATGAAGTGCCCTGTGATGACATATTCTGTGAATTAGCATTATAAGAAGAAGACTGTGAACTAAACTGAACTGAATTGAATTGATCACATAGAGGAGTATCTTATTTATTAAACAATAGCCAAAGGCTACGCTAACCTAAATATTCTAGACACAATCAACCAAGCAGCAACGGTCGTTAAACTACTTTAAAGGTGTTCAGTCATATACTGTATTTTTATGTGTTTCCTAAAGACAGGGATGTTGCTCTAACTGTGTGAAGCAGTTTGAACTTTTGTGATGATACTCTGACATTTACAGAGTTTTAGGGACAAGGGATTATTAATCTGCAGTTACTGAAGAAATATGAGAAATTAGATCTGTATTTGCTGCTGGTCAGATACTAAAGAGTTGCATCTAATAAGATGACTTTCCGTTTAAATAGGAGTAACCCATAGAGAATTCTGACTCCTACAGGAAACAAACCAGTCTGTCCATTCCAGTATGTCCGATGTGATGTGGACATGTTAAAAAGGACATTTTCTTTTTATAACTAATGGAGTGACAAACATTTTCTGGTAACTGCAATACTTTCCCCCAATTTCTTAATGATACTGTCAATATGCTGACACCATGATGGCTTGAGAAAATCTTCCAACCAGAAAACAAAGTTTGATTCTTAATGACACATATGATCACTTACCCATAGGATAGACAGGCATGGTCATAGGCATACCTGAAAAACAGAATGTCCAGTTTTAATTTCAGTTTACAGAGATTTTTATTTCAAAATAAATCAACAACAACAACAATAATAATATTAATCCTCTTACAAGTTTTTATAGATAACATTTTCTTGCATAGGCATGACAAACTCGGTGACATTTTGTAATTCTCGAAGCAGTTCTGGGGTTTGAGGTTCTCACTGTGATCCTGCTAGTCTGCATTGTAATGCCTCTTTACTAGTTTGCACTTTTTGGTTGAGAACTGTAATATTTTTGGCTTAAATAACCTGTCTAATTTGTTAAGCCATCGAAACAAAATATGAACATTTAAAGTAAATGATGCCAACAAATCAGTGGGACAGTTTTGTTAACTTGTGATATTTAGTCAGGGAATGCACTGTACTGTAAAATTTCACAATGAGTTACAGTCAGGTCCATAAATATGTGGACACTGACACAATTTTCAGCATTTCGACTCCGTACACCACCACAATGGCGTACAGAGCTGATCGAGACCAGAACCAGTGGCAGCTATACATGCCAGTGCCATTATACCACCACCACCTTGCTTCACTGATGAGGCGGCATGCTTTGGATTTTGAGCAGTTCCTTCCCTTCTCCAGACTCTTCTCTTCCAGTCATTCTGGTGCAAGTTGATCTTTGTCTCATCTGTCCATGGGATATTGATCCAGAACTGCACAGGCTCTTTTAGATGTTTTTTGGCATACTCTAATCTGGCCTTCCTGTTTTTGAGGCTCACCATTGGTTTACATCTTGTGGTGAATCCTCTGTATTCACTCTGGTGAAGTCTTCTCTTAATTGTTGACTTTGACACAGATATGCCTACTTCCTGCAGAGTGTTCTTGATCTGACCAAATGTGTGAATCAGTTTTTCTTGACCAGGCAAAGGATTCTTCTGTCATTCACCACACTTGTTTTCTGTGGTCTTCTGGGTCTTTTGGTGTTGCTTCACCAGTACTTTCTTTTTAAGGATTTACCAAACAGTTGATTTGTCCACACCTAATGTTTTTGCTATCCTTCTTAGGTTTTTTTTTTTTTTGTATTTTTCAGACTAATGATGGCTTGCTTCACTGATAGTGACAGCTCCTTGGACTTTGTATTGAGAGTTGACCTCATCAGATTCCAAACGCAAATACCACACTTGAAATGAATTCTAAACCTGTAATTTGCTCTTGTGAATGAAACAATGAGGGAATAACACACACCTGGCCATGGAACAGCTGAGCAGCCAATTGTGCAATTACTTTTGGTCCCTTGAAAAGGTGGAGGGTACATATAAAATGCGTTGTAATTCCTCCAACGTTTACCTGATTTGGATTAAAGTTGAAAGTCTGCACTTAAAGCACATCTTGACTGTTTCATTTCAAATTCATGTTGGTGGTGTACAGAGCCCAAATGCTGAAAATTGTGTCACTGTCCAAATGTTTATGGGCCTGACTGTATATTAAAGAACCTTTTCTTTGATCATTAATTTTACATAATGAAATAAAAAATAGTTTAAAATCAACTATAACTTTCAGAATTTAAAGTAATGAGATCATTTCACTACATGTTGGCTTATTTGCAAAGATTTCCCAGAGTAAATTGCATTTAGGCCAAGATTTTCAAGAAATCCTTCTTGCTTTTCACATGAAAAAAAAAATACATGATGAGTAACATTTAAAAAAATAAAAAAGCAAATCGTGATAAAAGTGGCGCAGTTGGAACCAATTAAAAGTGCATATAAAAGAATGAGTTATTTTGAGTTGTTACACATGTCAGTATCCCTGCTTCAGCCCCTGCCCGGCTCTCTCTTTCACCCTTTTCCTTCTATTCAGTTTTGCCTGTTTTTAGATTGAGGTTTGGTTTAGTTTTCTCCTGAGCTTAGTTTCCCCATCTTGTATTGGTTTGAGTTGGGTTTTTTTTTTGTAAAAATCAATTATTTTGAATTTTCTGCCTGTCTCTGCCTCATCTGTGTCTGCAAGCACTTCAGGTCGCATAAGAAGCCAAATATGGCTTTGAACTGTTGTCCCATGCACCTTGCTTAACCAAACCGGGGGGCTTCTGTTTCCCGAACTGAAATTATGCTTGTGTGGTGGTCAGTTTCAGAATATGATGAGGACAATCTTTTTCCTGTGATGCTGTTTTGGTGAAGCTGAGAAGTTTTTGGAAGTACACATGTAGGCTAATTTTGCAGGATTCCTACATGGTTCACTGCATAGAATGCAATTTAAAGGAAAACTCCCTGTATTTTTCCTTCTGCCATATTTCCCATTATTGTGTCTAAGGGTCATACCAACATTGCACTTCACTTCTGTCGCAGAGATTTGGGAAAACAAGGAGTTGCACAAAACAGCATGTGAGCAGCAGCTTTGTGGGTAAGTAGCATGGGCTCCCTGCAGCTTTCCAAAAAAACACATTTTTACGTGAATGGTTTCAGGAATTTTCAATGTATTAAAGCTGTTTTGGCAGCCAGAGGGAAAGTTGATCAGTATGTGCCGCATAATGTAGATGGGTACCAGTTTTCTTACCAGATCCATACATGGCCGGTTGCATGGGTCCAATCCCTCCTCCTCCTCTCATCCTGCGATTCAGCATGGCTACTCTTTCCATATCCTACACAGATAAACATGAATGAGTTGTACAGGACAGTAAGAGTGACAGACCAGCCACAAACAGGAGCAATGGCTGGAAAAAGTGCAGAAAAAACAATTGTTCAGACTTCTTGACTTCACCCACTCACTAACAGCATCAATTACAGTTCGAATAACAAGATGAATTGAGGACATCACTGACCGGAGGTCCTTGGTCCAGTACAGGGTCAAATAAATCATCAACATAGGCATCCATCTGTCGACCACGCCCTGCAGACAGGTAGAGGTATTCATTAGTGGGCCCTGGAGCAATAACGCATTGGGTCTTTACTGACACTAATCACGACGACCACTGTGCATGTGTCATGCTATTCACTTTCAACTAAAAACTGTAGAAACATCACATACATTAAAAATAATTGGAAACAACATTAAAACAACTTTTTGACACATTTGCACAATAGTCAGACTTAAGAATTATGCTTTACTATATTCGTTCAGCCTAACACCATGTTTATGTTGGCATTTTTTTAACCTCTCATCTGTGTAATAGAGGGCAAACAAGCTTTGATTAACCCACAGTGCATGTACAGATCTGAGTAGCAGAATTACAACCAGATTCAGCTTTATTGGCCAACAAGTGCAACATTTTAAAAAAGTGAAATAAGTGTTTATTGCCGTGTACAGCAATAGATGCTGTACGCAGCATTGTACATGCTACTTCAGATGAATGATTAATGTTACACTTCAAAATATCAATGCTGTCAATGCAATTGATTGTTTCTTTGACCGTAAGCGTCCTGTGGAGCTGTGTTGCTTTCATTTATGCTTGTCTCCAGTTTTCTGACACTGTTTTTCATGGATGTTGCTATTCAGCTAGCTAGCTATGTAGCTACGATGACATGCCCATTTTGATTCCTGTCTACAAACTTCTAACTGGTGGACTGTTTCTCCATACAGCAACAAAATCTGAAAAGGAGCATACTACCGAAAGTTTTGAGGTCCAGCAATAGGGTTGCTGTTCAAAATTTGGATATTTCAATGATTCAGGATTATTTTTTTAAAGTGTACTTTTAGTTGATTTTGGAATTTATTCATCAATAATCACAAAAATCTTAAAACACACAGAAAAATACTCGGGGTTTGAGGCCTCTGTAAGCAGTTGTCTGCTTTGCTCGATTGGTAATCAAGCTTGGAGCTGAGACAATGCTAATTCACTTGATTAAATTTGTATCTAAGTCTCAGTTACATGAGCCTGAAAGTCAGTCAGTGTAAGTACAATCACTTGGAATACAATCAAGTTAACGTAAACTAAGAGCAACTGCTAGACAGAGGGACAGTTTGCTTTGCTGCAGCTGGAGAATGAAGGTGATGATGTGGGCATCCTGTGATAACTTCTTATTGTAGAATCAGGTGTATAGCAGGAGCTTGGACAGTTACATCATGGCATCCCATGCTAGCAACAGGTAGGATTCATTGTTGGGGACTGATGAAAAACACCTGAGAGATGGTTGTTCGTATTGATTTTGGCATGTTGAAGAGGGCTACCTACCAGACATATAAAATTAGTGTTGTTCTGGGTGTTACTTTACATGAGTGATACAGAGCAAATTCCTGGGGCTTCAGATGGGTCTAAGACAACTCACGCTTTCCACATGAATTGGCCTGGAATTGGGTGTTTACAAGGTCTGCAAGAGTATATGTGACATAAATTTTGTCATGTACCCAAGACCTTGAGGGTTGGCATGGACATTCACATGCAACCCACAATTTGTGATGGTCCACACTGCAAATGTGCCACTTATCATGAGATGAGACTATATGAGGAGAATGTCAGTCATCCACTCATTTATAATTCATCATTAAAAGAGCTGTTAAAGTACTCTCTGCTGGACTCTGGAAGTGCTTTGATTTATGCATACTGTCCATCGATACTCGAAAGTTTTAAATTCTCCAGAAATCCTGTGTTATGTCCACCCACTGTGCTCCGCAGGAATAATCACTGACCCAGCGGTACATTCCCATCTGTAACCAGCTACTATAGCCTGCTACTAAAGTCTGTTCTCAAGTTGGTTAGGTATTAGGTGGAAGGCTACCCATGTGGGCAGAAGCCGAAGGGGGGCTACATTTTACAAAGTGTTGTCTGAGCCCTCTAAAGGCAAAAGATCCACATTGCATACTCACGGGCACAGTACATGCATTTCTGTTGTTACTTTCTTATGTCTGCATATCACTGGTCAATCACTGCAGGAAATGGGCACAAATGCCAGATGCAATATTCCCAATTCATATTTCAGAAAGGTGTGGTTAAAGGGCTTTCAGATACTGTTTGATGGTTCTGATGGACAATTTGACAAGTGCTTCTCAAAAGGAATCTAAAGAAATGTTGGATTTGTTGAATCTGTCTGCGTAAAATTCGTAAAGTCCTCACCTTACCATGTGAAGGAACTTGAGAGGAGATAATGTTGAGAACTATAGAAATGAAATTGACTATAATCAAATTAAATAAAATGTTTATCTTTTCTGCTTTTCGAGGCAAACTGGTCTTTTAGCATTTCACTGTGTTATCACTTGCCCTCCTGTGGATAATCTCTTCCCCAGGAGTTTCCTTCAAAAGGAGGCAGGCCAGGAGCTTGCGTGGGAGGCGCTGGAGGGATGAAGTCATCAACATCTGTAACTGGCATCCTGGAGAGAGGAAGACACACAGACGCCAACATTGGTAACCAGTTTTTTAGAGGGACTGGATCCAAAATCTAGCCACTTATTCACTGCTCAACCTGTCTCCCTGGCTGCTGAACAGATAGTCTGAGTTTGTAGAGGAGGGAGTCCCTGGTGGTGGCAGCACTTCAGTTTCAGCTCCAGCCAGCAGATCCATGACAAAGTCCGAGCCAGCTAAGTCTGACCAGCCCTCGTCAGTCACAAGAGACACAGACCAACCCTGCATCGCCTCTGACACACCTCTATGGCACACCAACAATGCATGGAAGATTAAAATCATGAAGGAGGTCAATGCAGAACACTTACAGAGAGGTAAATACAATGTATTTTCAGAACTAGATGAGTACCTGAAATGAAAAAGCCATGAAGCCAGCTGCTCTCCTGTGGTCCACGACTCCACTTCAGTTGTCAGTTTCTCATCTGAGACAAAAAATTCAGATAATGCTTTTCAAAGCAAATACTGTACTTGTCCATTGACAATGCCATTGGCCAAATGGATCCAGTTTATGGCAAGGTTGTACATTTTTTAGTGAGTTTTACCATTGAAGGTGTGTATGTCAAGCAGCATGGTTCCCTTCCTCTGGTTGGAGGTCCACTCCAGCTGGGTGGGTGGATAGATACGGGCAGTGGGAGCTGGGAGCTCCAGAGATGTTAGCAGTTTGTGTTGGCACAGTGAACGATACGCTCCTGGGCCGTGGTCAGACACATACCTGCCAGAGAAATAGGCTGAGTTATGTGCAGGCAGATTAAATGTTATTCAGGCAGTAAACCTTTCCTTTTGTTACTTGACTTTTTGTCAAAAACCCAGTACAGAGGTAAGACTAACCATGAAAGAGAATGGATTTAAAATTGCAGTGAACAGATTCTTAGCCAGTAAAACTCCAGCAACATGCTAAACATCATACATGTGACATGTAGTTGATTACATACAGGTTATCAAACTATTGCCTGTATCAAATCTAGATCAACATTACCATTCACTGATATCATATTACTGGCAACCTATCAATATCAAACATGCACTCTCCTTCAAGCTCTGTTTTGGTCACCACCAAATGCTGCTAGTTGCTATGCTATTCTTACTATCTAACTTTGTCTGCTGTTTGGTGCCGGACAGGCATACATTTGGTTTCTCAGAGATTTTTTTGTGAAGCAATAAGCTGAAAGACATTAAATGCTCCACAGAGTTGTTGAAATGGCAAAGTGTCATTTTAATTTTGTTCGAACTGCAGAGTATGAAATGATTTTTAAATAAATCTCACAAGATTTTTAAACATGACTGGAAATTTTTTAATTTCCATCTTCACACAACCACCTAAGTAAACTGCATTTTGTTCTGGTGTTGTCTAATTTAATACCAGGTGAAAGAATACAAAACTTTTTTTTTCTTTTTCTTACAACAGCTAACACTACAGAACTTTTGGATTATGCAGTGGAGCGGGTCTCCTAGTTTGTTTTTCTTTTTCAGTGTATTAGCTACTTTAATCACAGTGCTCGCCTCCTAGTATGTAAATCCTTGACTGTCATTATTTTTAATCAACACCATTGCTGTATTCTGGACTTACTACCAAACAAAAATGATTGTGATTGGTTAAGAGAAATACAAACAAGCCAACATCCATCAATCTTTTGGCCTATAACAGAATAATAATGAGGCTCAGCAATACCACCATCTACAGTATCGTGTCAGCACTGTGAAGACTTATGAACGCAAATTCAGGGCCACATTTGAGCAGAAATACTCCATTGTAAGGATGGTTTTCCACTTATGAATACTGCTCTGTGAGCTTGTGGCACATGCACATGCCTGGATTTCATGTGTGGGTTTTTTTTTGTTTTTTTTTAGACTAATTAAATGCTATAAAAACAGATACAACAAAAGATCTCAAAAAGACACCAAAGTTAAGTTACAGGCTACCGTATATGTACAGCTGGACTTCATTAACCCTTGATAGCAGTAGAAGGCTAACCAAAGCATAGCACCTACTTTAGCAGGGGTTTGTCCAGTGTTGGTGAGGGTGTGAAGGCACTAAGACAGCAGGCCAGCAGCAGCCAGCCTCTCAAGCTGTCCTGCTCCTGCAGGCCCCATGTGTGGTAAGCCAACTGAACCAGGATCTCATCCCTCAAGGCTGGTCGGTTCTGGCCCTTCTCTACTATGTAGTTGCCCAACATCTGCTCCTGCCAGCCGCTAAGATCTGACTCACCTATAAACCGCAAGATCTGTGGAGATTGACAGTTTGAAAATCAAAGAAAATAAATGAATATGAAGAGATCGAGCCTAACGCCATATATGATCTCTAATCATTCACATATACCAGTTTGTCAATGTCCAAGGCAGTTCTGGCATCTTCAGACTCCAGAGGGGTGAGGGGTCTCTGGAGAGGGTATCCCTTAGGCTGGCACCATGTATCCTGAGGGAGACACAATATGAAGGAACTCAGAGAAGAAGAGGAAACAAAATCCATCTTGTTATCCATTAAATGTGACTGCCGCATTTCTTTGTATGACAAATATTGCAAAGTAGAATTTTAAAGTCATTTAAATCTAGCATTGAGCCTGATATTCAGGTGTTAATCAAGCAAAAACATGTTTGTACAAGTTCACTCAATGTGTTTTTAATACAAATCTTCCGTTTCTTGAAATCATTGCTATTTTCCTAATGTCTGTCAAGTCATTTATGTTTCATATAATAAAAAATATTGGCAGTGATTGAAGTGCTATTTTAGATTTAACATGCTGAGCTGCTAATAATAGTTACAGTCGTGTTGGAAAGTATTCAGACCCCTTCACTTTTTAAATATCTAAATTCTGCAGATACAATTTTCAATGAAGAAATCTCAGTCAACCTGATTTTCCCTTGTTTGGGCTGTGTGAATTGCAAGGCCATAATTCATGCAGACCGTCTTCCACATGGCCATGCAAGCAGACAAACAAAGGCTTGTGTAAAAAGTCATGTCGGTCCACACATGTAGTCTACCTGTTGATATGTCCTTGTAGGTTTTGCTATGTGGGTAAGACAAAAACAGTTCATGGAAATTGAGTCTCTTAAGCTACTGGTGAACCTTTGGTGGAGGCAGGTGACAGAGTGGGGAAACTTCTCTAAAGAGAGGCCTATTACATGAGGCCATTCTCCCTTTCTGGAACTCGGATTGTTTCAGGGCAGTCCGGACCTTTATGCATGCTCTGACTGCAGGAAAGGTCCTGTAGAACATTTTTTTGAAAACTGTTTTGGAGAAAGCAATAAGTAGCTACTCCATCTGAAGTTCTTCTGAACAGCCAGAAAAAAACTGCTGTGCAACTCTCAAAGCTGATTGGTTGAATGTGGAGATGGTACCAGATCATTTTTCTGCCCTCTTGATGTTCTTGCCCATCTCCACTCAAATATCATCAACAAGGTAAAACTCCACTAACACAACAAAACTCCATGATGTGATGGCGTATATCAGCTGTTTGTTAATCAACAGACGTGGTTACTGATTGATAAGGATCACACCTCATTACTCATTTCAGTGACACATGATAGCATGTCTGAGCACACTCCAAGTTCCCTCACCCTTAACTTGGAGTTGGCATAGCGAGAGAATGGGTATCTGTCTACATCCTGAGGCAGAGAAAGCTTGTGTTCTGCCTTCACTTGGGGAGGAGCAACTTCTATGATTGCCGGTGCGTGCTGCTGCCCTGGTGGTCAGAGACAGAATCACAGTCATAAATTTAACCACATTGAGGATCCTACAAATTGACACCACTGTTTAATGTATTTGTGCTGATTGCGGCCTTATCAGGTCTTGAAGTTTAGCTTTTAGTGAAACTCACCTGCTGCACTGCGAAGCCGAGCAGACAACTCAGCAGGGATCTCCAACAGCCCCACATCCTAACAGGAAAATGAAACAGCAGTATGGTTATCACAGAGTGAGGAATAACAGAGAAAAGCAGAAGGATGCTTTTTTCCCGTGATACACAATTTGACTGGCCATTTTGTTGCCTCACCATCCCTGAGGACACAGGTTTTGCCTTTGTCACTGTTTTTGCTTTGTTCTTCTCTTGAAATTCCTGAAATAAACACAACCAGATACTATCAGTTAGTCCATCACTGTGAACAGAATGGTTCCATCTTGTTACCTTCAAGTCACATTAGTCCACGATTAAGCTTCATTCACCTGCGTGGTCCTGATTCACTGTACGATACCTCAGGTGAGTTGTCCATGTACAACACTTAACACTCCCTCATCTGTCCCTGAACAGTGGGTTCAATCAGATCTATTCTTAGACACACGTCTTGTTATATTCTTGTGCAACACCCACAGTCCTGTTGCTCCGCCTCGCTCCACAGGCCACACAGTTCCAAGAGTCCAGAAAGATTTTTTTTTTTTATCAGGAGGTTTACGGCTTACAGAGGAGTCACCGCAACACAGCAGGGCAACGTCACTCAGATATGACGGAGATAATCCTTATCTCTGCATTTTTTACATTTACATTACTGCTGTTGATCTTCATGGATACAGGTATCAGATGATGGCCTAATAAAAAAAACTAATGCCTGTTATTCATAACAGATTACATTTTTCATATTGTGGAGGTGCACAAGAGTTTATGTGGAAAATACTCTCAAATATCACAGTATTTGATAACCAGAGTAAAATCGAAAAGTAAATCATAAGAATGGGTTGCTACAAACAGACAGACTGCCCAGCCCTCCTCCACCACAGATGATTTACAATATGGGAACTTTCCATGCTAAACAAGTCTGTCACAAACCAGAGCAAACAACACGCCCTCACTGGCTTAATATACAAGGAAACTTGCATTGAGCCCCTATTTCTAACTAGGCCCTTAACGCTTAGCAATGAAATGTAGCTAGCTCGGTAGAAAGCTGATCATTTCTATCTTGAAAGTATATGGCAACAGTCCAAGCTGCATGTGGCATCTCAATACCACATCTCCATCCTCAGGCCACTATTGCACAGACTCTGGTTGCAAATGACATCACCAGTACAGGATGGCAGCGCAGCTTTCTGCCATATGTTGCCTTCACCTTTGTACAGTGGATGAAGGTAGCGTTAAGCTGTCCCTCACGAGAAACAGTCTATGATAAGTGCAACCTGTCACTGTTTTTAGAGGAATACCATGCGTCACTCACTCAGTGAAGAGGCTGCTTAGTACTGGTGGAATTAAAATTGTGGTCCTGCCGTTGTGTTTAATTTCTGTTGCATAAAATTTAGTAGAACTAAAGTTGAG